>OY804593.1:20085270-20751158 GCA_963680895.1 Fragum sueziense
AAAGTGACAGAAGGGGAACAGATTCAGGTAAATTATTAGTCAGCCCATTCCCAAACAATGACCCCTTTTTTTGGGTGATCCACTTCAAAAACTGCCACAAATGACAAATTGAACGTTATTAAAGATATAATTTATGTACTATATGGCCTAGAAAATATTGAGACAAAAGGAGAAACTGCTGGTTATCAGCAGTTTCTTCTTTTGTCTCAATGTTTTCCCAAGCCTTTTCTATTAGGGACATCAAAACCAGGTCTTGTTTGGGAAAGGGTTAAAGCATTACAAAGCTTTTGAAAATATTGTTAAAGGGGAGAAAATGCTACATCTTCAAAGAGAATTTTCAATCCGAGTGTAGTATTATTTTTGTCTGCAACAGAACTTTTTTCCCAACAATATTTTTTTGTCTTGTCAAAATTCTGAGGTGTTGCAGATAACAAAAAACAATGAATAACTATTACAATTTCAATTGTAATAGAATATACAGTCGACACTCGTTGTGTCGAAGTCAAAGGAGTCGTTAAAATAAATCGACATATCTTGAGTTCCACTCATCCGGTTTTGTTCAGTTTCGATAACACTGACATTTGGCCACTTTTGGTTATTCATCAGCAACGTTCATAATTGAAATATAGTAGGAAAAGGAAAGAAATTGCTCGAAACGAGCAATTTCTATCCTTTTCCTATTAATAAAAAATTACATTTCAATGGCTATCTTTATTTCGAAATTACATTTTTTCAATGACGGGACCAGACTTTCACTTCGACTTAAGCGGAAATTCGACTCATCCGATGTCGAGATAACGAGTGTCGACTGTATCAGGCTTATAGAAAATATTATGGAAAAATGAACTTGAAGAAATTGCTTGTCACATTACAACACAGGGATGCCTTTCAATGCCCACAAGATAATGATTTTGGAAAGCATGGAAAACAAAGAAATTGCTTGTGAAAAGCTATTTCCTAATTTACCACAATGTTTTCTACTCAGGAAGACCAAAAAATGTAAAACTGCAGTCAATTGCAAATGTTGTCTGCAACACCTTTGAATTTAGACCAGTCTGATTTTTAGCAAGCCGGGACTGTATGTCCGGGGAGCTAATGTCACAGCCCTAGTGTCGGCGTCGCGTCATGTCCCATCCTGACCCGTCGCGTCTTCACTTGAAAAACTTTAACCTGGTCTATATGTCAGGCACTATTAGAGATACAGCTTTGATATTTCACACATAGATACTTCTCGACAAGACCTTTCATTTGGGACCATGACCTTTGACCTAGTGACCTTGACCTTGGAGTTTGACCTACTTTAAAAAAAACTTTAACCTGGCCTATATCTCATGCACTGTTATAGATAGAGCCTTGATATTACACACATGGATACCTCCTGCCAAGACCTTTCATTTGTGACCATGACCCTTGACCTTGTGACCTTGACTTTGGAGTTTGACCTAGCTGTTTTGTGACAAGCTCCCGTATAGGCGAGCTACGTTGTCCGTGGACAACTCTTGTTTTCCGTCTGGTAATGGGTTAAAGGGTCATTTTGTAATAAACTAACCAATTTTGTATTTAAACAGAGACACCTAGATCAAATAGACAGGGAGAATAGCCAAGCCATGAGAGATCAAGTCATTCCAGAACATGCGCAGGTTAGTCAGGTCTTTAACCCATTACCAGATGGCAAAATGATCATCTGGTAATGGGTTAATCCATTTTGTATTCAAACAGAGACACCTAGATCAACTAGAGAGGGAGAATAGCCAAGCTATGAGAGATCAAGTCATTCCAGAACATGCACAGGTCAGTCAGGTCTTTAACCCATTACCAGATGGCAAAATTTTGAACTGTTCCAATTTGAAACATGTTGCAGAAGCAAAAATTTTTTGGTATTTTGGGGTAGAAAACATTGTGGGAAATGAAGAAATTGCTTGTCACAAGCAATTTCTTCATTTTCCACAATCTTTTCCAAAGCCATTATCTTGTGGGAGTCAAAAAGGGACATTGTGTGGTAATGGTTTAAAGGGCCATTTTGTAATTGACTAACCCTTTTTGTATTTAAACAGACACCTAGATCTAATAGAGAGGGAGAATAGCCAAGCCATGAGAGATCAAGTCATTCCAGAACATGCACAGGTCAGTCAGGTCTTTAACCCATTACCAGATGGCAAAATGATCATCTGGTAATGGGTTAATCCATTTTGTATTCAAACAGAGACACCTAGATCAACTAGAGAGGGAGAATAGCCTAGCCATGAGAGATCAAGTCATTCCAGAACATGCACAGGTTAGTCAGGTCTTTAACCCATTACCAGATGGCAAAATGATCATCTGGTAATGGGTTAATCCATTTTGTATTCAAACAGAGACACCTAGATCAACTAGAGAGGGAGAATAGCCTAGCCATGAGAGATCAAGTCATTCCAGAACATGCACAGGTTAGTCAGGTCTTTAACCCATTACCAGATGGCAAAATGATCATCTGGTAATTGACTAACCCATTTTGTATTCAAACAGAGACACCTAGATCAACTAGAGAGGGAGAATAGCCAAGCTATGAGAGATCAAGTCATTCCAGAACATGCACAGGTCAGTCAGGTCTTTAACCCATTACCAGATGGCAAAATGATCATCTGGTAATGGGTTAATCCATTTTGTATTTAAACAGAGACACCTTGATCAAATAGAGAGGGAGAATAGCCAAGCTATGAGAGATCAAGTCATTCCAGAACATGCACAGGTCAGTCAGGTCTTTAACCCATTACCAGATGGCAAAATGATCATCTGGTAATGGGTTAATCCATTTTGTATTTAAACAGAGACACCTTGATCAAATAGAGAGGGAGAATAGCCAAGCTATGAGAGATCAAGTCATTCCAGAACATGCCCAGGTTAGTCAGGTTTAACCCTTTCCTAAAAGACAAAATTTCAGGGTTGTCATATTCAAATGCTGCTGCAGACGTCAAAATGGGTGTTTGTAGAGGTAAAATTTGTGTAAAATAAGCCCAGAAAATATTGAGGCAAAAGGAGAAAATGCTGGTTCGCCTGAAGGGTTGTATTATGTTATGTTATGGCCCTGCTCGTCTGTCTGTCCGTCCGTCTGTCTGTTCGTCCGTCTGTCCATCCGTCCATCCGTCTGTCTGTCTGTCTGTCTGTCCTTCCGTTAGCAATTTCTTGTGTGTGCGCCTCTCTGTGAAGTTCTTGTTGCCCCAAGCCTTTTCTGTCAAGGATGTCAAAACCAGGTCTTGTTTGGGAAAGGGTTAATGTCTGCCATGAATCTTGCTATGAAATTCCAATAATAATTCTAAAAAAAACGCATGAATTTGTTGTTACTGCTATGTTTGTCCATTCTTCCTTCTTTGCGTATGTTAGCAATTTTTTGTATGCTCAGCTCCTCTTTTATAGCTCTTAAAGGACCAGTTTCCATAAGGGGAAACACCTGTGGCCATAGCACAGTTGGTAGAGCTTTGGACTCTCACTCATGAGGTCCAAGGTTCGATCCCCCACAGCTGCAAACATTCTGCCTGATATGATTTGTCTCCCATCAATGGTTGGATAATCATAAACCTAAATGTGCAAGCAGTTGGAGGCTCATATAAATATGTTATAGTAGTAATAGTGAGAGAATCAAGAAGAATTCATAGTTAGGTACTCCAGCTGGATGCAATGTGACCGTAGCAATTAAAGGTAGCTGTTAAACGTAGCCGTTATACCCCATTCAATCAATAATTTTTTTTAAGGGAAATTGAAGGTCTGTTCAATTTACACTTTATGTATCCGCACCCCTAATATTTTTGTCCCTTTGTGAATAAAATTTCATGTAACCCATTCTCAATCAAGTCCTGGTTTGGATGTCCCAGTAGAAATCCTTTGAGAAATCATTAAAAAGAAAATGCTGGTGATCAGCTTGTCACAAGCATCTTCTTCATTTGGCATCAAAAAGCATCAATATGTTAGAAAAGGTTTAAACTGAGGTCTTGTCTTCATATGTGCTCTACTGTCCAATTGGACCACTTTGAGCCATAGTGCAGTTGGACTGTCACTCATGAAATTGATCCAGGGCTGTGACAAACATCCTTTCTGACGTTTGTCTTCAACCAATGGTTGGATAATAGTAAATCTGTGTGGGTAAGAAGCTGCAGGCTCAGACAGAATGTTGTGGGAGTATTTATGAGAGAAATGATATGAATCTATGGTTCGGTACTCCAGCCGCTGCAATCTGAGACCATAGCAGTTGAAAGAGGTGGTAAACCATATGGGCAGGTTTAAAAAAATGTGACCAAAGTGTGACATTTAAATGTTAAGAACAACAGCTATTTTTACAGAATATCATCCAGATTTCTTAATTAGGGTGGCTAAAAACTATTCTAAATGGTTAAGCAGTGCCCAAATTATATTTTAAATTCATGTTCACTACTTTTTAGCTAAAATTGTGTGCACAATCTTGCAAAATGACACCAAAAAAGCGTTTCACTCCTGACAGCATATATCTTGCACAATATGAGAAATTGTAACCTACAAATCACTAAATAGTAGAGTGCAGAATGCCCACAAGGTTGATGGCTTTCTAAAAATATTTGAGTGGTAGATTTCTGGCTGAATAGACAAAAATGAGAACACATTTTGAAAAATAAAAGTGTTTCACTCCTGACATAAAATTCAGAGGGGTATTGTATAAAACAGACTCCACATCCTAAACCAGTGAAGATAAGATGAAAAGGTAATGTTAAGATGATGATGCATATGTTGTTTTATCAATTACAAGTGCTTATTGTAGAATCCTGTCACTGTCTTTTATTTACCATAGCTTAGAAATTTGGTACAAGTGTTAAGTGTCACACAAAATCGTTTCACTCCTGACATTTTTGACATGTTTTAATGACATATCTTTTTTATTTGTGAAGGGATTTTCTTTAAATTTGGTACCCAGTATATAGACACAATAACACATCTTTTTAGCTTTGATTGGGTTGAATATGTTTCTCTGTAAGAGCCATGGCATGTAAAAAGTGAATGGTCACATTTTTAGCGAGCCGGGACTTAATGTACGGGGAGCTAATGTCACAGCCCTAGTGTCGGCGTCGGCGTCAGCGTCGGCGTCGCATCTTCAAAAACTTTAACCTGGTCTATATCTCAGGCACTATTAGAGATACAGCCTTGATACTTCACACATGGATACTTCCTGGCAAGACCTTTCATTTGAGACCATGACCTTTGACCTAGTGACCTTGACCTTGGAGTTTGACCTACTTTTAAAAAACTTTAACCTGGCCTATATCTCATGCACTATTACAGATAGAGCTTTGATATTTCACATATGGATACCTTGTGTCATGACCTTGACCTTGAGACCATGACCTTTGACCTAGTGACCTTGACCTTTGACCTGGAACTCCTTTTTTGTGACAAGCTCTCGTATAGGCGAGCTACGTTGTCCGCGGACAACTCTTGTTTTTAAACTTGCCCATATTCAATCAATCAACTGTTCAGTTGCTTAATTTGATTAGATGAATTAATTTAAGATTATCTATGTGTTGTATGATAACATTTTCAATTCTTCTATAGAGAGCCATCAATGAGTTGACCCAGGAAAAATCAGAATTGGAAGAAAGACTGGTAGACACAGAAAATAAACTGGCTGAGGTGAATGATATGGCTCAGAAATACACACACTTACTGGTATGTTTTAGCCTATATATTGTAATATGAATAATATTGCTATAGTGTTTAACACTTTCCTTCTTAATAAGTAGTTGAAAACAGCATAAAACCCCAATAAACCAAACTTAATGGTTCATTTTGATGCCTCAGGAAGAGACAATTAATAAAGAGTGCCATCAATGAGTTAACCTAGTATATAGAGGAAAAATCAGAATTAGAAGACAGACTAATTGACACAAAGAGTAAACTTGCTGAAGTGAATTATATGGCCTAGAAATATACACACTTACAGGTAATCTGAAACAAATATTTGTTTACCCCCCCCCCCCCCCCCCCCAACACAGTTTGGGAGGTTTACAGGAATCGTCCTGTCTGCCTGTTTGTGTACATTTCTCTTCAGTTCAATTCCTCACAAATGGCTGGACATATTTTGATGAAAATTCACACAAATGATCAACATGACATCTACATGAAGAAATTTCTTGCCTCTTCGAGGTCAGCCAAGGGAGATGATTAGACTTTTAACTTGTAATCCACGCTGTCAAGGGGTACAAGTTGGCTTAGAGACGGTTCTTATTTGATTTTGTCCATCTGAGTAAAGCAGCATGAGAATTATGCAAAAACATGTTAAAAACAGTTGCCCAATTTGATTTCATATTGATTTTTGCCAAATAAGTATCTAACAAATATTTCTAGGAAAAAAAAACGAAAAAAATCAACAACAACACATATTCTGATGCAAATGCAAAGCTAAAAGCAAGTTTATTGTGAACTGAGAAAACCATTTTTGTTCTAGCTTGATTTCAGCCAAATGAGTATTGATAATAAAGTTTTAGAGAAACATTCTGATGCCAAGCTTACAAATGAACTTTATTTTAGTTTGACTTTGGTCAAATGAGTATTGGCCAAACTGCTCTAGAAGAAACCCTAATGGAGACACAGGATAGATTGGCTGATATGGAAGCCAAGTTTAATCAATCTGAGAGAGAGCTGAAGGATGCAACTAGATACAAAGACAAATATAAGCTCTTACAGGTTACATAATGCACAGTGTGTGATTTGAAAATCTTTAGTGCAAGTGACACTTTTTAGCTCGACTTTTCGAAGAAAATGAGAGCTTATACTGTCACCCGGGCGTCGGCGTTGGCGTTGCAACAAAGGTTTAAGTTTTTTCAAACATCAATAACTTCCATACTATTAAAGGGATTTAACCCAAACTTGAAGTACTTATTCACCATCACACCCTCTACCTTACTACCAGGGCCCATGACCCTGGCTCCACTATATTTGGAGTTATGCCCCCTTTATACTAAGCAACTTAGAAAGTCAAGCGCGCTGTCTTCGGACAGCTCTTGTTCATGAACCATCAAGGTGTTGGGTCAGAACAAGGTAACCCATTACCAGACAATGACTCTTTTTGACCTCCCACAAAATAATGGCCATGGAATACTTTGTGGAAAATGAAGAAATTGCTTGTCACAATGTTTTCCATCCAAAAAGACCTAAAAATCAAAAAATTCCATTCACTCGAAATTGTCGTCTGCAACATCTTTGAATTTGGACCAGCCTATAATAAGATCGTTTGGTAATGGGGTAATCTCTGTCAGATGAAAAGACTAGTAATGGAGAGGGAGGATGCATCAAGATCTAGACAAATATGACCCGTCACGCTAAAAGGGACCTTATCGGATGTGTGAAAAATATCGACCCTAGTCTGTCTGCACGGTCCGCGCAGCCAGACTAGGGCCGACACTTTTCACTTGTATTTAAGTTTCTAGATCTGGAATGTTTTCCCTGTCTTACTATATGTTCATTTTTTGCATACAGTATCTAGTTGACCTTTGCTGAGTCTGACAAGATTGTCAAAATTTGAATTTTTGACTCCTGATGTGGTCCCTTTTAGCGTGACGGGTCACGAATAGAAACTCTTACAGGTTATATAATACACAGTGTGTTTTGATGACTCTTCAAATTATTTCCATTATACAGTCGACTCTCGTTGTGTCGAAGTCAGAGGGACCGTCAAAATACTTCAACATATCCGGAGTTCGACACATCCGATTTTTTCCTTGTATCAATTACAACAATTTTTAACCGTTTTTGATGCTCATCAAGTACATTCACAATTGAAATATAGTAGGAAAAGGAAAGAAATTGCTCGACATGAGCAATTTCTTTCCTTTTCCTACTATATTTCAATGGCTACATTTATTCCAAAATAATGTTTTTAATAATTATGGCATCCATTGATGAGGATGGGACCAGACTTTCACTTCGACTTAAGGGGGAATGCTCCAGTTTGCTTATTTTTTTCCCAATAATAGAATTTATTTACATTTTGTATGTTGAAATTACATGTTACATGTATTACTAATTGAAAAATAAAATGAAAATGGATGGTCAGCCACCTTGTTTGAATTTTATAGGCATTCGTATCACATACCCCTACATTGAAAAAATGCACAATTTCTTGCACCTGTCCAAGGCCACTAAAATGCTAATAATTTGCTGTATATTCATCGTTTAGTCCCGAAAACGGATTTAAAGTAACGTCTTACATTTAATAAGAACAGAAAACCCAAAATATATGCTATTATAAAAGCGTAAATGTAAGCATGCTCACATGTTCGGTTAGATTCACGAAGCTGGCGTGTTTTATGTCAAAATTTGCATATTTTTGGAAATATTTCAAGTTCTACATAATAGAAATTGACAAAACTCCATCATTGTATTTAGCAATATGTCCTGGTAATAATTCAAAAAGAAAATGTATAGGTCAGCGCACTATTTAGTTAATTACAGGAATTTTTATCAGCTACACATGAATAAAATGACGCAAAACAGAGGTAACTGCATACACACTTACGACTGTCTTGCTCTAAATAATCGATTTCCATCTTGAGGAATTCAGTTTCGCAAAATAAATACACTTTTACCGGCGAAAATGGTAAATTGTTATGATGTGTTATATTATTGAAAATATGGTAGCGAAACATATTGGTACGAAACATTTAATTTACTACAGTAATGACCGAGTGTTCCGAAAAACTGGAGCATTCCCCCTTAAGCGGAAATTCGACTTATCCGATGTCGACACATTGAATGCCGACTGTAAATGGATATAATTATGGAGGTAAAAACAAATCTATAAGCACAAAACAATAAACCTCAAACTATCAATGAAATAATCAATATGAGAGAGAACCGGAGGATGCAACAAGATACAAAGACAAATATAAGCTCTTACAGGTTAAATGATGCTCAGTGTGTTATTTGAAATTCAGGTGCAAATGTCACTAATGCTTGATTGGTTGAGGGGTTGGGTAGAAATAATTTTATATCAAAAATGTTTGGTGGAAATGTCACACATTTATGGATTATTATGAGGTGTTAGCATTGAACAAGTATGGAATTGCCCATGATTTTATAGGATAAACTTATGATCAGTCGGACACCTGACTTGCTTTAAGATTTTGGGCCAAATTGACTAAGAAGCGGCAGAGACTTTCTTTTACATGGTTCTTGGCTTTCATTAGGTCACCTCTGTTTTGACATACCTGTATAAATACCATTGGTTTCTGGCTTCATTCTTCACTGTGTGTTTTATACTCTTTTCTCTGTGTGCAAATTATACAAGGACAAAATGAGATTTCCATCTGTTGGGACAAAATATTATGTAACCACTTTTGAGTTTATTTTAACCATTTCCCAAAAGCAAAATTAACCGTTTGGTGCAATTTACACCCTGCTGCATATGACAAAATTGATGTTAATAAAAATATGAATTGTGTACAATATAGCGTAGAAAATACTGAGGTAAAAGGAGAAATTGTTGATTTTTCTTCTTTTGTCTCGATGTTTTCTCAAACCTATTCTATAAGGGATGCCAAAACTATGTCTTATTTGGGAAAGGGTCAATTACTTTATGTGTTTACTATTGTAAACTAGACAATTCTTTCCTAAAAATCCATCTAAAAGAGTTACTATGATATTCAAATACACTTTCTTTTGTATAAAAGGAAAGGGAAAAAAGGGAAAAAATAACTTTCCTGTTGTGCTTGAGGTCTCTATATATAAACTCCAAAATTGCTTATTTATTCAAAAATCTCACACTCAATCACACCCAGCCTAGCTTAGTGATTGGACAGGTAGTGGCTGATTCGGGGCTGAAACGACCCCCCCCCCCCCCCTCCCCTTGGTAGCCTGATTATTTCATCTTCATGCAGAAATTCAGTCAAAATTGTGTAATTCTTGGAAAACGAACCCCCTTTTTGTAAATTGAACCCCCTTACAGAAATCCTAGCTCCGCCACTGATAAGAAAAACATGTTTGGGAAAAGAGCAACACCAAAAAAGTCCTAAAACTAATAGGTTTTGCACATATTCAAGAATTTCTTGTTTCCCTCAAATTTGTGTATTCTCCTGCATGCAAATATCTGCAAGTTGTGCAAATAGTAAAATCATTTTTGATCTTTACAATCACTTTTAATTCAACTTGTCTCAAGTTATGTATTCTTTGAAAAGTTTAGCAGTTTACACAACAAATTCAAATGTAGTATTTCTTTATATTTCATGATTATCATGACTATTTCCAGAGAAAATATGAAGATGTGTGTAAAGAAAGAGACAAGATATCCAATCTAGCTAAGGGCCTTAAAGAACAGCTAAATTCAGCAACTACAGCAAGTAAAGAGGAACATGATGATAAGGTTTGTGAAACTGAATGAGCAAGAGATATTTGTAAAACATTTATGTCTCCTCACTGGCCTACCTTTAACAATTGTAATGGTTCAATGGTAGTATTTTATCAACAGAGGGCAATTCAGCCATTCTCCAGAAATGGAAGCCATTTTGAAAAAAAGCTGTCGCCAGCTTATATGCACTAAAAAATAAAATTCATTGTTTTTGCACTTCATTGAGATCATTAATTTCTTATTACTTAACCATTTTCGAGATAATATATGCATACTCGGATGCGAAAACCTCATAACTAAGAAAACTACGTGTCATTTATACACATGGGGGTCTTAAAATTCCCATGTCGCCAAGCCAATTTTCTTTATACCTTTCTAATTTTTTTCTTCAAGCAAAGCTTACATACTGAGAAAATGTTATCAATATGTGCAGAATATATAGGGACTTGAAGTTTAAAATCTAATTATGCATATGCTTCATATTTTCACTACTTTTTACATCCAAATGCATGTGTCGCCACAAGATCCTATTTTCCCGTAACGACTTTTCTTTGTTCCTAAATTGCTTAAGAAAAATATCAAGAACATGCCATTAACATCTTATCAAATGCGCAGGGCATTAAACTTATCAGGAAAACATATTTTTTAACAAATATGTTGTTCTTTTATTCTGTACAGACAAATAAAAACGAAAATTGAAATGTCGCATTTCAAACGCTATGCTTCCATAACAATCATATCTACAGAACCAGAATGCTCTTAGTAAAAATAAATATAGTAGGCGATGAAGCAATAATGGGAGATATTTTCGAAACTATAACATTATGAATATCAGTTAGATTCAGAATGTGGTCACTGTTTTTGTTCGTTGGTCACTATGCTTTCATAACTGTCAGTTTCCATAACGTATTTATAATCTGAATTTGTGTCAACAGCATCACACACATCTATAAGAAACATTACGTTTTAACATGGGATGTCTCTGTATATGACAATGGGATCAATTTGCACGTACGGATTATGAGGATTCCCGGCTGAGGATACCATGAAACATATGACTGTATCGGTTGATTTCAGCATAGTGACTTTGTAACTCTTAAAACTATGAAGTGTAATCTTAAAATGATTTTTTATGTACGCTGTCTACACACACTACCCAGGCTAAAACCATTGTTGTCGCTTGACTTTCATATTTTAAATAAAAATAGCATTATTTAATAGATTTCTCTGTTACGGAACTTAGCGTTATAGAACATAATTTTTAATGTTTCTTTTATGACTATCCAAGGCTACCAAATTCAAAACGTTTTTCGTGTTCTACATACGTATTGCATTTTAAGCTATCAGAATTCTCATAATTATTGATGTTTCCATTTCAAATAGTTCTCAATGTGATACCAAAACAAAAAAAAATGTTTATTTGCCCTTAGTAATGCAGATAAACGTAGAAGAAAGAATTGTAGTGGAAATAACTACTAAAATTAATTGACAGTGAGCTGATTGATGAAAAGAGACGTATACCAACGGACTATCTTCCGAAAATGGGAAAATATATAGGGAAAACTATAGAAAAATGTTCATAAAATGAAAAGTTAAATATATAATGAGTACAAAACTACTAACTTTTTAAATTGTTGTGTCACATGATTCCACACTATGAATGAAGGATAATATGCTGAACATGAGATATTGTAGAGCATCAATGGAAAAGGTATGGTGTATATGGCTATTGCTATCTCTGGGACGAACTATAAAAGCCAAGAACCAAGACACAAAAAGATCTCTTTACTGAAACCATTTGAAACCATTTGAAAGACCATTAAAAACTTTATAATGTTTCTCTCATTTGAATTTAAATTCAATTTAAATTAAAGCTTGTGTTATAAAAATGGGTGCAGTGTTTAACAATTCATGTGTCATAATACACTAGAGATAAGTTTAGTCTCAATTAAAACAAATGGTGAAAGTAACAAGTATGTGCAAACTAACACCATTCTGACCAGGTAACAATTTCTCATTTACAGTATTGCTGCACGAGAAAGGTACTCACTGATATGGCTAACAAGGAAAAGGTTTTCAAAAGGATGCATCGTCCTTCACGTAGCAGAACCACGAAAGCTTATTGTGATAAGACAGGGGGGGGGGGGGGTGGAGTTTTGTAAAAAGAAGACAAAAACACAGTTTTAATTAAATAATCATAAGTGCAACGTAAAAGTAATTGAAATGTACCAACACAAATGCACACATTTATGATTATCTGCATACTCTTTTTTGAAGACGTATCCTTTAAAATCTAACACGCAACCTGTATAGGAGGTCTTAAGTAAATGAAGGCATAACAAACTTTTATGACAGTTTTTTTTTCGTTCACGTCATCCTTAGATTGCACCATGTCATCGATAGTGTGTCTTTGCAATTCAAACTGTAGGGAGAGAATGTCTGCAACGATTCAACGCGAACCCTGGCGTTTTTTTAACTATCTCCCAACAACGACAGATTCAAGTTTATGGGTTGTGCAAACGACAAAAGTCGATGTTATAAAATGCATGATTTGCAGAATTTAAAAGGGGTGGAAAATGGGAAAATCCTGAAGACGATTTCAACATTTATAAAATATATGCCAGTTAAAAGACAGCAATAGAAAAATTTATAGAGAATTGATGAACATTAATATAGCCCCTAAAATCATACAACCAAGCGACCAAACTTGAAATCTTTAAGTAACAATCATTCATAATCTGGTGGGCCATTTGCAAAACTATGCCATATATTCCACAAAACAATAATCATTTTCCATAACATATGTTCCGTAACTAATATATTTTACAAGAAAGCTTTATTAATGTGTTAATTTCAAAAGAAAATCATTGTGAGTTTACCATACGTATGCAAGTATCCTTACTGGTGCTTTAGGAATGGATCTTTTCTCGATTCTGGTGTTTTAATAGGATATTTCAAATTTATGAATGTACCCAGGTTTTGGGGTAATTACATAAAATTCGTTTAGTCATTTTTCTTAAAATGTTTTGAAAATTTTTATTTGCATTAAATGAAATATTTATAACAATTGAGATATCATTAAGCGAATAATTTAGAGATATCAGAACTCTTTTCCAAATCAAGAAATAATATCTATGCTCCGTAACGAAGGGGTGGTCTTTATGAATGTGTGTTTACGTTTTATACGGAATGCTCCAACGGACATACTTGTGTTTTTTCTCAAGCTCTTTAATACGACAATAATTAGTTACAACATTTAATGTACTGATTCAAACCAATATTAATTATCAAAAAACTTCACAAGCCCTCATATAAACAATTAAAAGAACTATAGAATATAAAGGTTTTCCATTTTAATGATATACATTATTAAAGGTCAATGTCACTGAAAAGTACATTTGTATACCCCCAGTTATGCTTCACCATCAAAACGGACCCTATCAATTATATTTCCGGTCTTTTATTGTGCTCTAACGCTTTAAAAACTAACTGTCAGTACATAAACTATGCTCCGTAACATGCCTATTTTCATACTTACTTTGATGGATCATAAAAATCGTTTGGTGAAAATGGTGCGGGTTAAAATTTCAGAAATAGCGTCTGAGGTATTCTTCTTTAGAAGTAACGCAAAACCATTTGAATTGCAAATGGTCGAAAAATCATTTTTTCTCAAATCAAAATGGCTTCAATTTCTGGAGAATGGCTGAATTACACTATAAATATGATCAGCAGAGTAACAGTTCTTGTGCTCTGCACTTCTCCAAAATTAGTCCTATCAACCTATGAACTTTCATGATTCTACCTTGCATACTTTTTATACGCCCGAAGGGTCGTATTATATTATGGTCCCGCTCGTCCGTCTGTCCGTCCGTCTGTCCGTTAGCAATTTCTTGTGTGCGCAACTCCTCCTACAGTTTTCATCGGATTTTGATCAAACTTGCCACAATGAATCTCCATGGTGTCTAATTGTGCACCTCGCTTACGGAATTCAGATAACTGTGTTCGTTCTTGAATTATCTGCCCTTGAATTAAAAAAATGCCTATTGTCTTGTGTGCGCAACTCCTCCTACAGTTTTGATCTGAATTTGATCAAACTTGCCACAGTGAATCTCCATGGTGTCTAGTTGTGCATATCACTTACAGAATTTAGATAACTCTTTTCGTTCTTGAATTATATGCCCTTGAAGTTAAGGAAAAATGCCCATTTTCTCAAAACTGCCCATTTTCTCCTGTGTGCTACTTCTACAGTTTCAACCAGAATTTAATCAAACTAGCCACAATGAATCTCTGGTGTCTTGTTGTGCAAACAAAATTTTGATAACTTTTCATGTTTAAATTATCTGCCCTTGAATTGAAAAAAAAAATGCCAATTTTACTGACAAGCCCCTCTCGGGCGTATATGCGCCGCTCTGCGAAGCTCTTGTTGAGTTATGGTCTGGACAAGAAATAAGTATGAAAATCAACAAGTGGCAATAAAATATGATGGGCAGAGGAACAATTCTATTTATCATGTTTATAGAGTTGTTGCCCTTTGTTAGCTCACCTGAGTACGAAGTGCTCAAGCTGAGCTATTGTGGTCGCTTTTTGTCCGTCGTCTGTCCGTCTGTCTGTCCATCCGTCCATCTGTCCACAATTTGTTGTTACCACTCTAGCATCCACAAATATTGACCAATCTTGACCAAACTTGGTCAAAACATGTATGACCATAAGTTCTCGTATGATTTCGAATTTGAGTCAGATTGGACTAGGAAGTCCAGAGTTATGTGCCCTTGAATATCAAAAAAGGCTAGTTTTGACTTTGTTACCTCTAGTATCTACAAATATTGACCAATCTTAAGCAAACTTGGTCAAAACATGTATGACCATATGTTCTCGAACAACTTTGATTTTGAGTCAGATCGGACTAGAAAGTCCGGAGTTATGTGCCCTTGAATGTTAAAAATGGCTAGTTTTGACTTTGTTACCACTCTAGTATCTACAAATATTGACCAGTCTTAACCAAACTTGGTCAAAATATGTATGACTAAAAGTTCTCGGACGAGTTTGATTTTGAGTCAGATCAGACTAGGAAGTCCAGAGTTATGTGCCCTTGAACATCAAAAATGGCTAGTTTTGACTTTGTTACCACTCTAGCATCTACAAATATTGACCAATCAAGACAAAACTTTGCCACAATGTTGGTAACTATAAGATCTTGGATGAGATTGATTTTCAGAGTGATAGGAGCAGAAAGTCTGGAGTTATGTGCCCTTTAATTTGACAAAATTGCTGTTTTCGACTTCGTTTACACTGTAGCATCTACATTTATTGACTAATCAAGACAAAACTTGGCCACAATGCTTGTGACCATAAGATCCTTGATGAGTTAAATTTTAAGTTTGATTTGGCCAGAAAAACAAGAGTTATTGGCCCTTTAATTTCATAAAATTACCGTTTTCGACTTTATTTTCTCTCTAACAAACAAATATGGACCAATCAAGACACAACTTGGTCGCAATGTTGGTGACCATAATATCTTAAATGTTTTAATTTATTGTTCATATAGTTCATATAGTATGTAGAGGCCGAATGCACTAATGCATTTAAGCTTGATTAGCTTCTGTAGGCCCTTTCTGGAATGTTTTCCCTCATTCGTCCTTGCTCCGGTTATGGAATTCTTCTTTATTGACACTTCTTCACAACTTGATTTTCACATTTAAGTGTTTATTTATATTGTATTTGCTTTCTTGTATCAAAGTCTTACACAATCACTTGCACGCATTTATAAGCATAAGACCAGCTATGACTCTGGTCATTATTATTTACATTTTGTTAAAATATCTAACTCTTAGGCTGAAGTCTGACTTCTTTTTTTTTTTTTTTTTTTTTTTTCTGTATTTACTAATTTCGTATACAGTTCAACCTAATCACTGACTCATCTATCAATAGGTTTAAAACTATTTACATGAAAGCTACTGATCACTTCTGTATTACACTTATAGGTCGTAATACATATTTTTAATGAATTTATTCTAGCGATAACAGTCTGCAGCAAATTTGTTGCTTGGTGACCAAAACTTGTTTAATCTTGATTTGAAGGTGTTCAAAGTAGGTGATTGTACAATATCATTTGATAGGTTATTCCACAGATTTACAACCCTGTTGCTAAAGCAGAATTTTCTTACATCAAGTTTGAAATTCTTTTTGTATAATTTGAGGTTATTACCTCTTGTTCCAGTTTGGTCTCTAAATTGTAAGATTGGTTTGGATGTATGGTCAATTCCATTTACAAGTTTGTAAACCTGGATTAGGTCTGCCCTATCTCTCCTATATTCTAGGGTTGGAAGCCCTATTTTTTTTAATCTTTCACTGTAGGGGAGCGATTTTATTGATTGTACTAATCTTGTTGCCCTTCTTTGAACATTTTCAATTGAGATTATGTCTTTTTTGTACTTTGGATACCAAATGACAGAAGCATATTCAAGATGTGGTCTCACAAGTGATTTGTATAAGTTTAGGAACATTTGGATATCCATAAATGTAAAAGATTTGCTTATGATCCCAAGATTCCTATTTGCTAAATTAACTTTGTTACTAATGTGTTTTCTAAAGCTTAGTTTTGAGTCAAAAGTCACCCCTAGATCTTTTTCGTTGTCGACTTGAGTAATTTTTGTGATTGTTCCATCGTTTTCCTTTACGAAATATTCATCTGTGTCATTTGTGCCAATATGTAGGCTTTTGCATTTTTTGGCATTGAAGGTCATTTCCCATTTGTTGGTCCATGCACATGCATTGAAGATATTGTCTTGCAGGTTTGTCTCTTCATTTTCAGTACTTATTTCTATATATAGTTTGGTGTCGTCGGCAAAAAGTTTGACAGGGCAGCTGATGTCGTCTGCTAGATCATTAATAAATATAAGGAAGAGTATAGGTCCTAGAACACTTCCCTGAGGGACACCACTTGAGACGTTACGCCATTGAGAAATGTGATTGTTGATGATTACCCTCTGTTGTCTGTCCGTAAGAAAGTCTTCCAGCCACCTGTACAGTTTTCCTCTTATGCCTATATGCCATATTTTGATAAGCAGCCTTTTATGAGGGACCTTATCAAACGCAGCTTTGAAATCTAGGTAGATTATATCTACATTGTTGTTGTTGTCAAGAATGTTGGTCCAATCTTCTATGCACTCAAGAAGCTGGGTGACACAGGATCTTCCTTTTCTAAAGCCATGTTGTTCTGCATTAATTAGATTATTGGTTTCAAGGTGGTGAATTATTTTGTTACGAATAATTTTCTCCATGGTTCAACAACATATAGAGGTGACACTTATAGGTCTATAGTTCTCTGCTTTATATTTGCTTCCTGCTTTGTGGATTGGCGTGACGTTTGCCGATTTCCATTGGATTGGTAATTTGCCTTCTTCTAACGATTTTTGAAATATTTGTTGTAGAGGTTTCTCTATTGTTTCTCTTGTCTCATACACAAGAGCTGGGTGGATCTCATCTGGTCCCTGAGATTTTGCGGGATTTATGTCCTTGATGGCTTTATCCACGTCTTGTTCGCTAATATGTATTTCATTCATAATGACCTCGCTGGTTTTATTTGGTTTAGGAATAGGGAAAGTTTCTTTAGTGAAAACCGATGTAAAGTACTTATTGAATTCTTCAGCTATCTTGTCTTCCTCGGTGATCATTTCTCCATCTATTTCAAGTGCTGTGATTCCCGAAATTGAATTTCTTTTTAATCTTACATGTTTCCAGAAACACTTGGGATCATTTTTTATTTTGCCTGCAATGTTTTTTTCATAATTGTACTTGCTTTTTCTTATCAAACTGCCAGCTTTGTTTCTGGCTATCTTGTAGTTGCTGAAATTTGTTTGGTTTTTACAGTTATTGTATTTTGTCCACTTCCTTTTTTTCTCTCTAATTGCTGTCAAGGTTTCTTTGTTTACACTGAGGTTCCTGCCTCCTGGATTCTTCTTAAACTTTGGTATGTTATTCTCTTTTAAATTTAATATGTTTTTTTCGAAGTTATTCCAGGTTGCATGTACATCTGTGTCCTCATTGGATAACCAAGGCAATTCTGATAGAGTTTTGTTTATGTGTGGCCAGTCAGCTTTCTTATAGTTGTATTTGTGTGTATTGTCGTTTATAACTGTATGACTACAGTCATGTTTGAAGGTTAGCACTAGATGATCGCTTTTTCCTAGACTCGGAAGGTAATTTATTTTATCGATATTTTCTTCATTGTTGGTAAAAATTAGGTCGAGAATTGATGGTATGTTGGTTTCTCTGTATCTTGTTGGTTCTTTAACCAGTTGTAACAGATAGTTGTCTCTCGTACATTCTATGAACTTATATTCTATTTGTGTTTCATTTGTAGTCGTTGACAGGTCATCCCAATTGATTTTCTTGAAATTGAAGTCACCCATTATCACAATGTGTTTGTATGTATTTGAAATCATGGAATTGATCATTTTTGGCATTTCTTCAGAGTTTTCTTTGGAGCTGTTCGGACTACGGTAGATACACGCAATTAATATCTTATCGCCGCTTGACAGATTGATCTGAATCCATATTGATTCTGTGAAGGTACTTTGATGGTTTAGTTCTATTGCTTTTAGTTCGGAGTTGATGTAGATGATGACACCTCTTCCATTTTCCCCGTTGTAGAATGAGTTATAACCTTGAATCTTGTAGAGGGTACTCGGATCTACTTTTGACTCCTTTATTTTTGGGTTTACTTCTGTGATGGCTATTATGTCGCTTCTATTATCATTTGCTAACTGCTTTAATTCATCAAACTTGACTGCAGACAAGCAGTCTGCATTGGTGTACATGAAGTTTAATTGGCAATTTTTGTCACGTACTTCTACTTTTTCGTTTAAAACTTTATATTTACAATTAAAACTGTTTCCCTCTTGGGGTTTAAAATGTCTATCCACATGACTGCTTCTGATGGGTTGAATTTTTTGTGCTCAGATTGATTGGACTTAAAAACCAGAGTTGTGTGCCCTTGATGGTTACAAAATTGCCATTTTCTACTTTGTTTTCTCTCAAACAGCAATAAATATTAACCAATAAAAAAAACTTGGACATAATGTTGATGAGAATATCTTTATCAGAACAGAGTTATGTGCCCTTTACTGTGACAAAATTGTTGTTTTCTTCCACTTTGTTTTTACTGTAACAGCTACAAATATTGGTCATTCAAGATTATGAAAGCAGTTTTCAGCTGGATCATAGTTTCGCATCTAGAATTATGTGCTCTTGAACTTGACAAAATTGGGACTTTCATTCTATCTAGGTGCAGGTGAGTGATTAAGGACCATCATGGTCCTCTTGTTAATAAAATATGACTATTGAACTGTTAAAGGTAGGCCCTTTAGAGGCATATATGGTTTACAAACATCTCTTGTAAGTCTAGTGTTTTAACCCTTTCCCAAATGACAAAATGTTAGGGTGGTCCAATTTGAAAGCCACTGCAAATGACACAATGGATGTGGATAAACAGAGGATTTGTGTATATTTTAGCACAGAAAATATTGAGACAAAAGGAGAAACTGCTGGTTATCAGCAGTTTCTTCTTTTGTTTTAATGTTTTCCTTAGCATTTTCTATCAAGGACGTCAAAACCAGGTCTTGTTTGGGAAAGGATTGAGAACACATGGCAAAGTGAGGTCATTTCATATGCAAATGTCTCTGATTATTTTTTTTTTTTTTTTTTGCACTACAATTGGTTTGTGTTCTAGGCCAGTCAGATAAGATTTATAATCGGATATTTGACTGTGTTACAGGGCAATTTAACAAAAGTATTGGAAGAAAAGAAGCAATTAGAACAACAGTTACAAAGAGTCAGTGATAAGGTGAGACAGTGATTTTCTTATTTCATTTTTAGCTCGCCCGGGACGATAGTCTCGGAAAAGCTATTGTCATACCCCTGTATGTGGGCGTCGGCGTCGGCTTCGGCGCCAGTGTCCGCAAAAACATTAACCTGGCCCATATCTCATGCCCTGTTAAAGATACAGCCTTCATATTTCACCTGTGGGTACCTCTAACCAAGACCTTTCATTTGAGACCATGATCTGTGACGTTGTGACCTTGACCTTGGAGGTTGACCCACTTTTTGACCGTTTTAAAAAACTTTAACCTGGCCTATATCTCATGCCATATTACACCTACAGCCTTCATATTTCACATGTGGATACCTCTCACCAAGACCTTTCATTTGAGACAATGACCTTTGACCTTGTGACCTTGACCTTGGAGTTTGACCTACTTTTAAAAAACTTTAACCCGGCCTAAAAAAAACCTGGCCTATATCTTATTCCCTATTACACATACAGCCTTGATATTTCACATATGGACACCTCCTACAAACACCGTTCACATTTGACCATGTCCTTTTACACCTACAGCCTTGATATTTCACATATGGACACCTTCTACCAACACCGTTCTTATTTGACCATGACCTTGGACCTCGTGACCTTGACCTTGGAGTTTGACCTACTTTTAAAAAACTTTAACCTGGACTATATCTCATGTCCTTTTACACCTGCAGCCTTGCAATTTCACACAATGACACCTCCTTCCAACATGGTTCACATTTGACGATGACCTTGGACCTCATGACCTTGACCTTGGAGTTTGACTTACTTTTAAAAAACTTTAACCTGGCCTATATCTCATGTCCTTTTACACCTATAGCCTTGATATTTCTCACATGGACACCTCCTACCAACATGGTTCACATTTGACGATGACGTTGGACCTCATGACCTTGACCTTGGAGTTTGACCTACTTTTAAATAACTTTAACCTTGCCTATATCTCATGTCCTTTTACACCTACAGTCTTGATATTTCACACAATGACACCTCCTACCACCAACCAACATGGTTCACATTTGACGATGACCTTGGACCTCATGACCTTGACCTTGGAGCTTGACTTACTTTTTAAAAAAATCATTTTGGACCATGACCTTTTTACCTTGACCTAGGAAATGACTTTTCTTTGTGACAAGCTCTTGTTAGGGCGAGCTTTATTGTCCGCGTACAATTCTTGTTTAACAATTCAAAACTAGGTAATCTGCAAAAACAAACAGCAAGGTTAATAACTGTATTGGCTCTAATTTATAGGCTAAAAGAAATTGTTGCCAATTTTTAGCGAGCCAGGACTTTATGTCCGGGGAGCTAATGTCACAGCCCTAGTGTCGGCGTCGCGTCGCGTCCCGTCCCGTCTTCACTTGAAAAACTTTAACCTGGTCTATATCTCAGGCACTATTAGAGATACAGCCTTGATATTTCATACATGGATACATCTCGACAAGACCTTTCATTTGGGACCATGACCTTTGACCTAGTGACCTTGACCTTGGAGTTTGACCTAATTTTGAAAAACTTTAACCTGGCCTATATCTCATGCACTATTATTGATAGAGCTTTGATATTTCACACATGGATACCTCCTACCAAGACCTTTCATTTGGGACCATGATTCTTGACCTTGTGACCTTGACCTTGGAGTTTGACCTACTTTTAAAAAATTAGCTGTTTTTGTGACCAGCTCCCGTATAGGCGAGCTGCGTTGTCCGCGGACAACTCTTGTTATTGGACAGATACAGTCTACCCTTGCAGGTCCTTAAATGTATATGATATTTCTTTTTGTATATTTTTACCTTCTTGCATTTCAAACTAATAGACATGAGTACTTTGAAGATGTTTCAATTAGAGAACAATTATGCTGGATCTATATCCGTCTGATATCTGTACCTCTGATAAATTTCTTCAACACAAATTTTGCTGAAAGATCAAGCTAGAAATATGGTGGACCATTAACCTTTTTTCTAAACAAGACATGGTTTTGATGTCCCAAAATAAAAAGGCTTGGGAAAATATTGAGGCAATGGAAGAAAATGCTGAAAATCAGCATTTTCTCCTTTTGCCTCAATATTTTCTGTGCTATTCTGTAAACACTTTCTCATTGTTCTGACATCTATTTTACATCTGCAGCAGCTTTGAATTTGTATTCCTTTCGTACTGTGGGAAAGGGTAAAAAGGGCACTGGTGTTTCACAAACACATCATTTTTTGTACTTTGAAAATTTACACCCTGTATCATCTATTCCTTTGTTTAAATTTTTCAGCTTTTAGAAGCAACAACAAATTTTGCCGTAAGCCAGTCAGCACATATCCGACAACTACAGCAATGGAAAGACCAGGCCAGTAATATGGTTGACCTTGAAAAATATACCAAGCTACAGATTGACCTTGTAGATAACCAAAGGTCACTGAGAGACATGCAAGAAGTTGTTACATCCAAGGAAGAAATTTCAAATAGAATGTATAAAGGTAATAAATGGTTTGCTTTTGTAATAAGCAAGAGATATAGGGGTGTCAAAAAAATTCCATGAAAATATACCAGGTCAAAGATTGACCTAGCAGATAATCAAAGGTCACAGAGTGACATGCAAGAAGTTGTTAAATCCAAGGAATGGATATCAAATAAAATGTTTAAAGGTAAAATAATGTTTTGTTTTGACATCATATGCTTTAGTAATTTGAAATTGTGAGAAATGACCTTGAAAAATATACCAAACTACAGATTGACCTTGGCTTGACAAGTTGTAGATAATGAAAGGTCACTTAACCTTGCTTACAATCAAAGTTCATCATAAAAATGTAGATCTAGATCTAGTATGCTCACTTGCAAGGGGTTAATTTCAATAGAATTGTTAAAATTTGATATTGATTTGTACTTAAATTTTTTTAAAATACTCGAGATTCTGAGATCATTTTTGCTTTTATTATCCGAGGTCAAATCCATCAAGGTCAAGTTATATCAAATGATATAAATTTCAAGGTCATTTATCTTTCTTAAATACTTTTTATGCATCAAAATATTGGGGCATATTGTTTTACTTGTGTCTGTCCAAAAACTTAGCATTGGCCATTTCCCCAAAAGTAAGCAATTTTTGGGTTATTCATGTCTCACAAACACATCTTGTTTCATTATTTAATGGTTGCAGAGCGTGAAGAGAAACATAAAGAGAATGTACACACTCTGGAACATCAGAAAGATTCACTAGAACAGAAACTGAAGTCATTACAGCAAGTTTTAGATGGACAAATCAACAAATTTAAAGAACAGGTAATTATGCCAGATCAACTGATAAGGGGGGAGGGTTAAAGACATTCTAAATTTGTTATTTGAAGTCAAAACCCTATGATGTGGGTACTCATTGGAATCGTTCATTAGCAATTTCTTATGTGTGCCACAGTTTTAATAGGAAGATGATTTCAAATTTGCCACAGTGTCTCAGTCTCCATGGTGTCTAGGTGTGCGTGGCACCTTTAAAATTCAGATACCTTTGTCTACCCTTGAGTTGAGAAAAATGGTCAATTCCAATGATAAAACCCAGTCAGCGTATATTCATCTCTCAGGGAAAGCCCTCAAGGTAGTCAACCCTTGCTGCTACAACAGGCAATGGGCAACGTTGTAAACATTCCGTAATGGAATGTTCTACCGCCAAATGTTTACGATGTTGCCTGAATAGGTTCGGATATACATGTATAATGAATGTAAACGATGTCACCTGAATAAATCCAAAAAATTGTTAATCTCATTAAGAGTGGACTACCTAAATTCAATATTGTTATGTATTCTAGTTTGAGGCGGGGGAGAAGAGAAATGCGCTGGTTGTCGATCTATACAAGGAGAATGCAGATCTCATGGACGCACTTTGTAAAGTTGAAGAACAGAAAAAGGACGCTGTATCCAGGTGTTATAAACTGGAAGACCAGTGTAACCATCTAAAACGGATGTTAAAGAAGATATCAATGATCGCCATAAAATGATATTCTTAAATTTTGTGGATTTGTTATATTCGAGAGAGAATAAGAGAACAGAAAAGGACAAGGATTCTCTATTGGGGATGTTGGAGGACCCAATGTAATCACTGTAAAAATTGATACATATGATTATAATTATGTTTACCTTTTCCTAAACAACCTAATTTTAGGGTTGTTATTTGAAAGCTGTTATGGTGGACAGAATGGGTGTTGATACAGATACGATTTGTGTACAATATACATATGAAAATATTGAGGTAAAAGGAGCTCTTCCAGAGATTTCAATACCAGGTCTTGTTTGGGAAAGGGTAACCGTTTGACCCTTTGACAAACAACCACGCTTTTTGATACAGAAACAGTAAACACTGAGGCTAAACAAGAAAATCTTGATAATCAGCATTTTCTCCAGTTGCCTCAATATTTTCAACTTTATATGTTAAAGTGTACAAATTCTATCAACATCCATTTTTGGTTTGCTACAGCTTTCTGTTGGTTCAACTTTTTGCCATTTGGGCAAGGGTTGAATTAAAAAATTAAGCAGCACTGGGCTACGGGTTTTTGCTTTTTGTGATATTTGATCTTACATTTAATTTATTGAAAATTATTTTTTTTTATTTAATTTATTTATCATTGCCAAATGAATAAATAATTCTATTGATAATTAGTTGATCTTTTTCTTAACCTTTTCTAATCCAGTAATGTTTGGGCTTTACTATTAACTAATTCAAAAGTCTTAAAAAAGTATTGAGTGAATAGAAGAAAACGTTGAAAATCGGAATATATGATAATTATATAGGAGACTGCCGACTGTTGAGGCTATTGACTAATGAGCAAACTCTTAAGGCTTGAACCCCTTAAGGAACATGATATGTCTGACTGCCGAGTTTCTAGTAAGATGTAATTTCACAAAATCACACAAGCGAACTTGGTGTAGAACGTTCATTGCCTTTTTAGCTCACCTGAGCACGAAGTGCTCAAGGTGAGCTATTGTGGTCACTTTTTGTCCGTCGTCCGTCTGTCCGTCTGTCCGTCTGTCCGTCCGTCCGTCCACAATTTCGTGTTAACACTCTAGCATCTACAAATATAAGCCAATCTTGACCAAACCTGGTCAAAACATGTATGACCATAAGATCTCGGATGAGTTCGATTATGGGTCAGATCGAACCAGAAAGTCCGGAGTTATCTGCCCTTGAATGCGAAAAATAGCTAGTTTTGACATTGTTAACACTCTAGTATCTACAATTATTTATCAATCAAAACAAAACTTTGACACAATGTTGGTGACCATAAGATCTCGGATGAGTTTGATTTTCAGTCTGATCAGACCAGAAGGTCTTGAGTTATGTGCCCTTGAAATTGACAAAATTGACATTTTCGACTGTTTTCGACTTTGTTTACACTCGAACTTCTACAAATACTGACCAATCAAGACAAAACTTTGAGACAATGTTAGGAACCATAAGATCTTGTATGAGTATGATTTTCAGATTGATCGGATCAATAAGTCATGAGTTAAACGCCCTTGAATTTGACAAAATTGCCGTTTTCGACTGTTTTTGACTTTGTTTACACTCTAGCATCTACAATTATTGACCAATCAAGACAAAACTTGATCACAATCTTAGGGACTATAAGATCATGTATGAGTTTGATTTTCAGATTGATCAGATCAAAAGGTCATGAGTTAAACGCCCTTGAATTTGACAAAATTCCCGTTTTTGAATGTTTACGACTTTGTTTACACTTTAGAATCTACAATTATTGACCTATTAAGATGAAACTTTGACACAATGTTGGTGACCATAATTTCTTGGATGAGCTTGAACTTCAGTCTCGTCAGACTAGAAAGTCATGAGTTATATGCCCTTGAATTTGACAAAATTGATGTTTTCGATTGTTTCGGACTTTGTTTACACTTTAGCATCTACAATAATTGTTGACCAATCAAGAAGAAATTTGGACACAATGTTGCTGAACATAAGATCTTGCACCAGTTTGAATTAGCTTAATTAGAGTAGAATTTGCTGAGTTTGCTGAGCCCTTCAAATTGACAAATTTGCTGTTTTCGACTGTTTTTACTCTAACAACCACAAATAGCGACAAACCGAGACAAAATTTGGACGCAATGTTGTTAACCATAAGTTTGTTTTCAGTCTTAAAGTCACAAGTAATTGATTTGAACAAATCTGTGGCTCATATCATCTTGGTTCAGGTGAGCGATATAGGACCATCATGGTCCTCTTGTTCTGAATAATTGTGACAGAACGATATTCATCCTTGGGATATTTATTCACTGAAGTCCTAGACTGTGTAGAGGGTGTCATAATGTCAGAATTTACACAATTTCATGTATTAACATTGACCAAGAATGTACGTAGGCCGAACTCTTATTTTAAGGCCTGGTCACATATAATTGGACCATGTCAACATCATGTCCGCTTCGGACCAACAGCATACTATGCCACTGACCATTTTAGGACGTGTTGCAGTCATAATGTAGACACGGAAGTGCGCATATAGCTAGGTCTTGCAGTTGAATCTTTGGTTAGGCTCAAGAATTCCAAAATGTTGAGAGTTTTGAGAAAAATTATTCAAAATGGGTACATCCACAAGACTTAGGAAGAGTTTTATCCTTCTTCTATTACAGCTCACAAAGTTGATAAATGTGTTTGTTAGTTTTCGAAGTGAATGTAAGCTCTAGTATCAATTCATATAAAATGAGTTTGATCATCAAATTAGTTACAGAAGCTTTCAATAAAGTAGATCACGATTACACTATTTGTTAATTTGGCCCTATGTCCAGTAAAATATACTTGAAATAACAACATAACATTGTCACGATGGGTAACCCATGTGACTTTTGGGAAGTGTTCAGACCGAACAAATCGTCCACTTCAAGGTATGTTTTGTTTAATTTCTCAGCTTATACGCTACGGATTTTGACGAGATAAAGTGCACCGTACGCGCATTTGAGAGGGTCATTCCCGTTTGTAACTCGCTCTGTTCCAAATCCCGTGGTTTCTTCAAACAATTAAGCGAAAGTTTTTATCGGTGCACATGAACGCTTCCCACTTTCGTTTTGCACTTAAAAACACTTTGGCTCGAATATTTGAAGAAACCACTGGATTTGGAGCAGAGTGAGTTAGAGCCGGGAATAGCCCTCTCAAATGCGCGTTCCATGCACTTTATCTCATCAAAATCAAAAGAGTATAAGCTGAGAAATTAAACAAAACATACCTTGAAGCGGGCGATTGTTCCGTATGGACGCTTTCCAAAAGTCACGAGGGTTACCCACCGTATTTGTGTTTATTTTGTTTTCAAAATATAGAAATCATAATCAGTCTTTACAAGTCATATTTAATACATTTATATGTGATTGACAATTATAAGAATTTAAGATGATGACCAAAATTATGACAGTGAACTTTACTTGTTGTTGTTGTTGCTGCTGCTGTCGTGATCATTGTTGTTGCTGTTCATGTATCGTTTGAAATGGTACCAAATACAATACAAATAACCTTGACGGAATCATAACTGATACGTCTAGGTGTATTGAAATGGTAATTTGAGCGAAAACAGACTCCGAATGTCATTTATTTCAAAAGATATTTTAAAGCGAATTACTTCCCTTTATTGATCATTTTTGGCTCATTTTCTCTAGTTTTGGTTGATTAACCATATCAATAGATAATTATTTCTGATCCATAGACTATGTATGATATTTTGAGGGCAATTTAGAAACATGATTACTGCCAGATAGACCAGAACATGGGAAAAACTGGTTTTGGCCGCCATCTTGGCCGCCATCTTGTTTCTAGCGAAATGCTCAATGATGCCAGAGTGGCATCACTTGGTTTCATAAACTACTATGTTTCCTCTATCAGAAAATGTAAAAACATTTTCTATAGACGCTATTGCACGGTCATCTTGGTTTGCTGCCGGACTATTATGTGTACATGTGTATTCTCCTTTTCTGTCGATAGGTTCCATGTTTTAGCATGCAAATAATACGCATTTGTAACATTAAGTTGATCTTCTGTATTAACTCTGAATTTGACCAGTCAAGAAATTCGTTAAAAATGGTAAGTTCCTCATACAATCCTTTCCCGAAAAAGCCCCGCTTTAAAATACCTGAAAGAATAGGCTTGGGTAAACATTGACGCGAAAGAAGATAAGGCTGGTAACCAGTGTTTTCTCCTGTTGACTTAATATTTTCTAAGACATTTTTATGCTCCCCGAAAAAATTTCGGGGGAGCATATAGTCGCCATGCTGTCCGTCCGTCCGTCCGGCTGTCCGTCCGTGTGTCCGTCCGTCCGTCCGTCCGTCCGTCCACAGCCATATCTCAGCAACCCTTAGACCAAATTCAACCAAACTTCACATGTGAACTCCTAGGGATAATCCCTAGGGACCTTTTTCTCCGTTTGTTGATTTGAGGCTGCGTCATGGAAAAAGGGGCCTTAATGTAAAAATTAGATTTTCTCCAATTTCTCTTCATCCAATGGGCAGAATTTAATGAAATTTTGTACTTTTGTGATAAATGAGATGTTCTAGACCATATTCTATAAATAATGTGTGTACAAAAAAATCTGTCATGGGAAAAGGGGGCTTAATGTATGATAATTTTTATTTTGTGACAAACACTTATTCGGGGAGCATAATCCGTCTATGATGGCTCTTGTTTTACTCAAATCCAATCTTTATCGACATTCGATTTGTCGTCTGCAGAAGCTTTTTGAATTGGACCACCCTAAAATCCTGCCGCTTGGGAAAGGAAACACAAACAAAGAAAATGTATCAGCAGTTTCATTTTAAAGTGAGAATTATCGACCCTAGTCAGGCTGCGCGTACTGCGCAGACTGACTTAGGTTGATACTTTTCACACTCCCGCTAAGGTCTCTTTTAGCGTGACGGGTCACATTTACTTTAAAGCGACTCGAGAACCAGTGCTCGTATTTACCAGCCCTTTCTATGTTATCTTTTTTTAAAACGGAGCGTCCGTTTTGGGACGTTGAAGAATCGAAACCGGATTAGAACAAGGTACTGGTGAGCCACAATCTAGCTCACCTACCAATAATAACACCAGTCCTGGTGTTAGAAATAGCCCAGGTAAACAATGAGACGAAAGAAAACCCCAACATTTTATCCTTTTTGCCTCATTATTTTTGTGGATTAGTGTGTACAAATTATGCCTTTATAAAGGCCTGTTTTGTCTTCTGAAGCAGCTTAAAATCTCTGATGGACAACGCTAAAATTTTCCGTTTGGAGAAGTGCCAAAGAAAAGTTACAATTGTCCCGTCTTTGACAGACCCTTGGCATAAAAAGTTTGGATTCTGGGGTCTATGTGCACCGGGCGGACTTCGATGATAAATCTTCATTTACCTTTGTCAACAAACGTGCACTTTTCTAAAGTTCATATTTAAGGTAGTCCATCCGTAATGAGATTCGCGTTACGTCGGAATTATTCGGGCGATGTCGAAAACATTCGGCGGTGGAACTTGCCACCGCCGAATGTTTACGACCGCGCCCGAATAGGTTCGGACGTAACGACGCAGCCTGATTATATCCTATGTTTTATGAATCTCAAAATGGCCACATTACGGGTATTCTACCTTAACCTATATAGCTCACGATAAATGAAAGGATAGAGCAGCCCATGCTAATCGATAGAGATACTCTGGCAGGTGAGTTATCGTGAGCTATACCGGACAGCAAATTTGTAGACTGTTCCTATTGCCAAACTGCATTTAGATGACAAATTGCATGTTGGTGAAGACTTGATTTGTGTACTATAATAAAGCTCGGAATATATATAGGAAAAATAGGCAATGTCATTCGATTTATTGTATTTTGATGCCATATTGTTCCCTCAGCTCTTTATCAAAGCTAAGAATAGTCGCGAAAAGTGATTTTCGCCAATATTTCACAAATGATCCCAGCTTTGACAAGAAAATGTGGGTGCCTTTTTTATCACTGGAGAGTATGGCTGGTTCTTTGATATGTCTTTTTATATGGGATATTTCTCCCTTTGCCTCATTTCTATGCTAAAATGTACACAATGTCATTAGTTACAAGTACATATTTTGTCGTTTGTAACACCTTTGAAATTGGAACAGCACAAGATTTTGTCATTTCAGAATATTGAAAACTTATTGTAGCACGTATCCTGGTGTTCGATATTTTTCTCCAATTAACATATGGATCAATTGATTGGTGAAACAGTGGGCAAATGCGAAACCTTGTCATACATACAATTTAACAAAATCTTCGTGTTAAAATGTCCCCAGAATGTTTTATTTGTTCATTTTAGATACGCATATTTAACCCATTCCCACAAAATAAATAGTACTTTTTACGTCCCACAAAGTAAATGCTATTGAAAACACTGTAGAAAATGAATAAACTGCTTGTGGCAAGCAATTTCTTTACTTCCCATACTATTTTCTAAAGAAACAGAATATTCTGCAGCTTTCTTGAATTTGGGAAGGTCAAGATTTTGTTGTAGGGGAAACGGTTAATGTAGACCACCCCCTAGTGAGATCCACGAGAAGTAGACATTTTTCGTGCGACGTCGTCAACATTCCGGTTAGGAATCCGAACTAATTCGTTTGACGTCGTAAACATTCGGCGGTGGAACGTTCCTCCGTCGAATGTTTACGACGTCGCCCGAATAATTGCGACGTCGCGTGAATCTCATTATGGATGAACTACGTTTCAACACTTATTGTAGCACAGATACTGGTGTATTATAATGTGGAGCCAGTCGTTCCTCCATAATAGGCGTACCGTAATGTTTCAAATAAGTACTGTAGTTTTTCCTGAACGCAGGCGGGAGGGTCGATTTGTTTAGCACTTTTTTCGAGATAGCACTCTGCATACTCAGTCCAAACGCCGTCTTTGTGTATTGTCTAGCACTTTTTGAAGATTCTCTTCCCGTGTCTGATTTCAATCGATTAACCTCGCTCATAACTACTGGGATATGTGTGTATGATCGTTCCAAGTTTGAATTAGCAGATTTTTGTACTCGTTTAGTTTTCAGGTTAGCCGTTTTTCTCTGCGCAGAAAGCTGGTTAATTTTGGTAGCTTCTTCGCGGGTTTTAAACAATCCTTCCGCCAGACAACTTTTCTGTCTTTTAGCAATGTCTGGTGTTCGTAAGTCACCGGGAGCTGTTCCTTTAATCCTGTTACGTACGGAACTTCGGTTTGTATCGTTTACCATTTCATCATCATTCGGCAGTGATTTTAGATTTAGATTGATATCTTCCAGAGGCACGTTCGATTTATCGGTTTTAGATATTTTAGGAACTGCTTTTTCCTGCGCGGATGTGACCGGGTGGTTAGCCTCTCTGGTTGGTGGTGGAGGCGGATGTACCGATAGTCGTGTGTCGTCACGATAATAATTATGCGGCGCTGTTTTTGGCGCGCTTGTATGCAGCCGCATGATGTTTTTATTGGATATTTCTCTCGTGCCTAACGGATCCGCAGATTGAACATCACGCCTTCCGTTTCTTTCTGGGTACATATTTTGTCCCAGAAGTTTCACCTCCGTCAGGGATCTTTGAAAACTTAACCGGTAACCATAGAAACCGGTCATGGCGGGAAGTTTTGTGGACGCGTCTTGTGACCAGAACAACATGTGCGGTCGTATGTCCGTGGTGATGGGCAGTCTCTGACCCGCGACTTTTATCTCACGCGGCTCCTCGGCAGCCATATTATCACAACTGTCCATAGATCCGACCTGATCCCTGCTTTTCAACGTCGATCTGAGTCCTAATTCCTTCCTCTCAGAATCCAGAACACTTCTCCTTATTTCCGACACTTCATTTCTCAACATCACAACAATCCGTCTTTGCTGCCTTATTTCATTGTTTATACTATAAAGACTATTTCTAAGTTTGTGGTCAATATTGTCCAAATTTCGTTTAAGCAATCGATCTTCTAGTGCGTTACGACATCTTGTTTTTGTGAAATTCTCCAAGACCCGGTCTTTCTTTCTCTCAACCGTCATATCGTGTAGCTAATCCGATAGTTATCAAATTTGGTTTAATTTCTTTTATTCCGACATTAAGCCCGTAATCCGTTTAACGAAGGTTTAACCCTAACCAAAAATACAAAATTAGATTAAACCCTTTCGAAAACGATTCCTAGTTTTGGTGCCCTTATGGACTAATCTTAAAGAAACATCTTAGGGGAAAAAAGAAGTACTGATTACTTCCTTTTTAACCCATTACTGTGGCACACAGTGATTCTTTTTGACTCCCCAAGAGATAAAGGCTTTGGAAAACATTGTGGAAAATGAAGAAATTGCTTGTGACAAGCAATTTCTTCATTTCCCACAATGCTTTCCATTTAAATAAGACCTAAAAATTTAAAAAAAAAATCCATTCGCTTGAAATTGTCGTCTGCAGGATCTTTCAATTTGGACCACCCTAAAATTTTGTCGTTTGGTAATTGGTTAATGCTGCCGTCTGTAGCAGATTTCAAAATGATGCAGATCGTCTTGTGAAAAAGGGTAGATTCTATTTCAGATGGTCAGGTTTTTTTTTTCTCTTTTTGTGTGTGTGTGTGTGTGGTTTTTTTTTTTTTTTTTTTTTTTTTTTTTTTTGCAACCTCCCCAACAACCCCCCCCCCCCCCCCAAAAAAAAAAAACAAGAAAAAAATAACTGCAAGAAAAAAAACAACAACAACCGATGTGTTAATTAAAATATTGTATTAACTGTCGGCATCTCGCAAGTTAATGTATATATAAAACATTTATGAAAAGGAGAAAAATACACGCGTATATCAGCATTTCCATCGTTTGTTTCAATGTTTTCAGCAGGTGTCTCCATATGCATGTCAAGTTCCGTTATTGCTCGGGAAAAGGTTACACTGTAATGAAGCTTAACCTTATTTAATCCTTTCCCAAACAAGACCTGGTTTTGACGGCCCTAATATAAAAAGCTTGGGAAACATTGAAACAAAAGAAGAAACTGTTGATAACCAGCAGTTTCTCCTTTTGTCTCAATATTTTCTATGCTATATTTTTTTAAAAATTATATCTTAAATACCTTCCATTTTGTTATTTTTGGAAGTTTTTGAAGTGGATCGCCCCAAAATTTCGTCATTTGGGAAAGGGTTAATCCAACTTCCAACTTGCGGTCAAATAGAGTAGAGTGGTGAACCCCTGTTGTTTGTTAATTTAATTTCACAAAGAATATCCTTTCACAGAGAAGACTTGTTAAATCAATAGTAGAAATAGTTTTTGAGAGAAAAGCTTGAGAAAATCTGACAAAAATTCATTTCACAATCAAATTGTAATATCAATTGATTAACCTTTTCAAGAACCGGCAAAAGTTTAGGGCGATCCAAAACAAAAGATGTTGCGGACGATAATTCCAAATGAATGTAAATTTAATCTTAAGCTTGGTTTGTCTCTGCGGAAAACATTGTTGAAAATGAAGAAATTGCTCGTCACGAGCAATTTCTTCATTTCCCACAATGTTTTCCAAAGCCTTTTAAAATCTTTTAGGGAGTCAGAAAGTCAATGCACGGGAATGGGTTAATAAAAGGCGATCCAGCAATCCTCATTCCATTCAGCTACTATTTGCATTTAATTTCAAGATGAAACTAAAATAAATCCTTTTTTTGCTACATCAAAGTTGCACATTTGTTGAATTGCACAGATTAATTTGTTGATTTATATTGTCCTTCGATCGAATTCACAATGTATCTATTTAGATCTATGTGACGATCCAATAATAATCTTCGTATGTTAGATCAAAGTTGTTTTAGACCAAAATACTTTTTGCAGACACAGTATAGTTCAGCACTCTGTGAAATGGCACTGCATGTAATTGATCTGAGATCTGCAAAATGCAGCTAACCTCTTCTCAAATAAGAATAGTTTTTTCTGGAAACAAGAGGACCATGATGGTCCTATATATCGCTCACCTGAACCAAAAGGATATGAGCCACAATTTTGTTCTATTCAATTAATATTTACGACTTTAAGACTGAAAACAAACTTATGGTCAATAACGTTGTGAAAATCGAACTCATCCGAGATCTTCTGGTGTCCAACTTTGTGTCCAAGTTTTGTCTTGATTGATTAATAATTGTAAATTTTAGAGTGTAAACAAGGTCGAAAACAGCCGAAAAAGGCAATTTTGTCAAATTCAAAGGCAAGTAACTTTCGATTTTCTGATCAGATCAGACTGAAAATCCAAATGATCAAAGATCTTATAATCCCGAACATTGTGTCAAAATTTGTCTTGATTGATTCATATTTGTACATTCTAGAGTGTAAACGAGGTCAAAAACAGCCGAAAATGGCAATTTTGTCAAATTCAAGGGCACATAACTCTCAACTTTCTGAAAAAGATCAGACTGAAAAACGAACTCATCAAAGATCTTAGAGTCCCAAACATTGTGTCTAAGTTTTGTCTTGATTGATTTATAATTGTCGATTCTAGAGGGTAAACAAGGTCAAAAACAGCCTAAAATGGCAATTTTGTCAAATTCAAGGGCACATAATTCTTGTCTTTCTGATCAGATCACACTGAAAATCGATCTCATCTGAGATCTTATGGTCTAAAACATTATGTCCAAGTTTTGTCTTGATTGATCAATATTCGTAGACGCTAGAGAGTTAACAAATTAAAAAGTAGCTATTTTTGACGTTCAAGGGCACATAACTCCTGACTTTCTAATCCGATCTGACCCAAAATCGAACTCATTCGAGAACTTATAGTCTTAAACATTATGTCCAAGTTTTGTCTTGATTGATCAACATTTGTAGATGCTAGAGTGTTAACAAGTTAAAAAGTAGCTATTTTTGACGTTCAAGGGCACATAACTCCTGACTTCCTGGTCCGATCTGACCCAAAATCGAACTCATCCAGGAACTTATGGTCATACATGTTTTGTTGAAGTTTGGTTAAGATTGGTCAATATTTGTGGATGCTAGAGTGTTAACAACAAATTGTGGACAGACGGACGGACGGACGGACGGACGGACAAAAAGCGACCACAATAGCTCACCTTGAGCACTTCGTGCTCAGGTGAGCTAAAAAGCCAGAGAAAAGATTGAGACAAAAGAAGTTAATGCTGGTTATCAGCAATTTCTCCCTTTGCCGCAATATTTATTATTAATATAGTAGTGGGTATAAGAGGGGTTTTGCCCATCAAGTGTACTTTTTCTACATTATGCAATTTTCCCCAAAACTAGGATGCAACACGTGAGAAAGAAAAAGAAAAAGAAGAAAAAAAATCTCATATTCTGCTCGTTATAAGCTTCGCAACTGCAGCTATTTATATGCAGGTTATATTGTTGAAAAGCGTCGATTTATTTGCATTATAAAGGCCTGGTCACATACACTATTTCGCGTCCATATCACAGCCGTAGCACACATAAAACAGGGAGACCCTTGTCGTAAATTTTTAGCCATGATGCGGACGCGATATGGACGTGGAATCGTATGTGACCGGGACTTGACATATCTTTACCGCCACACGAAAAAAGGCCTTATGTCATTTACAGGCGTAATCCTTTCACACACAATGCGTTGCGTTCACAACCCTAATGGCAATGAATTTTGTGTTTAAAATAGACTGGGTTTACCGTTATGTTTTGATAAGCCGTCGGTGGTGTTACAAAATCTCGTAACTACGGCTTGTTGATTCAAGCCGTAATAACGAGATTTTAAAACAACACCCACGAAATACTAAATGTGTTTGTCCGAAATTGAGTCACGGTAACTTAATAATTTAATATCGTTCCCTTTTGAAAAAGCCAGGGAAACATTGAAACATTTTAGGACTATAGTGTATAGTTTGAATTCCGAAAGAAAAGAATGGAAATGTTAATGTTTACAATTTTCAGAATTTTCCAAACGTGTTTGCATAAAACGCTCTCATGAGCATTGAAAGTAAATAATTATATTTTTCTGCTGTCTTTCCTGTCTTTTTTAATAAAACCAGTAAACCCTTATAATCCAATCTGTATAATTGTATACATGTAAATGCTTATTAACCCTTTCCCAAATGGCAAAATTTATGAAAGTTCAGATGCCGACGACAAAACTGAATGTTAATCGAATTAAATTTAGTACATTTCATCCCAGAGAATATGTACTTAAAAGTTGGTCATCGGTGTTTTTTCTTCAATTACTTCAATGCTTTTTTAAAATTCTGGTTAAATAGAGAAATCAAAGCTGTGTTTGTTTGAAAGAGGATAAATGTAAAGGATTAATTATAAATATAAATACACTTACAGATATAGATTATACTAATTGAATACTAATCGACACCCTTGTGTCTCAGGTTTAGCAGTACATATGCATTGTATTCTTATCATATCCATAGCCATGATAATAATGTTTAGAGTTGATGTCTGACGTTTTTTTTTTTTATGAGAATCATAAGTTTGAAAACGCTATTTATATTAAACAAGTGCATGTCGTGTTGCGATGCAATACAGGAGTCCTCCACCGGATAACAAAAAGTCCTTTCTTATAATATATCTCCTACCTACTAGATCTATAACTGTATACAAAGTTTGAAGTTGCTCGCACTTGAGGTTTTGGACAATATGTCCCGAACTAAATATGAGGGTAAAAACAACAAAGGGCAATAACTCAAAAAGTTGGCGTGGCAGTAACGATTCTTGAAAATGACACTTCTCCTTAATGAGATATATACGTGTAGCAAGTTTGAAGTTGCTAGCATTGATGGCTTAGGAGATATGGTCCGGACAAAAATGTAAGGATTAAAATTACAAAGTGTAATAACTCAAAAAGTGGGCATAGCAAGTATTAATTCTTGAGCATGTAACTTCTCATCAATGGGATCTATCAGTGTACAAAGTTTGAACTTGCTAGCACTTGTTTAGAAGAAATGTTCCGGACAAACATGTAAGGGTAAAACAACAAAAGGCAATAACTCAAAAAGTGGGCGTGGCAGAGTAACATTTCTTGTACATGACACGTCTTTTTAATGAGATCTATAAGTATGCAAAAATTGAAGTTGCTAGCACTTATGATTTAGGAGATATATTCCGGACAAAAATGTAAGGGCAAAAACAACAAAGGGCAATAACTCAAAAAGTGGGTGTAGCAGAGTAATACTTTTTAAACATGACACTTTTCCTAAATAAGATCTGTAAGTGTACAAAGTTTGAAGTTGCTTGCACTTATGTTTAGGAGATATATTCCGGACAAGAATGTAAGGGTAAAATCAACAAAGGGCAATGACTCAAAAAGTGGGCGTGGCAGAGTAACAGTTCTTAAACATGATACTTGTCTTCGATGAGATCTATAAGCTTACAAAGTTTGAAGTTGCTAGCACATATGGTTTAGGAGATATATTCCGGACAAGAATGTAAGGGTAAAAACAACAAAGGGCAATAACTCTAAAAGTGGACGTGGCAGAGTAGCGGTTCTTGAACATGAAACTTCTCCTCAATGAGATCTATAAGTGTACAAAGTTTGAAGTTGCTAGCACATATGGTTTAGAAGATATGGCCCGGAGAAAAGTGTGACGGACAGACGGACGGAATCGAGCAAACCTATAGTCCCCCAACCGGTAACCGGTGGGGTACTAATAAGCATTTTAGGTTAGTAAGATCGAACTACAATCAAGTTTTAGGATTGAAGACTTAATATAGAGAATAAGAGCTCATCCAGTGTTGTCGTACTACGGTAGGCCTATATAATTATTTGTCATTTCTCAGCCCTGAATCAAACGCCACAATGTTAAAAAAGTACAATATTAAAGAAGTTGTACTGGGTAGAAAACATTGTGGATAAAGAGTAAATTGTTTTATTTTATTCCATCGCTTACTTTTTTCATTTAAATTACGCTAGAGAATAGTTTGATTGCTGCACGTCATCAAACCTTTCATTTCAAACAACAAAGCCCGGACAGTTTTTTCTCAGACATCTGCTACACAAGACTAATGTATTTTTAACAAAGAAATGTTTTATTGTGTGCAGCTGTCTAAGACATATAAAATGCCAAAATAGCAAGGTTGGCCACAAACTATTAAGTTTTATCACATATTAAAAATCTCCACATTGGCTTTAAACCAAAGTTCACATCTATTTTAAGTTGTCCTTTGCTATTAATACTTTAAGGTCCAGTCACACAAAAGCAACTTTACTGTTTAAGCTTTGCAAACGACAAGAATTTAAGCTTGTATAAGTCCAACGAAAAGTGAAGTAGACAATAAAACATAATATATTTCTTTTAAAAAAAGCAAAGAAAACATTCATGGAAATGGAAACAAATAAAGTGGAACCGTTGTCATACACTGTCATATATGTAGTTAAGGCAATCTATTACATACAACTCATTCATTACATTTCGCTGCTTTTCAACAACTAGAAAGACCTGAAGGTCTTGAGTCGCTCCACAGGCCTGAATTTCTTGTGGTTTACAAAAAAAAAAATTGACAAATTTATCTAAATGCTTAAACTTATATATTATTAAATTCTTGTGGTTCTTAGAGCAGAAACAAAGTTTAATACAGCAATGCGGTCAAAGAAAAACTAGATTTCTCAAAACTTGTCGTTCTTAGAGCGAAATCAAAGTAAAACGAAGCAATAATGTGGTCAAAGCGAAAAGAAGGTAAATGATTGACCAATATTTTGGGGATTTTTAGAGTGATGATAAAGATGAAAACTGTAATTATGCCAAATTCAAGGGCATATAATTCAGTATGTTAGTTTATAATCAAGCTGAAAATTAAACTTGTGCAAGATATTATGCTCAGCATCATTCTGTCCAAACTTTGTCATTGTTAGTCTATAATCGTGGCCGCAAAAGTGAAAAAAAGTGTCTAAAACTGAAATTTTGTCAATTTCAAGGGCACATAACTCAGATTGTAGCAATGCAATCATCCTGAAAATTACACATGAGCAAGATCTTGTTGTCAACTAGATTCTGTTCAAATATCATCTTGATTGGTTAACAATTATGGTTGTTAGAGTGAAAACAAAGTCGAAAATGGCAATTCTGTCAATTTCAAGGGCACATAACTCAAGATGTAAAATTCTGATTAAGCTGAAAATTACACCCAGGCAGGATATTATGCTGATATATATTCTGTCCAAGTTTTGTCTTGATTGGTTAATATTTGTAGATTTTAGAGTAAAAATAAAGTCAAAATCAACTATTATTGACATTCAAGGGCAGATAACTCAGGTGATTCTAGTTCAATCCAAATTCTTTGAAGGAATCTGAGAGAGGGTCACTCAAGGATCATTCCTGTGAAGTTTGGTTGAAATCCATCCAGTAGTTTCTGAGAAGAAGATTTTTAAAGAAAAAGTTTACGGACGGACGGACGCACGCACGCACGCACGCACTGACGCACGACGGACACATCGCCATGACAATAGCCCGCTGGCCTGAAAGGCCAGTGGAGCTAAAAAACTCATAACTGCAGCCCAAACAAGCTGCAGTTACCAGGTTTTTGTCGAAAAGCAATGATTTGCATGCGAGAGATATGGACGATTACAGGTCCATTCCTGTCATACTATTTTTCATTTATTAATGTAGTCTATCTATAAAATTATTATTAATAATTATTATTTATCATCATTATCATTAGATCTATTATTATCATTATTATTATTACTATTATTATTACTATTATCATCATCATCATCATCATCACTATAATTATTAATCTAGTAGTAGTAGAAGTGGTAGTATCATAATCATTTTTGTTGTTGTTCAGACGTTGTTTAAAAATATACGTGAGAAACGATTTAAGGTGACTATGGAGAGGGGTGGTACTTTTTAACCGCCCAATGAATCTTTTTTATTTTAACATATGTTGTAAATTAATATTTCCCGAACAAAATATAAAAAAAATCAGGGTACATCATCGAGCTCGTTTTTGTGTCAGAGTTATCTGCCCTTGACTAGTAATGGCCATTTTTCGAAAAATTACCCATGTGTTTTAAAGTCTTGTAGCAAGTTTTTTCTGAATGGATTATTCATAGTGTTATATATATTTAGAGACCTAACATATGTACACAATTGATGATATGATTGAAATAATTATTTTTAAATATTCTCTATGAAAAAATGAAAAGGAAAAATGAAAAATAGCGTTTTTTTACGTTTTTCTGTCAAAATTTTGCAACTTTTTTCTTAATTACAGAAAAATTACCCAATGATTTTTTTTTGTTTTTGGATATTTTGAAGATGATACCAACAGCTATTTTTACACAAAAAATCAGCATACATCATCGAGCAAATAAGAGAGCTATTTAATGTCAAATTTTTGGTAAAAATCATTAAAATCACTGTTTTGCTACATGTGCTTTATTTTTAACTTTAATTATAAAAAATCTTGTAATACGGGTGCAATCGTTAAAATTTAGCCCAAGTTGTCTAAATGACACTATTAGATTTTCGCATTGCCGTTTTACAGCAACTGGAACTGTGAAATCTTACCCCACCCACCCACTGCCATTGTGTATCAGATTTCTAAGTTAACAGAAAGTTCTAGACCGAAATACTTTTAGAAACAATGTTAAGTGATTGAATAACTTCTAATCTCAAAAAATAGGTACTTTCGTGGTGTAAATTTCACTAAGTTTCTTTTTTTTAATTATGTGAGGTACTTCTAAAAAAATAAATTTGTATTTTTTCCAGCAATTGCTTTTATTTTTAACACTGAATCATTATATTCTTGTAAAAACGATTTATTTGTCAATTTCAATGCAAAAATAAAGTCTGAACATTAAAGCGTCTTCATGAACAAAAGTAATCTTGTTAAATTCAGAAAGTCAAAATCGAACATTTGGCATAAGACTCCGCAAAATAAACATCCTTGGTTGGCTTCCGGTTTCCATTGACTAAGCAGCCAGTCTACAATATTTCCAGTCTATTTTTTTTTTATTTTTGGACTGACTCATTTGACGCATCACTTTATCCATTTTTGGATAAAAATCACTACGCGGTGCGCATAACTCCAAAATCCTGTCGCCAAAAAGTAGCAAGCAGAAAATTGCAACTACAAATACATTTGCAACAAAATAAAGTTTGATTTTCGTCTCAATTTCATCTAATAAAATAATTAATTCAAATTAGATTATTCATTTTACTCTATGCAAGCATATGAAGCAAATATGCCGCGTGACAGGAAGTCATGAGGAAGTACCACGTGTATGCAATTTATGGGCGCTGACATCTTGAAAGTAGTTAACCCAGAATGCCCACCAGAGATAGATGGTAATCGACAGGTGGCGACATCTATTGGTAGATATTGTCCGGTTTCAAAATTATTCGTCCCCAACAAAATTCGACCCATTTAATCACAATTTCGCGATTATTGTTGCTACAGCGGTCAGCCTACAAATACAACAGATCGATATTTGCCGACGACAGACAATTCGACATAGAAAAGACTAAGCAGACCACGTGAAGTTCATGTTCTCGCTTTAAATCGTCAAGGAAAAGTAGACTACAAACAATCAAATGAGAGTCGACGAGCACATATTTGGATTGGGATCAATTCCTACACACGAGAATGATGGAAACATGAAATATTTTGAACTGCGTTGTCCTCTATGAACTCCAGAGTGTCTTCAATTAGCTGTAATTTAAAAAAAAAATGGTGAATTTTAGGATGGGACTTTCGTCAGAACTCGCTATCATTATTAAAGCGATGGATTCATTGGAAGGCCTCATTGGGCCAATGGCTCTGTGATTTTATCCACAGAAGATCAAATGTACATTTTAGTCCAACAGAAAGAAACTGAATCTGGCGTCTGACAGTCTCGTGGTGTGCAGTGTTCAAGGGCGGATCCAGGAGTTTTTTTATCCAGGGTGGGGGGGGGGGGTTTCCATGCCCAATATTTTTTCCATGGGGATTCAAGTCCAAATTATGGCTTGAAATGTAGTAATTATGTAACGTTACACTAAATTTATATAGTCAAATTCAATTTTCTGCCAATGCCAGGGGGTCCGGATCCCCTCTAGATCTGCCCTAGTCCTATCTATAAGACCAGACACTTTTAATTTGATATTTTGAAGATCTCGCTGTGTCTGGTCATATTGTTTAAGACGGGGAAGGTATACCGTTTTTGAAAGTTCGAAAAACGTCGCCCAAATTCACGCATATTTAGACTCTTCTATACGGAATCCAACGAAATAAGTAGAGAAAATATACTTACTAATGCATTATTCATTAAAAAGAAGTAAATAAAACTTTCACACTTACCTTGTTTGTTTATTATCCCGTTTTTTTTTTGTTGTGTTGCTGTGAAATCTGTATCAGTTAGGCCATTTTGGGTTAACGAGGTCGGTTAACGCAATTTGCGGACGGAAAGAATTTTGAGTTTAACGAAATATTTTTTCTTATTTTTATTATTCTGTTCTGTTCAATATACGGACCCACGTAGACTGGGTTCCAGACTGATCATTTTTCCCTCCTTTACTTTCTCCGGTCCAAAGATCAACACGATCAAAAACGGATGCCGCGATATCTAACGGGTATTGATTTTTTATGCGCTATCTTACTGACCAAATTGTATATTGACGACTGAACCCAGGCTAGGACCCACGTGCAAGTTAATGTTATACGGGCCGACCGGTACAAAGTAACCGGAGTTGTAATTTTAATGCCAACTTGTGGATTTCATTAATTAAACGTGCATTCAATTACATGTGAATTTAAATGCAAATTGAAAATTTGTTAGAAATTGGTAAAATAAAATTTCGTTCAAAAAAATTTGCCAATCCTTAACTTTTACCTCACCGTCACAAACCAGAAAGACAATATGGCTGCCCAAAGAAACACAGATTAGAGACACGGTTATTTTTACTATTTATACAACAAGATCAAAGTCTTCAGGGGAATAAACTAACACTACATTCGATGGTAAGTTCATTTGAAACTATTGTGCTACTTCACCAGGTTATTTAATCTAATTCACACTTGCAAGCCTGACTTTTTGTAGAATATTTAGACTTTGTGGTCAACCTCATATCAATCAAAACCACAAAGTCTAAAGATTTGGACTAGATCTGCCCATGGTGTTTGTGTACAATTGAATGCTGAAAACAACTTGGCAAACAGCTTGCAGTATTTCATTCTTCGACAGCTAATCAATAGACAGGATTGAGGAAGATGTTAATGATATTTGAGGCAACTTGTTTTATAATGTGACCATGTGTGAAAATTTATTAGTTCTAAACAGAATGATATCTGCAAATGCATCTGCAAAAAGGAACGCGAAAGGGCTCGAATTTATCAAGTAAACCTTGGCATAATTTTGGAAAAACAACAGTAATTCTTGGTTGTAATTGTATTCAAAAACTTGCAACTACAGCTTGATTGAAGTTGCAGTTACAAGATTTTATAAAAACACTGACTATATATCAATATACATGTAACTGTACACCAAGTTTATTTTTATTTTTATTCTGCCAATGCATTTGTTTGTAATTCAAAACTTGATTTTTGGCTTTGTTGTTTCCAAGATGATGAAATTTCATGAAAAGTATCAGACTCTTTAATCTATTTGCATTTTTGACTTATTAGTTTTAGTCCCTTTAAGAAATGTGACCTGTCATGCTAAAAGGGACCTTCTGATATGTCCCTTACTGAAAACAAAATTTTGAGAAATTATGTACAAGACTCAGCAGAGGTCAACCAGATGCTTTCTTTTGAAAATTTGACATGTAAGATAGGATTTAAATATTCTAGGTTCAGAAAATTACATTAGAATGAAAAGTACCGACAAGAACCAGTCTGTGCAGATTGACTGACCGATGTGGTTCACTCTTCCAAGGTCCCTTTTAGCATGACAGGTCACATATAAGCAGGAAGTTTGTACATTATAATGGCTAATAAAAAAAATTAAAAGAATGATCTGATTGCAATATACTTTTTCTTCTTTTCCTTTAATGTTTTGCTAATCCCCTAAATAGGGCTGCCAGGGTGTTTTTTTAGAACTAGATGGAGATGTTATCCTTGAATGTTCATCTTCTTTAGCCCTTCCCCAAACAAGATCTGGTTTTGAAGAATGTTTGAGAAAAAAGAAGAAAAAGATCATCATCATTTCCTTCTATTCCCTCAATATTTTCTTACAATGATGTACTCAAATCCTATGTTATCAGCATTATCACCACAACATCCTCTCTGAGCTCCCAGCTGCTCTCCAAAATAGATTATCCAGTCAATGTTGGAAGACAATGTCGGAGAGGATATTTGCTGCAACTTGGGATCGAACAAGGGACTTAATGATTGAGATTCGGAGTCGATACCATATGAACTTTTGTAAATGGCAGAATTTTTGACTGTTCTGGTCTTCTGGACTTAATCCTTAGCCAAACAAGACCTGCTTTTGATGTTCCTATGAGGATAGGCTTTGGAAAACATTGAGACAAAAGAAGAAAATGCTGATAACCAGCATTTTCTCCTTTTGTCTTAATGTTTTCTGTACTACAATGGACACATTTCATGTTCATCTACAGCCATTTTGTTGTTTTCAGCGGCATTTGAATTGATATAGTCAAAATTTTGACCGTTTGGGAAAGGGTCAAGATGCTGCACAGGCGATTAAATCTATAATGATTTTTAAAACCCATTCCCAAACGGCAAAATTTTTGGCAGTTCCAAATTCAATTGACGCTGCAGATGACAAAACTAGACAGGAATTTTCTATAATATTAATTTCCTTAGAAATATTATAGGGCAATTTAGGAGAAAATGATGACCATCAGCAATTTCTTCTTTTGTCTCAATATTTTCCCAATCCCTTTCCATTACAGATGTAAAAGCTCAGATAATATTAACCTATTACCCAGACGGCAAAATAATAGACTTCCAAATTCATAGGTGTTGCAGACAACAATATCAGATTATTCACTATTCAGATATATGGAATTTAACATGTTAGAAAACATTGTGGAAGAAGAAATTTCTTGTCACAAGCAATTTCTTCATTTTCCAAAATTTTTTCTTGAGCCTTAATCTTGTTGGTGTCAAAGGGCGTCACTGTGTGGTAATGGGTTAAGGCAAAAGGAGAAAATGCTGACTGCAACAATTGGAATACTCTCCATGCAGCTATTTTTGATAGATTTCATCTGTCATTGGGGTATTGATTTGGTCATTTTAACAACATTTTTACCTTATTAACACTTTGCCAAACAGCAAAATTCTAACATGCTCAAATTTCAAAGCCTCAGGTATTGCAGTTGACATGATAGGTGATATCAAAAGTAGAAAATGTGTATACTACAACACAGAAAAGATTGGGCCAAAAGGAGAAAATTCTGGTCATCAGCATTTTGTTCTTTTGTATCAATCTTTTCCAATGCTTTTTCTGTACGGGAAATCAAATCAAGGTCTTTTTGGGAAAGAGTTAATGAGTATCATTGCCGTTATTCAGCATCCAATGGAACTACTGGAACCGTGGTCACACATCCAGTTTCCAATCATCCAATTAATCCCTTACCAAACAACAAAATTGCTTGTCCAAATTCAAAGATATTCTAGACGACAATATCAAGTAAATTAAATCTCGCATGTTTTGGGCTTTTAGGAAGAAAACATAATGGGAAATGAAGAAATTGCTTGTCACAAGCAATTTCATCATTATCCACAATGTTTTCCAAAGCCATTACCTTGTAGGGAGTCAAAAAGAGACATTGCATGTGAATAGATTAAGGGGGTGAAATCAGATCAATACAGTGCCTCACGAATGAATGTAGCATTTATAAACAGACCATGCATGGATCCAGACAAATTTCCTAGATGGGGTCGTCTTTTCAAGGACTGACTGCATTGGTGCATGAAAAATTCCTGAAATTCACTTTGATTAGCCTTTTTTACAAGTTTGAGGGGACCAGGCCCCATCCCATGATCTGCACATGCAGGTATCAATCAAAATCATAATATACAGACAACTTTGTTTTTCATACAAACAAACTAGAGGCACTGAATACACTCTTTGAACCAACGTTCACAGAATGTACCAACTAACACAAGTCATAAATCAGTTTAACAACTTTATTCAGGAAATCATCATCAGTCAATGGTAACAAAATATAAAAATACCCCCAAAAAACAATAAAATAATACTGATTACAAAAGTGACAAATGAAAAAGACTATTGTGGACTTGATTTCAACTTGGCCAATCAAATTGCAATGAATAAATGCAAGTTGCTCCTTTGCTAGGCAATTCAATGCAAATGAATATCAAGCAAACATAATGCAAAAATAATGCATTATGGATCACAGCTCTAACCCTTTCCCAAACGGCAAAATTTTAGGGTGATCCAATCCAAAAGCTGCCAAAGACGACAAAATAGATGTTGACAGAGAGAGGATTTGTTCTAAAAATATCTCAGAAAATATTGGGACAAAAGGAGAAAGTGCTGATTATCAGCACTTTCTTCTTTTGAGTCAATGTTTTCCTTTGCCAATTCTAACAGGACATTGAAACCAGATCTTGTTTGGGAAAGGGTTAAATGTAACAGTCAACATACTCAACATGCATTGTGTCGAAGCCATAGGGCCTGTCAAAATTAATTGACATATCCGGAGTTTGACTCATCCAATTTTGTTCAGTTTTGATTTAAATCAGATTTTTGTTGCTCATCTAGTGTGTTCTTAATTAAAATATAGTAGGCAAAGGAAAGAAATTGCTCAAAATGAACTCTTCCAATGTTGATATTTATATATAACTACTCATTAACTAGTGCTGACTGTAACAGAGTCTGGCAGATGTCTCAATGATAGATGACAAGCAAGCTTGCAATGACAGTCTGTTTGAAATATTTTAGTGTGAATTATTAGGCTGAGAATACAAGTTGAAATTTGAAAGTAGTTGCAAACATCAAAATTATTGTAGATTTCTTAAATATCAGCAGAGCAATAGATACAAAAGAGTAAATAACTTTTCAAAATGAACAATTTCACCAAATGTTCATCAAACCCTGTGTTGTGGGTACTCTTTAGAATCGTCTCGTCGAGTAACCACAACATAGGGTTTGGATTTGAAATAGAAAATTTACAATGTCTTCACACGCTCTCATCTGTTGCTCTGGGTAAAGGACAATTTAGGAATTTCAACTCCAAACCCTATGTTGTGTGTACTCATTTAAATATTTTTGAGGAGATGGTCTTAATGACTACCAACAAGATAGAGTTTGCTGAACTATAAATGATAAACCATATCTTAAAAGAAATAAGCCTATATCACCTCTGCTCCGGAGGCCTCTATTCTGCATCTCTGTAAAACTATTTATAACTGCAAAGGATAGAAAAAATGAAAGAAAAGGAGAAGTTCATGAAAATCAGTAACTTATTTTCTTTCAATGTTTCTTTATAGACTCTTTCAATGTTTCTTTATAGACTTTTTCAATCTTGGCAGAGCTGAAAAGGGGTATTGAATTCTCAAAATACAAAATATTAAATTTCCATAAAACCTTGTGTTGTAGGTAGATGATCTGATTAATGGGGAATGAGTTTATCTAGCAAGCAGTGACTTAATTTCGGACAAACAATAGAAAATCGTGTATGTTGTTATAAAAGCTTGTAACTACGGCTTGTCGATTCAAGCCATAGGTACGAGATTTCATAACAATGCTGACGGTTTACCAAAACATTACATTAAACCAAGTCTATTTTTAGCACAAAATTCATTGCCATTGGAATAGTCTATCAAAATTATTTAAATTACTACCCACAACATAGGGTTGGGGATTTCAAGCCGTATGTACGAGATTTCATAACAATGCCGACGGTTTACCAAATCATAACGGTAAACCAAGTCTATTTTTAGCACAAAATTCATTGCCATTGGAAAAGTCTCTAAATTATTTAAATTACTACCCACAACATAGGGTTGGGGATTGCAATAAATATCATAATCCCTCTAAATAATCTCGTTTGCTCAAAAACAGGTCTTGTTTCACTTTGTAATGATCACACTAAAAGTTCATTAAACAAAAAAACCCAAAAAATCACTTTCGTTTCCTATCGAAAAATCCGTAATCAGCTGTATTCTTCGTGATCTATGGTTTACGTGTCCATGACTTCTAAATATTTTCTCGTCTAAAAGTCCCATAATGACAGTATTTGCGTAGTAGAAGCTGTTGGCAGTGGAACTTGGGCAGTGGAAGTAACAGTTAACTCGCAAACCTCGCAACTTTTCTCGTCGAAACAGTCTCGTTTTTTGCCCGCCTCGTCGTAGTCTGGATATTTGATGACCCTTCAGCAATGGCAAGCGATAATTCTCCATTTAGCCGAAGATTTAAATGCGTTATGAACTTCGTATCTTTCAACCGAGGGCAGAGAATAAAGAACAATCGACTGTCGACATTGTTCAGTCGATAAATTGTCCGCCATTATTTTGTTTTTATGTCCGGTTTATTTCCATTGACTAGGACACCTGGCCTAGTTACCAAATCCAGTCTACGAAAAGCGGTAGCCGCATAACAATCGCGACCCTCGAGACTGTTTGCAACCTTTTGCCGCGTTGGAACGTGGTTGCAACATGATCTCGAGCGTAATACACTGACCGCCATATTGAACGTGAAAGTAGACGCGCGTAAATGACGTCACCAAAACAATTCAATCCTTTAGCTAACGTTATAATTCAAGTGAAATATTCTGTCAATGATCGGTAAATCACATCAATTATTTTATCTGGTAAAATTTTGTGACATTTACGAGGATACAATCGACTTTTGAACGCTGTTTGTTTCAAATATTTTTCTGGCGTAGATTTAAATAGTTGTTTGGTCAGCTTCCGTTGTCGTGACCGCACTACCGTTGTTATACTTGCGTAGAGATATGGGCAGGATCGGCTCATGCCGGCAACTGTAATACATTCGAGGGGATCTTGAGTAACGATAAGATCCGAGAATATTCGAATGGCCGCATAATAAACATTTCGAAAAAGTCACGTGGGCGCTCTCCATAGTCTCCTTAAGAGAAATAATATTATGCCTAAACCAAACATTTACATGGTCCGTGAAGAGTGGGGTTTTAAACAGGGGAGTAAACATAGTTGACTTAATTAACAATTGTCTTTTTGCTCTTGAACGCGGAAGATAAAATAAACGTAAAGAATCATGCATAAAGTAAAGTATTAAGAGCGATTCTCTGTAACCACCAGAAAATCGTGGCCACGCATAGTCATAGATTTCATCCAAACCTTATTTTTTGAATAGAGGGTCAAAAACCATTCAATGAAAGTGCACTTCGTTTTTGGAAATTTTTCTTCGTTTCCATGGAAACTTCGCTCAAAGTTCCAAAAATTGACAATTCTTTGATAACGCATACCAACTCAAAAGAATGACTGATGTTAAAGTTTCTTTAGCAGTAAATCCCTATTGTTTGTAATGTATATTTAGAATATTGAATTGCCTTTTTTCTGCATGTGTTGATTATGTTATATGGTCTATCAAAAGAATTATATAAATATTTAAAAGTGTAAGTTAGTGCCATAAAAGTTGGTTATAGGGGTCCTGCTAATGATTCGTTAGTAAATAACGCAGGCAAATTTAAGAAATGTAATATACTGTATTTCAAATTAGGGACATTGCTGTTTCTAAAAAGGAAGAAATCTCGATGGACAATCCAGAAACATCCGTGTGATGGTTCACTGAAATCCACCAAAGTGAGCAATTTTGCTTCCCCCCTCTTGAAAATCCCATCCTTTTCATTGTTTTATACCCAACCATAGCAGTGAACAACAACAACTGTCATGGCCGCCACCATGCATCTGCACCAGTTTGTCAAGGTGAAAATATTGATTTTACTCCATATTGAATGCTGTAGGACCCAGAGAACAAGGACCTCGATATGATTCAACCAAATAAAGGTTTGTGTAAATTTTCTTTCATTGAAAAACTTGCTGTAGCCAGTGTACTCTTACTTGTTTCAGACAAAACTCGGCCCATCTGTAAAATGTCCTAAGTTAACTGTTTAACCCATAAATCTGCTACTGTTTGCCTAATATTTTCACATAAGAAATTCGAATCCATGTCTTGTTAATCATTTAAATCAATTTCCATAGCATTTTCTTACTTGTTTTACAGTTTTGTAGATTTGTTTATCTCAAATTGTAAGCAAACATTTTTTTCTCCATTTGGGCTTTCATTTCATCATGTTTTACTTACATAAAAACAAAAGCATACATAGAATAGTAGGTAAGGATATGTTTAACATTTCTGCCAACTTGTACTTCAAATCTTTATCTACAATCTGAATCAGATTCCTAAATTGTTTTTGTTCTATTTTCACTCCATTTCCAATAAACCATGACATCATCAAAACATGACATCATCGAAATTGTTATGATGTCATCAGTATGAGAAAATCTATCTAATCATGTGATACCATTTGTCACATGATATTTTTCCAATGTTTATTTTTAGAACGATTGAGAGGGGAAATAACTTCAACATTATATTGCTAAGGTGGATGATTTCTTTTTGTTACATAATGATATTTATAATATTACATAAATATAGACAAATTCAGCTGTTTCAAAAATTTTCACAGCCCAGTAAAAAATAATATTTTAACAATGGGATTATCATTTTGAAATATATGAAACATTTTACTGGACACATCAATCATTAAATTAGTTCTATAAATTGAATTTAAACACTGGTAAATTTCAGTGCAGAAAAATGTCTGTCAAGCTTAAAGGGACCATTTAAGGAAGCTGTCATTATTGTCTTACTCTTAATTGTCTAATGTCACATTTGATTTTCTAAAAGAAAGGGACATTGACCTGTTGAAAATAAATCTTTCCATCTCACTAATAATGAATTTATACACTGGTAAATTTCAGTTGAGATGCAGAAAAATATGACATGTCAAGCCAAAAGGGACTGTTTGGGAAGATGTCATCATTGTCACCAATCATCATCATATAATCATCCAAATAATACATAGGTTCTGATGCCATTGCTGGAAAGTCGAAAACCCTGTGATATCTTGAAATGTCTGGTAAGTGGAAATAGTCTGATAAATTTACGTTGCCCAAACTTTGTACAACAAAGACAAAATACTATAAATGATAAAAAAAATAGTCTTCAACAGCACGAGAGTTAAAATGTCCATATATTTAATTTTTGCACCCAGATTTCATCGTAATTTCTGCAGGATTTTGCACCGCAAAGTTTAATTTGCTGTGAAAAATTATAGTTTTAAAATAATATAATTGTATATTTGAATTTTATACAAATTTTCCTTTATTTTTCCTTAGGCTTTTATTCACAAAAGCCCAAGCCTGCATGATTAAGTATCTGAATTGATGAACATCAAGATTATTCCTTTCCCAAATACTCTGATTTTAACATTCCTAACAGAAATAAATCTGGAGAAAACATAAATTCAAATGTAAAGTTCTGACTGCTTAAGAAACCATTGATACTAAAGAAGAATACTGCAGATAACCAGCATTTCCTCATTTTGTCTCAATATTTTCTGTGCTAAAAGTATTATATAGTCCACAAATTTAATGCTGTCAACACCCATTTTGTCATCTACAGTACCCTTCAAGTAAGATCTATCTAGAATTTTGTCATTTGTGAATGGATAATTTTTTTTCAATCACAGTGAAAACTAGATGCAGTAGTACATGGTTGAACATAAAGTTTTACTTTTTAATTCCAGATGGTTGAGAGGGAATATTGACTGCATCTTAAATGATAAGTTGGGAAAAATACTACAGGTAAACAAACTGGTTTGAATTTCAGGATTGTACTTTCTTTCACAAATAAATAATGATAAGTTTATATGCATCCACTTGCAACATATTGCAGTGCACTAATAACCCTTACCCAAACAAGACATCCCTATAAGAAAAAGCTTGAGAAAACATTGAGGCAAAAAGAAGAAAATGTAGAGATGGTCAGCATTTTCTCCTTTTTCCTAAATATCTTCTGCTATATTATACTATTATACACAAATTGCTTCTTTGGGGACATCCATTTACAATGTATCATCTTAAGCAGTTTTCAAACAGAACCACCCTACAATTTTGTTGTTTGGGAAAGTGTTAGCTCAAACTTTCTGAATCTATTCCATACTTCCCCCTGCTTGTAAGCCTTTCTCAAACAAGACATCTATGGTTTGGCGTCCCTACTATAGAAAAGGCTTAAGAAAACATTGAGAAAAAAAAGGAAATTCTGATAAACCACATTTTTTTTATTTTACCTCAATATTCTATGCGCTTGAAAAAAAAATCATTTTAAATTTTCGTCTTATATGGATTTGTTACCCTTTCCCAAACAACAATTTTTGGGTGATTGGACAACTGCTGTAAATGACAAAATTTGCTTTTAAGTAGAAAAGAATTTGTGTAAAGTATAGCACTGAAAATATTCATCCAATAGGAGAATATGTTAACCCATTACCACACCATGACTCCTTTTGACTCCTCCAAAGAAAAAGGCTTTGGAAAGCATTATGGAAAATGTAGAAATTGCTTGTGACAAGCAATTTCTTCATTTCCCACAATGCTTTCTTTACAAAAATACTGAAAAATGGTAAATTACATTCACTTTAAATTGTCGTCTGCAACATCTTTGAATTTTGACCAGTCTAAAATTTTATCGTTTGGTAATGGGTTAATCATCAGCATTTTATTCTTTTGTCTCAATGTTTTCACATGCTTTTTTGATCAGACACATCAAAATTAGGTATTATTTGGGGATTGGATAAATAAGACTAAAGAGTATAAAGGTTAGTTCAGAGGAGTTTAATGTGTAACATAAATAATATGACTAAATGTCTTTTTCTCTCATCTTAGTTAAAAAAAATGTCTGTCATTCATCTATCTTTTTTGTCTGAAAGTTGTACCGGTATACAGTCTTCACATCTTATAATAAATATTTCAGATCCGGCTGAATTGACCAAACATCAATTTCTCACTGTCAACACAGCCCATTTCCAGAAATATGGATGGCCAGATAATGGTTTGAAGAAAAGAAAAAACTGTAGTGTTAGTGTAGAATCAACCATTCAACTCCACGCAATGTAAACTGTAGTATTCCCCAGGGAAGCTGTTTAGGGCCATGGTTATACCTCAAGTACGCTGGAACTTTACTTGATGTCGTCCCCAAGTCTATATCAGTTTTGTTAGCAGACAACCGTATTGCAACAAAATCATGCAAACTCTCTGGGGACAGAGATAGAATAGCCATAGAAGAATTAGAAAGTTGTGTCGTTACAATTGATGAGTGGATGAAACAAAATAAACTGAAAATGAACACTTTAAAAAATGAATTCATAACTTTCGAATGCAAAAACAGCTACAAAAATGCACATTAAATCAAATCAATATTGCTGGGGACCAGGTTAAAAGTAGTTTAAGTGTATAAGACATGTCTTTGGTGCGTACCAAGAAGAATACCTGAGCTTTAGCGAACATGTGAAGAGAAAAATGAGTAACTGCTATGTTCAATTATCTAATAATAAATAACAAGAAAATATATATTTCAAAAGATGAGGTCTAATATGGACACAAGCTGTTGACTTACAGTTGCTGCAAATGTTGAACGATCTATGAGAGAATAGAATGGATTTTGATCAGACTGCATACTCATAGGCTGATCTGGATCCTTACTGTTCTCAAATGCCATAAGGGACATTTTTTCACATCCAGGTTTATATATAATTCAAATAGAGGAACTGCATTGCTTTTATTAATTGAAGCTTGATATTGTTACATGAAATGGTAGTAAGCTGACACTAAAACACATTTCTATTTTAACCTAAGTCGAGCTTTAATTAATTCAAATGGCATTTCAAGCAATGGGAGTGTTAGTATGGTGTACTTCTATTGTATGAAACCGTGGCAACAGTCACCTTCGTTACAATTCTATGGTTTTTCATTAAATGGCTCACACACAGGACATAATTCAAGTAACACATAAATAGTATTTGGTATTGTCTGCTTTTAAGGACAATTATGGGTATAAACAGATGCTCAAGCTTAACGAAGTGGGTGGGGTAGTGGCTGCCTTTTCGAACATAAGAAAAGACTTCAAATCTGTAATAAATTGTTGAGTTATATATGAGTTTAAAAAAAATAAATGCCAATGATTGCTCAAATATTAGTTTTATTACACAAGAAACCATACAGCAGATGTTTTATGCATAATTTCATCAAAAGGCAATCTGTTGCTATGGAGTTTGTCTGTTGCTAAGGAGTGTTTTTTGAGTAAATTTCCATGGTGACGTATATTTCACTGACACATTTTTTTAATTAGATAAAGAATGCTTAATGCATCTTTAAAAACAAATCAAAACGCTGAGACACACTATACACACCATTTTGAGGTCTAATTGCACATTTACCTATGTCCCGGAAGTGGGTGGGGTAATTTTCCCTTTCACAAAGAATTTTAGACAGTAGAGTAAACTTAAATGACAATTTTCATATCATTTTAGTCATTTAAAATAACATGCATTGGAACAAAGGATCTGTGATAGAAAAAACTTAGTTATAAGCAAAACACTCTGAATAAAATTACTATTTAATATGATAACATGTGATTTTGTTCTACATGTTTCCATGGCAACCATTGTTGTACTAATGGCCAGCTTTGCAAATCTGTAACATAAATCCTGTACATTTCTTAATATTATCATTTGACCACACTTTGTCACATTCCATTATCTTTACAAGATGTTTCAGCATGAACATGTATCAATTTTCCTGTTAATTTGAGTGGGTGGGGTAAATTTTACTCCATCTTTTTATTATCAGGGATACAAAATTTGTTGCTAAAAAGATTTCTAGACTTAATACATAATTTCTAATCAGGTATATACTCAGAAACACTACTAAGACAAAATAAATTTGATTTTTTGCATATTCTAAGCCAAGTACTGAGAAAACGTCATTTCTTGGCATCTTGCTTTAGTGGCTTCTTCTGAGAGCCGCTGAAAGTTTTGTTTATGAATTGCCCACTAAGATTTTTCTTTTAATTGCTTCTACTGTCTATGGTCTTTCAAGGGAACTTTATTATAACTTTTGATTTTACCTGCAAGTTTTTTCTCAAGTTCTCAAAATATGACTAAAAATCAGTTTTTTGATAAAATTGGAAAATGTCTTACCCCACCCACATTAAGTCTGTCATGGTTAGGTGACGATTCATTCAACTGAGATGCAAAGGTACATAATGTTTAAGGATGTTTGTCTGTAGCATATTAGGCATTCAATATTAAGACACTAGGTCGCGTGGACCTGTGGTCATACTTGAAAAAGTGCCATTTTTTGCCTAAAATTTTATGTTTTTGAGCCCCAAATCTTCTTTTGTGGTTACCATGGCTACCGAGCATATTTTGCATAAAATAAAGTGCAGTAATTTGTTTTTGTGCCATTATTAACATATCCCGAAAGTTTGAACAAAATCTATGACTATGCGTGCCGGGCCCCTCTATGAATTTTCTGGTGGTTACAGAGAATTGCTCTTAAAATGTGTTGAAACATTCTGGTAAAAGACGCGAAACAAAGAAAACTGGTATGTAACTCAATTTTCTTTTACAATTTCATACAGTAATGTTGTAAATGCTAATTCTGCACTTTTTTCGGCACTCTGTCCCTTAACCCGTTACCACACAGTGACTCTTTTTCACTCCAAACATTTAAGAAAATGAAAAATTGCTAGTGACAAGCAATTTATTCATTTCCTACAATGTCTTCTTCCAAAAAAGACCACAATATTTTAGATTTCCTTAACTTGAAATTGTCGTCTGCAACATCTTTGAATTTGGATCAGTCTTTTTTTTGTCGTTTGATAGTGGTTAAAGGGACAATGCTACAGTTTTGCGGAACAATCGGTCATTGATGTAGAGAATTTAATGTTTCGTACCATATATGTTTCGCTACCAGTTTTTCTATGACATGAAATGTCATTACAATTTACCATCTAAAGCCGAAAATGGCAATTTTGTCTATTTCAAGGGCACACAATTAATGACGTAAAATTTAGATCAAGCTGAAAATTATACCAATACAAGATCTTATAGTCACCAACATTCAACGTTCTAGTTTTGCTTTGATTGACGGTCAATATTTGTAGATATTATGAAACCATGTCAAAATAGAGCCGAAAATAGCAATTTTGTCAATTTCAAGGGCACATAACTCATGATGTGAAATTCAGATCAGGCTGAAAATTATACCAAGACAAGATCTTATAGTTACCAACATTCTATTTTAGTTTTGTCTTGATTTGTCAATATTTGTAGTTATTAGGGTGAAACCAATGTTAGAATAGATCCAAAATTGGCAATTTTGTCATTTTCAAGGGCACATAACTAATGATATAAAATTCTGATCAAATTGAAAATTATACCCATGCAAGAACTAATAGTCACCATGATTCTGTCTAAATTTCGTCTTGATTGGTCAATATTTGTAGCTGCTGGAGTGAAAACAAAGTTAAAACTGCCATTTTTGACATCCAATGGCAGATTACTCCAAAATGTCTGCTTCAATCAGCATTCTTCGAAGGAATCTGAGAGAGGGTCACCCAAGGATCATTCCTGGGAAGTTTGATTGAAATCCAATAGTTTCTGAGAAGATTTTCAATGAAAAAGTTTACCGACGGACGGGCGGACGCACAATGGACACACCGCCATGACAATAGCCCGCTGGCCTGACGGCCAGTGGAGCAAATAATGTAATATAAATGAGTCGTGATCTGGCAAAAAGGTCCCCTATACAGCATTCGAGAATACTGCATTTCAAGATCAAGATGGCTTCCTAAGGGCGGGTAGTCTGAGAATAGCGTAAATCGCCTATTCGAGAGCTTTTCACCAAAAAGTCAACTCTGAAAGTCAAGATCCTAAGTAAAAGGTCTTGACAGGAGGTATTCGTGGGTGAAATAACAATACTCTGTCTCGAATAGATAAGATTGAAATATTAAAAAAAAGTAGGTCAAGGTCACAAGGTCATGTCCCATACGAAAAGTAAATCTATTAGTAAAGCTAGGCCAAATGAATATAATTATGAGTAGTTCAGAGTGAATGTGGAATGCAAGTTAGGTCAGTCGGCTTTTCCTCTATTTTGTTTTTTCTTGTGAATATCTAGGACTACTTTGATGTTGACGTTGTTGTTGCTTTTTGAATTTGTCTTTTATTTATGGGTAAGAAAATAGGGTCAATCCCATTTTGCATTATTTCAGAAACATGGCCAGTGGATCAAGCTCAATTTCAAAGATTTCTGATGGGAGAATATTGCAAACTGAGAGATACAATTCAAACAATTTACAAAGTGAATCAACACAAGCGGAGGAAACCCTTTCACCCACGCAAGGCCGCTTGGCCCTGTTGAATCTTAAGGTTGATGACAGAAGAGAAATAGACGTTGGATCCTTGTTTGTATCTGACTGTTCTTATATTGGAGACAGTCATGTTGTATTGGCCTGTAGTAATGACGGACTTAAACTGCTTGATAAAGACTATGAGGTCCAGTCTCAGTTACCCGATTATTCATACTGTGTAGCGACAATAAACAACAACCAAGTCATCGTGACTCAGGGTGAGATGAAGAAACTACAGATTGTGAGGGTCTTCCCGACAATGGCAATCATCAATACCATAAACATAGATAGAATGTGTTGGGGCGTATATGTTAGACATAACGACATATACGTAACATGTCATGATGGCCCGGGTAGAGGCGAGATCCGGGTACTTGACTTGGAAGGAAGGGCACAAAGAACGATAGGGAAGGATGGGGAAACATACATGTTTAGTTCGCCAAGTTTTATAACAGTCAGTCGAGATGGATCAAAAATGTTCGTTTCGGACTGGGACACACATACAGTCACGTGCCTTGGTAAAGATGGCGAAGTTGTGTACCGGTATGTAGACAAAGGGTTACGCCGTCCCACTGGCATGTACGTGGATAATGATGATGTAGTATTAGTTTGTGGTGAGGGCTCCCATAACATGCATATGATTAAACGTGACGGTACTAAGCTTAATGTATGGTTGGCAAAGAAGTATGGTATAATTCATAGGGTGAAAAACCCTGTGTGTCTATCCTTCAGGCCTAGTGATGGGTGCTTGGTTGTAGGATGTATGGTCGTAAGGCATTTTCCAACGTGGATCGGCACAAACAAACCGCTACTTGTTTATGAAACAATAGATGGAAGATAAAACTTCATGACAACTCTCAGAATGAAAGGAAAACATTGAGACAAAAGAAGAAAATGCTTATTATCAGCATTTTCTTCTTTTGTCTCATTGTCTTCTCTACTATCTTATATTATATCTTTATCTATATACATTTAAATTGTGTCGTCTGAAGCAGAATTCAAGTTTGACCACCGTAAACTTTTGCCGCTTGGATCAAATGGTAATTCTGAGGTTTTAGATATGTATAGAATAACAAAAACCGTGTATAAACAACCAGTGCGCTTTTCATATTTCTTCAATAAATACAATTTATGTTCAAGCTTTTGTTGTTTTTATTCATGTTGGCCAATTTCCTATTGACAACTTTAAGACTGGTTCAAACACTAAGGACTTACAGAAAAACAATATTTATATGAATGAAAATGTCTCTTAATGATAGAAAGTATTGAGAGAAAGAACAAAATACAGGTCGCCAATATTTTCTTCTTTTCCCTAAATATTTTTCAACTCTTTCTCATACAGATATGTCATTTATTTTTTTTCCATCAAAGTTTTAAAAAGCATTATCTCTATCAATTTCATTTCTTAAATAGATCTAGCAGTTTCAATACTTCAACCATCTTAATCTAAGAAAACGATTATCAGCATTTTCTTCATTTCTCCCCTGTATTCCTCGCTGTTTGTTTTCAAAAGCTTTCAATATTGGCATTGTTTTGGCTAAGGGTCACACAAGAACTTCCCTCTTTTCCACATATGAATTCTCAATATTTATACTTTTACTGTCCCTTAACAATTTCTTCTCCTCAACAGCATGTTCTACACTTTCACCCATTTTAAGAAAACGACTCTCCTCCAGCTCCTTATCAAAGGATGTTTCGTCCATTTGAGGGAGTGTCTCAAGCCCCATTGTCACTAAATCCGGAATCAAGTTCTCGAGTTGGATGGCAACGACTTCTGGATTTTGTACTTTTGTGCATCCTGATACATCCAGATATTTAAGTTTTCTGAAAGAAAGATATTTTCTGTAATTACCCCATTACCACACAGTGACGCCTTTTGACTCCCTTACACGAACAGACTTGAGAAAACATTGTACAAAACGAAGAAATTGCTTGTCACAAGCAATTTCTTCATTTACCACAATGTTTTCTAACCAAAAATGAAAAGATTTTCAAAATTTCATCAACTTGAAATTGTCGTTTGCAACACATTTCAAATTTGAAAAGTCCAAAATTTTACCGTCTGGTAATGGTTTATCTTATTGCACATTGACACCCTTCAAGATAAAGGCTTTGGAAAACATTCTGAGAAATGAAGAAATTGTTATGACAATTTCTCCATTTTGCACAATGTTATTCATTCATGAGAGACCGATAAATATAAAATTTATGTCGCTTGTCATCAGTTAAAAAATTTGCCATCTGGTAATGTGTTTACCTTTTTCAAAACAAAAAACTTTTGGGAACGTCTAAGTTTCTAAGATATTGCAGATGACCATTTCAAGTGGATGAAATTTTACAGTTTTGTTTTTTTCGGGTAGAAAACTTTGTGGTAGAAGAAGACATTGGTTGTGGCAAGCAATTTCTTCATTTTCCACAATGTTTTTCTAATACCTCTTTCTTGAGTGGTGTCAAAAAGCGTCAACACGGGCAAATGGATTTGAATTGAAAGAAATAAAAAATTTAACCCTTTCCAAAATAATAATCTTTAATACTGGATCTTAGACCTTTCTAGAGGGGGGTCCTTAAGTCCACATGTTGTTCTTGTAAATTAGGGGGTCATGTCGATTGTAGCAATGTTTATTCATGGTGCACCTGGTAATTGTTAGTGATTCATTAAACAGGCCTCCTAGCAGACCAAGACAAAAATAAAGTTTTTTTTAAAGGCTCAAATGTATGAAAATAAAGGCCTTTTAGGGTAAAATTTTGTGAGCCAGGGAAAACCCTGATAGGCTAATGATGAGGATACAACAGTCCAAAAGGATATTTGCTGCCACCAGGGATTGAATCCTGGGGCCTGTTTCATCAAAACATTTAAGATGTATTTTCGACTTACCGGTGTCTTAAATATTGCTTAAAACAACAATCGCATAACCCAGGTCTTAGTAGTATGGCGATAAGCGTTTCTTGCCCTTACATTGTCGTAAGTCATCGGTAAGACGAAAATACGTCTTAAATATTTTGATGAAACAGGCCCCTGGATCCAAAAATTAAGAATCTGATGCCCTACCAACTGCCATGACTTTAGGTATGCCCAAACCTGTGATCGTCTGGGAACCAGCTTAACCCAATACCAAACAACAAAGAGTTGTGAAAATAAAAATATGGCAGAGAGAATGCAGACCACAATTTCACGTGAATTTAATAACACATTTTTACTATATATATTATACATTTTTGGTCTTCCTTGGCAGAAAACATTGTTGGAAAAGAAGAAATTGCTTGTCACAAGCAATTTCTTCATTTTCCACAATGTTTTCCAAAGCATTCATCTTTTTTTTTTGGGGGGGGGGGGGGCCAAAAAGTGTCACAATGTTACCTTAAACAGTTTAGACTGGCTAGCCCGGCCTCAGTTATCTGTTTACAATCTGTAAGGTCCACATATTCCAGACTATCTTGTAGGGCTTGGAGATGAAACAAATACCAGTCTGTGGCGTAAACGCCAAACTTTAAATATCGAAGATGATCTAGGTACCCTATAAAATATAACAAAAATACACGCCAAACTTAAAATATTGAAGATGATCTAGGTACCCTTTAAAATATAAAACAAGAGGACCATGATGGTCCTATATCGCTCACCTGAACCAAAATGATATTAGGCACAGTTTTGTTCAATTCAATTAATATTTATGACTTTAAGACTGAAAACAAACTTATGGTCAATAACATTGTGTCAAGTTTTGTTCTGATTAGTCACTATTTGTGGTTGTCGGGGTAAAATTTGAAGGGCAGATCATCCAAGATCTTATGGTCTCCAACATTGTGTCCAATTTTTGTCTTGATTGATAAAAAAATTGTAGATTCTAGATTGTAAACAAGGTCAAAAACTGTTGAAAACAGCAATTTTGTAAAATTAAAGGGCACATAACTCTCAACTTTCTGATCCCATCGAGCTGAATATTAAACTAATACGAGTTCTAACAGTCTCCAACATTGTGTTCAAGTTTTGCCTTGATTAGTCAACAATTGTAGATTTTAGAGCGGGTAAACAAAGTCGAAAACAGCCGAAAATGGCAATTTTGTAAAATTTTGTAAAATTTTGTAAAATACATGGGCACATAGCTCTCGTCTTTCCGGCCAGATCAGATGCAGATAACTTAAAACTTTTTGGCCTGATCAGACCAAAAATCAAACTCATCCAAGATCTTATGGTCACCAACATTGTGTCAAACTTTTGTATTGATTGGTCAATATTTGTAGATGCTAGAGTATAAACAATGTCAAAAGTAGCTATTTTTTACATTCAAGGGCAGATAACTCCAGACTTTCCAGTCCAATCTGACCCAAAATCAGACTCTTCCAAGATCTTATCATAATTAATATTGTGTCCAAGCTTTGTTTTGATTGGTCAATAATTGTAGATACTATAGTGTAAACAAAGTCGGAATCTGTGAAAAACTTCAATTTTGTCAAATTCAAGGGCAGATAACTCAGGACTTTCTGATCCGATCAGAATCAAAAATCAAAATCATCTGAGCTCTTATGGTCACCAACATTTTGTCCAACTTTTGTATTGATTGGTCAATATTTGTAGATGCTAGAGTGTAAACAATGTCAAAAGTAGCTATTTTTTACATTCAAGGGCAGATAACTCCTGACTTTCCAGTCCAATCTGACCCAAAATATAGCTCATCCAAGATCTTATGGTCACTAACATTGTGTCCAAGTTTTGTCTTGATTGGTCAATAATTGTAGAAGCTATAGTGTAAACAAAGTCGAAAACTGAAAAACGGCAATTTTGTCAAATTCAAGGGCAGATAACTTAAAACTTTCTGATCCGATCAGCCCAAAAATCAAACTCATCCGAGATCTTATAGTCACCAACATTTTGTCCAACTTTTGTATTGATTGGTCAATATTTGTAGATACTAGAGTGTAAACAATGTCAAAAGTAGCTATTTTTTACATTCAAGGGCAGATAACTCCTGACTTTCAGGTCCGATCTGACCCAAAATCGAACTCATCCGAGAACTCAAGGTCATACATGTTTTGACCAAGTTTGGTCAAGAATGGCTTATATTTGTAGATGCTAGAGTGTAAACACCAAATTGTTGACAGACGGACGGACGGACGGACGGACGGACAGACGGACGACGGACAAAAAGCGATCACAATAGCTCACCTTGAGCACTTCGTGCTCAGGTGAGCTAACAAGATGTGTTTGTGAAACACCAATGCCCTCTAAATGGCCATTTTTCTAAAATGTTAAGTTTTCATAGAATAAAGGATTGATAAGGGTTAACAGATGACCTTGAGGAAGGTCAAACTGCATGGAACAGATAGATATCATTGAAAGGAAGTTGCATAACAAATTTGAGCTTTGTATGTCAAATACTTTTGGAGAAAAGGCCAATGTTAAGTTTTTGGACAGCCAGACAGACGGACACGAGTAAAACAATATGCCCCCTATCTCTCGATACGGGGGCATAAAAATCAGAGCTATAGATGAGAGGGAGCAATCGCCACACTTAAGATTGTACAACCTATCTTAACTGTAATACAGAGGCTGCCATACTGAATGTAAAAGTAAACACGCGTAAATGACATCAAAACAAAGCAACCTTATTTAAAGCCTCTCTTACAACCGGTCGTACGTGCTCCTGTGGGCGGTCTACGTGTGGTTTGCGTCTAAAACGTATGTTTAGTCGTGCGATGCACGCACGTGCAACATACGATTTCAGTGGACGCAACCATGACGCAGACTGCATGCAGCAAAGGATTGACCGGATAATTCTTTAGGCGCTCTTACAACCCGTCGTGCGTCTTTATAAATCATGCAATTTTGCAGAGTTTTAAAACGTATGATTTAAAAAGACGCACAACGGGTTGTAAGAGAGGCTTAAAGCGTTATCACTCAAGTGAAATATATTGTTGATAATCGGCAAATCACATATTTTTTCATCTGATAAAACTTTTTCACATTTATGAGGATATAATCGACTTTTACGCATTGTATTTTTCTGATATAGCCTTAAACAGGTGTTTGGTCTGTTTCCAGTGCTTTGCTTGCGGAGTAATTTGTGCAAAATTTGTTCATGGTGGCCTCTGTATCATGTCCCAGAGATATTGAGATTCTTGAGAACAGATAAGACACTGAATGGAGAGAGAGTAACAGCTTCTCAAATTGTAATATTTCTGTTATTGTTCACCAAAAATCCTATATTGTGGGTAATTATCAAGACAATTCAAATGAGTACCAACAACATCTGGTTTAGATTCCAAATGATAAATTTAGGATGCCTTTAACGCCCTCTTATTTCTTGATCTGCAAAATGTGAGCCACCAAATGCCCTGTATTGACAATTTGTTTAACCCTTTCCCAAACAACAAAATTTTGGGGTGTTTCAACAAAAAAGCTGCTTTAAGTGACATCATTGAAGTAAATGGAAATGGAAAAAGCAGTTTCTTCTTTTGTATATATATTTTCCCAAGCCTTTTCTATCAGGGACGTCAAAACCAGGTCTTGTTTCGGAAAGGGTCAAAGGACATGACCTTAAAATTTGATCATGACCTTCAAAGACAACCAAGATAAATATCAGGTCTGGTTGTATAAACTTTTGTTAGCATTAACCAAATGATTAGATGCCTGTTTTGGTTAGATTTTCCTATAACAACACAAGACAGTTCAACCAAAACAGCTATTTAACCACTTGGTTAACGCTGAACAAAGTTTATACAAATAGGCCCAGTTTGTTGCAAATTACAGACAACTTACATGAAACAAATACCAGTCTGTCAGATACCTACCAAACTTGATCTGTCACAAGTGTTCTAAGTATTGAACAAAGAAACAAAGAAATCTGTTTTTAAATAAGAAACACGGTCAATGCTCCAATTACTGAACTTTGTTTAAACCTTTCCCAAACGACAACATTTTATGGTGATCCAAAAACTGCCACTAAAGACAAAATGGATGTAAGTAAAGATAGGATTTGTGTACAATATGGCACAGATAATATTGAGAGAAATTGCTGGTTTCTTCTTTTGTTTCAATGTTTTCCTAAGCATTTTCTATTAGGGACGTCAAAACAAGGTCTTGTTTGGGAAAGGGTTAATATTTTCCAAAACAAGAACTGGTTTTAACGTCCTTATGGGAAAAGGCTTATTGTTGGTTAAAGAGAGTAAAGGCACACTTACTCAAACTATCCAAACCCCTTGACTTCCACTATTTGTTGTTGGTTAAAGATTTTTAAGGGACACTTACTGAAGTTATCTAAACCCTGGGGGAAAAGGATCATATTTGATGTATCAATGCCCTTGACTTCTGCTATTTGTTGTTGGTTAAAGATTTTTAAGGGACACTTACTTAAGTTATCTAAACCCTGGGGGAAAAGGATCATATTTGACGTATCAATGCCCTCGACCTCCACTTTAGGTATTCCATACAAGTTAGCAAGCTTCGTCAACCAGACTGTATCATCTTTCAACTTGACACGTCCACCAAACTTCATCACAAAACTAGCGACAGCGACATCTGGTCCAAACTTGGAAAACACTTCACCATTTACTCTGAAAATTGAAAGCAAAAAATTGATTGAATTGGGTTGGACCCTTTCCTAAAAGACAAGATTCAAATTAGACTTGGTTAATTGGGGTTTAAAGCTTCTTTTAACTGCTATGCATCACGAAACTAGCGACAGTGATATATCTGGTTTAAACTTGGAAAAAACTTTAGCATTTACTCTTGAAATAGAATCGACACTTGTTAAATGGATGTCGAATGAATGAATTTCTAACCCATTCCCAAACGACAAAATTTTGGAGCAGTTTAAATTCAAAGATATTGCAGACAACAATTTCAGCTATATAACATTTAGTAATTTTTTATCTTTCTTGGTAGAAAACATTGTGGGAAATGAAGAAATTGCTTGTCACAAGCAATTTCTTCATTTTCCATGATGTTTTCCTAAGCATTTATCTTCATTTTCCATTATGTTTTCCTAAGCATTTATCTTGTGGGGCGTTAAAAAGCATCATTTTAATATATGATATTCCATATAAGTTAGCAAGCTTTGTCAACCAGACAGTATCATCCTTTAACTTGACACGTCCACCAAACTTCATCACAAAACTAGCGACAGCGACATCTGGCCCAAACTTGGAAAACACTTCAGCATTTACTCTGAAAATTGATAGCAAAAAAAATGATTGAATTGGATTGGATCCTTTCCTAAACGACAAGATTCAAATTAGACTTGGTTAATTGAGGTTTAAAGCCTCTTCCATCACAAATCCAGCGACAGTGATATCTAGTCCAAACTTGAAAAACACTTCAGCATTTGCTCTTAAAATAGAATAGACACTTGTTAAAGGGATGTCGAATGAATGGAATTTCTAACCCATTCCCAAAACGACAAAATTTTGGAGCAGTTTAAATTCAAAGATATTGCAGACAACAATTTCAGCTATATAACATTTAGTAATTTTTTTATCTTTCTTGGTAGAAAACATGCGGGAAATGAAGAAATTGCTTGTCACAAGCAATTTTTTTTATTTTCCACTATATTTTCCAAAGTCTTTATCTTCTGGGGCATCAAAGGTGTCATCATGCAAGAATGGGTAAAAGGGCATGGCTGGGATGCACGCATTCACACACTAACTCAAACAAAAAAGTAACAGCTAGGTCCAGCTGCCGTATAGCTGGCTTGACAACAAGAGTTGTCCGCGGACAACGAAGCTCACCTATATGGGTGCTTGTCACAAAAACAGCAAATTTTTTAAAAGTAGGTCAAACTCAAAGGTCAAGGTCACAAGGTCTAGGGTCATGGCCCCAAATGAAAGGTCTTTGCAGGAGGTATCCATGTTTGAAATATCAAGGCTCTATCAATAATAGTGCATGAGATATAGGCCAGGTTAAAGTTTTTCAAAATTAGGTCAAACTCCAAGGTCAAGGTCACAAGGTCAAAGGTCCCAAATGAAAGGTCCTGTCGAGATGTATCCATGTATGAAATATCAAGGCTGTATCTCTAATAGTGCCTGAGATATAGACCAGGTTTAAGTTTTTCAAGTGAAGACGGGACGGGACGCGACGCCGACACTAGGGCTGTGACATTAGCTCCCCGGACATAAAGTCCCAGCTCGCGAAAAAAGAAATTCTAATAAGCAACATTTTCTTTTATTCATTTCATATTTTTTGTGCTATAAACTACAAATTTCCTGTCTCCATTTCCATTTACAATATTTTGTCAATTTTCAAAATATTCAATTTTGTTAATACTTTTGCCATTTGGGAAAGGTTCTAACTCATCAGGGCCTGGTTTGATGTCCCTTATTGAAAACACATGGGTAAACATTGATACAAAAGAATTTTTTTCTCCTTTGTCTGAATATTTTCTGTGTGACATTGTACACAAATCCAATCTACATCAACATCAAATTTGGAGTCAGTAGCAGATTTCAAATTGGAACAGTTCAAATCATTACTGTTTGTAAAAGTATTAACCCATTACCAGACAGCAAAATTTCAGACTTGTCTAAATTCAAAGATGTTGCAGACAGCAATTTTAAATGAACGAAAGTCTAAATTTTTTGCCTTTCTGAGTCTGAAACATTGTGTGAAATCATTTTCCACATTGTTTTCCATTCAAAAGTGTTTATTTTGTAGGGTGTTAACCCTTTCCCAAACAAGACCTGGTTTTGACGTCCCTAATAGAAAAGGCTTGGGAACCAGCAGTTTCTCCTTTTGTCTCAATGTTTTCTGTACTAAAATATACACAAAATCTGTGTTTATCCATAACCATTTTTCCTTTGCATCAGCTTTGAATTTTGACCACCCTAAAATTTAGTTGTTTGGGAAAGGGTTAAAAGGCATCACTGTTTATGAAAGGGTTAAATATTACCTCTGCTTGTCCTCCAATTTTTTCATGTCCCTCTTCCTCAAAAAACGACTCAATCCTGCAATATGAAAGCTTGAGCTTGTTTATCTCTCTTAACCCATTCCCAAACAAGACCTGGTTTTGATGTCCCTGAGAAAATAGGATTGTGAAAACATTGAGACAAAAGATGAAACTGCTGATAACCAGCAGTTTCTCCTTTTGCCTCAATATTTTCTTTGCTTTATTTTACAGGAATCCTATCTTTAATTTCATCCATTTTGTTGTTCACATCATCTTTCAAATTGGACCACACTAAAATTTTGTCGTTTGGGAAAGGATTAAGGTTTACAGCCCCTCGAAAACAACATGGCCTGCAGATGACAAGTTCAAGCAAATTTTTACATTTTTTGGTCTTTATGGATAGAAAGCTTTGCGGGAAAAGAAGTAATTGCATGGCACAACAACAACAAAATTTAAGACAAATTAAAAGTTCAGGGAGTTAAATTAAGGGCCCCTATAGATGGCCTTAACACAAAATCAAGAGGGCCAGAAATTCCAGAATGGCCCTATATCACTCATCTGACATTTAGTTTCGTATTCTCATGCCTCTCCATAGGTCCAGGTCATTGGGAAAAAGCTGTAGGTCAAAATGTTTTCCTGTTGGAGCACAGAAATGAATTCTAAATAAAGACCTATGTCACCCCAAAACTAAAGGGCACTTTTTTGGTCAAGGGTCAATAACAGTTGTGTAAAGTTCCATGATCCTAGTCCAAACAGTTTCAATAAGCCCTGCCCTGATAGGCCCAAATTTATTACCAATCTAAATACATGTGACCAGACGTTGAAAAGGGTCACTCATGGAACGTTCCTATCAAGTTTGGTTCAAATTGGCTCAATGGTTGATTTTAAAGAATTTTGTTATGATTTCTCTAAATCTGATAAGCCCCGCCCTTACAGCCAACATTTTTTGATGTATCAAAGAAAGATCCATGAACAAATTTTGCATTTTCTCCTTTTGCCTCAATATTTTCTACATTGTATAGCACACAAATTCCTTCTTAAAGTGACATTTCAGAATAATTTTCACATAAATTTTACTTTATTCTATCTGAAAGAGCATGTTTTCTTGTGAAAGTTCTGAAAATTTCAAGCCAAAATATTGAACCATTTACGAGAAATATATATTTTTGTGCTAAAATTAAACAAATTGTTGTGGACAACAGTTCAGATTTATATAAAATTTGTCATTTCTGTCTCAACTTTGAAGGCGTATTTTTCGCTTATAAATATCTACTTCGAAAAACGGATAAAATTTCTATGCATTAGAATTATTAATCTTTGCATCAAGACATACTTTTAAAAAATGAAATAAATGTGAAATGTCACTTTAATCTTTGTCTATTTTGTGGTCTCCAGCAGCTTTCAAATTGGAACAGTCCAAGATTTTAGCTTTTTTGGAAAGGTTGAATTAGAAAAAGGAAGAGTGCAATCTGAAAGCTGCAGCAAGTAACAAAATCAACCCTTTACCAAACAACAAAATTTTAGGGCTGTCCAAATTGAAAGATCCTGCAGACGACAATTTCAAGTGAATGGAATTTTTAATTCTTAGGTCTTTTTGGATGGAAAACATTGTGGGAAATGAAGAAATTGCTTGTCAAAAGCAATTTCTTCATTTTCCACGATGTTTTCCATTGCCATTATTTTGTTGGGAGTCAAAAAGAGTCATTGTGTGGTATTGGGTAAATAAAGATAGATATAATCATTGTGTATAATATGTAGCTCAGAAATATTGCTGCAAATGGAGAAAATACTGCACATAGTTTTTGCAGTTTGAGACATGATTATCAATTCTATATCTTATCTCACCTTCCGGGGTCTCAGCCATAGCACAGTTGGTAGTGCATCTGCCTCTCACTCAAGATGCCCTGGGTTCAATCTCCAGTTCAAGTATCCTTTCCGACAAAATTTTCACCCATCAATCTTTGGATAATCGTTAACCTATGTGGGCGAGTAGCTGGAGGCTCAATTAGGATGTTGTGGTATTAATGATATGAGAGGAATCCATGGTTAGGTACTCCAGTCGCCACAATATGACCATAGCAGTTGAAAACAGTACTAAACCTAAATAAATCATCTCACCTTCAGGGCTATAAATTGTGTCCTGGTGTTCTCCGTAGAAGATATGAAACCATTTCCCTCTGTCAAAAATGTATTTCTTCTTATAAAACAAGCATCTTTTCCAAATATTGACAGTCTGTCGAGGTTGAAACATGGCCGAGCTTATTATTCCGTGGGAAGAACATTTTTGGCAGATTTTCTGAAAATAAAAAAGTCGCATGATGTATTTTCATTAACCAATTACCAGACGGCAAAATTTTGGACTTGCCCATATTCAAAGATGATGCAGACAATAATATCAACTTATTATCAAGTGAATGGAATTTTGCTTTTTTGGTCTTTCTGGGTAGAAAACATTGTGGGAAAATGAAGAAATTGCTTGTCACAAGCAATTTCTTCATTTTCCACAATGTTTTCCAAAACCCTTTTTCTTGAGGGGCATCATTGTGTGGAAATGGGTTAAATTAAGCCAACTGTTTCCCATACAAAACCTAATTTGTTGTCCCCAGATAAAAGAGCTTTGGAAGCAGAGCTCCAGAAAAGGGGGGGGGGGTGATGACTTTTCAAACTGTAATAATTCTGTTATTGTTCACCAAACACTATGTTTTGGGTACTCATTTGTATCGTCTCGTCGAGACGATTCAAATGAGTACTCACAACATAGGGTTTGGAATTGAAATAACAAAATTAGAATGTCTTCACCCCCACTTATCTGTAGCCCTGTTGGAAGGCATTGAGACACAAGAAGAAAATGCTGATTACCATGACATTCTCCTTTGGTCTCATTATTTTCTTTTCTATATCATACATTAATCATTGTTTTGATCAATATTAGCATCCATTCTGTCATTTACAGGTACTTTAAGTTTCATTGTCTTTGGGGTAACATCCAATTTGGTCTACTCCCATTTTGTCTACTGTTTATTTAGCGCCTGAGTCCCAATTCGTCTACTTTCCATACTCGTCTACTTTAATAGCAAATCATCAATAAACAACATCATTTTTGTTTTAAGAAAAGATATTAAGTCAATAGATTCACAAATGAAATAGAAAATGATTTTTTTAATAAAAATCATGTAATGTCATATTGATATATACAAAGTATAGAAAAGTAGACGAAATGAGAATTATGTCCAAACTAGTAGACGAATTGGGAGTAGACGAATTGGGAGTAGTGTAGACAAATTGGGATTAAAACGTATTTGGACCTGTCACCACCATAATATTCTGTGTTGCGAGAAAGTTGTAAACACATTCCTGATCAAGACCTACTTAAGATATCACTTCGAAAGAAGGTCTCAGAAAACATTGAGAGAAACAACAGAAATGTTGGTAACCAGCAGCTGCACTATCTCCTTATCCTTCAATATATGCAAACGACAAATCAATTGTTGCAGAAATAAAATTCTTATTCAAAAAAAAAAAAAAAAAAAAAATATAAATCTTTTAAAGTCATAATAGCTGTCACGATTGAAGTTTTTCTGTTACTGAGTTCTTATTATCTGATGATATGAACAAAGCCTATTCCAACTGCATAAAACCAATAAAAACAGTGAAAGAATGGTACATTGGTACATTTTCCCTTTCTTGCAATGTATGTCAGTATGTCATGTTTACAATGTCAAGGGCAAGTCGGAATTATCCGAGTCCTGAGTGGTTATAAGCGAGCGTCTACGGAATCTATTTTTAAATCGAGTGGAATGACGTCAGAGAATAAACAGTAACAAGAGGCCCAAGAGGGCCTGAATCGCTCCACTGGCTAAAGTGGAAGAATTATCCAAAGATTTCTTGTAAGCCTTACACAGCCAAATCTTGAAATTTGTGAATGAATTTTAAAGAGAGACTCAAAGAACATTCTTGCAAAGTCTGGTTCAAATTGGCCTAATGGTTGATTTTTTAAAGAATTTTCTTATGATTTCTCTAAGTCTGATAAGCCCCTTTCTCCCTGCCATGACCACATTTTTTGACCAATGGAAAAAATTGTGAACAAATTTTAAAAAGAATGACTCAAGGCACATTCCTGCAAAGTTTGGTTCAATTGGGCACACGGGTTGATTTTTAAAGAATTTTCTTATGATTTCTTTAAGTCCGATAACCCCTTCCTCCCTGCCACGCCCACTTTTTTTGACAAATGTAAAAATTTGTGAATAAATTTTGAAAAGAAAGACTCAAAGAACATTCCTGCAAAGCCTGGTTCAAATAGACCATATGGTTGATTTTTAAAGAATTTTCTTATGATTTCTTTAAGTCTGATAAGCCCCTTTCTCCCTGCCACAGCAACATTTTTTGACAAATGTAAAAATTTGTGAACAAATTTTGAAAAGAATGACTCAAGGCACATTCCTGACAGGTTTGGTTCAAATTGGCCCAATGGTTGATTTTTAAAGAATTTTCTTATGATTTCTCTAAGTCTGATAAGCCCCTTTCTCCATGCCACGGCCACATTTTTTGACAAATGTAAAAATTTGTGAACAAATTTTGAACAGAATGACCCAAGGCACATTCCTGCCAGGTTTGGTTAAAATTGGCTCAATGGTTGATTTTTAAAGAATTTTCTTATGATTTCTGCAAGTCTGATAAGCCCCGCCCTGCCACGCCCACATTTTTTGACGAATCAAAAATTCGCGAACAAGTTTTGAAAAGGATCACCCAAGGAACATTCCTGCCAAGTTTGGTCAAAATTGGCCCACTGGTATATGAGGAGAAGATGTTAAAAGAAAAAGTTAACGGACGCACGGACGGACGGACGCACGGACGCACGACGGACACAACACCATGACAATAGCTCGCTGGCCTTCGGCCAGTGGAGCTAAAAATTTAAAAATGTGAGATGTCTCTTTAAAAGGTACCTTTTGGGAAGTGTGTAGCAACCCTAAACAGTCTGCGAGGAAAGCACAGACTGATCAGGATCGGAACTGTTGACACTAAGTTGATACTCTGGATTTACATGTTTTTCCTATCACACTATAAATTATTATCTAACTTACGTTTAACTTACGTTCCCTGGACCAAGTGTAAGCCTAAGGCTTCTGGGGGTCCTTCTGTTTGTCTTCTTGTACTGTTTGTGTGAGTGCTGTAGCAGCTCGGAGTGAATTTTCTTGGGTGGTTTTTCCAATGGTTGTTTATTCTGCTTTTAAAGGAGTTAATGCTGGGTGCGGTTACAACATCGTTAGGGAGTGAATTCCATACGTCTACAACACGGTTGCTGAATGAGTGTTTCCGTTGTTCTGTTCGTGACCTCTTTTTGAATAGTTTTAGACTATTCCCGCGTGTTCTGTCGTTAGTGGATAGTTGTAATAACTCACAATTGGTTGTATCATATTTATGCAATATTTTGAACACTTGTATCATATCCGCCCTTTCTCTACGATATTCTAAGGACGGTATTCCTAATTGTAGAAGCCTTTCTGTATATGATAAATTTCTTAAAGTTGGAACTAGTTTTGTCGCTCTTCTTTGCACATTTTCGATGGAGATTTTATGTTTTTTGAGATAAGGCGACCATACAGGACTAGCGTACTCTAAATGAGGTCTAACAAGTGCTTTGTAAAGTTGTAAAAACATGGTTTTGTCCAGGTACTTGAAACTTCTGCGGATTATACCGAGATTTTGGTTAGCCTTTGTGATCTTAGAGTTGATATGGGTGTCAAATTGAAGGTTTCTGTCTATGATTACCCCTAGGTCCTTTTCTTCATTCATGTTTGTTATTTTGAGTGACTCATTATTTACTGTCTTCATGAAGTAGTCTGTTTGTTCGTCTTTCTTCCCTATATTCAGTCTTTTGCACTTTGTTGTGTAGAAGTCGAGGCTCCAATCAATAGACCATTTGCATAGTGCGTCTGTCGTAGCTTGTAGTTTAATCATATCATTTGGGGCTTCTATTGAAGTATATGTTTTGGTATCGTCAGCGAACAGCTTCACATTGGTCACTGCTTTTTCTGGTAGGTCGTTGATAAATATGAGGAATAGCGTTGGACCTAATACGCTGCCTTGAGGTACTCCACTGGTAACTGCTTGTTTGGTCGAGTGGTTGTTATTCACTACCACGGACTGATGTCTGTTATGGAGAAAATTCTCGATCCAGTTGAGTACATTGCCAGAGATCCCATATGACTTTATTTTTTCGAGGAGTTTTTTGTGAGAAAGAGTGTCAAAAGCTTTCTTAAAGTCGTAGAAGATTATATCTGTTTCTTTGGAGCGGTCTTGAGCTTGTGACCAATCTTCAAGTGACTCAAGTAGTTGTAATTGACAGGATTTCCCTTTTAAAAAGCCATATTGTTCTTTCGCGAAAAGGTCGTTCGAGGCCATATGTAATATAATCTGCTCATTTATTATTTTTTGTAGAAGGTTTGCACATATTGGACTAAGGCTGATAGGTCTATAGTTCTCCGTTTTATGTCTGTCCCCACCTTTAAAGATTGGCACTACGTCTGAATATTTCCACTGGTCTGGCAGTATTCCACTCTTGACTGACATGTCAAATATTTTTGTTAGAGGGTAGCAAAGCTCTTCTTTACATTCGATTATCAGCTTAGGGTGTAGATTGTCTGGCCCACTGGTTTTGCTTGCTTTCAGCCCGTTTATGGCTTTCATTACAACTTCCTCATTCATGGTGATATCACTTAGAGTGGCATTTGTTCTGACTTCAAATTCCTGTATATCTTGATTATCCTCGTCTTTAAACACGCTTACGAAATAGTCGTTAAATATGTTTGCCTTCTCTGTGTCTGATTCAACGTTTTTTCCGTCTTTGTCGTGAATGTTGTAACAGTTAGATGATGTTTTGCTTTTTGATCTTACATATTTCCAAAACAGTTCGCTGTTTGAGTTAATACGGGAGGCTAGGTCCTTCTCATAGTTGTATTTCGTATTTCTGATGGCGCTTGTGACCTTGTTTCGAGCATCCTTGTATTTATTGTAATTTTCTTCTGTTTTGCAATGTAGATATTTGGTCCAAGAGCTTTTTTTCTTCTTAATCTTCTTCCTGGTCTCCGAGTTGATGTATGGAATCTGGCTATTGAATTTTGGATTGTCCTTGTACACTGGTATATATTCTTCTATCAATTTATTTATTAAATCGACAAGGATTTTCCATGATTCTAAATACGGATATCGTTGGTGCTTGCTAAATGTGACCTGTCTCTCGGAATATGGTCTTCTGTTGACTTCATAGAAGTATGCTTTTAGCATGACGTGTCAAGCAGAATCTGACCCCTTCCCAATTAAAACCTTGTTTTGATGTCATCATTAGAAGGGATTGAGAACACATTGAGGTAATAGGAGAAAATCTTGATAACAAGCAATTCCCCCAGTTGCTTATATATTTTCTCAGTTTTATTTAATTCAACAAATCCTATCTTAACGTGCATAGTTTGTCGTGTTTAAAACTTTCAAAATAGAATATCAAACTTATTGCCGTTTCGGAAAGAGTGAGGCATGACTATTAAAATAACTTAAGTCGGTTAACCCTTTCCCATACAAGACCTGCTTTGGACTTCCTTTTTGCAAAAACACAGGAAACATTGAGACAAAAGAAAGGAATGTTAATTGTTAGCAGTCTCTCCAATTACCTAAATATTTTCTATGTCGTATCGTAAATAATTCACATTTCCAATGTCATTGGTTATGCAGTCTTCAAACGATTTTAATTGAGAAGAGTTTTATTTTTTGTCATTTAGGGAAAGAGTTGAACATTTATTCGTAACCAGGCACGTGCAGAAATCCCGTGAAAATCGGAATGCTTCAAATTTTTTACCCGTCGCACTAAAGAGGAACCTTCTGTAAAGTATAAAAGTATAGACAATATCCAGCCTGCGCGGACTGCGCAGACTGACAAGATTCGAGACTCACAACTCGTAGATAATTTTCTGGGCCTCGAATAATTTCTCTATCTTACTATATGTTCATTTTCTAAATGCAACATCTAGTTTACGTCTGCTTAGTATGAGTCGTTTCTCGAAATTGTGTTTTATGAACTTCCCGTAAATTCCCTTTTAGCGTGACGTGTCACCTTTATTAGATACCTTTGTATCACATGATCGCCCGACTATAAACGAATATTTACGGCTTTTGCAGGTACCCGAAATATGTAATATATAAATCTATATATAGACACAATTGTAAACATCGAGCAAACTTTTGAGCGCCGGTGGAAAGTTAGAATGTCAATATACATGAAAACCAAATTACAAGAATCACTCCCAAATTTCAAGGAAACGGCCAAAACGGAAAAAGCAGACAACCTTTGGAACTCATTTAAGAAGAAAATCCACTCACTTATGGACCAATTCATTCCTTCCAAGATTTTAAAAGGCAACAAAATCCACAAACCATGGGTATCTAGACAAGTTAAAAGCCTACGAAGAAAACAACTGAAATTATTCCAAAAACAACGCAATAGTAAATTGGCAAAAGACATCAGATGCTACAAGAAGACAAAGGCAGAGTTACAAAAGGCAGAAAGGCAGTCCTACTGGAAGTATGTTGAAGACATCATAGACATAGGGGAACCAGACCAAGAGCAACCCCCAAAGCAGAAGAGACTCTTCAACTTCATAAAATCACTACGGAAGGACAGCAGCGGCATAGCACCTCTGAAGGAGAATGGGAAACTCCATGATGACCCAAAAGAAAAGGCTGACATTCTAAATTGCCAATACGAGTCTACATGGTCCAGGGAGGATTTGACAGATATCCCAATCCCAGATGGCACACCATTTCCCTCGATGAAGGACATCACAATCACTGAGGATGGTGTTGAAAAACTCCTAAAGAAGCTGAATCCTTCCAAAGCTTGTGGCCCTGATCTTCTCCCTGCACGAGTGCTGAAGGAACTGGCCCATGACATTGCGCCTTACCTCAGCATCGTTTTTCAGAGGAGTCTAGAATCAGGTGACTTACCAAGGGACTGGAAGACTGCAAACGTAACTGCCATATTCAAGAAAGGTGAGAAATACAAGCCAAGCAACTACCGGCCAGTCTCCCTTACTAGCATATGTTGCAAGATACAGGAGCACATCATCACCAGTAATATCCTCAAACACCTTGACAAACACCAAATCCTTACAGACTGTCAACATGGATTCAGAGCAAGAAGAAGTTGTGAAACCCAACTCCTTACATTAGCAGATGAATTGCTATCAGGTCTTGACAGGAAGATTCAGCATGACATGGTTGTACTGGACTTCACGAAAGCCTTTGATAGAGTCCCTCATGAACGTCTGTTAAGGAAATTAGGCCACTACGGTGTGAGAGGCAACATACATAACTGGATCAGAGCTTTTCTCACTGATCGGGTTCAACAGGTCACAGTTGAAGGCGCTACGTCCGAGAGTATACATGTCCTCAGCGGAGTACCCCAGGGCACAGTGCTTGGACCACTACTCTTCCTGGTTTTTATCAATGACCTTCCCGACTGTGTACAATCCAAGGTCCGGTTATTTGCAGATGACTGTGTTCTATATCGACCTATTCTGTCCCCGGAAGATCCAGCCATCCTCCAGAGCGACCTTGACAACCTGGCAGCCTGGGAGAAGAAATGGGGAATGGATTTCCACCCAGAAAAGTGCAGCGCCATCAGAGTCACTAGAGCACGGAACCCAGTAACCACCAGCTATACTCTGAAAGGACACACTCTCGTTGTTGAAGAATCCACCCGCTACCTTGGTGTCGAACTTCAAAACAACATGTTGTGGCAAACAGCACTCTTGGATTTCTCCGCCGAAACTTGCGAGTAAGCAATGAGAAAACAAAGTCCGCAGCTTACTACGCCATGGTGAGACCCATCCTGGAGTACTGTTCGTCGGTCTGGAGTCCCCATACTAAAGCAAACATCCACAAACTTGAGATGGTTCAACGACGTGCTGCCAGATATGTCACCAACAGATATCGAAACACAAGCAGTGTAACTGACATGCTGGATCATCTTGAGTGGGAGCCACTGTCATCACGCAGGACAAAGACCAGGCTTACAATGCTATTCAAGATCGTACACGACTTGGTAGCAATCCCAGCTGATGACTACCTTACACCTGCCCACTCATCTAGATCCACTCGTTCAGCACACAGCAAGAAATTCCTACAAATACCAGTGTCATCAGAAATTTATAAGAACAGCTTCTTTCCAAGCACGATCAGGACCTGGAACACATTACCAGCATCAGTTGCTGAGGCTCCCGGATTGGTATCCTTCAAACGGGAGCTGTCAACACTTAAATTCTGATTTCTCACTATGGCTAGTACACTCTAAGGATATCTCTTGGCTATGCTCTCGGGGACTTATGGGCCCTGCAGGGTTTTCCCCGAGCATGAGAATTTGGGGGTCATTGTGACCCCCCTTGCCTTCAAAGTTAAGGGTCATTTCTACTATTTTGTGGGTCAAATGCCCTTGTACTCAAGTATCAAACAAATCTTGATCTTAAAATTGCGTCATTTATGTCCCTCAAGTAAATTTCTAGGGGGTCATTTGTTTTGAAATTGCGACAATGACGCATGATTTGTGCGTCATGGAAAACCCTGGCCCTGGTACCGCCACGGATGGGAGACAGGTTAGAGATTGAAGGGTGGAAAGCTATGGTGACTTCTTTTTCTAGCTTCTGACTTTCCTATATGCTTTTTCTGACTTTCCTTTTTTCCTTTCTCTTTTACGCAGACCCAAACGTGCAATAATAGTCAAGTGTGACGGCTGTGCGAAACGTGTAGATGTAGATGTAGATGTATACATGTATGCGCTTATTGTGGGTAAACAGCGCATGGTTACTCACTTGAAATACGGTGTTTCTGCATTTTTATGCTCATACTTTAATACTGTAAACCTTTTTTTTGGCAAATTGGCAGGTTTTTTGACAGCTATTATGACTTTAAAAGAAAAAGATTTTTTATTGAAAGTGAAAGGATTATTTTCTAATCTATTTATCAAAAACCTTGAAATCGTTTTGGAAAGGACTAAGGGATAAGACAAGTTGATTTCATTCTTACTCACCAAAACTGCAAGTGGCATTTTTTCTTCAATCAGTAACGGAATTCGTTAATAAGGTGACAGCTCACTCAGTGTGGGAAAAGGCAGAAAAAAGGTCATTTTAACGCTTGTATCAATCGAAAGAAAATATTAAATTTGGAAAGCTCGTATGTAAGATTTCAGATCTAATCTTGTGACAAAGTATCACAATATGAAAAACTGAAGACTTTTTTTTTTCAAACGGCTAAATCTAGTGTTTTTTGCTTTCATTTTTTCTCTGAAATAAGAAATGTTGTAAGCGGCGAAGACGACGACAACAACAACAAACAACTCCGGGCCATGGTTCGAATAAAGCAAAGGTATTCAGTCTCATCGTGTGTTTCGATGGTTCAAAAACTCGATTTTGAAAGAGTAATTGTTAATTTTCAATTTGAAATGAGAGTTTTGAAGATTGAAATGCTAGGTACAGCTACAATCCTTTCTGTCATTGGTTTTCGTGTTTCAAAAAGTTGAAGTGCCGAGTTCTATCTAGATATTCTGCTGCACATTCATTCTCACAGGTAAATTCGTGCCAAATTAAAAGAGTGAGAAAAGATAAGAGCTAAGAAATGATGATGATGAATGACAATGAATTGGTTAAAAGAACAGTGAAAAAATAAAATGATAAAAAACACACAGCGTCAGTGCTCAAGGTTTTTGGTGAGAAATGGTGCTGACAGAGGACCTGAATGGTTCAGGTCCCCTGTCAGCACAACATCTTGTGGCAGAGCGTTCCATCGTGAACTATGGTAATCAGGGGAAAAGGAATATTTGTAATTTAAGTCTACTCTGGTGAGGATCTGTGGATAGCTGTCGGGGTGGTTGCAGCTGGATATACAATGTTTTTCTGAATATAGGAAGGTAGGGGGACAGCTACTATGAATTTTTTTGATTGGCTGAAGGGATTTTACCTACGGAATCAATACCAATGAGTACCCATAGCTTTCGGTAGGGGGACAGCGACAGCGAATGTTTTTGATTGGCTGAAGGGATTGTGTCGACCGAATCAATACCAATGAGTACCCATAGCTTTCCTTCGGATTGAGATAACAATGTTAGGATAATACCCCTCCTATCTTTTGTGCTGTCAGAAATGAGAATACCTTTTTATACGCCCGAAAGGTCGTATTATGTTTAAGCCCTAGTCATCCGTCCGTCTTGTCAATTAGCAATTGGCTAAACGCAGGCTGTCAAAATGGATGATCAGAATAATGCCATACCCTGATTGTTTGTCTTAAATTCTTGGTTGCTACGTCACATGATATTGTATCGATCTATTGATTGACAATCAAAATGATTCAATGACATGCCAATGAACGATCAGAAAAATGCCACACTTCCATTGTTATCAGGGTTTCCATTAGGACCAAAATCCCAAGAGTCATTGACCCTTGAGGCCAAAATCCCAAGAGTCAAAATAGAGAGCGAGAAAAATCAAACCTTGATCGATTGATAGAGGGGAAGGGGGGGGGGGGGAGAAGAATGCTGATTTATATGAAAATGTTTCAAAAAGACCAAAGTGCTTATTTTAAGAGTAAATGTAACACCTTTTAAACCTTTAGAGTGCTACAGATGAGAAGGGATATTGACTTTTCAAAAAGCATTGTTGTTATCAAACCCTATGTTGAAGGTACTCATTGGAATCAACTTATTCATGCTATTCAAATGAGTACCCACAAGATGGGGTTTGGATTTGAAATTAAAGGTTGGAATGCATTTGCCCCCATTTTGCACCCCCACCCCCCCCTTATTAACAAATTTAGTACAAGATTGAAATCTTGTTTAAAATGGTAGAAATCAAATTCTTGATATTGAAAAGCTGATATTTTTCATTTATGCCAAGGAAATTTCAAAGAAAAAATATTTATCTTTGATAAAGTGCACCTTTAAAAAATTTCCTTTGATAATGCCGTGTCTAAACCACGAAAACCCATGACAATTAAGATATCTGATCATTTTACCTTTTTTTAAGAACTTAATCAATTATATTTCGAATAAGTAAGAAAACTGAGCATTAATTACTACAGATTCAATGGATTCTGTTTGTTATTCAATGATAATCATAAATGTAATCAGAATTTCATGGCCGCCGGCGAGAGCTACCTGTTGAGTGATGATAAACTTCTTCAAGTTCTTGGTATTTTTACAAGCAGATTGTGTATTTTATTGCCGCACAGCTACTTCAAATCAAATCAAGGACTGTGACAAATTCATTAATGGATTTACGACTGATAATCCGCGTGCATCACTGATGTCAAATTAACACTTTACACCTGACTTGCAAATCGGCGAAAGATTGCGTAACACAGTCACTGATTATCGATTTTTTACTGCTCTGAACTAAAGGTGTGACCTGGATAATGGGTCAATTAGTAGATATCCCTTCATCTTGAATGATGGGTGACGCATGGGTCGTAAAAATCAAGAGTCAGAATGATGCATCAGTTGGAATTTCTGAGAGTCAAATTGGGGTCATTTTCATTTTTCATGCGTCAAAACTCGAGCTCCCGGGTCAAACGGAAACCCTGTGTTATGCCCCCTTTCGAAGAAAAAGGGGGTATATTGTTTTGCAAGTGTCGGTCGGTCGATCGGTTGGTAGGTCGGTCGATCGGTCCGTCGGTCTGTCCGTAGACCAAATCTTGTCCGGAGCATAACTCAAAAAGTATTAAAGGTAGAATCATGAAACTTTACAGGTGGATAGATCTCATTATGGAGAGGTGCAGTGCACAAGAACTGTAACTCTGCCGATCAAATTTTTTGAGTTATTGCCCTTTGTTGATTTTATAAATTGATTCTTGTCCGGAGCATAACTCAAAAAGTATGTAAGGTAGAATCATGAAACTTTACAGCTTAATAGATCTCATTGTGGAGAGGTGCAGTGCACAAGAACCGTAACTCTACGGATCAAAATTTTGGAGTTATTGCCCTTTGTTGATTTTATAACTTGATTCTTGTCTGGAGCACAACTCTAAAAGTATGTAAGGTAGAATAATAGAATCATGAAACTTTACAGGTTGATAGATTTCATCATGGAGAGGTGCAGTGCACAGAAACCATAACCTTGCCGATGAAATTCTTGGAGTTATTGCTCTTTGTTGAATTTACACTTAATTCTTAAAATTGCCTATATCTCATGTCTTTTTACACATACAGGCTTGGTATCTCACACATAGATACTTCCTATCAACATCGTTCACATTTGACCATGACCTTGGACATTGTGACCTTGGCCTAGGAGTTTGACCTACTTTAAAAAAAATTAAACCGGGCATATAGTTCAAGACCTATTACACATACAGCCTTGATATTTCACACATGGACACCTCCTACCAAGACCTTTCACAATTGACCATGACTTTGGACCTTGTGACCTTGACCCTGGAGTTTGACCTACCTTTTAAAACTTTAACCTGGCCGATATATCATGTCCTTTTACACATACAGCCTTGATATTTGACACATGGAAACCACCAACCAAGACCTATCACATATGACTATGACCTTGGACCTTGTGACCCTGACCTTGGACTTTGACCTACTTCTATGATACATTAACCTGGCCTATATTTCATGTCATTTTACACATACAGCCTTGATATTTGACACATGGACACCTACGACCAAGACCTTTCACATTTGACCATGACCTTGGACCTTCTGACCTTGACCTTGGTGTTTGACCTACTTCTATAATACATTAATCAGGCCTATATTTCATGTCATTTTACACATACAGCCTTGATATTTCCAACGTGGTCACTTCCAACTAGGACATTTCCATTTTGACCATAACCTTGGACCTTGACCTTTGACCTTCTTTTAAAATACTTAAACTAGGCCTATATCTCGTGTCCTGTTACCTATACAGTCTCGATATTTTATTCACATGGACACCTACTACCAAGACCTTTCACATTTTACCATGACCTTGACCTGTGTGACCTTGACCTTTGATTTTTACATACTTTTAGAAATCTTTAACCTAGCCTTTATCTTATATCTTATGACACCTACAGCCTTGATATTTCACACATAGACACCTCCTACCAAGACCTTTCACATTTGACCATGACCTTGAATATTGCAACCTTGACCTTGGAGTTTGACCTACTTAAAAAAAACTTAAACTAGGCATATATCATATCATGTCCTTTTACACCTACAGCCTTGATATTTCATTCATGGACACCTCCAAACAAGACCTTTCACATTTGACCATGACCTTGACCTTGGCATTTGGCCTACTTTTGAAAACTTTAACCTGGCCTATATTTCATTTTACTTTTATGTATACAGCCTTGATATTTCACACATAGACACCTCCTACCAAGACCTTTCATATTTGACCATGACCTTGGACCTTGTTAACTTGACCTTGGACTTTGACCTACATCAAATGTAGGGCCTTGAGGGGGCATATATGTTTTACAAACATCTCTTGTTTGTACTAGATTCTACGTTGGGTGGAGCGATCTATCAATTGATGTTTGGTCAATTTCTTGTGTGCGCAACTCCTCCTTCAGTTTCAATCTGAATGTGACCAATCTTGCCACAAAAAATCTCCATGGTGTCTAGTTGTGCACATTGCTTACAAAATTCAGATAACTCTTTTTGTTCTTGGATTATCTGCTTTTGAATTAAAAAAATGCCCATTTTCTTGTGTGCCCAAATCCTCCCTACAGCTTCAACCGGAATTTGAACTTTGCCACAATGAATCTCCATGGTGTCTTGTTTTTCACAGCACTTACGGTATTCAGATTACCATTTGCAATCTTGAATTATCTGCCCTTGTATTGAAAAAAAATTGGCCAATTTTACTGACAAGCCCCTCTTGAGCATCTTTGCAAGCCAAGGGTGAGATCTTATCTACCACATAACATTGTTTCTGTATTCACCCTTGGCATATTTAGTCCGATTTTTTTTGTGCCCTGGAAAGCATTTTCATTGGTTCCAGCGAGGTCTCTCTGGAAACAATCAGATTGTCGACTGATACATTTGTTATGAGTAACCAATTCATGATAACGAGTGGGAAAAAGTATTGCATTTGTAACTCAAAAATGCAAAGATGGCCGATTTTTCCTAAGAATTTCACTGCAATAGGCAGGAATTTCCTATCCTTAATCAACAAATTATCATACTTTCGACAATTCGACCAAAGAAGCAGCTAACTTTTACCTAATCAGCACGACGTATGACGCGAAAGACTATGTGCGTTAATGACGTCATCAATAAGGGACGAAATAAGGTAAATAATCAGCAGAACAACCGCTAAGCGGCGCTTCGTGATTTCAAGAAAATCGGACTTAATCCGCCAATGGTGAATACAAACATAGGTGGTTTCAACCTTGGCTAGCGAATATGGTCTTCAGGGGATATGCTCCACTGTTCGAAGCTCTTGTTCATATTTTGATATTCCTTTTCAGGTACATATTATGTGAAGTACTTTATCCAGATGGTAGAGAGACTGAGGTGTCTAAGAAAAACTTGATTGATCTGATTAAAAGGAAGATTGAGGAGCTGTATGGGGAATATGGTGTTATCATCACAATGCGATCAATGAGTCCAATGAGCGGTAAGTTAATTCAGTTAACCGTTTTCCAAACAACAAAACTTTAGGGTAATCCACTTCAAAAACAGCCACAAATGACAAAATGGATGTTATTAAAGAAAGGATTTGTGTAAAATATGGCACAGAAAATATTGAGACAAAAGGAGAAACTGCTGGTTATCAGCAGTTTCTTCTTTTGTTTCAATGTTTTCCAAAGCCTTTTCTATTAAGGACGTCAAAACCAGGTCTTGTTTGGGAAAGGGTTAAACCTTTACTAAACACAGGGTTCAACATTAATCTGTGGCCTATAGACATTACCTGCCTGATTCTTGGTCAGGGCTAGTTGCAACCCCAAGATGCAGGACTGTTTCAAATCAATAACCATAATGAAAACACAGGGCATATGACACAAGTTCAACAAGAACATGTGCCCTTTAAAATTCGCATTCATTTGTGATTCAAAATTGGCCTTTTAGCTTATGTTGTTTACAGCTTTTCCATAATATCTTTCTGATGAAAATGTTTGGTCAGGACTAGTGGCAGCATCCAGGCCCGTAGGAAGCAATTTCATATCGGGTGGGCTCAAGCCCCTTTCGTCTGAATATTGGGGCTAAATTGGATTTCCCTAAACTTTCAGTGTACCGTAATATATGGAACATTGGGCATTTTTGGCCAACTTTGGGGTGGGGGGGGGGGGCTGTTTTTTATCCATTCATTGTAGCAAAAACATGAAATTAATTGATTGAAATTCTCTCATAAACAAGCTTTAACCCATTGCCATTTAATGACACTTTTCGAGATGCCCCTCAAGAAAAAAGCTTGGGAAAAATTGTGGAAAATGAAGAAATTGCTTGTAACAAGCAATTTAAATTGCTTGTAACAAGCAATTTCTTCATTTACCAAAATGTCTTTCTACCCAAATGGAATAATTTTGAAACTTCATCAACTCAAAATTGTAGCCTGGAACACCTTTCAAAATCGAACAGTCTGAATTTTGCTGTCTGGTAATGGGTTTAACCCTTTCCCAAACAAGACCTGGTTTTGACGTCCCTTATAGAAAAGGCTTGGGAAAACATTGAGACAAAAGAAGAAAGTGCTGATAATCAGTACTTTCTCCTTTTGCCTCAATATTTTCTGAGCTAAATTGTGCACAAATCCAACCTTAATTAACATCCATATTGTCGTCTGCAGCAGCTTTCATATTGGATCACCCTAATTTTTGTCGTTTGGAAAAGGGTTAAGTAAGTATGGTGGACTTCTTGGCTCTCCAATGTTTTCCAAGGGAGGTAATTCAACTCTGATTTTGTTGCTAAAACAACAGGGAAAAAGACTGACAATTTGAACTTAGGGGCCCAGAATAGCAAACTTCAATACTTAACATTAAGGTTATGGTCATTTTTTAGCTCCACTGGCCTTTCAGGCCAGCAGGCTATTGTCATAGCGGTGTGTCCGTCGTGCGTCCGTCCGTCCGTGCGTCCGTAAACTTTTTCTTTAAAAATCTTCTCCTCAGAAACTACTGGATGGATTCCAACCAAACTTCACAGGAATGATCCTTGGGTGACCCTCTCTCAGATTCCTACAAACAGTTTGGATTGAACCAGAATAACTTGAGTTATCTGCCCTTGAACGTCAAAAAAAGCTGGTTTTGACTTTATTTTTACTCTAAAATCTACAAATATTAACCAATCAAGACAAAACTTGGACAGAATATATATAAGCATGATATTCTGCCTGGGTTTAATTTTCAGCTTGATCGGAATTTTACATCATGAGTTATGTGCCCTTGAATTTGACAAAATTTCCATTTTCGACTTTGTTTTCACTCTAACAACCATAATTGTTAACCCATTACCACACAGTGACGCCTTTTGACGCCAAACAAGATAAAGGCTTAGGAAAACATTGTGGAAAATGAAGAAATTGCTTGTGACAAGCAATTTCTTCATTTCCCACTATGTTTTCTGCCCAAAAAGTCGTAAAATTTTGAAATTTCAACACATTGAAATTGTCGTCTGCAACTTCTTTGAATTTAGGGAAGCTTAAAATTTTGCCGTCTGGTAATGGGTTAACCAATCAAGATGATATTTGGACAGAATCTTGTTGACAACAAGATCTTGCTTTTGTGTAATTTAAAGGATGATTGCATTGCTACAATCAGAGTTATGTGCCCTAGAAATTGACAAAATTTCAGTTTTCAACACTTTTTTCACTTTTGTGGCCACATATATAGATTAATACTGACAAAATTTGGACAGACCATAAGATCTTGCTTGAGTTTAATATTCAGCTTGATTATTGTGGTGTTCAAGACATAAATTATCAAGTCAAAATCATATTTTTAGATCAGAATGTCTTTATTTTCATGACCACTATGTTACATGCATGCACAATCGCAACTTCTTGAACTAATTATCATAAAGAAAAACAACTCTTACTGAACTTTAAATTGCTCATATCAAAAGTTACTTCCCTTAGTCTACCACAATTATTAACTTACATATGCCCTTATGTGCCCTTGAATGTTGAATGTTCCTTGAGTCTCTCTTCAAAATTTATTCACAAATTTTTACATTTGTCAAAAATTGTGGCCATGGCAGGGAGGAAGGGGCTTATGGGACTTAAAGTAATCATAAGAAAAATCTTAAAAAATCAACCAGTGTGCCCAATTATTGAACCAGACTTTGCAGGAATGATCCTTGAGTCTCTCTTTTCAAAATTTGTTCACAAATTCTTATATATGTCAAAAAATGTGGGCGTGGCAGGGAGGAAGGGGCTTATAAGACTAAGAGAAATTATAAGAAAATTCTTTTAAATTCAAACATTTGGCCAATTTTATTCAAACTTGGCAGGAAACTTCCTTGGGTGACTCTTCTCAAAATGTGTTCACAAATTTTTATTTTTGTCAAAATATGTGGGCATGGCAGGGAGGAAGGGGCTTACTTAGACAAATCATAAGAAAATTCAGAATTGGAAAAAGTAAACCAATTGGCCAATTCAAACCAAACTTGTCAGAAATTTCCCTTACATGACCCTTTTCAAGATTTGGCTGTGTAAGGCTTACAAGAAATCATGGAATAATTCTTCCACTTTAGCCAGTGGAGCGATTCAGGCCCTCTTGGGCCTCTTGTTTCCAAAGGTTTTCCTATTTGGGAAACCAGGTCTTGTTTTGGAAAGGGTTTTTAGCTCCACTGGCCTTTCAGGCCAGCGGGCTATTGTCATGGCGGTGTGTCCGTCGTGCGTGCGTGCGTGCGTCCGTAAACTTTTTCTTTAAAAATCTTCTTCTCAAAAACTACAGGATGGATTTCAACCAAACTTCACAGGAATGATCATTGGGTGACCCTCTCTCAGATTCCTCGAAATAATTCATATTGAACAAGAAAGTCTGGAGTTATCTGCCCTTTAATATCAAAATGTCAGTTTTGGCTTTTTATCACTCTAGCAACAACAAATATTGACCAATCAATAGAAAATTTTGACAGAATGTTGGTGACTGGTAGATCTTACATGAGTGTATATTTCAGTTTGATCGGAATTTCACTGCCTGAGTTAAGAGCTCATTTATATGGCATAAACTCAGCCAGGTAATGAGTAAAGTGTGAAATAGGTGGAAGGGTTACTGCTTGCAGTATATTTATCTTAGAGGTATGAGGGGTGTATTTGGAAGTGCAGAGAGGGTCACCAAAGGGTCATAGTGAAGTGTTAACCCATTAGCAGATGGCAAATCTTTAGGCTAGGTAAATTCAAAGACCTTAACAGTGATTGGAATTTCACCCTTTCCCAATGGCAAAACATCTATTAGAAATATGGTATATTTCGGGAGATCTACAATTCATAAGAAAATTTAGATCTATTTGGCACAAGGAAGATTTTCATTACCAGTATCATCCTAAACTGGAATTATCTCCCATTTCATTTAACCCTTTCCGAAATGGCAATTATCTAGTTAGAAACATAGGATATTAAGGAGTAATAGAATCAGTCGGCATGACGTCATAGCCTCACTTTCATTTTTTCATCGAGGGTACTTCCTCGGTCTTTATCGTTACGGGATACCATTTTTGAGGCAGCATATTTCAAAAATCCATAGTTAAAATTCATCAACAAAACTCTTTCTTTAAAGAATGTGATTTAAACTTTCGAACTACCAACGCATTATTAATAATCAGGCTTAGTCGTCGAGATATTAATGCTGAAAGTTGGTAATGCTTTAACGAAAAAGACCGAAGCTTTTACCTCCACCGAATGAGTGCAGGTCAGCACTTTATGACTGACGACGTTTTTGATTGGCTGAAGGGATTGTGCCGACCGAATCAATTGATAAATAAATTTAGATCTGTTTGGAAGAAGGAGAATATTCATTGCTAATACCGTTTATACGAAATAAGCCAACAATGGAAAAACCCATAATCTATTTTTAGTACAGGTAGTCAACTTGGGGTCAACTGGCAAATTTCGTACACTTTAGAAAATACTTTACTAAACTGTTTAACCCTTTCGCAATCTAGACCTGGTTTTGATGTTGCTTTGGAAAACAATACGATGATGAAACACATCCAACTTATAATATTTCAATCAATCTGTAATTCTATAACCGTTAAAACAATAAATTCCTTTGTTTAACCCTTTCCAAAACTACTTAAATATAGTGTGGTCAAATACATAAATATTTCAAACACTTCTTTATTTTGTCTCAATATTTCCCCAAAAGGTTCGAATTAAGAATGTCAGTATATCATAACTTTGTGGAAAAATATAACAGGACATAATAATGAATATAAACCCAACACCAGACAGCAAAATTTTACACTGTTCCAAATTTGTAAGGTGTTGCATACAACTATTTCAAGTTGATGAGATTTTAGAAATCTTTCCATCTTGGGTTAGAAAACATTGTTGAAAAATGAAAAAAAAAAATGCTTGTTACAAGCAATTTCTTTATTGTCCACAATGATTTCCAAAGCCCAGTGTTCTCCCCAGCCCAATAAGCTGTATCGGCCCCACTACAGCTTCATGTTAATCAGTGTAATGCCCCTACAGCTTCAAAACTACCCCACAGCAATTTCTTCAAAATGGTTACCAAATAGAGGCATTTTGAGGTACATGTATTTCATGCCAAACACTGTTGAATAATACATTTTTTCATTGTAAATGTGATAATTATGAGCAAAAATATTATGGGAAAAGAAGAAATTGCTCAAGATGAGCATTTTCTTCTTTTTCCATAATGTTTTCACTCACAATTATATACTTTCAATGTTTAAGGTAAAAAGGGCCTAATTAGCACCAAAGAGCCCGCGGCGAAATTTGAAAAGTGCTAGTAATTCCTAAAGTGTGTTACATTTCTATTCCAAATATAAACATAAGCATTTTGTACGGTTTAGAATTTTGAATGAATGCATATTTATGGAAATATTAGACAAAAATGTTCCAAATTATCTCCCTTTTATATGAATATAGAGTAAAATAATATTTGTAAATTACTTTCTCTTTGAAGCATTATCTTGAAATCCGGCACGGTGAATCAACTTATGTGAAGTGTATTTACAAGTGTGTGTAATTTGATGCATTTCGTATGGCTAGAAAGTGGTGGTTTTAATTAGGCACTTCATACCTTAACAATTCTCATATAATTTGCCACTACAGCTTCAAAATATTCTGCGGAGAACCCTGAAGCCTTTATCTTTTGGGGAGTCAGAAAGAGTCAATGTGTGAGAATGGGTTAAGGATTGTGTACAACATAGAAAGGAATATATTGAGACAAAGGGTGAAAATGCTGTTTATAGCCATTATCTCATTTTGCCTCAATGTGTTTCCGAAAAGTTTGCATAAGGGAATTCCATAACTTTGTGGACAAATATTGCAGGAGACAATATGGGTGTGTTGATAGAGGATTGTATGGAAAATAGCAAGAACAATATTGAGATAAACAGGGAAAATGCAGTTTATAAACATTTTCTCATTTTGCCTCAATGTTTCCTGAAAAGCTTGCAGTATAGTTGGACGTTACAACCAGGATTTGTTTGGGAAATGGTTCAATATAAGGAAAGTATTCTAACAAAAATGATACTGATTATCAGCATTCCTTCAATAAAGATGTTGATAAAGAAAGGATTTCTGTGTAAAATAGCACACACTATTGAGGCAAAAGAAGATAATGCTGATTACAACAATTTTCTTCATTTGCCTCAATGTTTTCTCAATCATTTAGCTTAAGGGAGATAGAAAACAAGTCTTGTTTTGAATATGGTTAGGTATAAAAATAATATACTATATTTTATATAAAACATATATAATTTTGTTGTATAGAGGGGCATGGATGAAATCAAATGAAAAAAGATAAATAAAGTAAAATCGAAGAGAACAAGGCTACAAACTAGAAAATATATCTTTGAATATGGGGATACCTTAAACGTGAGAAAAAAGGGGGAACATTAGTTTATCAGCATTTTCAGCATTTTTCATTATTCTTCGATTTTTCCATGTATAGTTTCAATTAACCCTTTCCCAAACGTCAAAATTTCAAATCATTCAAATTTGACAAATAAAGATTAGCGCTGGCTACAATATACATGTGATAAATCAATTATTGACAATGCCATATATTGGAACAAAAACAAAGGAAATTTCGTACAAGTTATTTAGAATACACCCCAGAGTGTCCGAAAAAGATAAAGCCAGTGTGCTCTGCAAGAGGCTTATAGATAAGAGTTCTAAAAATAGCTCATCGCAGTATTTCATATAAAAGATATATGGACCTAAGCTGGAATTTCCTTCAACCCTTTCCCAAGTATTAAACATTTAGTTTTACATTCTCCTTGCTCTAAGAACCACAGGTATTGAATATTCTAATCAAGATTTAGATTGAATATTAAATGAAGCTCAGGCCTGTGGAGCGACTCAAGACCTTCAGGTCTTTCTAGTTCATTTTGTATCAGTAAAAAAAATGTTATTTTTAACATGTTTTTCAGTGACTTACATTGACAATGACTTCGATATTTTCCTTATACGTAGTAAGAGATACACAGCAAAAATGGTTCAGTCTGCACTGTCCATGATGTCAAAAGTCAGAAATACACCTTTTATAATAAAAACTCTACACCTAGCAGGTAATATTTGCATTTTTAGCAAGCTTTGAATTAAGGTAGTCAAGCCCTAAGGAGATTTATGCGATGTCGAAATTATTTGGGCAACGTCGTAAACATTCGGCATTGGAATGTTTCACTGCCAAATATTGAGGATGTTGCCTGAAGATGCGTGGATACATGCAAGAAATGTGAACAACGCTGCACAAAAAATTCTGAAATTGTGTGAATCTCATTAGGGGCGGACAATTTGCAGCTTATTTTGCAGGCCTGGTGTCATCAGCGTCATTTAATTTGACAAAATTTTAGTTCGGGGTCTGTTTTACCCAAAGACTTGCCATAGTAAGATAAAGTTTGAGTTTAAGTTTTAGTAAAACAGTGGAAAAAATAGCTTAGGTTTGTAAAAGGTTAGGTTTGAGCCAGGATCTGAAAAGAAGTCCTTTATGGCATTTTAGAACAACCTTGATTCAATTCAGGCTATGCATATACCAGGGTTACCATGCTTTAGGGAAAAGACTGGAAAATCAAAATGTTTTCAAGGTCGGGGAATTTTGTTTACTGTCAGGACAATTTTGCAAATACAGGCAAATGTCTGGGAATTTTCAGGTAATCTTGCAAATATAAGATGCAGTGCCATACATTCTATGTCTTGGATAACATTTCTAAATAAAAACTTATTAAATTATTAAGTTATTAACCCCTCCCAAACAAGACCTGGTTTTGACGTCCCTAATAGAAATGGCTAGGGAAAACATTGAAACAAAAGAAGAAACTGCTGATAACCAGCAGTTTCTCCTTTTGTCTCAATATTTTCTGTGCCATAATTTACACAAATTCTATCTTTAATAACAAGGATTTTGTCTTGTGACACTTTTTGAAGTGGATTACCCTAAAATTTTGTCATTTGGGAAAGGGTTAAGGTGATTACCATTGGGAAACATGTCAGGGAATTTTTAAATTTTGTCATTGAAATGTCAGGGAGTTGTCATGGAAATTTATTTCCTGACTGGTGGCAACCTTGCATACACAATCTGATCAGGATCCATGCTGTTCCCAAATAGCTTCTTTAAGATCAGTAGCATCTGCAAGAGTCAGGGCAGCACTAAACTGAGGTTTTTAAGCTCCACTGGCCGAAGGCCAGCGGGGCTTATGTCATGGCCCTGTGTCCGTCGTGCGTCCGTGCGTCCGTCAACTTTTTCTTTAAACATTTTCTTCTCCAAAACTACTGGACCAATTTCAACCAAACTTCACAGGAATCTTCCTTGCATGAACCTTATCCAAATTCCTTCAAAATATTAAATTCCGTGTAGAACTTGAATTTTAATTAAATTAATTAAATTAAATTTTCGAAAAATCTTTTAAAAATCTTCTTCTCCAAAACTACTGGACCAATTTCAACCAAACTTCACAGGAATCTTTCCTGCATGAACTTTTTCCAAATTCCTTAAAAAAATTAAATTCCGTTTAGAACTTGAATTTCTATTAAATTAATTGATTTAAATTTTCGAAAAATCTTTAAAAAATTTTCTTCTCCAAAACTACTGGACCAATTTCAACCAAACTTCACAGAAATCTTCCTTGCATGAATCTCTACCAAATTCCTTCAAAAGAATAAAATCCGTGCAGAACTTGAATTTTAATTAATTTAATTGATTTAAATTTTCGAAAAATCTTTAAAATTCTTCTTCTCTAAAATTACTGGACCAATTTCAACCAAACTTCACAGAAATCTTCCTTGTATGAATCTCTACCAAATTCCTTCAAAAATATAAATTCTGTGTATAACTTAAATTTTAATTGATTTAATTAGATTAAAGTTTCGAAAAATCTTTAAAGATTCTTCTTCTCCAAAACTATTGGACCTATTTCAACCAAACTTTACAGAAATGATCCTTGCATGAATCTCTTCTTAATTCCTTCAAAAAAATAAATTCTGTGTAGACTTTAATTTTGATTAATTAAATTAAATTAAATTTTCAAAAAATCTTCTTTTCCAAAACTACTGGACCAATTTTAACTGAACTTCACACGAATATTCCTTGCATGAATCTCCTCTAAATTCGTGAAAAAAATCTGTGTAGAACTTAAATTTTGATTCATTTAATTAAATTAAATTTTCGAAAAATTGTTAAACAATCTCCTTCTCCAAAACTGCAGGACCAATTTCTACCAAACTTCGCATGAATCTCTTCAAAATTCCTTCACGATTGGATGAAAAGCTTGGCCACTGTGGGCTAGGCTTTATTTTCTCTATATGAAACATAGTGTAATTTTAAGAAAATTTTAAAAACATTTCCGCTCCTTAATCATTTATTGGATTTCATTGTGGCGTAGCATGAATCTTCTTTGGATAGACCTCTATAGTATTCCTTGAAGAATTTCGTAGTCTAATTGTCTAAAAGCCAGTGGAGCGATACAGGGCCATCTTGGCCCTCTTGTTCTTTAGAGCAAGGTTTTTAGGTCACCTGACCAAAGGTCATGGTGACCTATTGCGACCATGTTTCATCCGTCGTCATGCATTGTACATCGTCTGCCGTGCGTCGTGTATTAACATTTAACATTTTTGACTTCTTCTTGAGAACTATTGGACAGATTTCAACCAAACTTGGCAGGAGGCATTCCTATGGGAACCTGCTTCAGATTTGTACAAATCATGGAGTTATCTTCCTTTGGGGCCTCATGAAGGGCCAAAAAGGGGGTAAATAGGGTACATCTTGAAAAATCTTCCTTTCATGAACCGGCAGTTAGATTAGAATCACATTTAGTATATAGAGGCTCTAGGGCAAGGACTACAAAGTTGATACAAAAGAAAAAAATCCCTTGAGAAATGGCCATGCTAAGGGGGGTATGAGGGTGGAGGGGGTGGAGTCGCGTTATTAGTTAACATTTAACATTTTAGACTAATTCTTAAGAACCATTGGCCATATTTAAACCAAACTTGGTAGAAAGCATCCCCATGGGAACCTGCTTCAGATTTGTTTAAATTATAAAGTTGTCTCCCCTTGGGGCTCCTGAAGGGGCCAAAAAGGGGGTAAATAGGGTACATCTTGAAAAATCCTCTTCTCATGAACCAGTTGTTGGATTGGATTCACATTTGATATTTAGAGTCTTTAGGGCAAGGACTACAAAGTTTGTACAAGAGGAAAAAATTTGTCTAGAAATGGCCATGCTGGGGGGTGTGTTATTAGTTAACTTTAACATGTTCAACTTCATCTTAAGAACCATTAGACAGATTTCAACCAAACTTGACAGGAAACATCCTTATGGGAATCCGCTTCATATTTGTACGAATTATGGTGTTATCTGCCTTTGGATTGCATGTTTCTTTTTATTCCCTTCTTTCAATATACTTGTTGGGATTTTATTATAATAACATGTGTATACCTTATCTGTTCATCCAAGTTTTTCTGCTCATTTGATTCAGGTGACCTATAAGGCCCTCTGGGCCTCTTGTTTAAGATATCTTGAGTTTTCTTTAAATTCAAAGGGGTTGCAGAAGTCAAAATCAGTGTTACAGAAATCAAACAAATATGAGTCCTATTGTTAAAAAACACAGAGAGAAAAGGAGTAAAGGCTCAAAGTCAGCCTTTCATTCTTTTCGCACATTTTATTCCAAATTTGTCTTCTATGGGAGTATAAAAGCCAGACACTGTGTAAGAAATTACTAATTTGATAACTAGGGACCTGTTTTATCAAAGATCTTGTTGTTAGCTCACCTGAGCACGAAGTGCTCAAGGTGAGCTATTGTGGTCGCTTTTTGTCCGTCGTCCGTCCGTCTGTCCGTCCGTCCGTCCATCTGTCCGTCCGTCCGTCCGTCCGTTCACAATTTCTTTCAACATCTTCTCCTCCTAAACCATTGGACCAATTTTGACCAAACTTGGCAGGAATGGTCCTTGTGTGATACTTTTCAAAACTTGTTCATGAATTTTTGATTTGTCAAAAAATGTGGGCGTGGCAGGCAGAAAGGGGCTTATCAGACTAGAAGTCATAAGAAAATTCTTTAAAAATCAACCATTGGGCCCAATTGAACCAAACTCGGCAGGAATATTCCTTTAGTCACTCTTTTCAAAATTTGTTCACAAATTTTTATATTTGTCAAAAAATGTGGCCGTGGCAGGGAGAAAGGGGCTTATTAGACTTAGAGAAATCATTAGAAAATTCTTTAAAAATCAACCATTGGGCCAATTTGAACCATACTTTGCAGGAATGTGCCTTGAGTCATTCTTGTCAAAATTTGTTCACAATTTTTTTCATTTGTTTAAAATTGTGGCCGTGGCAGGGAAAAAGGGGCTTATCAGACTTGGAGAAATCAGAAGAAAATTCTTTAAAAATCAACCATTGGGCCAATTTGAACCATACTTGGCAGGAATGTGCCTTAAGTCATTCTTTTCAAAATTTGTTCAGAAATTTTACATTTGAAAAAAAAAAAACATGGCCGTGGCAGGGATAAAGGGACTTATTAGACTTAGAGAAATCATAAGAAAATTCTTTAAAAATCAACCATTGGGCCAATTTGAACCAGACCTTGCAGGAATGTGCCTTGAGTCATTCTTTTCAAAATTTGACCACAAATCTTTTTATTTGTTAAAAGTTGTGGCCTTGGCAGGGAGAAAGGGGCTTATCAGACTTGGAGAAATCATAAGAAAATTCTTTAAAAATCAACCAATGGGCCAATTTTAAGCAGACTTTGCAGGAATGTTCTTTGAGTCTCTCTTTTCAAAATTTGTTCACAGTTTTTTGGAAGCAAATTTTCCAAATTTGCTTCTCTTAGCAGCCATGCGTCTCTGCACTTTACCATTCTCTGCATACCACACAACATCTTCCGGTCTTCCTCACTATAAATAGTTCTATCAAAAGCAAAGATTAATGAGGTAACAGTCATTCGAATATTCAATATGTAAGTCTGAAGTTATGTGTAGATATTGAATTGTGTGACTGAAAATGAAACATTCAATTAATCATGTCTCTGAGAGATGAAAAGATCGACGTAGTAATTTGCTTTATTATGGTTCAAAGAATTAGTCCAATGGCCTTCCTTGTAAATGGGTCAGTCGAGTTTACTGAACTATGAAATATATTCAGCTTACACAAACGATTAATATGCATGAAGTTGTGCTAAAAATAAATACAACTCCATCATGAAATCAAAGTATGCAAGGTATTCTGGATAATCAAAGTACTTAATGAAAATACTCTACGAATCAAAGTATTCAAGGTATTCAAATGGATAATCAAAGTACCTAATCAAACTACTCTATTTCTGGCCCCGGTTTTTCGAAAAAACTTAAGTATGTTCTCAAATCTGAGCACAGTGCTCAAATTGCATGAAACCCATGTGAACTTCAATGGAATACCCTTCAACGTTGGAGAGTATCCCTTTGATGTTGAGCATGTTCTCATGAGAATATACTTAAGTTTTTTCGAGAAACTGGGGCCTGGACAGGCCTACATTTTTGAAAAATTTGCTTCCAAACAGTACTGTCAGTACTTTGATTTCATTTGTAAAAAACTGTGATTGTGGCAGGGAGAAAGGGGTTTATTAGACTTAGAGAAATCCTAAGAAAATTCTTTAAAAATCAACCATTGTGCCCAATTGAAGCAGACTTTGCTGGAAGGTTCCTTGAGTGACCCTTCTCAAAACTTGTTCGCGGATTTTTGATTCGTCAAAAAATGTAGGTGTGGCAGGGAGGAAGGGGCTTATCGGACTTAAAGAAATCATAAGAAAATTCTTTAAAAATCAACCATTGTGCCCAATTGAACCAGACTTTACTGGAATGTTCCTTGAGTTACTCTTTTCAAAATGTGTTCATAAATTTTTCCATTGGTCAAAAAATGTGGGCATGGCAGGGAGGAAGGGCTTATCAGACTTAGAGAAATCATAAGAAAATTCTTTAAAAATAAACCATTGGGCCAATTTTCTATTTCCCTTATCTGTTGCTCTCAGGCTGACCCCATGTTTATCTTATGTAAACAAATAAGGGATTAGCTTTAGCTTATCAGATGGTAATCTTTCACTAAATTCTATCAATCACAGACAAAATCTTGTTAATTGAGCCTATCATAAATGATCAATCTCTAACAGATCAGTATGCTTTGAAAATTAGCCCTATGTTGTATATTGCGAAATCATGAAATAATTGTTGAAAATTAACTAACTCAACAATTGTGCTAATTCATACCCAACCTTACAGGATCGATTGGAACAAAATTATTTCTTAATTGTTTCCAAACAGAAAGTCCTTATAAGTTTCGTGCCTTTGAATTTGACAAAATTGCCATTATCACTCTTGTCATCTTGATTCAGGTGAGCGATTTAGGACCATCATGGTCCTCTTGTTACAATACAAGTAATAGCTCTAAAAATAATTGTATGATCATTGATAATACAGGCCCCTAGTGTTAACTTTTTGTTTGTTAGCTCACCTGAGCACGAAGTGCTCAAGGTGAGCTATTGTGGTCGCTTTTTGTCCGTCGTCCGTCCGTCTGTCCGTCTGTCCATCTGTTCACATTTTGTTGTTACCACTCTAGCATCCACAAATATAGACCAATCTTGACCAAACTTGGTCAAAACATGTATGACCATAAGTTCTCGGACAAGTTCGATTTTGGGTCAGATCGGACCAGGAAGTCCGGAGTTATGTGCCCCTGAATATCAAAAATAGCTAGTTTTGACTTTGTTACCACTCTAGCATCTACAAATATTTACCAATCTTAACCAAACTTGATCAAAACATGTATGACCATAAGTTCTTGGACAAGTTTGATTTTGAGTCAGATCGGACTAGCAAGTTTGGAGTTATGTGCCCTTGAACGTCAAAAATGGCTAGTTTTGACTTTGTTACCACTCTAGCATCAACAAATATTGACCAATCAAGACAAAACTTTGCCACAATATTGGAAACTATAAGATCTTGGATGAGTTTGATTTTCAGTGTGATAGGAGCAGGAAGTCTGGAGTTATGTGCCCTTGAATTTGACAAAATTGCTAGTTTTGACTTTGTTACCACTCTAGCATCTACAAATATTGACCCATGAAAACAAAACTTGGCTATAAAGTTAGTAACGTTAATATCTTTGATGAGTTTGAATTTCAGTGTCATCGGAGCAGGAAGTCTGGAGTTATGTGCCCTTGAACGTCAAAAATGGCTAGTTTTGACTTTGTTACCACTCTAGTATCTACAAATATTTACCAATCTTAACCAAACTTGGTCAAAATATGTATGACCATAAGTTCTCTACTGAGTTTGATTTTGAGTCAGATCCGACTAGCAAGTCAGGAATTATGTGCCCTTGAACGTCAAAAATGGCTAGTTTTGACTTTGTTGCTACTCTAGCATCTACAAATATTGACCAATCAAGACAAAACTTTGCCACAATGTTGGTAACTATAAGATCTTGGATGAGTTTGATTTTCAGTGTGATAGGAGCAGGAAGTCTGGAGTTATGTGCCCTTGAATTTGACAAAATTGCTAATTTTGACTTTGTTACCACTCTAGCATCTACAAATATAGACCCATGAAGACAAAACTTGGCCATAAAGTTAGTAACCTTAAGATCTTAGATGAGTTTAATTTTCAGTGTCATCGGAGCTGGAAGTCTGGAGTTATGTGCCCTTGAACGTCAAAAATGGCTAGTTTTGACTTTGTTACCACTCTAGTATCTACAAATATTTACCAATCTTAACCAAATTGGTCAAAACATGTATGACCATAAGTTCTCGACTGAGTTTGATTTTGAGTCAGATCGGACTATGAAGTCTGGAGTTATGTGCCCTTGAACGCCAAAAATGGCTAGTTTTGACTTTGTTACCAAACTAGCATCCACAAATATTGACCAATCAAGACAAAACTTTGCCACAATGTTGGTAACTTAAGATCTTGGATGAGTTTGATTTTCAGTGTGCAGGGTTTTCCCTGGGCATAATAATTTGGGGGTCATTGTGACCCCTTTTCCTTCAAAGTTGGGGGTCATTTCTCCGATTTTGTGGGTCAAATTTCATAAATGCCTTAAGACTCAAGTATTATGCAAAAATCTGGATCTTAAAACTTGCGTCATTTATGACCCTCAGGTAAATTTCTAAGGGGTCATTTGTTTTGAAATTGCGACAATGACGCATGATTTGTGTGTCATGGAAAACCCTGAGTGTGATAGGAGCAGGAAGTCTGGAGTTATGTGCCCTTGAATTTGACAAAATTGCTGTTTCCGACTTTGTTTACACTTTAGCATGACCAATCAAGACAAAACTTGGCCACAATGTTGGTGACCATAAGATCCTTGATGAGTTCAATTTTCAGCTTGATTTGACCAGAAAAACAAGAGTTATTGGCCCTTGAATTTCACAAAGTTACTGTTTTCGACTTTATTTTCACTCTAACAAACACAAATATGGACCAATCAAGACAAAATTTGGTTGCAATGTTGGTGACCATAAGATCTTAAATGTTTTAATTTGTCAGATTGACCGGACAAAAAAACCCTAGAGTTGTGTGCCCCTGATGGTGACAAAATTGTCGTTTTTGACTTTGTTTTCTCTCAAACAGCAATAAATATTAACCTATCAAAAAAAAACTTGGACATAATGTTAATGATAATATCTTTATCAGAACATAGTTACGTGCCCTTGACTTTGACAAAATTGTTGTTTTCTTCCACTTTTTTTACTGTAACAGCTACAAACATTGATCATTCAAGATTATGAAAGCAGTTTTCAGCTGGATCATAATATTGCATCTTAAATTACGTGCTCTTGAAGTTGACAACATTGTGACTTTCATTCTATCTAGGTGCAGGTGAGCAATTAAGGACCATCATGGTCCTCTTGTAGTTAGAATTGTAGGTATTAGATATTTTGAAGGACAATAATTTTTTCATTTTCAAATAAAGGAAATTGAAAAGTGAATCTTAAGGGCACAATTTTGAACCCCAATGTCCCATAGGCAGATTTTTTTATGCCACTGCATTCAGAATGGAATCATAATTCTTTCGATGTTGGTGTCCAACATTTAAAGTTGTGGCCTCTAAGTGCTTTATTAAGATTTCTTATATTTGGCTGAACTAAAAGCAGAGCGTCCACATTATCTTTTGTAAGATCAACAAATCTTAATGGACATTAGTTGGTGGACATTTCCAAGATAAACTCATCTGTTTTCAGCTTATATATCAACCATTTACCAGATAGAAAAAGTGTAGGCTGGCCCCAACATATTATATAGAAAATATTGAGGGAAAAGGAGAAAATGCTGGTTACCAGCATTTTTAGCTCACCTGAGCACAAAGTGCTCAAGGTGAGCTATTGTGATCACTTTTTTTCCATCGTCCGTCTGTTCGTCCGTCCGTCTGTCTGTCCATCCACAATTTGATTTTTACGCTCTAGCATCCACAAATATCAATCAATCTTGATCAAACTTTGTCAAAACAAGTATGATCATAAGTTCTCGGATGAGTTCGATTATGGGCCAGATCGGAACAGAATGTGCTGAGTTATCTGCCCTTGAATGTCAAAAAATGCAGTTTTTGACTTTGTTTACACTCTAGCATCTACAATTATCGATCAATCAAAACAAAACTTGGAGACAATGTTGGAGACCATAAGATCTTGTATGAGTTTGGTTTTCAGTATGATCTGATCAGAAAGATGAGAGTTATGTGCCCTTGAATTCAACAAAACTGCCATATTCGGCTGGTTTTGACCTTGTTAACACTTTAGAATCTACAATTATTTATCAATCAAGACAAAACTTGGACATAATGTTGGGGACCATAAGATCTTGAATGAGTTCGATTTTAAGTCTGCTCTGATCAGAAAGTCCAGAGTTATGTGCCCTTGAATTTGACAAAATTGTCATTTTCGGCTGTTTTTGACCTTGTTTACACTCTAGAATCTACAATTGTATATCAATCAAGGCAAAACTTGGACACAGTGTTAGGGACCATACCATCTCGGATAAGTTCGATTTTCTATTTGATCTTATCAAAAAGTCAAGATTTATGTGCTCTTGAATTTGACAAAATTGCCATTTTCGACTGTTTTCGACCTTGTTTACACTCTAGAATCTACAATTATTATCAATCAATGAAGACAAAACTTGGACACAATGTTGGGAACCATAAGATCTCGGATGAGCTCGATTTTCAGTTTGATCTGATCAGAAAGTCCAGAGTTATGTGCCCTTGAATTTGACGAAATTGCCATTTTCGGCTGTTTTCGACCTTGTTTACACTCTAGAATCTACAATTATCAATCAATCAAGACAAAGCTTGGACACAATGTTAGGGACCATAAGATCTCGGTTCAGTTTGATTTCCAGTCTGATCTGATCATAAAATCGAGAGTTATGTGCCCTTGAATTTGACAAAATTGCTGTTTTTGGCTGTTTTCGACCTTGTTTACACTCTAGAATCTGCAATTATTGACCAATCAAGACAAATCTTGGACACATTGTTAGGGACCATAAGATCTTGGATGAGTTGGATTTTCAATTGGATCTGATCAGAAAGTCGAGAGTTATGTGCCCTTGAATTTGATAAAATGCGGTTTTGGGTGGTTTTCGACCTTGTTTATACTCTAGAATCTACAATTATTTATCATTCAAGACAAAACTTGGACACAATGTTGGGCACTGTTACATCTCGGATGAGTTTGATTTTCACAATGTTATTGATCATAAGTTTGTTTTCAGTCTTAATAGTCATAAATATCAATTGAATTGAACAAAAATGTTGCTCATATCATTTTGGTCCAGGTGAGCGATATAGGACCATCATGGTCCTCTTGTTTATAAAACAGGAACGATCAGGTCCAGTAAAAAGTTTTTGATTGGATACCACAAAAACAAGCTGACAGAAATGCTGGGAAAATGTACAACAGAAGGTAACGTTACTTTTATAATCCCCCGCCGAAAAAATTTTTCGGGGGGGGGGGGGATATTGTTTTTGCCATGTCCGTCCGTCCGTCCTTCCGTCCGTCCGTCCGTCCGTAAGACATTCGTTTCCGTGCTATTTCTTGGAAACTATAGACCGGACTTCGATGAAACTTGGCACACAGCTGTACTACAAAGAGGACATGCGCATATCGTCGGGGTTACCTGGTTCGACCATTGAATTTAGAGTTACTGCCCCTGACTGTTTAAGCCATATACATACAGAGTGATATTCGTTTCCGCGCTATTTCTTGAAAACTATAGACCGGACTTCGATGAAACTTGGCACACAGCTTCACTACAAAGAGGACATGGGCATATCGTCGGGGTTACCCGGTTCGACCATTGAATTCAGAGTTACTGCCCCTGACTGTTTAAGCCATATACATACAGAGTGATATTCGTTTCCGCGCTATTTCTTGAAAACTGTAGACCGGATTTCGATGAAACTTGGCACACAGCTTCACTACAAAGTGGACATGCCCATATCGTCGGGGTTACCCGGTTCGATTGCCGAATTTAGAGTTACTGCCCCTGACTGTTTTAGCCATATACATACAGTGATATTCGTTTCCGCGCTATTTCTTGGAAACTATAGACCAGATTTCGATGAAACTTGGCACACAGCTTTACTACAATGAGGACATGCGCATATCGTCGGGGTTACCCGGTTCGACTGTCGAATTCAGAGTTACTGCCCCTGACTGTTTAAGCCATATACATACAGAGTGATATTCGTTTCCGGGCTATTTCTTGAAAACTGTAGACCGGATTTCGATGAAACTTGGCACACAGCTTCACTACAAAGTGGACATGCGCATATCGTCGGGGTTACCCGGTTCCATCGCCAAATTTAGAGTTACTGCCCCTGACTGTTTTAGCCATATACATACAGAGTGATATTCGTTTCCGCGCTATTTCTTGAAAACTGTAGACCGGATTTCGATGAAACTTGGCACACAGCTTCACTACAAAGTGGACATGCGCATATCGTCGGGGTTACCCGGTTCCACCGCCGAATTTAGAGTTACTGCCCCTGACTGTTTAAGCCATATACATACAGAGTGATATTCGTTTCCGCGCTATTTCTTGAAAACTATAAACCGGATTTCAATGAAACTTGGCACACAGCTTTACTTCAATGAGGACATGTGCATATCGTCGGTGTTACCCGGTTCGATAGTTGAATTCAGAGTTACTGCCCCTGACTGTTTAAGCCATATACATACAGAGTGATATTCGTTTCCGCGCTATTACATGGAAACTATAGACCGGACTTCGATGAAACTTGGCACACAGCTTCACTACAAAGAGGACATAAGCATATCGTCAGGGTTACCCGGTTCGACCATTGAATTCAGAGTTACTGCCCCTGACTGTTTAAGCCATATACATACAGAGTGATATTCGTTTCCGCGCTATTTCTTGAAAACTGTAGACCGGATTTCGATGAAACTTGGCACACAGCTTCACTACAAAGTGGACATGCGCATATTGTCGGGGTTACCCGGTTCGACCGCCGAATTTAGAGTTACTGCCCCTGACTGTTTTAGCCATATACATACAGTGATATTCGTTTCCGCGCTATTTCTTGGAAACTATAGACCGGATTTCGATGAAACTCGGCACACAGCTTTACTACAATGAGGACATGCGCATATCGTCGGGGTTACCCGGTTCGACTGTCGAATTAAGAGTTACTGCCCCTGACTGTTTAAGCCATATACATACAGAGTGATATTCGTTCCCGCGCTATTTCTTGAAAACTGTAGACCGGATTTCGATGAAACTTGGCACACAGCTTCACTACAAAATGGACATGCGCATATCGTCGGGGTTACCCGGTTCGACCGCCGAATTTAGAGTTACTGCCCCTGACTGCTTTAGCCATATACATACAGAGTGATATTCGTTTCCGCGCTATTTCTTGAAAACTATAAACCGGATTTCAATGAAACTTGGCACACAGCTTCACTACAAAGTGGACATGCGCATATCGTCGGGGTTACCCTGTTCGACCGCCGAATTTAGAGTTACTGCCCCTGACTGTTTTAGCCATATACATACAGAGTGATATTCGTTTCCGCGCTATTTCTTGAAAACTGTAGACCGGATTTCGATGAAACTTGGCACACAGCTTCACTACAAAGTGGACATGCCCATATCGTCGGGGTTACCCGGTTCTATTGCCGAATTTAGAGTTACTGCCCCTGACTGTTTTAGCCATATACATACAGTGATATTCGTTTCCGCGCTATTTCTTGGAAACTATAGACCAGATTTCGATGAAACTTGGCACACAGCTTTACTACAATGAGGACATGCGCATATCGTCGGGGTTACCCGGTTCGACTGTCGAATTCAGAGTTACTGCCCCTGACTGTTTAAGCCATATACATACAGAGTGATATTCGTTTCCGGGCTATTTCTTGAAAACTGTAGACCGGATTTCGATGAAACTTGGCACACAGCTTCACTACAAAGTGGACATGCGCATATCGTCGGGGTTACCCGGTTCCATCGCCAAATTTAGAGTTACTGCCCCTGACTGTTTTAGCCATATACATACAGAGTGATATTCGTTTCCGCGCTATTTCTTGAAAACTGTAGACCGGATTTCGATGAAACTTGGCACACAGCTTCACTACAAAGTGGACATGCGCATATCGTCGGGGTTACCCGGTTCCACCGCCGAATTTAGAGTTACTGCCCCTGACTGTTTAAGCCATATACATACAGAGTGATATTCGTTTCCGCGCTATTTCTTGAAAACTATAAACCGGATTTCAATGAAACTTGGCACACAGCTTTACTTCAATGAGGACATGTGCATATCGTCGGTGTTACCCGGTTCGATAGTTGAATTCAGAGTTACTGCCCCTGACTGTTTAAGCCATATACATACAGAGTGATATTCGTTTCCGCGCTATTACATGGAAACTATAGACCGGACTTCGATGAAACTTGGCACACAGCTTCACTACAAAGAGGACATAAGCATATCGTCAGGGTTACCCGGTTCGACCATTGAATTCAGAGTTACTGCCCCTGACTGTTTAAGCCATATACATACAGAGTGATATTCGTTTCCGCGCTATTTCTTGAAAACTGTAGACCGGATTTCGATGAAACTTGGCACACAGCTTCACTACAAAGTGGACATGCGCATATTGTCGGGGTTACCCGGTTCGACCGCCGAATTTAGAGTTACTGCCCCTGACTGTTTTAGCCATATACATACAGTGATATTCGTTTCCGCGCTATTTCTTGGAAACTATAGACCGGATTTCGATGAAACTCGGCACACAGCTTTACTACAATGAGGACATGCGCATATCGTCGGGGTTACCCGGTTCGACTGTCGAATTCAGAGTTACTGCCCCTGACTGTTTAAGCCATATACATACAGAGTGATATTCGTTCCCGCGCTATTTCTTGAAAACTGTAGACCGGATTTCGATGAAACTTGGCACACAGCTTCACTACAAAATGGACATGCGCATATCGTCGGGGTTACCCGGTTCGACCGCCGAATTTAGAGTTACTGCCCCTGACTGCTTTAGCCATATACATACAGAGTGATATTCGTTTCCGCGCTATTTCTTGAAAACTATAAACCGGATTTCAATGAAACTTGGCACACAGCTTCACTACAAAGTGGACATGCGCATATCGTCGGGGTTACCCGGTTCGACCGCCGAATTTAGAGTTACTGCCCCTGACTGTTTTAGCCATATACATACAGAGTGATATTCGTTTCCGCGCTATTTCTTGAAAACTATAAACCGGATTTCAATGAAACTTGGCACACAGCTTTACTACAATGAGGACATGCGCATATCGTCGGGGTTACCCGGTTCGACCGTCGAATTTTAGAGTAACTGCCCCTGACTGTTTAAGCCATATACATACAGAGTGATATTCGTTTCCGCGCTATTTCTTGAAAACTGTAGACCGGATTTCGATGAAACTTGCCACGCAGCTTTACTACAATGAGGACATGCGCATATCGTCGGGGTTACCCGGTTCGACCGCGGAATTTAGAGTTACTGCCACTGACTTTTTAAGCCATATACATACAGTGATATTCGTTTCCGCGCTATTTCTTGAAAACTGTAGACCAGATTTCAATGAAACTTGGCACACAGCGTACTACAATGAGGACATGCGCATATCGTCGGGGTTACCCGGTTCGACCGCCGAATTTAGAGTTACTGCCCCTGACTGTTTTAGCCATATACATACAGAGTGATATTCGTTCTGTTGAAGCCATATACATACAGAGTTTTATTTGTTTCGGCGCTACTTTATTGACAATGAAAATATGTTCGACGGGGGATATCAATTCAACGAATTTGCTTGTTTCATGTTTTCCTAATGCAAAAGATGTTAAAAACAGGTCTTGTTTGGGAAAGTGTCAACCAAAACAAAAAACACAACAAGATTTGAACATGATTCTGGTGACCATAAGATCTTGTCTGAGTGTTATTTTCAGCTAGATCAAAATCAAAAATTTTGTGAAAAATACAAATATTTGGATAAGTTATTAAGAACGGCATGTTTTGCTTAAAAACAACAAAATGGAAGTTGATAAAAATCAGATTTGTCATGTTATATATCACAGTAAAATGGAGAAATTGCAGAGTATCAAAATTTTCTTCTTGTGTCGCAATGTTTTCCCAAGACATTCCCTTTTAAAAGATTTCCGAAACAATTACTGGTTTTGAGGTGTTTCATGAAAATGGTTAAAAATAACATTGAGAGAAAATGCGAATAAAATGAAAATCAGTACATGAATTTCCTTTCTTTCCTTCATTGTTTTCTCTGTGCTTGTACATACTTAAAAATTTTCCAGGTTGAACAATTTCTTTTTAGCTCGACTTTTCGAAGAAAATGAGAGCTTATACTGTCACACGGGCGTTGGCATTGGCGTCTGCGTTGCAACAAAGGTTGAAGTTTTTTTTCAAACATCTGTTTCTACTTAATATGCTATTGCTCTGAAACTTTGCACATGCTTTTGTGACCATAATATTAGCTTCTAGGCAAAGATTCATTACTCTCACATTTAATTTACTGGAATTTTAACCTTTTTTGTCTTAGAAATTCTGGGTTAAGCAACTTAGAAAAGTCGAGCGCGCTGTCTTATGGACAGCTCTTGTTGTCATATGCAATAACTTTAAAGTTGGGAAAGGTTTTTTCTAAATATTGATCATTTTGTAAATCATTACAGAAGGAAGAAATACAGTCAAAGCTGCCATCATAAAGAGTTGTCAGAAATGTAAACGAAACATCGACTTGTTGGATCGAAATGTTCGATTACGAGCAGAAGCCAAACAAAATGATGACTGAGAAGATGAAAATATAACATTTCTGGAATATTTCTTGGAGAAAGATTTAACACAAGAGAGATCTTGCAATGGGAAATGATGACTGAGAACAGGAGTTTTCTGAAAGTTTCCTGGGAGAAAAAAACAACACAAGATCTCTTGGAAAGGGAACCAGAGTTCTTCGCATCTCAGTCAAATCAACGATGGATAACATTTCTGGAATATTTCTTGGAGAAAGAACTACCACAAGATATACCATGAAACGCGGATCAGAATTCTTTGCAGCTCAGAAAGATGCAGTGGTCCCTACGCCATTAAACCAATCCCACATAATGGCAATATACGACAGCCCTTTTAAAGGCTTAGGAAAACTTTGTGGAAAATGAAGTTATTGCTAGCGACAAGCAAATCCTCCATTTTCCATAAGGTTTCTACCCAAAAAGAAATATGATCGTTTTGGTCAGTTGGTATCAATTTTTTGGAAAAGTACAAGAAGTTTTCAATTAAGTGATACATCTGAGGAAAGAGCTCAGTAAAGCAGGGAACATGCAATAAACCGCTTGAAAATTGACACAGAAATAAGAAAGTTATTGCGCAATTTCTTCCATGAAGCGTGGCTTATTTGGCTGGTAACATCCCAATCGGTCTACTCCCATTTCGTCTACTGTTTTGTAAGTGCATTGAGTCCCAATTCGTCTACTGTCCCAACTCGTCTACTTTCGTGTCAAATAATCAATAAACAACATATTTTGTTTTAAGAAAAGAAATTAAGTCAGTATATTCACAAATGAAATGAAAATGCAAACATTTTGATAAAAATTATATAATATCATATTGATATACAAAATATAGAATAGTAGACGAAATGGGACTTGTGCTCAAATTAGTAGACGAATTGGGAGTAGACGAATTTGGAGTAGACAAAATGAGATTAAACCATTTGGCTATAGTTGTTAACCATCCTATGACGCACAATCCCCACTGTGTTTGGGAAACGTCAAAATCATGTTATGCCATTAGAGAAGGCTGTTACATGTTTATCACAGAGATCGTTTTTGAGAATTTGTATGTTAAAACTTTGAAAATAAATTGTTGAGTTTGTTTTGATTTGATTTTGATCATTTTCAGTCCAATGAATGATATCTGGAATCAGGACAAAGGCCCCTTATGGCATTTTAGAACATCATGGATCTAGGTATAATTCTCATCCTCGAAGACCTTTTCCCGAACCGCAAAAAATAACAATGATACAATTCAAAAGCTGTTGCAAAAAACAAAATGGAAATATTAAAAAAAGATTTTTTTGTGTACAATATAGCATAGAAAATAGACAAAAGGAGTAAGTTCTGATTATCAGCATTTTCTTCTTTTGCTTATCTGCACCTTCTCAACTAGTGACGTCAAAACCAAGTCTTGTTTCTGAAAGGGTTAAGACAATGTATTGAAATCGCCTCCTAATATAGCTGACTGAACGCAGTCATTTTACTTGGTTCCTCATCATTTAACCCTTTCCCAAACAACAAAATGTTTGGGTGGTCCACTTCAAAAACTGCCACAAATGACAAAATGGATGGTATTAAAGATATGATTTTTGTAAAATATGGCATAGAAAATATTGAGACAAAAGGAGAAACTGCTGGTTATCAGCAGTTTCTTCTTTTGTTTCAATGTTTTCCCAAGCCTTTTCTATTAGGGACGTCAAAACCAGGTCTTGTTTGGGAGAGGGTTAAAAACCAATAAAAATGGTCCTTACACGAGAGTGCTTATCTGATTGGACAGTTTGTCAGCTATTTTAAAGCTTTCCCGAACGAGACATTGTTTTGACGTCCCTAATAGAAATACTTGAGAATACATTGAGACAATTGAAGAAAAGACTGACAACCAACATTTTCTCCGTTTGTCTCAATATTTTCTCTTCTATATTCTAAACCACATATTTATCAACATCCATTTTGTCTACTCCAAACGCTTTCAAATTGGTCCACCTTAAATTTTTAAGTCGCTTAGCGCTCGCGCTGCGACTTATTGGGACCGTACGAGTTTTTCTGGACAGGTCAAATAAGGTCAAAGACGGACCTCTTAACTTCTTCTGTTTTTCTGTTTTGAGACAAAGTAGATCTCTGATTTCTTGTCCACACTTTGATTTAATATTGAAATTCGACTTTCTACAATTTCTAAACTGACATGCCAAATAATCATTGTTGAACGAGGAAATTTTACGTTTTATGTAGAACTACTTTTTTGGCGGAGAAAATTTATCGCGCGCAATAATTGCGTTTTCTGAGGTATATTGGTCTAAGGGAAATAACCAGGTTTAAATTAGACAGTTTTCATGAAAGAGTTACTTCCCTTAGATAGTCAATATTCAATACTGTATATCTTCGGCTATAAGTCAAGGAAAAAAACTATTCAGAATGTGGGGGAAATAGACATCGACTTTATGACTCGGCGACAATAAACATACGACAACGACGGAATACTCATTTGCTTGATTCTTTTTATAATAATAAATTCCATTTTAACAAGGTGTCTTGCTTGATATGCATCGTTCTGCCATTTCAAGCGTGTAATCTCGCAATCAATATGCCCTAAATTAACACACGACATAATTGTACACAACAAGCAGTCGTCACTTTTCTTCGAAAACCTCGTAACTGCATATTGTTTTAATCTGCAATTACTTGGTGATGACAATAGCTTAAAAAATCGTGTGATCAAATTTGCCGAAAATTCGAAAAACTGTGCGGCTGAGAGTGATTTCGGCATCAGTGGAAAGCTAGTGAGAGACTGGCGAAAAAACAAGACAAAGATCTGTGATTGTCCAAAATCGCAGAAATGGAGGGTTATTCGGATCAGTCCCTATGAGTCACAGGAAAATGATCTGAATGATTGGATTTTGGAGTTACGGGCAAGTGGCTATGTTGTAAGTAGGATCGGGATTCGCGTCAAGGCCCTTCAACTCGACAGGGACCAAAATACAAAATCCAGGGCGAGTTCAAAGCTTCTTCTGGGTAGTGTTGCAGGTTCATGAATATTTTAGTCAATACCGGGAAGACCAGAAAAAAAACAACATTTTATTACACACCTGGCCAGCTTATCAATGGGAAAACCTACGGGACCACATCAAAGAAACGAGACTTAACTACTCGGCTGGTTCCGTGATGTTGACGATCCCGAAATATGCAAGATGTGCATATCCGACGATTACTTTAAACAAAGGGTTTTACGTCGCCGGATTTACGGAAATGAAATTGTTGATTTGCAGGGTTGAATCTCGCGACCGGTAGGCGATCATAGACGGCACAAAAGCAGCTTTGCAAGTCACTGGCATTTTGTATGATACGGTTCCCCCGAAAGATCGCAGCTAAAACCTTACCTTCGTTTCAGATCAGAATAAATATTTCAGCCCACACGTTTTGATTTTTGTGTATGTATGGATAATCGTTAGCCCCAAAGTGTAATTCATGGATATTTACATTCATGTTCAATTTTCGTCATTTTGTTTACCCCAAAACAGAAATATTTTTTAGACTGCTCCATTTTGAAAGCTGTTGCATGCATACGACATAACTTCTTAAAAAAGATTGAATTACATCATGGAAAGTATCTCGGGTGAACGGAGAAATGGCTAGTTATCGACAATTTCTTCTTTTCAATGTTTTCCAATCTTTTTGTTCCCATGATTGTCGTCGGAATCAAGTCTTGTTTGTGAAAGGATTTAAGAGAGAGGTTATATAGACGAACGTCGGCAAGTATTACTCTCCAAAGCCGATGTCTATTGATTAGATCATCAAAATACATTACTAATTACATATCATTTCATAAGAGGTAATGTACTGTACTTTGTTTTAAGAGAGTAGCAAGTATAAGCACGAGTCATGTAGATCTACATCTGCAAGAAATTTTCTTTTCACTAAATACACTGAAATAGTCTACCCTTTGAATTTCGTTCTTCTTTTGAAAACTCTTTATGAAATTAAACTGTCTCTTAAATCTATCTACTCTAAAATTTAAAAATGTAGAGGTCAACACTCTAATAAATATTCACTAAAATGTGACCGATTAAGGGAGAGACACGGGGTAAAGCTTCTTTTCTGACGATTGCCCTTTAAGTTCTAGATCTTTTATGAAGCAATGCTTGTAAAATTTATATAGATTGGTTGAAAAAGAGAATTGTCCCCGCCCATTCATTGACTTACTAGTTGATTGACATGCTTCTCAGATGAATAAGCACGTGATACAGTCGGATCCATTTTGTTAAAAAAAAACAATATGACGTCTTGATGACGTAGCGTCTACTCAATCTGGGCTGGAATAGTGACTTCAAAAACACCGCCAACACCTGCTCAGTTATTTCGGAAACTGTTTCAAAATATGTTAGTTGGATTATTACCGGTGAATTTTTGGTTTGGATAATAGACTAACAGCTAGTATCATTTTCTTCGTATCATCATGACATTATCGCTTGCCGACCAAAAACAAAATAACCTTCTAAACCTAGATGTATAATTTTCTACTTTACATCATAAAATCTGCATGAATTACCATTCAAATTAAATTGTCGAGCGTCCGTCGATTCAGTCGACGTTTCTGCGATTAAATTTCTTCTCATTAATCACCGAATAATCAACGTGAAATAAAATAGTTTTTGTGAAGAGAGGGGAAGTTAATTCGTGAATAAACCATTATTGGAGGCTCAAATTATCGATTAATCACGACTTTAGGCTTGCCGCAATAAACAGTTCTAGAGATTATTCATTTCTGTGACTGTAAAATATTGCGTACCTAAATGATATCAATCTTGAGAAATATCACGGTCACCAAGAGGGATGACAAAAGTGCAAGTGTGGAAATACAACAGCAAAGATCAACGTCTCGCAAGGACGGGTACAGAATATCTGCGATTGTTTTCCAGGGGCGGGGGGTGTAGTCGTATTGATCACCGTTTTATAAGATAATTTCGGAAAGTCAACTTCCAAAAGTTTTTCAAATATAGCTAAGTAATAGTTGCCTTGATGCATCCGAAAAATAAATACAATCTTGAAATCAAGATTGAATTGCCAATGGTAGTGACACCGTGAAATTAGCTGCGATATCGTAGCCACACATTTGATAACCGGTATTGGTTGGTGGCTACGAGTCCTCCCTCTTGCTTCTTTGGAGTAAAGCAAACAGGTGTAAAACACATTTTCTTGTATACGTTTTTAAATGCCAACATATTTTATCAGAAGTAAATTTGATAAGAACATAGTCCATGTCAAAATTTTGGTATAAAAGTATCAACAAGAATTGTTTTGATATTTTTTCTTCCAACAGAAATTCCATGTCTCAGTAGAATAAAATGGGTGGGTAGTCTAGTCCGCTTCAAAATTAAATTAAACTTTATTTGAAAGTGATTTCGACATAAAACTAAGATGGATTGACAGAAAAATGGTTTAACCTGTTGTCAGGTAACATTCTCACTACATTCAACAGCTTTATTTTGAAGTTTGACTTTGCTAAACTTGCTGGAATGAATCATTCCAGTACCTGCTCCATTGCAACAAATAGGAAGGAATTTTATCCGAAACCCAGATCAATATTCAAAATGGTATCGGTTACATTATTGCAACTACCGTGAAATATGTGCATATTTTGAAATTTGCCATGTCATACCACGGGCGGATCGAGAGGGGGTCGGTGGGGTGTGTGTTTTGGACCTCCCTCCTGGAATTATCTGAAAATTATTTTAAGCTGTATAACTTTAATGTAACGTTACACATTTTACACATTTTATGCCATCATTTAGGCTCGGAAAAAAATCCTTGAGCCACCATTGCATACTAGAACGTATAAGTTCTTATTTCGAAATTGAAAAAAAAAATGATGTAAAAAAGTGCATCATATTGAGTTATAATTTTAAACTGAGTGATAAATGATTTGGAAAACTTGCATCAAAAGATGGTAGAATTTATAGTGTCACGAACGCCTTCCTGAGGGGTGAAAACGCTATTTCTCAAGAACTCCCGGGTGGCTCTGGCCCCGTGGACCCCTGGCCAGGGCGTTTCCATAGACCCATCGGGGGCCCTGTGGTCCATGGCCCCCAGCTGTAAAATTCAGTATTTTGAAAGTATCTAACTTTCACCCAGGGAGGACAAGTTTGATTTTGAGGGGTTTTAGTTAAGTGAGGAATGCGTTATGAAGTATAGATCTATTTTATTCAATGAATTTCTGTGACACCTTCTGAAATTGGGAAATCTGAATAGAACAAAATGGGTAAATATTTCATTTAAAACATCGTTCTTACCCAGAATTTAGTTTAGTATCAATTCCAGTCAATTTACGGGACATGCAGCCAAAACATCGCAACTACAGATTAAAGGGGGACCTGCTAGGCTGTCGAAAATGCAAATGGCACAAAAATTACAAACCAGATATAAACGTATGAAATTACAAACCTGAAGGGGTCCATTGTTAGCACTCATTGAGCTTTATCAAGTATAAAAATCCAAGTCAATGAATAACGTGCAGATCCGCATTTTATTGTCCTTGGGTTTTGTTTTGTAACGGTTACACATGCCCAACCTTCAAAAAGCAATAACGTCAGAGGTACGTCATCTGTGCTCAGCGAGATTCAACACACCGTACAACCGGCTGCGTCGTCAACGAAGACAGATTCGGCATCTGATGTCAGGTGCATGGTAGGTCAAATTAATTTACTTTTATGAATAAACGAAAGGATCTTTGGTATTCTATAGTTGATAAATACGTGTATAAATGTTCAGTGCTAACTGCTTCTACAAAATAAACCTTTCCACGCATCCCTCGCAAATAAGGTCACAGTCATCGACGCAGCCGGTTGTACAGTGTGTTAATACTGCTGGGGATGTGTCTCGTTGACCTTGACCTTGTCTCGTTTCGAAGTAAAAATAGAATCTGTAAACACGCTTGTAAAGGATTGATCTATAGCAAAGGAAAGATGGATATTCGCCGTGATTGAGGTTTTTATGCATTGCAAATTGTTCATATGTAGCATTCATTTTAACGATATAATTATCTATGGATTTGCTGTAGCCTATGGTATTATGAATTTGTATATATAGATATGGATGAAAAATAAAGCTGTGTTTCTCTGTAAATATTCTATAACTTGTTTTGTCTTTCATTTTATTATTGTTTTTTTTTTCAATTTGTTTCTAAAGAATGTGATCTAATCACGAGTTCGGTCATCGTTTATAAACTTTATCGTCATTTTGACAAGATATATTTTGCGTACTTAAAATGGAGATCTAGGTCTTGTTTACATTGCTTAAAACTTCATAGGTAAGAATTGATACTCTGTCAATCATATTTTTGGGTTTTTGCCCTTTGTTGATTTTCATATTTAATTGTTTGTCAAGAGCATTACTAAAAATTATGCGAGGTAGATTCGTGCAACTTCATAGGTGGATGGTGTCATTATGTAGAAGTGTATTGTACAAAAATATAACTCTGCTGATAATGTTCGTGGAGTTGTTGCCAATTTTCCCTTTTCATTCTTGATGTAAATTAATACTACAATTGCACTACTTCAATTGTTAAAGGTTTACCCTTGTGGGGGCATACATACATTTCATTCAATACTTCAAAGCATTCTCTGATAGGATCATGAAAAGCAAATCTTGTTTTACAAATAATTCTGTTGTAGCGACTTTCAGGCCCTTCAGGGCTTTGATTACCGTTAGGAAAGGGTTCACTTTTACTAGCTGTTTATCCCAGGGAACGAAACATAGTGAGTTACCATGGTTCCCGAGGATGGGTCCGTTCAGTCTGATCAAGATTCATTTTGTTCTCCGAATGCTTCACTGTTGGGTGAAGCAAGTGCAAGGAAGAATGTATACTCACTGGTGGTGAACTCGGCCAAAGCGGGGGACTTTTTTCGCTACATCAATGTATAGATATTTTGCGTTTAAATGCGAGTTTAAAGATTTTTAACTCCAATTACAATCAATTTGGTCTAAAAATAGACCGGGTTACCGTTATGTATTGAAAAATCGTCGGTGTTGTTATAAAATCTCGTAACTACGGCTTTGATAAAGCCGTAGTTACGATATTTTATAACAACACCGACGGAATACATTGTTCGCAAAAGTCGTCCCTCGCTTTGGCCGAGTTCACCACCAGTGATCCTTGTTTCATTGCGTTTGACTACAGCCTGACATTGCCACACAGTTTTATTAAATGCTACATGTATAAGGGGCCTTTTTCCATACTCCGTCTCTTGTGTCCTGTCAAATAATCTTTCCCAATAAAGGCCTGCTTTAGCCATCTCTAACAGATATAATTTTGGAAAACGTTGAGCGAAAAGGCTAAATTGCTGGTTATCAATATTTTCTCCTTTTCTCAAAATATTTGCTATGCCTTTACATGCACATTGTCTAATTTTAAGAAAAATTGAGAAAACAATGAGACAAAAGAAGAAAATGCTTGGTGAGCAGTATTTTCTCCTTTTGTCTCAATATTTTCTTTGTTACATTGTTGACTTGTCCATCCTTTATCAACGCAAATTTTGTCTTCTGCGGCTGCTTTCAAATTGGAACAGTCCGAACATTGGCCTTTCAGGAATTGGCCGTTAATTTTAGACACAAAGATTACTCGGGGGGGGGGGGGGGGGGGATAAAGTTGAAGCGATGCTTTAACCCATTACCACACAATGACTCTTTTTGACTCCCCACGCGAAATTGGCTCGGGAAAACATTGTGGAAAATGAATGAATTGCTTGTGACATGCAATTTCTTCATTTCCCACAATATTTTTCACTCGAAAAAACCAAAGAATGAAAAAATTCGTTCACTTGTCGTCTGCAACCCCTTTGAATTTGGACTAGTTGAAAATTTTGCTGTTTGGTAATGGGTTAAATTTAGAATCATCTACTTGGGCGATGATCTGGCGGCTTTGATATGACGTGCTCACTGGTGGTGAACGCGGCCAAAGCGAGGGACGTTTTTCGCTACAACAAGGTATAGATATTTTACGTTTAAATGTGAGTTTAAAGATTTTTAGCTCCACTGGCCTTTCAGGCCAGCGGGCTATTGTCATAGCGGTGTGTCCGTCGTGCGTGCGTCCGTCCGTCCGTGCGTCCGTAAACTTTTTCTTTAAAAATCTTCTCCTCAGAAACTACTGGATGGATTTCAACTAAACTTCACAGGAATGATCCTTGGGTGACCCTCTCTCAGATTCCTACAATTAGTTTGGATTGAACCAGAATAACTTGAGTTATCTGCCCTTGAATGTCAAAAAAAAGCTGGTTTTGAATTTATTTTTACTCTAAAATCTACAAATATTAACCAATCAAGACAAGACTTGGACAGAATATATATAAGCATGATATCCTGCCTGGGTTCAATTTTCAGCTTGATCGGAATTTTACATCATGAGTTATGTGCCCTTGAATTTGACAAAATTTCCATTTTCGACTTTGTTTTCACTCTAACAACCACAATTGTTAACCAATCAAGATGATATTTGGACAGAATCTTGTTGACAACAAGATCTTGCTTTTGTGTAATTTTCAGGATGATTGCATTACTACAATGTGAGTTATGTGCCCTAGAAATTGACAAAATTTCAGTTTTCAACACTTTTTTAACTTTTGTGGCCACATATATAGATTAATACTGACAAAATTTGGACAGACCATAAGATCTTGCTCGAGTTTAATATTCAGCTTGATTATTGTGGTGTTCAAGACATAAATTATCAAGTCAAAATCATATTTTTAGATCAGAATGTCTTTATTTTCATGACCACTATGATAAATACACAATCGCAACTTCTTGAACTAATTATCATAAAGAAAAACAACTCTTACTGAACTTTAAATTGCTCATATCAAAAGTTACTTCCCTTAGTCTACCACAATTATCAACTCACATATTGAATTATGTGCCCTTGAATTTGGCATAATGACAGTTTTCAACTTTATCATCACTCTAAAAATCCCCAAAATATTAGTCAATCATTTACCTTCTTTTTGCTTTGACCACATAATTGCTTCTCTTTACTTTGTTTCTGCTCTAAGAATCACAAGAATTTTAAAATATATCAGTTTAAGCATTTAGATAATGAAATTTGTCAAATGTTTTATAGTAAACCACAAGAAATTCAGGCCTGTGGAGCGACTCAAGACCTTCGGGTCTTTCTAGTTAACTCTAATTGCAATGAATTTGGTCTAAATATAGACCGGGTTCAAAGTTATGTATTGACAAACCGTCGGTGTTGTTATAAAATCTCGTAACTACGGCTTTATCTAAGCCGTAGTTACGAAATTTTATAACAACACCGACGGAATACATTGTTCGCGAAAAAACGTCCCTCGCTTTGGCCGAGTTCACCACTAGTGGTGTTTGCATTGGTGCGTGAAATGTCAGATCAATGTGGAGTAAAAAGGCGTATACACTCGTGGTGCATCGTATCATATATTGTCTTTTAACCCTTTCCCAACCAAAAAAAAAAAAAAAAAAAAAAAAAAAAAAAAAAAAAAAAAATTGGGTGGTCCAATTTGAAACCTTCTGCATATGATAAAATATGTGTTGATAAAGAAATGATTTTGTAAAAATACATTAACGAAAATACTGAGGCAAAAGGAGAAACTGCTGATCATCAGCAGTTTCTTCTTTTGCCTCAATATTTTCCCAAGCCTTATCTATTATGGACGCCAAAACAGGTCTTGTTTGGTAATGGGTTAAATGAATGTTTGCACTGGTACTAAGTTTTACATTCTCCATTAACGAAGTAGTATAGCACGATAATTGACCTTGCAGAGCAGCCCTAGCCAATAGGCTTGGATGCTCTGCCAGGTCATTTATCGTGTTGATAATCAGTCTTCAGACCCGGTCACATATGATTCCGCGCCCATATCGCGTCCACATCGCAGCTAAGAAATCTGAAAACATTTTGGACGCGGTAACTGGGACGTGATATGGCCGCTGGCGGCTGTTCCATTGTCGAAACACTCGTAGCACGGCTTACAATTTTCCACCGCGTCTAGTGTTAAGGTATGCAACCCATCATTGGAACTAAAGAGCCAGAGGCGAAATTTGAAAAGTGATTGTAATTCATAAACTGTGTTACATTTCCATTCCAAATACAAACATTTAAGCGTTTTGAACGGTTTTAAATTAATGCATACTTATGGAAATACAAGTCTGTGTGATCGAGTTGAAATCACAAAGATGGTCGAGCTGCTATCAGGAAAGAATCGGGAGTGCTCGTGTTGGGGTCTAGGTTGATCGTCTAAAGATCGAGAAGAAGTCGTGTACATACATTTGGTCAGGCTAGATCGGGGAAATTAGGTGGTCGTGTTGATCGAGTTGATAAGATTAGCAGTGGGAACCAAGCATTGGCATGTCATCGAGTTGTTCTGATAAACAGTAGGAATCTAGCACACACATACGCACGCACGCGATGGCTAATTTCAGCCGTGGTGTGGACGCGATATGGAAGCGGAATCGTTCGTAACCGGGCCTTACGATAAAAAAGCATAGCGTGAAGAAAGAGACTTAGATCTACTTTTTTTTCCAATAAACCAGAAAACCACCCTTTTCATGACTCAAAGACAATTCGCTTCTTTTTGTGTGAATTCATGGTTTATTGACTGTAAACAAAAATCCTTTGTTTTTTATTTCTCTATCTTTCGGGGCATTCCATGAGTTTTCTTAACCCTTTACCAGACGGTTTCTATATAGGCCCATAATGTTGCTGCTGAGAACGTGTTAATTACAATATTTAAAGGAAAGGGGGGATAAAAGAGAAAATGCTGATCCTTTTCCATCAGTGTTTCCCAAAGAAGGCATTCAGTCTGATAAAAAAAACCCTACTTATTAATTTCTGCCACTAGAAAAAGTTTTTGTTTGGGAACTTGACAACTAGACCCGTAACCAAACGATTTAGACAGGGTATAGAGGATGAGAATTGACCTGGCAGAGCATTCCATTCAATTAGCATGCGCTGCTCTGCCAGGTCATTTATCGTGAGGTATACTGTAGACGGGAAAATAAATAAACAAATCGTATGTCGCCAACAATTTAACTCTCTTTCAATTTTCTTTCACCTTTCAGACTTTTACATAACCCATTCCCAAGCGACAGATTTTGGACCAGTCCTGTTTAAAAAGAATTGCAGATGACAAAATAAATGCTATCAAAAGAAGAAAATGTATGGATTATAGCTTAGAAAATATAGGGACAAAGGTAGAAAATGCCGATTCCTAATCTATTAGGAACGTCAAAACCAGATCTTGTTTGGGAAAGGGTTAAATAAACGTGAGGGAAAAAGAATGAGGAGTATCTCGTATGGATTTCTCAAGTGATTATTTTAATGGCGAAAACAGTCATGTTTTGATATGGCGCGATCAGTCTTTTTTGGCGAATATTGTATGATTTTCGAATTGGTTCTTTAGAAAAGAATTGTATTGCATATATGTACTTTTACTTTACGATAGGGTGAAATAAATGAAAATGGTGGATAAAAATGTCACACAACATTGGTTTACGTACAAGCGCACCATTTGGATTGTGCTAGTATGTGCCGTGACTATTAGCGTCGGTGTTTACCTAAATCACGTCAGCAAGACGTCGGAATTGCGTAGAACTCCGACGTTCCCTATAGACGTATTTCAGACAATTGGATTAGAACTCGTGAAGCTTTTCATGAAGTTCGATGCAAATTGGGATGACGTGATTTCTCTGTATGAGTTTCGGGATTTTTATCGTTATGTTACAAAGAACGGAACGGTAAGTCTTTAATCATTTACCAAACAAGACCAGGCCCCGGTTTCTCGAAAAAAACTTACGTACGTTCTCGTGCTCAAATCTGAGCACCGTGTTCAAATCGCACGAAATCCACGTGAACTTCAATCGAATACCCTTCAACGTTGGAGAATATTCCATTGAAGTTGAACATGTTGCTCATGTACATAAGGTTTTTCGAGAAACCGGTTTCTCGAGTAAAATTATTTAAGTACGTTCTCAGACTCAAATCTGAGCAACGTACCCAAATCACACGAAATCTACGTGAACTTCAATCGAATACGGTACCCTTCATTGTTTGAGTGTATTCCATTGAAGTTTGGCATGTACTCATGAGTATGAACTCACGTATTTTCGAGAAACCAGGGTCAGGTTTTGACGGCTCTTAAAAGAATATGCTCATGTGAACATTAAGGCAGAAGAAGAAAATGCTGGTAACCAGCATGAAAACATTGATACAAAATAAGAAATTCTCCTGTCTTAATATTTTCTGGGCTTTATCATACATGGGTCGTATCTGTATCAACACATATTTTGCCGTCTGTAGCAGCTTTGGAATGGACCGCCCCGAAATTTAGCCGTTTTGGAAAGGGATTATACCTGGTTGTTGAAAAAAATCCCTGGTTAATAAAGTCTTTTAAATAGAAAGAAAAGAAAATAGTAATAAACAACGTTTTCTCATTTTCCCGCAATGTGTTGTATGTCATTACTTACACAATGGTGAATACCTTCTATGTAGGCATCTTTGTCGTCGTCCGACAGTGTAGCCTATCACGTGAAATTGGACAATAAAAAAATAGAGGAAAATGATCAATCTTTTCCAAAACGGCAACATTTTAGACTTGGCCAAATACAAAGATGTTGCAGACGGCAATTTCAAGTGAATTATTTTAATTGTTGTCTTGTCATTATTAATTTCTTTATTTTCCTCAATGTTTTTGGAGCCTTTGTCTTTAGGGTAGTCAAAAAAGAGTCAATGTGTCTGAATGGGTTGAACAAAATTCCCCTCTCCCACACATATTTTCGGAATTTAATTTGCCGTCTACAAACTCTTTCAAGTCGGACTTGTCTAACGTTTCTTTTTTTTTTGCTTTAGTAAGGTCAAAAATAATCATATTGGTCGACCCTCTGGCTGTCTATTTAAGTTCAGTGAGAACCAATCAGATTATCAAAGACGTTTTTCTCGTCTAATGAAATTACTTAAGTTTTAAATTCAATAAGATATTTAGAAACAGGGATTGTTTGGGAAGTTTTTTCAAGTACTGTGATGTCACTTTAGTATTCTCTGCAAAATCACACTTGAAAACGGAATTCGAAGTTCAAGGAATTTTTTGAAAAAAAAAAAAAAAAAAAAAAAAAAAAAAAAAAAAAAACCATTTTGCCAAATATCTATATGTAAAAGTGGAGACGTCAAAATCAGAGCGTTTTGAGAAACGGGTTTAACCCATTATCAAAGGGCAGAATTTCAGGGTAGTAAATTTTGAAAGCTGTTGCCAAGGACAATTGTAAGTGACAGAAAATTGAAGAAATCGCTTGTCACAAACAAATGCTTCATTTTCCACACTGTTTTCCAATGTCTCAATGTATTGGGGCGTCAATATACAGGAATGAGTTAATGGTTATTTCTATTCTTTTCATTTTTCGTGGTTTAAGAAGAAACTAAAACCTAAGGATGGAAAGCAGCCAACTTTCAGAGACGATGATGAAATAGTTACCGTGCAGGCCAGGTTCAAGCCCCTAGACATCCGAACATTGCGACAAAGGGACCATATCAGTGTGGATTATTCTGTAAGTTGTAGAAACTCTATCAGCTTATATTCAAGCCTCTAGATATCCGAACATTGCGACAAAGGGACCATATCAGTGTGGATTATTCTGTAAGTTGTAGAAACTCTATCACCTTATATCTTCTCTATTACCGGGTAATCCTTGCATCGAAAGTTTTGGAAAATATTGAGGGACGGAAAAATGCTTTAATATAACCAGTATGTCTGCCTTTTACATCAACGTTTTCTGTGCTGATACATTCTTATACAGGTTGTCGGAGATAAAAAATATATATATATATTCCAGAAATATTGAATGGAATGCTCAACCTGCAAAGCTAGATTTTTGTCTACCCAACGAAATTTAAAATGAAGTTGAATTAGTCTTTCTAGATCAAGTATGAATATAATTAACTGACCCGCCGTTTATATTTGTGACCCGTCACGCTAAAAGGGACCTTATCAGAAGTCCAAAATCTAAATTTTGGCAAAGTTGTCAGACTCAGCACAGGACAACCAGATACCGTATGTGAAAAATGAACTTAATATATTAAGATAGAGAAAACATTCCAGATTCAGACAATTACATAAAAGTGAAAAGTGTCGGCTCTAGTCTGGCTGCGCGGACTGCGCAGACTGACTAGGGTCGATATTTTTCACACATCCGATAAGGTCCCTTTTAGCGTGATGGGTCACATTTATAACAACATTTATGGGAAACTGGAACTTGATAAAACAGTGAAAATTTGGAATCAGCGCTAATTCCTTTATTTTTACCCTAGATAATGAAATGCACCACAAAACATTGCTAACTCTGACTGCCCCAATGTTGCTCTGTTTACCTGAAAGGCCTTCTATTTAAACAGATACTTGTAGTTTTGGAGAATAGCATGGTCTTTTTTTCGGATTGAATCACTCCAAAATTTTGTCGCTTGGGTTAAATTTTGATACTTTGATTGAATCAATATTTTTCTGTCCAATAATTATTGAAAATTTTTCAGATAATGGGTGGGATAGACACATACGCCGGACTCAAGCAGTGGCAATATCCTAACAAACGACGTATGAATTTAGCCGTACGTCAATTCAACGTCTTTCTGCCGTCGATCACGTCAAAGATGCTAGGCGACGTCTATGAAATCGTGGAACTGACGAAAGCGAAGGAAGACGTGGACAACGCTGCCTTGTCAAACCATAGATATACACCTCCGAATATTAAGAGGAAATATTTAACAATCCACAAACTTCTGACGATGTTTCATGAACGACCCTTCATTTTCACGAGATTCATACCACGTGGCGCGGTAGGCATAGTTCGAGCAAGGAATGAGAAATACAACGAAATCGTTTTTAGGTGAGATGAAGTTTTCCTGACACTTTTGGGAAATTACGATGATTTGCAAAGAAAAGATAATTAAATGCAATTGTATGTAACTTTCTATCAACATTTTTTGAATTAGCAAAGTAAGGTTTAGAAAATATATTAAAAATAATCTTCGGGATATATAGCATTTGTGACCCGTCGCGCTAAAAGGGACCTTATCGGGTATGTGAAAAATATCGACCCTAGTCAGTCTGTGCAGTTCGCACAGCCAGACTAGGGCCGACACTTTTCACTTTTATGTAAATTTCTAAATTTGGAATTGTTTCCCTATCTTACTATAAGTTCATTTGCGCATACGGGATCTGGTTGACCTGTACCGAGCCTGACAAGTTTGTCAAAATTTGGATTATTAGAGTTCGGATAAGGTTCCTTTTAGCGTGACGGGTCAAATGTATGTAGAATGGCATTAAAATATTGAGCGAAATGTAGAAAATAACAACAACTAGCATAAAACGCTAACCACCTAATCTGATTGAAATCTGGTCTTAAAATCTGACAGGCACCAGAAAGGGTTCATCTTCTATGAACTTGGAAAAATCGAAATCGGTTGAACCCTATATTTACTCTGGCCAACCAAATCCCTTAATGTAGGCCTATATATTTTTCTATGACGAGCATGCGTTTACAAGCACATGAATCAGCGCTGGAATGCGATGTTTTCGTGGCTTGATTTACGGTTTTAACCGCTTTCAGAGTCATGAAACCCTTTATTTGATTGGTCAGAATAAAAAGTCATTGAATATGACCCCTTACTGATGCACTTCAGATGTTAATGTCAGTTTGAACGAGATTTTAATCAGATTGTTGCCAACCATTTATTATTTCTCCCTTTAGAATACACGCCGAGTTCCAGCTTAACGAGCCACCGGCCGGACCATTCTGGTTCACACCCGCACAATTTACGGGCAGCTTGATTATTTCTCAAGATTTTAAACACATTTATGATTTTCATATGTACGTACCCACGGACAAACGGATGAATGTCGGTAAGTCTGGAATTTACTTAATAGATCGGATTCGACGATGAATGTAAAACAATGGCAGTCAATTTTGACGGTCAAATGGTTTTGAAAACACAGAGAGAAAATTCCAGCAGATTTAGTGACAATTGAAAAAGACAAAGGCTGCTTTTAACGTTCAATCATATGTAAAAAAGTGTAGGTGACCAAGCTCATTTGTTAATGTCACCTATCTAGTTAGAAGGAATCTTCTGGGATGTGTGAACAGTATGATGATAATTATTTGCGATTTTATTTCAGGTTTATTTGACAAACAACTTAATATTTCTCCTCGTATATTTGTAAAAGTTGGTTTTTACTTTTGTTCAAGATTTAGAATGGTTAGAGGGACCTGGAATGATGGTCGACATCGGATACATGCGAGAAATGTCCCTACACATAACCGCCCCTTCTGTCCCATTCGCACAATTTAATCAACAAGAACAACATACGACAGGGAGTCAAATAATTGTTGAGAACATTACGTGGGTCGAGGAAATACCACTAGAAAAGGCATTGAGTTTGCTTGAAGAAGAGATGTATCCGTTTAAAAAGGTAACGGTCGGGACTTAGCCAATGATACGGCGGGGAATCACATGACACAACATTGTCAGGAAATAGCGAATACTTCTGTTAATACGGGACCATTTTGAATTCGGTTTGAAGCAGACGTGTGAAAGTCAGGAATTAGCTTGATGTTGTTGATCTTTTTTAAAAAAAATCAGCTGATAAACGCGTTATTGGCGACCAACCAAACTTTTGGTTGGTCGCCAATCACTTTTTATCAGCTGATTAAAAAAAAAAAAAAAAAAAAAAAAAAAACAGACCCTCTATATCAAATCACTGGCGTTTTCCTGCATTCTCTCCTTCAAGTTTTGTTTTCAAATCAAAATGTTTCGCATGATTTGAATTAATTTTGCGAATATTCCGCAGATCAACAGATGATGGGGAGTTAAAGACGATTTAAATAAATACTTACAATATAGGATATGAATTTGGAAAAAAAAAATATTTAGAATGAATATAGCTATCACCCTCTTAGATCGTCGCTTTTCAACAAGAAGCTCGTAACTGCAGTTTAAATCAAGCTGCAGTTAAGAGTTTTTTTTTGTTGGAAAGCATCGATAGGTTGCTTTGACGTGTGTATAAATTCTTGTTAACGTTTGTTTATGTCAGATCCAATACCACAATCTCTCAGAAGCTACGAGACTAGCAGATACTGAGAACAAGCTGATCCATGCTATCGTATTGTGGGGTGCTTTGGACGACCAGAGTTGCTGAGGATCGGGGCGTACTTTGAGGGACAATGATCTCCAAAGTGCGCCCGTTATGGAAATCCTGAAGAAAAGCTATATTAGCACGTGGTGTTTTTACGGCGATCTGAAGGTATAAATAAGAAAATATATCCAAAACAAAATGTTACGTCTTTAAGGTAGTACAACCATCATTAGATACCAAACACTTTTTGCAACCTGAGGATCGGGGCGCACTTTGAGGGACAATGACCTCCAAAGTGTGCCCGTTATGGACATCCTGAAGAAAAGTTATATTAGCACGTGGTGTTTTTACGGCGATCTGAAGGTATAAATAAGAAAATATATCCAAAACAAAATGTTACGTCTTTAAGGTAGTACAACCATCATTAGATACCAAACACTTTTTGCAACCTGAGGATCGGGGCGCACTTTGAGGGACAATGATCTCCAAAGTGCGCCCGTTATAGAAATCCTGAAGAAAAGCTATATTAGCACGTGGTGTTTTTACGGCGACCTGAAGGTATAAATCAGGCTCGCAGGAAGCAATCTTACAGAACTCGGGGGCTCAAGCCCCTGTCCGGACCAGTGTCTGAGTAATGGAGGGGCTAAATTGGATTTACTATAAATTGTCAGTGTGAAATAAGGAAAAGTCGGGCTTTTTTGGCAAATCTTTTTGGGGAGGGGGGTTGAGCTTGTTTACCGGCCCCGAGCCCCCTGTTCCTACGGGCCTGGATAAACCATTTGGCCTAAATATTTCTCGAACAAGTCCTGATTTTGACAAAATTAAGTTATTTAATATATCATTAGATACCAAACACTTCATGCAACTTAAGGTGTCATCCCTGGTAACACCCTGAAGTTGTGAAGGGGTACTATCGTCAATTTCCGTTGCCACGTATGACACCCGAAGTTGCACTAATTATTTGGTATCTAATAATGATGGAGTAAATTAATAAACAAAAAGTATGATAAATCTTTGATACAAAAGAAGAAAATGCATCTTTCCACAAAAGTTGTATGTAAAATAAATAATGAAGCACAACCATATTTCAAGTTTTCAGCTCTTCTCTATCACGGTGTATAATCACGTGACTTGGAATTTCCGATAATCTTCAATAACTTTGTCAATACTTGACCAATTTGAATTCGGTTTGAAGCAGAGAAGGTGGAAAAATGTAAGGAATAACATGGTCGTAGTAGATTTTTAAAATATAAACTGATAAAAAAGTTATTGAGGATAAACCAAAATTTCGGTTTATCTTCAATAACTTTTTTATCAGTTGATTAGGTTGGTTTCCTTACTTCTCGGACTGAATTGAGGGTACTGTCTTAATTTGGGCAATTCGTCCTTACATAATTGTCTGTTGTTAACTGTCTCCAAATTGTGGTCGTTGTATGGCGTACTAAGAGAATATCAAAATTGAATTATCATGTGTACCAAATTGTGGTGGTTGTTTTTTCTTTTGTTTTTTTTTTTTGTTTAAAAAAACGCCATAACTACAGATTTATATAAGATGTATCTAGATCTACAAGAATTTTTGAAAAAAAAAGCGATGACATTTCTCCTTTTCCCTTGCAGGATTTAAGTAACAAGACAATTTCAGAACCAACTTTATCCCAAGTTTCACAACAATACCTCAAACATTTCGAGTTTCCCGTGTCAACTTTAATAACACACGCCAATGGCTCAGTTATACACAAAATGTCAACGAATGAGTTCTTTGAGAGAATATCCATGCGACCTGAACGGTAAGAATGATTTTTTTCTTTTCTGAACTGGCAAACTTGTGGTGTTGTCAAATGGCTAGGTTCTAGAATGGACTAAAATGGCCCTGTAAACACGGATATTTTAATATATTTAATAATTTCTCCAAAAAAAAGCATACTCTGGTACATTGGCTTCCGGTATATACAATTATTTCACAAACTTGAATGTCTGGTGATTTGAATAAAGAATTTTTTTTTTGAAAAAATGAAGTAGGGTAATTTTACCTCCAAAGTGAACTTAGCTCTTTGAAAGATGCTGAAAACAACAACTCGTTATTTTTTGACAAAAAACTTTGTTACTGAAGCTTAACACAGTTACTGTACCACACGGCATATTTGAGGCCAACCAAATTCAAAGCTGTTGCATACGATAATTTCGAGTAAAGGAAAATTTATCAAAATGTGTAAAATTTAATCTATCTGAAATTATATTCTGCAACACCTTTCAAATTGGAACAGTCCAAAATTTTGCCGTCTGGTAATGGGATAAAATGACCTGTAAGAACACCACACACACGTGATGTAATAATACACGTTGCATGCGCGGATCCAGGGGTGCCCCTTGAATATGCAAAAATGGCTTATTGTAAGTGATTTTATACGGGATATTTCGTGAGTAAATGCAGCCCCCCCCCCCCCCCCCCCCCCCCCACCTCGGAAAACACGACTCGCTCTGGGGAAAAAATCTGGTCCGCGCAGGCGCTTTTCATCGTTAAAGCACTTCAAATGAATACTTGCGTTAAGAAAGGCATGTTTCTCTCTGTCACAAAGAAAATCTAAAACAACGACATGTCATTGATTTTCACATTTCCTTGTTATTTCATATTTCAGCGAATACTCACCAACCAACCTGTATGAAAAGTTCCTGAAAGAAGGTCTGTGGCGAGCATCTAGAAATAAACTTCTGAAGTAGATCTATGTCCACCTTTCCGTATAGAGGCTTTCGCTGTTTCAAATCGTTTTCGATTATTCTCGTTTTCCTCACGCCATCAACACGACGGGATTCACGTGACACAGCAATTTCAGTAAATTGTCGCTTTTCACCGAAAACCTCGTAACTGCAGCTTGTTTTAAGCTGCAGTTACGATGTTTTTGTTGAAAAGCGACGAAATTGTCAACGGTTTGGTTAATACTTGACCAATTAGAATTCTGTTTGAAGCAGGGAAGGTAATAAACGACAGGAATTAGCTGGATAATTTAGACTTTAACAAAAATTCATTTGATAAAAAAGTTATTGACAACCAAATAAAATTTCACTTGGTCGTCAATAATACATGTATTTCAATCTGCTGTTTTTAAAAGATCTTTCACATTCAGCAAATCACTAAGGTTTTTCGCCTTCATTGCCTGGAATCTTTCTCAAATATGTCATATCTTGACAGAATAATTGAGAAAGAAATATCTTAAGTATTGTGTCACGTGATTCCATGCCGTTTATCAAAGGGACGTCCGCCAAATTCGTCATACTTTTCTCTATATTAGACACTTTCGCTACTTTACTTCCAAAACACCGTAACTACAGCTTTAAACAGATGTATTTACGAGGGTTTCGAAGCAAAGGGACTATTGTTTTGTTTCTGCTTTTATATTTTGCAAGTGTTTCCTTAGCCATTTGTTACATGCATAAACACAAGTTCTTCCAAAGCACTTGGAATTATGAAAATGACACTTTGTTGATGATATGACGACATAATCTTAAAAATGATTATTCATTTGATTATGTCTGATATGTAATTCCGAAAAATATCAATAATGTGGATCATTGTCCTAAGTTTCTCATGCTCGCATCTTCATGCATGGTCGCACACAATTCCACGTCCACATCACGTAAACATAAAGTTAAACAATATGTGTTTGTGAAACACGAATGTCCCCGAAATGGTAAATGTTTTTAAAAGTTTTCGGACAAACAGACATACAGACGGTCGGTCAAACGTACAGACAGACGGACATGAGTAAAATATGCCCACGATCTTTCGGAGGCATAAGAATATGCTGCAGCGCTCACTCTTTTTGGAAGTGTTTCGGCAGTGGTTTGGACGCAGAATAGTGTCTTTGGCTTGATATTTAACCCTTTCCCTAGACCAGCTTATCACATCTCTTATACAACTGGCTTGGAAAACATCGAGACAAAAGAAGAAAATGCTGATAATCAGCATTTTCTTCTTTTGCCTCAATGTTTTCTGTGCTGTATTATTCATGGATTTTACATTTAGTAACATTCATTTTATCGTCTGCAGCAGCTTTGGATTGAACAATTCTGAAATTTTGCCGTTTGGTAATGGATCAAAGGACTAAATATGTATATATGCACCGTCATAGCCTACCTCGTAGGTAGTGTGTGAATATTAGACCCATTTTTCTTTGTAATAAAATGTTTGAAATAGCAATGTTTTCAGTCAGAAATAAAAACAAGCAAAACAATTAGATTGTTTTTAATTGGACGCCTTTCGGACGTCCAATTCTTATAACCACTTTTCGACAGGCGTAATGGGTTTTCATTACCAAAAGACTCTTCTCAGACTCAATTGCCAGTTGGTCAAAATTCAAAAAAACATTTTGTGACCATACAAGAAAACTGTCGTATCTTTTCCTGCTTTCTATGTGTTCTCTATCAAACACTATAGGATTCATTGCCCTATTCAATTCATGCCACGTCTTTACCAACTTTACGATCTTTTTTCGAATTAACCATTTTCTTGTAGTGATTTGACTTTCGTGATATTGTGTAAAGGGTAAGATCTTTAGAAAGCGATACAAGCATACAGTATATTAATAAAGTTAACAAGCGCCCTTTATCACCAACAGCAGCGATAGCTCAAACGGGAAAGGATTCGCCTCGCCTTTGGAACGCCGTTGGTTCGACACCAGTTCGGACCATTTCGTCTGTATAACATTTGTTAAAACGTTTGTTTACTGAAAGCAGACATTTTAGGATGATTACACTATTTAACGCACGTTTGTGTATGACACATTTTTTTTCTTTGATCATTGTTGTTTAAGTCTTTGACATATTTAAAGAAACGGGCTTTCCACTCGACGTATTTTGGAAACAGGGTTTTAAAATTGATTATCGGGGAGAGAGTTCATTTCGCAACTCAGGTTCGACTCGACGACAAATTGGGGTTCCATCTGAACAGCCTCAGATGAGACTCTAGTGATATCCACCTATTCAGGAAAATAGTTACTCTTACGAGTTTTATTTTTTTTCCTCCATCATCTGTATCACTGATATTCGACAGTATCATGGCCTATTTACATACTGATCAATGAGTATGACACCAATTATTACTAAGTACTTGTATAAGATCGAGTGACAGCGATCTGTATTTATTACTTTTAAGTGACCCGTTTACGGTAATTGTGCTAAGAAGGTGAAGCAATGGATCTGCAACAGTCAAAATGGTACCTGGATGATCGGGTGAAAATGTGTAAAGATAGGGACATTGCTATTCTCAAATGTTCATTGATAATGAAATGAAGATTTAAATTGCGTATTGTACTCCACTGCCATTTTTCCGACGGCACGTTCCCAATTCCTGCTTTGTGTGCACATCTGTAGATGTAAGGATGCTGCGGTAGTACTGGTATGAGGAATCCATGGTTCTAGGTGCTCCAATTCACCTTTTAATTTATTTCAGCAAAATGTATATTGAATTTGATTGTTTTTTAACCACAACCAGGGAATTTTTTTTTTACTCTAAACACTAACAAAAATCAAAGTACTTGGAGCACTGTATTTAGACGTCTCTGATTGATTGAGTGGAATTGTATGTAAATGATCGGCGTTTCATTAATTCATTTCGTTGAATTTGTGTTTAGATCGATTCTAAATCACTGTGGTCGTTTTTTCCTAAACGACGGGGGAGAAAAAAGTTGAAAAAAGATGATAAAAAAGAACAATGTCTAAGTAGAATTCGAACCCAGTGCCTTCCAGATATAGACATGTGTAAATAGTACAAGGTGAGTGCTCTGCCAAGTGAGCTATCGCGGCTTTCATTTATGTAGCGCGTTTGCTTATATTTTAAGTACATTGCTTTGTTTCGTCCATTACAAAATCAACGAAAGGTGTAACTGACCATAATACTCGTAGTTAAATCGAAACAATTGCTAATCACATGGCAATAATTGAATTGGGTAATCGAATTAATAGTGATTATTCATAGAGACAAATCAGTTGTCTTGAAACGGCAATCAAATCATTCTGAAGTCTGAGAGGAGGTTTTTGGCAATAAAGCTGATTTCGTATGTCCGAAACCGGTCTTATAGAATTAAACGTTAAAGGGAAATAATATAGGCGTCTGATTCTTCTTTTATACAAAACAACATCATTCAATGAATCATTTCAGTAAAAACATTTTTCAAATTATGAATGAAAAAAGAAATTATTCAAGATTTTAATTTTCCGTATCAAAATTTGTGCGAAAAATTATCTCCCTTGCAAATTACTTCCTCTCCCTTTCAAATTACTTCCCTTTGGTCATTTATCATATTCATATTACCTGGGAACTTGATCGGTCACGTGACAAGTGATGTCATTTTCGAAGTAGAATATGACACTGAATTTCAGCGATATAAACGGCGAAGAAATCGACAGTATGTATTTATTAGGCTTTTATGTACGGCTTAATTATTTCGGTAAAGAAAATAAACATAATATATATTTGACAGTTTGTATTAATCTTGTAAATAAGTTTGGTTTATAGGGGTTTTACGCCGTTTTCATCTACTATCTCGTATAGAAGTGATCGTACTAGAGTAAACGGTGGACAAACACGAAATGATTGAAATTATATATATATATTTTTTGAAAAGTGAAGGAACGAATGGGGACATATATAGATCTAGTATGTTATAGACGTAAATTGAAATGTTTATTTATTGAATGAATAAAGGAATATGCGCAATGAAAAAACTAATGAAAAAGGCGAATATTAAGATTTTATCCGTCAATATTGGTGTTCATAAGAATAGGGTTTTTGTGCAATCTTTCACAAGAAATATTGATGAAAAATGAAAATCGTAAAATTAAACATGCTTGTTGTCTGCAACTACTTTGATTACAGACGAAACCAGAGTATTTTTGCCGTTGGAAATGGGTTAATCCTTTCCAAAACTACAATGTTTTAGAGGTTTCCAATTCCGAAGCTACAGAAGATCAATTTGATATTGATAAAGAGAGAATTTATTTGCAATATAGCGAGGAGATTCGGATTGTTGAATTAAAAAGGGAAAACTACGATCGTTTTTTCCTGGTTTTCACCAGATCATATGTTTTAGAAAAGGGCATTTTTGAAAACTGCTTCCATTAATTGCTGTACTGAGTAAAGGGAGTGAATAAACATGTGTTTTATGACATCTTTGACACCCGTGTTTATTGACCTGTATCTTACACCCGTTATGGTTTGTGTAATTAATCAGCTCATTATGTAATAAAGTGTTTATTTCCAATTATTGTATGAAAAGAAAAAACTATTAACGCTTTTTTCGATTGAAATCAATTTTCAAAAATGATCCTTTTATTTTCGATGACACAAGGAAACAATAAATAAATAAATAAATAAATAAGAGAGAAAAGGATTAAATGCTGAGGTCACCATTTTCTCCTTTTAGCAATACTTTGATATCTCATGATAATTAAAAAAAATGCCCAATCTTAATTTTATCGCCTGCAACTCATAATGATACAGTATTATATCAAAACTGTTCGATAAATGCCCATAACGATCTTTATGCACTCTCAACTCTTTCCCAAATAGCACAAAATTAGAGTTCAATTTTAACAGCCGCTACAGATAACAAAGGGATGCTGATAAAAAAGGGATTCTCTATATGTCGCGGAAAATATTGAAACAAAAGGTGATCACGTCGATTATCAGCATATTAATATTTTGTCTCAATGTTTTTACCAAGCCTTTTCTGTTTTGCGAAAACCAACACACATAGATTGTATTTCTTTTTCACTTCACTTTTTTAACTCTCACGCGCTAATGCGATTATAGTAAAAGTAGAAACTGATTTAGACAGACAATTTCTTCCTTCCATACATTGTTTTCTACCCAAAGAGACAAAAAATAAATTCCATACACTTGCTATTTTCGTCTGCAACATTTTTAAATTTAGACCAGTCTAAATTCTTAGCGTTTGCCTTGGTAATGGGTAGGATGAAACCCTGTGAATTGAAACAATGCCTGTTTCGAACGGCAGAGAATATCGCATTTTAGGAGCAGCACTAATGAACACGCAATCTTGATAATTATGTTTTAGCATCTCGTTTGGATAAAGATTTGTTTGTCATCAAATTTTGAATAATCTTTGAATGACCTGACGGTACAAATTAAGTAGAAGTTGTTCGGTCCTGGTTCAATCTCAGAATCCACTTTCGTTTTCAATTTGATTTCCTCGGAAAAACAAATATATATTATAATGTTTTATGGGTTACTAAGTTAACATTGCAATGGTAAGCTACACACAACATGATTTTGAAGCGATATTCCATAAACCTTAACCCATTACCGGACGGCAAAATTTTGGACTGTTCCAATTTGAAAGTGTCGAAGAAGTCAATTACACGCCCATGAAAGTTTAGAAATCTTTCAATTTTGTGTTGGAAAGCATTGTAAAAAAAATGAAGAAATTGCTTGCTGCATGCAATTTCTTCATTTTCCACAATATTTTCCCTTGGATTTTGCTTGAGGTGCGTCAAAAAGCGTCACTGTATGGGAAAGGGTTAATATCAGATCACTCGATTATCGATAAATGACGCAGTTGTCAATGTAGACAGGTTCGACTATTTCGTATCCAAGGATACAGAATCCAAGGGAAGTAATTGATGCGGCGAATTTTGTGTATTGGTAAAATCGATAATTTGGCTGCTGGTTTGCAATGGGTTAATGCTTTCCTTAACGTAATAACTTTGCTTGTAATGTTTTTAAACCATTTCCGAGCGATTTATAAGGATGAACTGCGAAATCGTAAATTTTTTAAGGTTCTCCTTTAAACGTCTAACAGAAGAATGAATAAAATATCTATCGTTCATGTACAACCCCGCTCAATCAATCAGGGACGTCCAATTACAGTGCTCTCAGCACTTTGATTTAATCTGGAGTCATGGCACATGTTTACAATTTTGCCTATATTAACAAAGGGAACGCGTTCTTATTATTTATGTAACACATAGCAAATAGAATATTTAGACAAAGGGAGAAAAAGCTGGCTTCACAGCGTTTCCATATTTTGTCTTTAGAAATGTTATGCAAACTTGTCTCTGTAAGGGACGCCAGAATCAGTTGTTTTGGTTTTTTTTGTGTGTGTGGGGGTGGGGGCGGGGTATGTGGTGTGGGGGACTGAATTACTAAATACTGTGTTTTTAAACTTGTTTATGTCTTTTACAAAATCTGTCAAATAGAAAATTAAACATTTACCCACACAAACACTGGTTAAATGTCAATAATTGCCAACAGCTTTTGGAAACATCGATAGAATAGACGAATCAGCCCTTTTTCTTATTTGCTCTCAATTTTTCTACACTACATGACAGAATATAGAATTTTTCTGCTCATAATGACATTGTTTTTTAGCCTTTGATGCAATACACGGTGGCTAACCCACGTGAATGTTTAGAAACGTCCGTCGACACGCTCGCTTTATTTAAAATCTTGGCGTATACTTTAACTTATTTTGATGAGATAAAGTGCACCGTATGGGTCTTTGATGACATCATTTACAGTCACGTTGTTCAGTAACGTTACTCAGAATTTAAGAAAATCACCAATACTTTTGTCAATTCTTGACCCATTTGAATTCCGTTTAAAGCAGAGAAGGTGGTAAATACCGGGAATAAGCTGGACGTGGTATATTTTCTGTTGATCTTCAATAACTCTTTTATCAGCTGATTTTTCAAAAATCACCCACTTCCATCTAATGCATGACATCTGTCCACCTTCTTTCTGAAATTGTTGTATCACGTGATTATCCACCGTGCCAGTTGTATCTCAATTTTCACCAAACGCCATTTATTTTTTCAAACATTCAAACGCGATTTTATCCGTCAGATGATAACGGTTTCACCTTTTTTGGACACAGAAAAATGCTCGAGTTTGAATGTTTGAGTAACACCGAGGTTAGTCTGGTTCCCGCACCTGAAATCTACTAAGGATTTAAATCCGTAGTGTATCAGAGGCGGGAACCAGACTATTACGAGGTGTAGTGTAGAGTGAGTTACAATCTGATTCAAATCCGATATTAACTTACAGTAACGTCTGACAGACACTAACAGGTCATTTTCTATCTTCTCAAATGGGCGTAGGCCTACGTTGTACTTTATCTTGTTAAAATCTGTGTGGTATAACCTAAGAAATTAAAAGAAACCCTACCCTCTGTATGTTTTACAAAATGACAACTTCAAAGAAATTTGACAGCATGACGGATTTTGTAATTTCAATTTTAGATCTTTTTTTATGTCTGGCTTCATTACAATCTCATTAAAATCCTGTGTTTTCTTATAGTAACATCTGACAGGCACTAGTTAGGGGTCATCATTGGTGAAACTGAGATTTTTTCTTATCCTAATCAATCAATCAATCAATCAATCAATCAATCAATCAATCAATCAATCAATCAATCAATCAATCAATCAATCAATCAATCAATCAATCAATCAATCAATCAATCAATTATCTTATTATATGTGAATTACCATGACAAGAACGTGCAAACACATGGTTCTGGACTGAAATATGATGTCCGCGTGGCCTTTCTATGGTTTTAAGCGCTTCAGAAATCAGTTAAGAATTCATTTGATTGGTCAGAAAAAAGGATCATTGAAGATGACCCTCCACCTGATGCCTGTCAGATATATTACTGTAAGTTATTACCGGATTTTAGTCAGAATGGTCTAAATAGTAACTCATCACAACTCCTTGTTTTGACAACCCTATAAATTGACTGTTTAGAAAGGTTTTGTGGAAAAGAAGAAAATGTTTCAGATTTCTAAACAACATTTTCTCCCCTCTTTTTTTTTTTTTTTTTTTTATTTGTTTTCTTAGTTTTAGAACTGCCCAACTGTGTCAGTCGCATAGGCGACATAATGTATTATTTTTTTCCGCCAAAACAATTACATGTATAACTCCACCAGCCAAATTTGAAAGTGACGTATGATTGTGTTTATCATTTACAACCAATCAACCTGCTCATTTAGCACGTGCACATTGTAAACGGTACAAATGGGAAGAGTTTATTGATTAGAAACAGTAAACACAATACTACGCCACTGTCAAATTTTGCTTGTGGATCTATAATCTATAAACCTTCTCTTCGGTGTGATAAAACAAACAATTTGGAATCACACATATAAAGATATACTGAGTGAAAATTACATATTAATACATTGGGCAACAATTGTCTTCACTCTAGTTTCATATACGAGGGGTGCGCAATATATTTTGTCAATAACTATACATGTATATGATACGAATATAAATGATTCCATGTACTGCATAGTATGTTTCACTTTGTTTCAAGGTAAATGTACTTCCCATTGTAAAATATTCACACCTGAAGCCTTTCTAACGGGTTCATAGAGAATTTTTCACAAACCGTTTTGGTGATTTCTAAAGCACTTATACACATCGATCTTTGTAGTGTAACTAGATGTACGTTTAAATCTAATGTAGTCTCGCCTTATTCTACGTATATACTTTCTAAATATATGAACTCTGTTCTATCCGCCTAAAAACGAATGATTGACATTCATCATCGATCGTTTTTATGATCACATTTGCATGAAACGTAGAAAGGCGTAGCATATATATATGGAAGTTAGATGATTGCATGGGAGAGATGGGTTGTTGTAAGGACATGCTGTCGCTTGGTTATTAAAAGCTGCTATCATCTATAATTGTTGTTGTTGTTCCTTGGTTCCACCACATAGGCTTATTTGGTGCTCGTGACCAGAGATCGATCCAGCCATGTACTGCCACAGAGACAAAGGTTAGTGTTGCTACTAATGTTTACTTCGCCTCTTTTGATTATGACAGGTGCTGACCGGGACCATGCAGAAAGTCTTCGAAAAACTAAATGTTCAGTTTCAGGAAATTTTGATTTACATGTATCAATTTCTTCAGAAATAACACAATCTCTGTCTACAAATTCAATTCATACAAAAGATAATAAGAAAATTGCTAAGCCACGGGGATATTTCTTTTAAACAAAATACAATGTTTAGGATTGGGTACAGAAAGTGTTTGCACATTGCAACTAATGGTCAGAGAAAGGCATTTGAGGAAAAAAATGAATAATAATCTTTAAAAAATGATAAATTAAATTGACAGACAAATCCAACTTCTGTAGTTAAGTCACGCAAATTAGGATAAAAATGCATTACAAGTACAAGCATGGCCAAATATCTAAATCCCGTTGTTAGGTTAAATGCAAAACAGCAACTTTTAGCCATATTGAAGCTATGTTCTGCGTACTTAACTTAGATTACTATTTTTTTCTTGCAAAACAGGAAGTTACGTTTTTTCAGAAAAGGGTTAAAGTTAGATTTCAAAATACATGAATCAATAACGATAGGTTATCGAAAGTTTAAAGTTATTTAATACCTGAAGGCTTTCGGCTGTCATATTCAATTCACCAAATTATAGTAATTATGGGTAACAACAATGTCGTTTTGAGATTAATCTCATGTTTTACGTGGATTTATTTGTGTATATTTTGACGTGTTGCGGGTAGCTGGGTAGTTCTAAGACTATTGTTGGACATCTTCCACATACGCTAATTTGCGTCTCAGTGATAATTCGGACACTGTCTGTGTAATTGATAAATAGCTTGTATCTTATTGTGATACTGAATAGGCTATGATAATGATAAGACTTGTAGACTGATCGTACGTCAGGTATGGTTGCTGAACCATATAAAGGAGTTATGTTATTCCTTTTCTACTGAATAAGTCATTAGTTAGATTTGATGAGATGTATATCGTCATTGTTGTTACCCCAGTGAATACTAGTAGCTCGTTAAGCTTTGTTATGCACCATTTACTTTTTTTCCATTATGCAGGACACCTTTCTATGTCTATGATAGTTCGCTTATGTAGTTCGTGGTAGATTTAAGAATCTGTGTTTACTTAAGATATAAAAGTTAACTTAGACGTTAATCGAACATGAAAATAGCGAATCAATTAATACTCATGTAGGCCAAGAAAGCTGATAACAAGTTACCTCGCTCAGAAATGAAATTTCGACCTAAGTTCTTTTCATTCAGAAACTGTATTAAGTAATCATGTTCTTATTTAGAGGAGTTATGACAAGCAAATCTTTATTCTGAGATATATAAAGAAATGACCATGTTTTTTTTTTTTAGATCGTCTGAGGTATAAAAAGAAATGACCATGTTTTTTTATGTACATGTATATGTATATGTAATAAAAAAAACTATAAGGCTTAGATTAATTGTTAGCTAATTCATAAAATCCCAACAGAATCTGATGTAATTGCATTTACTCATAGTTATTATGAACAATGCTTTTTTTTAATTGCATATAGTCCGAACCATGCATCTACCATTGGCAAAGCACAAACATACAACTTAGTCCATTAAGGTATTACACCTCGATAAAGAGAGTATATCCAGACAAGTTCAAAAATTACATTAAAGCAGAAAAAATGACTTATTCAATCGCTTACCTGTCACGTAGATAGTTAAGGTCAACTGCCCTAGGCACATAAGAAATTAACTTTTATTTCTAATTAGCGCATTCCTTAATTACACTTCATTTACATACTGCAGAGTATTCTTACAGTAAAAGCTGATTTATCACTTTTTTTAAATAAAAATGCTTTGGCATCATAGAAGAAATTGTATTCCTTGTTCTGATTGACGGAAATCATCAGAAGTACTCAAAAACGTGTTTTTTTGCTTTAGCTCAAATTCCATATGATGCGTTCACCACATAAGCTTAGATTTATCATTAAGTAGTACCATTTCCTGTAGACTTGCAGACGAGCTATTAAATTGTCACATTCAACAGAAATTGATCCTTGATAAACTAGTAGGAATTGCATCCGTTGTTTCTGATAATTACCATTATGTTAGTTCTTCGTAAGAGATTCTGCAAAGGCAATCCCGAGAACCACATGTCTGGTCAGGGGGTAAGGTTTACGGAGGTACGCTTCACGTAAATGTCTCTTGGAACCAAACGGCATGATTTCACCGCACGGCATGAATTGGGGTACCAGCGTGACTTAGGCGACCAACCCACAGAAGCTACTGTACCTACGCCTACGGCACCGCTATACATTTATCCGTCGATTTACAAGACGGATGAGTAAGGCCTCTTGACAGCATACGGCATGATTAACCACACGGCAATTCCACCGGCAATTCCACCAAACGGCACGATTAACCACACGGCAAGATTTGACCAAACGGCGTGAATTACCACACGGCAAGATTTGACCAAACGGCGTGAATTACCACACGGCAAGATTTGACCAAACGGCGTGAATCATCCATACTTTACTAAAAGGACACACACATAGAGGAACTGTACAAATATTCGACTATCATCAATAAGTTATCCGTATGAAACTTCAGTCCAATACATTACAACTCCATTTCAAGCTTCAAGTTGTGTACAATCAACAAAAGTGTTAATTATATAACGTGATTCAATCTACATAAAATGGATTACCTACCACTTCAAAAAGAACAATAACAACAGTACTCCACAGCGAGAAACCATACAAGACTTATAACTTCACGACGCGAGAGAATAATGATGGAACTTCATGTCAACATATCTTTATATGGATTCAAGTTCTTCAATCAATACTCAAATTGCTAATTACTCAATTACTTCCTTACAGGACTTAACAATTAATCGTATATAATTAGCACGAATTAAAAGATTCCGCACATTGTTTTGATAACAAGATAGGAGAAACAGGATGTCGATTTAAAATTAAAGAATTATTTCACATCCTTGTGATTGGTTAATACTAAACTTAAGAAAACGGCGGCTATTCTTAAGTACTTTCGTCGTATCAGTAGCGATAGTAAAGAAAAGAGCTGGAAAACATTGGAGACTACGAAAAAAAAAAATCAAAACAATGTGTAGAAATAATTAATTAAGGTTGGATACAATTCACCAGGAAAGGGTTGAGAATAAGTTTGTCAAGGTTATTGAATTTAATTACCATTAAGTTAAACGACTGTATAAAATGGTCTATTTGACATGCCACGCCTACGGCAATATATATATAAAAAAAGCTTACTATCAAACCTTTCCCGAAAAATTCCAATTTACTGATTCAATTAACCAAATGCATGTCGTTAAGATTGTTGGTTATCAAATATGTATGTATATTATTAAATGATGTTATTACTAAATACAAGCATTTCAACTGATCAAATGTTGACAGGAAAGAGAGAGAGTATGACATACCTTAGTAAAAAGTATCATGTTTTGCTACATCTAACTGAAAAATCACGATATTTCTTTAAAGATTACTATGAAAGTACTGTTTTCTTTTAAAATCATTATTCCAGTATATTGTTTTCATTTAAAATCAATTGTTGTTGAAATATCATGTTTTTGCTACATACCTGTAATGTCATGGTATTTCTAAAGATTACTATTAAGTACTGTCTTCATTTAAATCATTATTCCAGTATTATTGTTTCATTTAAATCATTATTTCATTACTTCATTGGAATTAATAGTCACATTGTTGTTGGTTTCCATGTTATACAAATCACGAAAACATTGATTGAAAAAAAAAATAAAAAAAAATTAAAAAAAAAAAATAAAAAATAAAAAAAAAAAAATAAAAAAAAAATAAAAAAAAATAAATAAATAAAATAAAATAAAATTATTATATGGTTATAAGATGTAGTGTAACTAGATGTACGTTTAAATCTAATGTAGTCTCGCCTTATTCTACGTATATACTTTCTAAATATATGAACTCTGTTCTATCCGCCTAAAAACCCAATGATTGACATTCATCATTCGTTTTTATGATCACATTTGCATGAAACGTAGAAAGGCGTAGCATATATATATGGAAGTTAGATGATTGCATGGGAGAGATGGGTTGTTGTTAAGAGAGTTACTAGAAATGCTATCTCACGTATATTAAAACTATAATCTTTTACACTTGTTGTTGTTGTTCCTTGGTTCCACCACATCTTGGAAAAAAGAAAAAGTCTACTAGAACAAGATCTAAAGGGTAGACTGGTTTGGAAAGCACTTTCGTTGTCTCCTTTTTAAGAATGGCTGTTTCAGCTTAAGATGGGTGTAATGGCCGGTCGTCACGAACAATGTGAAACAGTTAAAAGTCACATCCTTTGAAAATATTCACAGTTTTCAAACATGATTAATGGACACCCACACTCAAGTAATATTAACGAGTTTGATATGCATATAATGGTGATTGATTGAGACATCTTAAAAGGTTGTTGTTTTTAGACATCAATACTGAGCTTCGAGAAATCAGCAATATGACAAAACATATCAGGCACCCATGTATTTCAAATTCATATAAAATTAATATAAATCAAAACATTTCATCTACAAATTGTGTTAACAAATAAAAAGATCAAAGTTAAAACATTAATAAGTAAAAACTTTTCCAACATGAGACATAATGACTTGGATTTGAATCATATAAATTATATAAAGTTTAGACTTGTCATCTCGACATAGGATAAGGTGAATTTTAGCACAAGTCGAAAAATGGTAAAACACATTCCAACACAGTGACACCTTTTGACGCCCATCGAGTAGAATGTTTGTGCAAACATTGTGAAAAATGAAGAAATTGCTTGTGATAACCAATTTGTTCGTTACCCACAATGTTTTCAAACCGAGAATGCAAAGATTGTAGAATTTCATCAACTTGATATTGTCGTCTGCAACACTTTTCAAATTGGTAAAACCAAAATTGTGCTGTCTAGTAATGAGTTGAACAAAATTATTTAGAATGAATATTGACATTTACATATACATGTAGTAGAAAAAGGAGAGATGTTATTCGTTTCGGACAGTTTCTTTCCCTTTTCTACAATATTTCAAATATGTACGTACTAAAGAAGCAACAAAACAGTTACATTTATACTAGTTTGAAATCCGAAACTAAAAATATTTCAGAGGAGTTGAAATCCGCGTATCTCGAGGTTAAATGACACTCTCTACGATCTCGACATAGCCAGCTTCAACTGAAAAGAGCACGGTGGATAATCACGTGATACAACAATTTCAAACTAAATTAGTAAGTTGAACTCCGCATATCTCGAGGTTAAATGACATTCTCTACGATCTCGACATAGCCAGCTTCAACTGATAAGAGCACGGTGGATAATCACGTGATACAACAATTTCAAACTAAATTAGTAAGTTGAACTCTGCATATCTCGAGGTTAAATGACATTCTCTACGATCTCGACATAGCGAACTTCAACTGATAAGAGCACGGTGGATAATCACGTGATACAACAATTTCAAACTAAATTAATAAGTTGAACTCTGCATATCTCGAGGTTAAATGACATTCTCTACGATCTCGACATAGCCAGCTTCAACTGATAAGAGCACGGTGGATAATCACGTGATACAATAATTTCAAACTAAATTAATAAGTTGAACTCCGCATATCTCGAGGTTAAATGACATTCTCTACGATCTCGACATAGCCAGCTTCAACTGATAAGAGCACGGTGGATAATCACGTGATACAACAATTTCAAACTAAATTAGTAAGTTGAGCTCCGCATATCTCGAGGTTAAATGACATTCTCTACGACCTCGACATAGCGAGCTTCAACTGATACGAGCACGGCGGATAATCACGTGATTCAACAATTTCAGAAAATCTTCAATAGTTTTTTTTAATACGGGACCGATTTGGAATTTGGTTTGGAGCAGACAATGTGGAAAAACGTCACGCATAAGATGTGCGTCATGGAGTTTTGAAAAATCAGCTGATAAAAAAGTTATAAAAGATCAACCAAAATTTTGGTTGATCTTCAATAACTTTTTATCATTTGATTCTTCAAAATTCCACCACGTCTAGCTTTTTTTCTGTCATTTTCCCGACTTCTCTTCCTCAAACCAAATTCAAATACAAAAATATTAAAGATTGTCTGAAATGCTGAATCACGTGATTATCCACCGTGAAGAGGGCTGTTGATAATAATAAAACGAAATAGAGATATAGATGATCAATACAGAAAATATTAAGCCAAAAGGTAGATTTTTCCTTTGACCTCAAGTTAAAAGGGAATAGTCTTGTTGTTAACCCTTTCACAAACACGAGCGGGTTTTGATGTCCATTTTAAGTAAGATTTAGCAAAGATTTGGACAAAAGAAGAAAATGCTGCTATTAGCATTATTTTTTTCACTTGTAAACTAGATTTTTATTTACCGAAATCTTGCCGTTTGCAGCAGCTCTCGTTTTGAAACAGTCAAATATTTTGCCGTTTGAGAAAGGGGTAAATAGCTCATAAAGATTTTACAAACTTGTTGTACAAATAGTTAGAAAAAAAATGAATTACAGGTGGACTCTTTTCCACAAGTAATTTACTCAAACCCTTGTCTAAACAAGACCTCGTACTGACCTCTGCAATAAGTCTTAAACTGAAACAGTCTAAATCCGTAATGCTAGTAGTTGCTAAAATGAAAAAAATGTAATTAAAAGATCATTTACATGAAGAATTCTTTTCCCCAATGGGATAAAATAGCTGATTTTTGTAATAACATAAAGATGTCCTTCGTAAAAAGTACGTTTTCAAATAGTATCAATTGTTATACATGTATATAACTTTCAGCTCCGATTGCTTCAATGAGAAATTACACTATCACTTTGCCATACAAGATCCTGCTTGACATCCCTGATAGCAAAACAATTGGAAAAAAACATTGAGGCAAAGGGAAAAATGCTGACTTCCTCCTTTTGTTTTTAATAAAATGTAGTGTTCTTTACCCATGACAAGACGACAAAATTTTAGACTAGTCCAAATATAAAGATGGTGCTGACGACAATTTTAAGTGAATACAAGTTTTACATTGATTAGTCTTTTTACATAGAAAACATTCTGGAAAATAAAGAAATTGCTTGGGACAAGCAATTTCTTTATTTTCCACGATGTTTTCAAAAGCCATTATCTTGTGGGGAGTCAAAACAATATTTTAGATACATTATTTTTGAATGGGGTTGATATACTTAATGGCATTTAAATGCCTAGCGTAAATTTGTCTATAACATTTTTTGTTTCTTGCATGAGGTAGCATCTAAATTGTTACAAGGCAATCATTAAAGAAATTTTACACAGATTAAACAGATTAAAATGTTCACACATAAAAAATTCAAGTCTCGTGTCCTTGCTTTTCTTCAATAGCCTCGTAACTGTAGCTTATTTTAAGCTGCAGCTTAATTTAATCTGCAGTTACGAGTTTTTCGAAGAAAAACGCCGATGTGCTGTATCTGATGTCAAGTTAAGTTCGTTTGAAAAACTCATAAAATATGTGAGGCGTTTATTGTGCCACTGAGTATAGTAAATAATAAAACATACTGAAATACGCCAGAACTGTTTCAGAATTGTTTCAACAGCTTGCTAGCTTTCTCCCCTTTTCCAACGATGTTTTGTATTTGTAATCGATACGTCAACCATTTCTCAAACAAATTATCGTTTTGACGTAATGTAAAAGAGGCATTCTTGGAAAACATTGAGAGAAAAAAATAAAATTGTTGAAAACACATTTTCTCATTTTCTCTTGAAATTTTCTACACTATAGTATTCATATATCTTATATGTCTTGACATAACTTTTGCCATTTAAAATGTAATTCAACGTTTGACTGGTTTTAAAAAAACTTGTTTGAGAAACCGTATGCAATGAATCCAACACTATTTTCTACCTGTTACATTTCTACCATATAATTTAACATCAAATCATAAACCATGAGGGAAGCATTTTTTTTGCTTTTCATCGAAAAACTCGTAACTGCAGCTTAAAACAAGCTGCAGTTACGAGCTTTTCGCTGAAAAGCAGCGATATTTCCAACGGAAAATTGACAAATTTTGTTTGCTGTCCGCGGTGTCAGTGACAGTACAGTAGCTGTCTCCAGTCTCCAGAGTCACATATTTCTATAATCCGAGTCTTCTCTGATGTAAATACGCTCTTTGATATTTTGATTTTTCGCTATTTACATCAGAGAGCGTTGCTCTTTGAAAAAATCAAGAAGTTCGCAACAAATTGTTGCGCATCGTTCACCGTCCGATCTTAAACGCTATCGTTGAAACCCCTGATGATATCGATAAATGAAACATTTATTGTTATGGCTGCTGAAAAAATTACGACCAAAAAGTATTTCTAAAAGGTTAATAGGCAATGTTTTGCAACAACCCTCACCTGAGCAGCCTTTGTTTACCTTGACCTTCCATTCAAAACCAAAGGTTATACTCATCCAGCAGGCCGATTTGAAATGAAATTTTTGGTCAGGTATGGCAAAAAATGATTTATTGATCTATACCCTACAGTGTTTTACCGAGTGATTCAATATGATACACAAAATCAAAGCTTCAAGTTACTTGTAACGTTACCGAACTTTCCGCTGTTTTCAAAGAGCAACACTCTCTGATGTAAATAGCGAAAAATCAAAATATCAAAGAGTGTATTTACATCAGAGAAGACTCGGATTAATATTTCTATAAATCGAAAATCTCTCTTCCTCCGTCAATGTAGACTCACAGATCTTTGATCATTCAAGTCGTTGTCGTATTATAGTACAGTCGACACTCGTTATCTCGACATCGCATGAGTCGAATTTCCGCTTAAGTCGAGGCGAAAGTCTGGTCCCTTAATTGAAACAATGTAATTTCGAAATAAACATAGCCATTGAAATTTAGTAGGAAAAGGATAAAATTGCTCGTTTCGAGCAATTTCTTTCCTTTTCCTACTACATTTCAAATTCGAACGCACTAAATGAACAACACAAATGGCCAAATATTATTCAAGTCGAAACTTAAGAAAATCGGATTAGTCGAACTCCGGATATGTCGATGTATTTTTGCTGTCCCTCTGACTTCGACACAACGAGTGTCGACTGTATGTAAAATTCCCTGGTCGTCTACTACACTGTTGTACAGTAACAGGAATGGATTTTTTTCTTTTCCTGAAAAGACAAAGGTTGTAATTATTAAATGGGACGTAAGACTATATATGATTTTAAGACAATGTTGCTAATAAAAAATAACATATTTGCAATGATTTAAAGCCATCATTTTAGTCTTTTCCTATAGTGTTTTCATACTAACGGTTTAATAGAATTATATTTTGTACTATTTTACTATTTGTACCATTTGTATGCCTATATTGATTCCCTTATTCATAATTATTCTTCTCCTAATACATTTGTGACATATTACGTTAAAGATGCCTTATAGGAAGTTTGAAAATTATCGATTCTGGTCGGTCTGTGCGAATTGCACAGACTGGCTAATATCGACTTTTCAATCTTCGGTATTTTGTTTAATCTTAATTGTTTTTCCTGTCTTACCCAATGTTCATTCTGTAAATGCGGCATCAGCTTGACCTTTGTTGAGTGTTATAGGTTTCTCATTTGTTGCCTATCAACGAAAACATCGTAACTGCAGCTTGTCTTAAGCTGTGGTCAAGAGGTTTTTTATGACAAGCGACGATAAATTGTCTATAATTAAATAAAAGGTGTCTTTAAGCGTGACGAACCATTATTTTATACTACCATTTAAAGTGACATTTCGGAATTTTTTGTCATACATTTTACTTTTATTTTTATCTGAAAGAGCATATTTCCCTATGAAAATTCTGAAAATTTGAAGCCAAAATATTGCGCCGTTTACGAGAAATTTATATTTTTGTGTTAAAATTGAACAAATTGTTGTGGACAACAGTTCGGATTTATATGCAATGTATCGATTATGTCTCAACTTTAAATGCGTGTTTCTCGCTTATTGGCAACAACTTCAAAAAACTAATAGTATTTATACTCATTAGAATAACCAATATTGGCATCCAGACATACTTTAAAAAATTGAAATGAAATGTCCCTTTAAGTACTTTCATTTTCTTCTTTTTCCAAAATCTTTTCCTTTGTAAATATGGTTACCAGCACATTCTCCTTTTCTCCAAAAAAAAGGTTATAATTATACTTACGGTTCTTGTTATGTGTGTTATCGCCCAGTTTTAGTATCAAACACTTGAAGTGGCTTGTCCTCGGCCCACAACCCCACAACCAAACACCCATCACCAGGTCTGTATGATAGAGACATAGGACCCTTCACACCATCTCTCTCTGACAACACCACCTTATGTTTAGTACCATCACGGTTAATGATGTGGATGTTATGGGAGTATGCACCACAAACCATCACGTTATCTCCCTCGTCCACCCACAACCCTCTAGGTGTCTCTAACCTACTGTCTACATATTCATATTGGACATCACCCTGTTGGTCGACACACGTTACTTTATCAGTGTTCCAGTCCGACACGTAAATTTTGGATCCATCTTTACTGACTGTTATATAACTTGGAGCATTAAACATATATGTTGATCCACTCCTCCCTATCGTTCTTTGTGGTCTTCCCTGTAAGTCAAGTACCCGGATCTCCCCGTTACCCGGGTCATCATGGCACGTTACGTATATGTCGTTGTCATGTACATATATACCCCAACACCATCGATCCATACTCAGTGTAGTTATAATGGACATTGTAGGGAAGACCTTCACAATCTGTAGCTTCTTCTTCTTGTTACCTTGAGTCACGATGACCTGGTTGTTGTTTATTGTCGCGACGTTGAATGAGAAATCAGGTAACTGAGACTGGACGTTGAAGTGTTTATCCAGCAGTTTAAGTCCGTCACTACCACACGCCAGTACCAGATGACTGTCACCTAAAAAAGTACAGTCCCACACGTACTTTGATCCTACATCTATATCTCGTCTATTGCTAGTAGTCATATTCAGCAGAGACACGTGACTTTGTGTGGTAGAAGAATATGTCTTGGCTTGTATTGATCCACTTTGAATGCGGTGTGAAATGTTTCTCTTTGTCTGCAATGTTCCGAGAGACTCAAGTTGCAGCAATGCATCGGTTATGACGTCATTTGGCTTAAATTCGATCTGGATCGGATAGATTTCCTGTTCTATGGTGGATATGGCAGCTTCATATTTATTCTGTAGAGCGTCTGCTTTCTTCATTCCGACAAACATGACGTCATTATCCCTGGATTTACGACATTCTCCCAAAGATTTAGTTTGATCATCAATTTGATTCAGTGCATCATCTGCAATTGTTACGTGATTTTTTATGTCTTCAGTCATACTTTCCTCAACATTTGATGCCTCCTGTGTTAACTTCTGTTCAAGTCCATCTAGCACGCCATTTATTTTACGTCTCATTTTCCTCATCTCTTCAAGACATCGATTTATTTCTGACCTAACCTTTCCTTTATCTCTTGTTCTCGATTCCTCTAACTTTTCACATTTCTTCTTTAAATCCGTGATACGTTTCACGGTTTCATCAAACAGCTTGTCGATTTTGAGACCCTTCGTCTGCTGCGCGACGTCAGTCGTTTGACATTTTCTGTGATCTGTGAGTTTACAAGTACCACAAATAGCGTAATCATGGTTGACGCAGTATACGTTTAACGTCATTGTCTTGTGATGCTCACAGAGCATGATGGGTAAAACTGGTTTACTGACGTTAGTAGAGGACGGCATTTTACTTCCAGTGACTATTTTATGACCTCGTGTTGCTTTAGAACCTTTATGTGTCTGATCACAGGCGTTACAGAGGTACTCTGTACAAACTGTGCAGAATGAGATCGCCTCCACTGTTTTATTGTTGTATCTACACACATCACACTCGTGCATAAAAACACCGTCAGAACCCATAGATATCGACCTAGATCCACTGGCCATGTTTCTGAAATAATCGAAGGGCATGTGGATATGCGAGTTTCGTCTTAATATGACTTATCTCTTTTAACCCTTTCCCAAACGGCAATATTTTAGACTTCTCTTAAATCAAAATTGCTAAGATAAATGATGTTGTTTTTTTGAAAGTTGCATAAAAACCGACCAAACAAAAAGAAATCATGCCCCACTCCCAATGTAGAGAATGTTTACTCACACGAACGGTAATCATGAGACTTTGTTATAATATATGTTAATTTACTTATGTCAACAAACATTCCTTATTATCTCAGTTTCCACATTTTGAAATACCTACCTTACATGAAAACATTCGTATGAAGAGGGGGTGCAATGTGTCCAGAAAACGTTCATTAGCCCTTTCCCAAACGGCAAAATTTTAGCGAGGTCCAATCTGAAAGCTGCTGCAGATGACAAAATAGATGCTCACAAAAGGCCAAAATGTTTATGCTATAGCCCAGAAAATATTGAGGCAAAAGGAGAAACTGCTGGTTATCAGCAGTTTCTTCTTTTGTCTCAATGTTTGCCCAAGCCTTTTCTAATAGGGACGTCAAAACCAGGTCTTGTTTGGGAAAGGGTTTACCCATTACCACACGGTGACGACGTTTGACGCCCTATAAGATAAAGACTTTGGAGAGCATCGTGAAAAATGAAGAAATTGTTTGTGAGAAGCAATTTCTTCCTTTCCAATTATGTTTTCTACGAGGAATGTCCAAAAGTGTAAGCATTATTCACTTGAAACTGCCATTTCGTCGTTGTAAATGCAAAACCTCGTATCTCGTTCATTGAATTTTTTTAAGGGGAGGTGAAAAAGTGTAATAACTTTTCCTAAACTGAATTGTTTTACTTGAAATTTGGACATATTGTTCACAAATGATTTGTCATTAATACTGATTAGTAAAAATATATCAAAACCTGCAAGAATTATCTGTTAACTAGGCACACAAGTTTGTACTTTGAAAATCGCACGAATCGACATACGAGGTTTTGCATTTACACCGACGATTTGCAACATCTTTGAATTTTGGTCAGCCTAACATTTTACGGTTTGGTAATTGATCAAACGAACACTATTTGGGGAATTGAGAAAGGAATATCTCGGTATCAAAATAAGCGCTTGGGATAATTATCATTCTACATGTACTTGAGTACACTTTCTTTTCTTTCTTTCGAAATGATAATATTCTTTAAATCTTTCTGAACAACAAAGTGTAGACTTGAGGGAATCGAAAGATATTGCAGACGACGGAAATAAATTGCGCCTTACAAAATGAGTGAAAAGGAGGTTTTGCCTTATACACCCTGATACAGTTCCAAATTTTTAACCGTGACCTGTGCATGAAGTGAGCAAACAAAAGGTCACGTGGTCTTTTTACTATATAATTCATTGTGCGAGTCGTTATTTTCGCGCGAGCAATTTTCATTTATTCTGCCTAAGTATTAAGAATATTTTATACAGTCATTTGCGTTAATTATTAGAGTTTTCAGTTACAGGAATATTTTTGCAACTTTGATTGAAAAAAAAAAAGAGATTTTTTGGCTTGTACGAGGGATGATCCAAAAGTAATGTCACAGTGTCTATAGTTTGGTTATTCGACGTATTCTTGTACAAATAAAGACTTATCATTCAAGCTTATCCTATTGGAAACATGCTTTTCTGAATTATTTGAATATTGTTTATATATCCGAGAAAATAAAATGCCAAAAAGAACCCATGTCGTGCATAGGCACCGCACGCCCTAGATTATTCTTTTGAAGATTAATATTACTTTGTGTTCTGTCATTATATAAAAGAAAAATCAAGACGATTAAGCTGTTATTTAAATGCCGCTACGTCTTAATATTTCTAAGCAATTTTAGAACGTTTCAATAAAATCGGTGCGTTAAAACACCAAATAAGTCTTATTGAATTCATCACTCGCATTGGGGATAATGGCAGAATCGGATAAATGCCCACAACGTGCAATTCTTAACTTTCGCTAAAGGCTTGCAAAATAGCCGACTAAAGCAACAGGAACAGTAAATTCAACCTAAAAGAACGGACATTTCATGATAGAGACGTCTACCGTTAGTGCAAGCTTTTTGGAGAGTGAATATGAGTCATTTGAAGATCAAAACGAGCCGGAAGACATGTGGACCTGGGGAACGCCAACGTCCATGTTACTTTGCGTTATTTCCGCATCTTAAGCTGAATTTAAGAAGAATTTATCATGTCGACCTAAATCAACTGAGAACAAATTGATTCAAGGAATGCATTCAAAGAATTGCTGAATGTTTTTTTAAATGCATTTACGAAGCGGGTCGAACGCCATTAATGTTGCATTAATTGAACACAGAGGGCGATATTTTGAAAAGGAGTAGAATGACGTCAATGACGTCGTGCGTTGTGCGGCGCTGGACACCGATGCGCTATGTCAAAATGTAGTTTATTATTGTCATTTTACACTAAACTTTATGAAAATTCGAGCATGTATCAAACGAATGTTAATCTTTTGGCATCTAAAGTTGCATGAGGATACGTTCATAAAATCACCGAAAACAACGTTTGTGACATTACTTTTGGATCATCATTCGTACCCTGTCTCCATCGCCCATTACCACCATGCAAGTTCAGGATGAGCTACTGCTTTTGAAAACCATATAAAAAGAATTTTGCAGGAGCAAGTGACCTCCTTAGTACTGTCCAAGTGTGAGCGGTAATATTTTGCATGTGTTTGTGCTCTAGATTAGAGCCAATAATGGACAGGTCACAGGATGGATTCCCAGCCGCGGAGCCAGGACAATTATAAATTAACTTATTGCTGAAATATTGTTGAGAGGCATTAAATTAAAAAAAGAAATGAAAAGAAAAATGTTTTAAACTTTTACCAAACAAGAAATGTTAATATTTTGACTGTCAAGGGCGGATCCAGGATTTTTTTCAAGGGGTGGGGGGTGAGGTATAGCCCAAAAGATGTCTTTAAATTTGTGAATTTTGTAATGTTAGATACCATACTAACGCTGTGTAGTCAAAATTCGATTTTCGACCTATTCAAGGCGGGGTCCGGACCCCCGACCCCCTTTTAGATCCGTCTTTGACTGTCTTACAGAGATTGTTTCAAAAATCATTTCAAGGGGCAAAATAATGAATTACTTTTAATCAGCATTTTCTCCTTTTGCCTCAAGGTTTTCGTTACTATATTACTATATTTTTCATGGGGGTCCAAGCCCAATTGCCGGGGGGGTCCACGCCCAAATGATGACTTAAATGTGTTAAATTATATATTGACGCTTTAATTATATAGTCAACATTCAATTTATGGCTGATTCCGGGGGAGGGGAGTGCGGACATCCCGACCCCACCCCCACCCCCCACTCTAGATCCGCCCTTGCACTTAAAAAAAACTACTTTCATGATACCCATTCTGTTATCTGCAAGAGCTTCCAAATTGAATCAGGTGCCGTTTAGGAAAGGGTTAAGCCGCTGTCAAACTTGAAAAGTCTAAATAATTTGTCGTTTGGGAAATGGGCTTTAACAGCTATGTTTTTATTATCAAATTGATCTACCATAATGAATTATCTTTCTTCATAAACCTTTCGGCACTGACATAACCATCTTCACACTGAAAATGGCATGTTTCGTACTTTTTTTGTTGGGGAAGGGGGTTTGTGACGTGAATATGACAGTTTAACCTTGCGGCTAGGTCCTCGAAAGATCCGAGGATACTGCTTTTTCGGAGGGTAAAAATGACTTAAAAGCCGATAAAGGAAATAAATGGAAGTCAGTCAAGGATATCCCGTCGAGATTCACAGAGGAATCATCACTAAACGGTGTGTGATTCCTCTTAAACTTCTCCTTTCCTCCGTTCATTTCCATTGTACGTTGGATGCTTTACTCACATTTGGGTCAGAGCCTCGATCTGGCATCAAAAAGTGTTACTATTTTTAGTAACAAATTGGAAGTGTATTTGGGTGTATTGACTTTTCCTTCAATGGCAATGAATTTTGTTCTTAAAATAGATTTGGGGTTACTGTTAAGGTTTGATAAACCGTCGGTGTTGTTAGAAAATCACGTAACTACGGCTTAATCAAAGTCGTAGATACGATATCTTATAACAACATCAACGAAAATGTTATTGTTTGTCCGAAATAACGTCACGATTAACTGGATATTTTAAGTCGTTCCCTATTACTGCAGTTTTGCCCGGACGTTTTTCTTTGGCGGAAGTATGTTAATTAAGCTATTCAATTAGAATAGAAGACATTATTGTCTGTTCAAAGATTCTAATAGAAATGTTCATTTAGAAGTAGGGCCTAAAGATTAGCCATCCTCTGGTATTTGGAAAAAAATATTATAGTTTTTATTCTTTCCTTCCAACGATACTATTAATGTCATTTAATACCCCACCACACACACGTACCTCAGGTCTAGTTTAAATTGTCCTTGTAGGCCAATCACGTGACTGATAAAATAGGACGAAAAGATTCTTCCTAAAACTTACTTTTGGAACTTTATTTTCATTAAAAGTGAATCATACAAAGCTGTTTAATGCTATATTTTCAAGAATAACTAAAACATAGTCGACCCATATAGATTTACAACGACCAAGACATGGTTTCTTCTGCCAAAGCATTTGTGAACCGTCGCGCTAAAAGGGACCTTATCGGGTGTGTGAAAAATATAGACCCTAGTCAGTCTGCGCAGTCCGCGCAGCCAGACTAGGGCCGACACTTTTCACTTTTATGTAATTTTCTAAATCTGGAATGATTTCCCTATCTTACTATATCTTCATTTCTCGCATATGGGATCTGGTTGACCTGTGCTGGGTTTGACAAGTTTGTCAAAATTTGCATTTTTGGAGTTCGGATAAGGTGCCTTTTAGCGTGACGGGTCACATTTATTTATTGGTATAGTCTAAAGTTTTTCGTCTTGTAAAGGTTTGATATTATCAATATCATAATTGGCTCCTTGGATCAATCTACAACTGCATATTGAATACGTCATTTATGATATCATTAGATTTTAGCCTTTTTTTTTAATTTCTTTATAAAATCCATTTTATACGCTTTTGAAAGTAAAAGATTGTTTAAAAATCGAGATAAAAAATGCTTACTATCGGTATTTTTCCTCAATATTTCGTATGCTATGACATGCAAACTATATTTTTATCTTAGTATCTTTAATAATTTCTTTAAAAGGGTTTGTTGGTTCTCAAAATACAAATTAATTCAAAACCTTGATGAATTCAACGTTGTCGTCAAAATATGTTAGTTAATTTTGTAAAGCCCTTTCCTACAATCATTGTTTTGACATTGAAACGGGGAATTCATTTGAAATCATTCAGAGACTGACAGAAAAATTCCCATTTGTCATCAATGTTTTCTATGCGTTATCATATAATTCGCACTTTGTTTCAAATTATTATGATTCTGTCGTTTGCAAAAACATTGTCGAAGTATGGTCATTAACATACAAAGAACTGAATTAATTTGCAGAACAATATATTAAATTCACGATACATGCTTATGTAAATACTTAAAGTTCCGGAACTGTAATAGCAATATTTTGCACACATACTTCTAGTGTATAGATCTCTTTGAAAGTTGGCTATGTTGTAGACATTGATAAATAAAAAAATATAACATCTTAATTTTTAAAATTTGTAAATCCAAGGGGAGATAACTGGCTTTGAAGTTTACATTGCGCTCAATAAGAAAATATCTTTTTTTTTTCAATATTTTTCACAATTAGGCAAATGTTCAAATTATTTAAAGTGACATTTCAGAATTTTTTGTCATAAATTTTACTTTTACTTTTATCTGAAAGAGCATAATTCCTTATGAAAATTCCGAAAATTTCGAGCCAAAATATTGCGCCGTTTACGAGAAATTTATATTTTTGTGCTAAAATTGAACAAATTGCTGTGGACAACAGTTCGGATTTATATGCAATTTATCGATTATATCTCAACTTTAAATGCGTGTTTCTCGCTTATTGGCAACAACTTTAAAAAACCAATAGTATTTATACTCATTAGAATAACAAATCTTGGCATCAAGACATACTTTAAAAATTGAAACAGGCATATACATGTATGTAGTGCAGCTAAATCATTATAAAGTTAAAGCCATTACAGTTTCGGAGCCTTAATATACAGATTCAATATAAAAGTTAAACAATTATCAGCATTTTCATTTCTTTTTCAGATGTTTGGGGGAAAGGGTTAATAAAGTTAGCCTACTATTTAGAAGTATTGATAACGAAATTTGTTGAAAATAAGCATTAACTTAATTCGGTATATTCAAAATTATAGTACAGAAACAAAACAAAAGAAAACAAACAACACCAACAAAAAGTAAACAATCAAACCCCCCCCCCCCCAAAAAAAAAAAAAAAAAAAAAAAAAAACCGATATGTCCATTACATATCACTTTCTTTTTACAAGAATGTCAACAAAAAACGGGGATAATCTGGGGTTTTTTTTCTCAAATTCCAAAATCTCCCTCTTACATCAGAGTTAAAATCATGGACAATGGATAAAACCTATTAAGAAAAGGAAATACGGAAGCATATAAGGGCAATGTCCATTACCCAGACCGTTGTTTCGACTAAGTAACTAACCAGATTAGAAAGCTAACTCTAAAAAACATTGCATGTTGGCTCTAATTTCTAATTTCACATTAAGGTAAGACATGGGTAATGGGCTATATGACCAGTTATGGAACGAAATGTGTATGGTGCGAATACACGGTTTCAATTAAGGGAAGTAATTTTCCTTGCTCTCAAATCCTTTATTTTGACTTTTGGATTTTTTTTGTGTACTCTTCATACAATTTAGAAACATTTTCACAAAAAATGTTATGTATATTTCCCCAAAAATCTGAGCACGCTCAAATATTTCCGTTATTACGAAAACATGCGATATTGCATCTGACGGTACTTAAACAATACCCGGACTTGGGGACGTCACGGAATAAGTCGATATACACTAGTATAACAATTATACGTGAAGCGCATTACACAGGTTAAAGTATAGTCCTGTCTCTCTTTATATCAAAGTAAAATGATCAAGGGTTAAACATACAGAGATATGTATCACAGATAATTGATAATGTTATCATGACATTGACCCTTGTCAAAACTATCACCTAACTTCTTCAATAAACGTTGACTTACAAAGCATTTAAAGAAAAGGAGTAAATGCTGATAACGCTTTAAAATTGTATTGTCTGTAACTGCTTACAAGGAAGTCTTGATTTATTTGTAATTATTTGTTATTCTTTGTAATTATAGAAACTAGTATATCGTCGCTTTCAACGAAAAACTTTTAAATGCAGCTTGTTTTAAGCTGCAGTTATGAGGTTTTTTGTTGAAAAACTTGGATATTCACTTTTGAAAACGAAAGTGGATAATAATATTTACCTTGTTTCGACCGAAATTGGCTTATATTTCAAAATTAAAGTACTCAAATCTATAACGTCAAATCAAATTAAGTAACATACCTGTCTTTGCTTCACGCCCTCTTGTCAGGATATTTCTAGTTTTCAGAAATTGATTCGTGTCTGGTCGTGTACGTCTTTTATCTTCCGCGTTCCAAAACAGAAAGACAACTCTTGATTTTCGTTATTAACTCCCCTGTTTACGACGCTCTTAGCAACGATGTAATGCATTGTTGTCCTTATTGAAAAGAATAACGCTGCTTTTCAACGAAGTCCTCGTAGCTGCAGCTTAAAACAAACTGTAGTTACGAGGTTTTCTTTGAAAAGCGATGATAATATCTATCTTTCCATGAAGTAAAAAATGAAAATACCTTTGAATAAATAGATAAATAAAACTCTAGACCGGTATTTCATTTGTTTCTTTTTACTTTTTTAGTATAGGGCCTATGTTGTCATTTACTAAAAGCGTCAAGTTTTAGATGAATATGAATTCAACAAAAACCGACGAATATATTTAAATCAGGGCAAAACTTTGCAAAATCGTCCAAATGTAATCAAATAATTATTGTAGTAAAAAGAAGCGCCATTTTACCAAGTTTCCAAATCTCAAATCTAGCAGTCATAAAAAGTACGTTCTCAGACTCAAATCTTAGCACCGTACTCAAATCGCACGAAATCCACGTGAACTTTAATCGAATAAAAACAGACTGGCCGATTAATCTTGAACACTGATGCCGATTTGGCTGTCACGAACAGCATATTGAAGCCGTATGTTCTGTTCGTGATAGTATAAATTTGTACCTCACCAAACTTTGTTTGACTATAACGATATAACGGAATAGTTGATCGTCTTCGCAAACGAGTAGTTGTTAGATAATATACTAGACTTCCATTTTGTAATAAAATTTCTAACATTCACTTAAGTGCTTTTCTAAAATTTGCATGGAAAGGTAAATTTTACATAAAAATATGTGAAGTTACGTCTTTATTGTTGAATAATTGTGTTGATTGAGAAATCTTTGGGCTTATATTTGACATGCAGGTACTCAAATATATGGTTAGCCTGGTACACTTCAAAATATAGCCGAGAAGCGTAATAACACGAAACAACAAGAGCTGTCCGAAGGCAGCGCGCTCGACTTTCTAAGTTGCTTAGTATAAAGGGGCATAACTCCAAATATAGTGGAGCCAGGGTCATGGGCCCTGGTAGTAAGGTAGAGGGTGTGATGGTGAATAAGTATTCCAAGTTGAATCCCTTTGATAGTATGGAAGTTATTGATGTTTGAAAAAACTTTAACCCTTGTTGCAACGCCGACGCCAACGCCGACGCCCGGATGACAGTATAAGCTTTCATTTTCTTCGAAAAGTCGAGCTGAAAATGGGAAAAGTATGACCTACCCAGTACACCCGCCATTTATCGATGACACTGCACGAGGCTTGAAACGGCCCGAGTGATAGCACGTAATAGGGTGTGGTTACGTCAAATAAACAAACGTGCGTTTCTATTCATCAAGATGTTCATTTCCGGTGACTGGTCACGTTTTCTACGTGCGCTTCGTGTTTATTTGTCAAGTGATGAAATTGTTCTCAATTTACACAGTAACATGTGTTAGTAGATAGGAAATCAGGAATTTAAATATTTTCTTATCCAACAAAGGATGCCAAGGCTTAATTCCGAAAAGGGAGCTCACGATATGGCCATTTTCGAATCCGAGAAATACACAAACAAGTCGCCAGACAGTTTAACGCATTGTGTGTCTCGATTCGGAGTCTTGATCGACGTATTTGAGTTTTGCGAACGTTTATCGATTGGCCACGCTCAACTGGATCTCGTGTAACGCCTTTAAAACGAGAAAAATCCTAACGTCAACGTCATGTACGTTTCAGCTTTGTGACGTTACACTCGACATTGTGTTGAGTAGTCGATTACTGTGGTGACCAAATAAATGGTTTTTTTTTTTTGGCATTTTTGTTGTTTCAAGTAACGTTTGAAACAGGTACACTGTTCGGAAAATAAATCTCGTATATGAGTCATTTTTGAATACGGGAAACTCAAAACCAAGCCGTCGGACGTTTTGATGGCGTTTAATGCACGATTAGGTTTCTTGGTTGACGAGTTAGAGTGACAGAAACATTTGCCAATCGGCAAAAGTCGGATAGACCTCAGATAACGCCTGTTATATAAGACGATTTCTCACGTTAACGTCATATGTGTTTCATTTTTATGACGTTGGGATCGACGTCGCATTTAGTATTCACTTACTGTGGACACCAAATAACACGTTTCACGGCACCTTTTATTGTCGCAAGTAAACTTTTAACCACGTGCAACTGATTTTTAAATGGAAATTCTGATACCGCTCTGTTTAAATGTGCTATTTCTTAAACTGTAACAAATTGATAATTTCTCTAGAATCATTTTTCAACACCAGATAATCAAATTTTCAGATGGAATGAGTTTTTGTAATTTCAAATCAAGTATATTGAAATATCGGATATTCAATAGGACAGAGGCGTTTCTTATGGCCGTCAGTATAGTTTTAAAAGTTTGTTTCGTGTGTGATTTTGTACCTTGTACCTTTATTTTTATCTCCCGCCTCCCAAAACAAATGGATAAATGATAATCGTTATTATCTACATTTGTATTCAAACCAATTCACTCATATTCATGTTGTTTTCATACATCTAAATTTCTTCTTGATTTTAACTTACAATGTTATAGTTTCAGAAGGCCTCATTGTAAACAAGTTTTCATTCATGACAACTTAATGGGCTACCTTCTTTGAATAAAGATTTTATCATTATTATCATTATTATAAACCTTTTGCAGACGACAAAATTCTAGAATATCACAAACCGTACTTTTGGCAAATATTTTTGGTTAACAAAAGGAACTCCAAGTAGGGGAGACCGGGGCTAGTTGGTCCATGGGGCAAGTTTGTCCAAGGGCACTTTCTCTAATGTGATTACAATTATGACGATAGCTAGTATTAGGCACCACATAACCCTTGATTACAACAAATTTACTGAAGAAAACAACATAGCTGTCTCTGATCGAATTAAAAAAATAGAGAAGAAATTCTGATTTTGCACCACAAAAGTAACTTTCTCGCACCTGCATATTTTTGTTTTTGGCTTCTCTATGTATCTAGTAATATGCACATGTTATACATTTTTACAAAGCTAATCATCTATGAAATTCAACAGCATGTCTTTTTGTTTTCTTTATTCCATGGCGCTCGGGTAATGAGTGAATATTTACAGTGTGGTATGGTCGGGCAAGTTGGTCCATTTTTGACGGGGCAAGTTGGCCCAGCGGAATTATTGATAAAAAGTGATTTTGTATCGAATTTTCTTCTGTCGCATGCCGTGACAAATTTTCAGTATCACTTTTTTCGAATAATATCAACTTTTATCGAGTAATTGAGTGGAGATCTTTGTATCAAAATAAGTCACAGAGTAAGGCGGGCACATTGTTTAGTCATTCAATATGGAATTTGGTATTTAAATGAGTATTTACGAAAAACGCATCCTTACCGAGCGTTTTTGATATCAAAATTTAGAAAGATATGTAGAAAATGTCCGTGATTACCACCTGTTGGTTACTTTATGGGCTACTTATTTACCAAATGTAGGATAAAGACACTAAGCAGTGACTTGTATGTCTTAATCAACTTCAGAAACAGAGAATTTTATCAAATTGGTTTCTGAGAGTGTATGTTATCGAAGTACTGAGGATGTACACTATTTGGAAACATTTTTATGTTAATAAATGCCTTTGGAAATTAACATTATGTTTGTTTGAGGCTGACAACCCATTTTCTTCTATATAACCAATTCGGACCAACTTACCCCGCTGTGCGGACCAACTTGCCCCGAAAGCAGGGTAAGTTGGTCCAGTTGACAGCGTCTCGAAAAACGGCTATATTGCTGATAATATATCATTATATGACCCCAAAACTACTTAAAAAGTTATTAAAATGATTATACTGAGTGCCAAAAGCAAAAATAATAACATCAAATAAATACTAAATTCAGCATCTCGGAAAATGCATTTTTGGACCAACTAGCCCCGGTCTCCCGTACTATTAGAATAAATAGGTCAACTTCGAACGGGTCTATTACAAAGCTAGTTTTGCAACAAGTGATTATCGACATCTTGTGGCACGTAGCAGCAACGATCTTATGACCAAGAGTTTGGAGGGAAATTATAGTAGCGAACTTGTCGTAAAACCGTTGATAATGTATGACCCATTAGGCTGTAATAGAGTCAATTGACCTTTAACCCGGACAATATCCAAATCACGACACTACTTTTGTGAGGAAATGGGACTTGAGTACATGGATTAAGGTAGCGTATCCACGGTGTATAACCCACGTGACTTTTTGGGAAGCGTTAACACCGAAAAAATCGTCCACTTCAAGGTATGTTTTGTTTAATTTCTCAGCTTATACTCTATTAATTTCGACGAGATAAAGTGCACGGAACGCGCCTTTGAAAGGGCTATTCCCAGCTCTAACTCAATCTGCTCCGAATCCAGTGGTTTCTTCAAACATTCGAGTGAAAGTTTTTGTAAGTGCAAAACGAAAGTGGGAAGCGTTCACATGCACTGAGAAAAACTTTCGCTTGAATATTTGAAGAAACCACAGGATTCGGAGCAGAGTGAGTTACAAACGGGAAAAGTCCTCTCAAATGCACGTTCCGTGCACTTTATCTCGTCAAAATCAATAGAGTATAAGCTGAGAAATTTAAAAAAAAAACATACCTTGAAGCGGACGACTTTTTCGGTGTTAACGCTTCCCAAAAGTCACGTGGGTTACCCACCGTGGTATCAGTCTCAGTGTCGACAAAGATTTTAATTGGATGATACAGTATGCGGGGTGAACTAGATACATGTAGATAGAACAGATCTAGCTTTTAGTCGGAAAATTGTCAAACGATGTCGGCACAGTTGGTGCCCAATCGCACCGGAGAATCATGTGACACAGCATTTTCGGTTATTTTCAAAACTTATGTTAATATCATGAACGATTGAAAAAAGGTTTGGAGCACAGGAGGCAAGAAAACTCCATGGATTTGCGGAATACAAAAGACTCTTGAAAGTAGTACCCGGTAAAAAAGCTATTGATGGCCAAAGACAACCTTTTTTTATCGGGTAATGTTCATCACACCCAAACATCTATGTCATTTTATTCCTTCTCTGCTTCAAACAACATTAAAATCTGCCACGTTTTGACAGAGTTGTCGAATATTTTCTGAAGTTGTTGGTGGTGTTTTTTACATGTTGTTGTTTTTGTTGTTTTGCTGTTGTTGTATTAAATGTTGTTGTTGTTATCTGCTGCTGTTGATGTTGTTTTCTGCTGTTGCTGCTGTTGGTGTTGTTGTATCATGTGATTCCCCGTCACGTTAATGAATAAAGATCTATAAGATGGACTGTGTAGCCTTCCCGTCCGGGATTGGTAGCAAAAAGCTTAGCAAAAAAGTAAAGACGTTTTGTGCATATCGTCGTTGTAAATGCAAAGCCTCGTATGCCGATTCTTGCGATTTTCAAAGTTCAAACTTGTATGTCCAGTTAAGACAATCCGAGCAGGGTTTGAGATATTTTTACTTATCGGTATTAATAACACATTATTTGTGAATAATATGTCCAAATTTCAAGTAAAACCTTTCAGTTTGGCAAAAGTTATTACACTCTGTTCCTTCTCTGTAAAAAATTCCCCAAAACGAGATACGAGGTTTTGCATTTACAACGACGATATGGGTCCTGGTTTCTAGGTCCATGATAGAACATCGTTGGGAAAATACTGAGGTAAAAAAAGAAAATGCTGATAACTAACACATTCCTCTTTTGCATATTTATTCCAATTTACCATAATTTATATCTTTATCAGCCATAATTTATATCTTTATCAGCATACACTTTGTGATATGAGGCAGCCTTAAACCTTTTCCAAACAAGACCTGGTTTTGAAGTCCCTAATAGAAAAGGCTTGGAAAAACAATGAAACAAAAGAAGAAACTGCTGATAACCAGCAGTTTCTCCTTTTGCATCAATATTTCCTCTGCCATATTTTACACAAATTCTATCTTTAATAACTTCCCGTTTGTCATTTATGGCAGTTTTTGAAGTGAATCACACTGAAATTTTGCCGTTTCGGAAAGGGTTAAACTGGCAGACTAGCAGAGTACATGATAATATCAGCCGTACTAAAGTACTAAATTCCAGGACGGTACTGACCGAGCTCGATCTGTACTTGATCGGACTTCATCGAATTGATTTAATCGGCAGTGTGAACTTTAAGCATAAAACTGTTATCATGTATATCATGTTATCAGGCACCGGTCTCTCTAAAAAAAACTTAAGTACGTTCTCAGACTTAAATCTGAGGACTGAACGCAAATCACGCGAAATCCACGTGAACTTCCATCAAATACGCTTCAACGTTGGAGAGTATTCCTTTGAAGTTGAACATGTACTCATGGGTATGTACTTAATTAGCACTCTCCCTAAGAATCATGCAGGCTCTATAGAAAAGGTTAATAGTGACTTTTTCAGAATTGAAAAAATTGCTTGCCCAATTGATTCCTATTGTCATTAAAGTTCAAAAGCCAAAAGGAAAGTGCTGTAGCTGTTCCGTTACCATGGCAACGGTCAGAGAAAGATTTTCTCCCCAAAGGCAAGATTTTGTGTTTTTGAAACAAGGAAAAATGTACATTTTAAAGATATTAGTATATATTTACCCTTTGATACACAATGAGTTTTTCTGATTCAGAACTTTTATGCTTATGTTAACTACAAATTTCACGAATGGAAAAGCGAAAATAATTTCACATAAAATGTTGCCATGGCAACAACCACACACTGTATTTTGCATTTTCGCTACCATATTAAATTAGCAATTTTCTGTTCAAATTATCTCCTAACAGCATGGCTAGGATACAAAGTTACAACATTGGGAATATACACTAATGTCTCATGTCGTAATTCAAAAAATAAAAAATTGAAAAATGTTTCAGATGTATGGTAACCATGGTAACCAAAGTGACATAGAATTAGTAAAAATGGAAAATTGAAATGTTTTAAGCCATAAAATTGCAAACAAACAGATGAAAACTAGCATTAATTAATATGGTATTTAAAGCATTGGTTCAAACCTGCAAATGTGCACACTAGAATTTTGATTTTTCTTTCTCGATTTGGTTTCCATGGCAACACGAAAACAACAAATAAGCGTAAAATCACATTTTTTGCTTATTTTAAAATCATATATGAAGGAAATATGTTGAGTGAAGTGATATAATTTAAGCATAAAAACACCCTTTTATGTTATGCCTACAAAATGAAAAATAAAAATATTCTCAAGTTATTTGATTTATTTGGTAACTATGGCAACAAACACAGGCTATGGATTGCATTTTTGCTTCTAAATGATTTGAGCAAATTTTTGTTGATTTTTTTTCATTACAGCATGGCTAGGATACAAAGTTTCTCCATTGGGAGTATACACCGATGGTTAATTGCCTAAATGATAAAATAAAAAAGTCAAAAATGTTGCCAATTCATGGTATCCATGGCAACCAAAGTGACATAGAATTAGTAAAAATGGAAAATTGAAATGTTTTAAGCCATAAAATTGCAAACAAACACATAAAAACTAGCATTGATTAATATGTAATTTAAAGCATTGTTTCAAAACTGCAAATGTGCACATTAGAATTTTTATTTTTCTTTCTCGATTTGGTTTCCATGGTAACACGAAAACAACAAATAAGCGTAAAATCACATTATTTGCTTACTTTAAAAGCATATACGAAGGAAATATGTTGAGTGAAGTGATATAATTTAAGCATAGAAACACCCTTTCATGTTATGCCTACAAAATGAAAAATAAAAATATTCTCAAGTTATTTGATTTATTTGGTAACCATGGCAACAAACACAGGCTATGGATTGCATTTTTGCTACTATATGAACATAGCAAATTTTTGTTCAATTTTTTTCCTTACAGCATGGCTAGGATAAGAAGTTTCTCCATTGGGAGTATACACCGATGATTCATTGCCTAAATGATAAAGTAAAAAAGTCGAAAATGTTGGCGATTCATGGTATCCATGGCAACCAAAATGACATAGAATTAGTAAAAATGGAAAATTGACAAAATTTAAGTCATAAGATTGCAAACAAACACGTAAAAACGGGAATGAATTAATATGCTATTTTAAGCATTGATACAAACATATACATGTGTACACTATGAATCTGACTTTTTTTCTCAATTTGGTTTCCATGGCAATAAAAAATCAACCAAAAAGCATAAAATCATATTTTTGCTTATTTTTAAAGCATAGTTGAAGGGAATATGTAGAGTTAAGTGAGATCTTTTAAGCTACTTTATCATATAATGCCTACAAAATGGAAGAATATACTACAGTTATTCATTCATATTGTAACCATGGTAACAAACACAGGCTGTATTTTGCATTTTTGATAGTACATGAACTTAGCAAATTTCTGTTAAAATTATCTGGTACCAGCATGATTAAGATACAACGTTTCAGCATTGGGAATATAAACTGATGTATCATGTCCCAAATGAAAAAAAATAAAAAAACATACAAAATGATTCAGATTCCAGGAATCCATGGTAACAAAAGTAACATAGAATTAGAAAAAAATTGGAAAACCGACATAATTAAAGCTGCAAACAAACACATTTAGATAAGCATAAATCAATATGATATTTGAAAAGTCAGTACAAACCAGAAAATGTGAACACTAGCATGTTTGATTTTGTTTTTGAATATGGTTTCCATGGCAACATGAATATCACCACAAAGCATGAAATCAGTTTTTCCTCATTTGTAAGCGCAATTTAAGGGACAATGTTGTGTGGATTGATTTAGATCCATTAAGATGCATAAAATCATTATGCCTTCTAAATGGGAAAAAACTTTCATACTCAAGTTATTTTATTCATCTGGTAACCATGGTAATGTATAAGAACTACATTTTGCTTTTTCGCTACTATATAAACTTTCTGATAATCTTTCCCTAACAACAAAGCTAGGATACAAAGTTTCAGCACAGGCTTTTTAAATTGATTCACCATGTTCTGCATAAAATAGTAAAAAAGTCAAAAATGTTTCAGATTCATGGTATCCATGGTAACGAAAGTGACATAATTGGTAAAAATGGAAAATTGACATAATTTAAGCAATAAGATCTTAGGTCCAATTGTGACATTGACCTTTAACTTTCGTGACCCAGAAGCAATAGGGCACCTCCTTGGGTTAAGGGCAACATCTGTGTAAAGTTTTATGATCCTAGGTCAAACGATTCTCAAGCTAGAGATCGGAAACGAAAAAAGTCTACGGATGGACAGACGGATGGATGGACGGACGGACAGACAGACATACATGGCAAAATCAGTATACCTCCTCTACTTCTTGGGTCATGGGCAACAACAGTGTGAAGTTTCATGATCCTAGGCCAACCGGTTCTTGCCTTAGAGCACGGAAAACTGATTTGAAACAAAGTCCAAATGTGACTTTGACCTTTACCCTTGGTAACCCAAAAAGCACAGGGCACCTTCTTGGGTCATGAGCAACAACTGTCTAAAGTTTCATGATCCTAGGTCCACTAGTTGTTGACTTAGAACACGGAAATGGACGGACAGAAAGACAGACATGGTGAAACCAATATACCCCCCTCTACTTCGTAGGTGGGGTATAAAAAGAGTATTATAAAGCCTTATGCAACATATGCATTGAAAATAGGCGCTTTTATTATAAGGAGATAATTCAGTATAGTTCCTGATTTTTGTTGCCATGGTTACAACAAAAAGAAACATTTTGAGTTTTTCTTAATTCTATGTATTTATAAAACAATTGATTACAATTAAGGCGATGTAATTATGTTTTATACATGTTTTGATTTGGAGATAATTATATTGGAAAAAAGTCGTTTTTGGTTGTTTCCTTGTAAAATCGTTGACAGTTTAATAGCATGATTACCATGGTAACAAGAATTATAAACATTTTGTCATTTTTCCTTGGTATTTAAAAAGCATGAATAAGTCAATATAGCAACATATACGTTGTTTATATTCATCTCTGAAGCCATGCGATAAGATGGTTTGAAAATATAATTTTTGCTAGATTGCTGACAGTTCCATGGTTTTGTTGCCATGGTTACGAAAAACAGAGACGTTTTAATTAATTTTGATATTAGCTTTTTTAAAACAAGTTATTGCCATTAAGGCACTATATGCATTGTTCATGTTCACCTTTGTTGTCAGGAGATATGTTGGTATGAAAATGTCATTTTTTTTTTGTAACAATTGGTGATTGTACCATCATTTGGTTGCCATGGTTACAAGAATTAGATATATTTTGAGTTATCTTATTAATGGCTTTTTAAAAACTAGAAGACCTGAAGGTCTTGAGTCGCTCCACAGGCCTGAATTTCATGTAATATTTAATCCAAGTTTTGATTAGATTGTTCAATGCTTGTGTTTCATAGAGCTAAAAGAAAGTAACAAAACTAGATTGTTCAAAATGTGTGGTTCTTGAAGCAAAGAAAATAAAATTACATGTTTGCCATTTGAGAAAGGGTATAAAAGGAAATGGGAGAACATTCTAGCTTAGGATGTCACAAGTAATTAAAATTTTCCTTCTTCCCAACAGATCTGAATTAACAGAACATTGATTACTCCAAAATATTCTATATTTCTAAAAATAGATTTTGAGCTAAAAATAGATTCTGGGAAAAACCCTTTTCCAAAAATAATGCAAATGGCTGTCAAACCTGAATTTCTTGTAATATCAAGTACAAGTTTTCACTAGATTTTTCAATATGTGTTGCTCTTAAAGCAATTACAAAGTAACTAGAAAGCTAAAAATACATTCATATAAGATCTATTAGTTACCAAGCTTTGCAACAGTCTTTATTAGAGTGAGTTTGGCTGTTAGAGTGAAAAAAAGTCACAACTAGCAATTTTGTAAAATCAAAGTCGAAAACAACAATTTTGTCAAATTCAAGGGCAGATAAATCATGATTTAAGATTCATATGAAGCTGAAAATTACACCAACACAAGATCTTATGGCCAGTAAGATGATGTGAAAGTTTTATGTTGATTGGTGGATATTTATGGTTGTTTGAGTAAAAATAAGGTTAAAAATGGTAGTTTTGCCAATTTCAAGGGCACATAACTCAAGACGTAATATTCAGATCAAGCTGAAAATTGCACTCAGGCAGGATCTTATCAGCACCAACATTCTGACCAAGTTTTGTTTTGATTGATCAATATTTGTAGTGGTTAGTGAAAACAAGTAAAAACAGCCATTTTTTTAATTCAAGGGCAGATAACTCCAGACTTTATGGTTCAATCAGTATTAATTGAAGGAATCTGATAGAGGACCCCCTAAGGATCATTCCTGTGAACTTTGATTGAAATCCATCAAGTAGTTTCTGAGGAGAAGATTTTTAAAGAAAAAGTTGACGACCGGACGGACGGACGGACGGACGCATGCACGACGGACACAACGCCATGACAATAGCCCGCTGGCCTGAAGGCCAGTGGAGCTAACAACTACTTGCCATTAAGCAGGGTTGGCGCTGCCCATCGCCATTGTCGCCAAATGCGACAGAAAAATAAAAGTGGCGAAAGAATTTTTCATTTGGCGAAAATGCCTGGCGCCAATAAAAATTAAGTGGCCCCAAAAATTATCAAATGGCCCCAACTCGCGGTAGTTACAGCTTTATCGAACGTTACCGACAATATATTATCTCGGCACGCGACACGACAATTAGCACCATGTATAACTGTTTATTACCTTTAATTGCCATCCATAGTTAGTCCAAACACATATGACGCGACAACTAATTGATAAGCAAAGCGACGGAAAAATCGATAATCATAATCGGGTACCAGTGTCGTGTGCAATAGAGCATTACACGATACATAATTATGGGCGTGTACTTTCGATATTGTTTTAATTTGATTGACGGGTCGAGTGTTCATGGTTATCGAATATCCCTAGTTAATCCTTTACTTTACGACATATTTCAGGCGAAATTGGGTTGTTCAAAACCAATCTTGTTGCAAATAATTGTTCAGAATTCCGTAGTTATGGAAGGTGCCGAACTACGATGTTTCGGTAAGTTCAATCGCGCAATTTTTTTGGAATAAACTAGACCTTTGTTTTATGCTTTTCATCGTGAGATTGTCCCAGCGAACTTCAAGGAATATTCAACAAAAGTTAGTCATGATTCCTGTCTAATTACAAATTCAATCGGGACCCTGATAATCATATTTTCTCCTTTCCCAAACCTGTTTGTTTTATTGACAAAATAGGATTTTTCAAGCGAGCCAGGAGGGGGGAGGCAGCGAGCCAGGAGGGGGGGGGGCTGTTAGGCGGTTCGGAGGAACAGAACATAGAACAACTGATAAAATATTTGAAACTATTCAAAAGACATCTCAACATTGATGAATATGCTTGCAACATGGTTGCCTGAACAGCCACATGTGTACAAGCATATTCAACAATCTAATTATATAGCCTAAGTCTATATACATGCAATGAGTTAAGTCTAAGACAAACAAAATGGAAAAAGGAGAAAATGATGGTTTTCATAATTCCTTTCTTTTGCCTCAATGTTTTCTGAAATGTATATCATTTGGAAAACAGCTTATTAGGAAAAGAGTTGGATGCAAAATGTCGAAAATTTTGTCAACTAGTACCGGCCCAGACACCTGAAATGTGGCCCCAACTTTCACCAGGTTGGCCCCAACTTTTTTCATTTGGCGAAAGTGATGGCCCCAACTTTTCGAGAGCCAGAGTGAACCCTGATTAAGGTACCATATGCATTGTTGATATTTAACTTTACTGAAAGAAGAAAATTTGGTTTGAAAATATCATTTTTTGTTAAATTGGTGACATTACCATCCTTCGGTTGCCATGGTGACGAACAATAGAAGCATTTTGAATTATTTTATTCTTTTCTGTTAAAACGCATGTGATGACCAATTAGACAGTATATTCATTGTTCATAATCAACTTTGCTGTAAGGAGATATTTCAATTTGAAAATGTCATTTTTTGTCAAATCGGTGATGGTGCTATCATTTGGTTACCATGGTTACAACAAATAGAAACATTTTGAGTTAATTTATTCTTGTCTTTTAAAAAACAAGGATTGATCATTTATGCACTATAGGTATTGTTCATATTCATCTTTACTTTTATGAGATATTTGTGATTGAAAATGTCATTTTTCTGTAAAATTGGTGACAGTTCCATTTTTTGGTTGCTATGGTTACGAAAAATGTAAACATTTTGAGTTATTTCGTTCTTTGCTTCTTAAAAGCAAGTTCTGGCCATTAATATATTGTATATATTTTTCATATTTACCTTTGTTCTTCAAAGATTTTTAGGTCTGAAAATGTCATTTTTTGTAAATTTTGTGACGGTTCCATGTTTTGGTTGCTATGGTTACAAAAAGTAGAAACATTTTCGAAAATTTTATTCTTGATTTTTTGAAAACAAGAGTTTGTTACATAGAAACCATATGTATTCTTCATATACAAGAATGCTGTTAGAAGATAATTTGGTTTGAAAATGTCAAAAATTTGAACATTGAAAATTTGATTTCAGTGATGGAACTTCGGTTGCTATGCAACATAATGTAAAAGATATTTTTGATTTTTCAATACAAAAACAAATGCACCTAGTGTCATACTTGATATAATAATAATAGAAAAGACAATCTAAACAATTATCATATCTCAAACACCAACCTCAAAAATGTTAATTTCCCAATTTTCATTCAGGGGTTTTCATCCAATCTCCGGAAAATTTTATTTCTTGGTTTCCATGGCAACGGCTGTCAGAAAAAAGGAACTCTCTTGGTTTTGCAAGTTTTTCAACATATCTGATTAAATGACGGTAAAATGAATGATTTCTGAGAGTAGTCACTATTAACCTTCTGCATGATCCTTAGGGAGAGTGCTAATTAAGTTTTTTTTCCGAGAAACCAGGGCCTGATGTCTGTTTATCGTCTGGAATACGCGACTCCCGTTGGTCGGTGTGTCGGCGCGAAGGCAGAGGCATGGAAGCCCGGGCTTCGATGTTTTTCTAAAGTGTGGTCTTTCTGAGAAGAAAATATGACAAACATATCACAAGATGCAACCAAATCGCATCAAAACTTTTCACTTTTTCTTGGGGGAGAGACCGAAAGTCCATATTACAGGATGACAAAAATTTGGACTCTTTAAGATAAAAAAAATGCAGATGACATTTCTAAATGAATGAAACTTTACAGCTTGGTCTCTTTGCGTAGAAAACATTGTGGAAGATGTCACAATCAATTTCGTAATTTTCCATAGGCCTAATGTTTTCCAGAGCTTTATGCCCTTGGTGTGAATCAATTGGTGTCCAAAGTAGAGAGGGTTCATAATATACAGAGACGATATTGAGAAAACGTGAGAAATTGCTAATTATCTATTTTTGGTCTTTTTTATTAACCGATTATCAAACGACAAAATTTTAAACTAGTCCAAATTCAAAGATGTTACAGACGAGTATTTTAAGCCAATGAAATTTTACATCATTTGGTATTTTTGGGTAGAAAATATTGTGGGAAATGAAGAAATTGCTTGTAACAAGCAATTTCTTCATTTTCCACAATGTTTTCCAATTCCATTATCTAGAAGGGAGTCAAAAAAGTCATTGTGTGGTAAATGGGTTTATGCTTTTGCAAGTTATTCCTCTTGGGGCATTTTCCCTCACGACAAAATTTAAGGCCGACAAAAAGTTTGAAATAGGGAACAGTTTTATGAAGTTAACCGTGACGAAATTTCGGATACACAATTATAGTATTCCGTAGGTGTTGTTATCAAATCTCGTAACTAAGGCGTGATTCAAGCCGTAGTTACGAGACTTTATAACAACACCGGCAGTTTATCAAAAATTGATTTTGTATGTATTATTCATGCACCATTCTCACTCGGACGTCCCGTCCCGTCCTGTCATCTGGAAAACAAGAGCTTCACAGAGCGGCGCATATACGCCCGAGAGGGGCTTGTCAGTAAAATTGGCCATTTTTTCGATTCAAGGGCAGATAATTCAAACATGAAAAGTTATCAAAATTTTGTTCGCACAACAAGACACCATAGAGATTCGTTGCGCACAGGAGAAAATGGACATTTTTTAGTAAATGAGATTCATTGTGGCAAGTTTGATTGGACTGTAGGAGGAGTTGCGCACACAAGGAATTGCTAACGAACGGACGGACAGACAGACGGACGGACGGACAGACGGACAGACGGACGAGCGGGGCCATTACATAATACGACCCTCCGGGCGTATAAATATGCACGAATCAGTTCCTAAATTGCTTGGAAACAGTGTGGTAAAGAAAAGCATGCTACAATAAATTTTAAATAGTGATTTTCTGCTCGGGTCAGAAATAGCGGTAAACCATTTTTGATGCAGTCATTTTAATTGATTTAAAAACCTGTATAATATTTATGCAAAGTGATTATCTCCCTTAAACCATGTCCTAGACAGCACCTGGTTTTGAAGTCCTCAATACTAGAAAGCACTTGGGAAAAGCGAGACAAAAGAAGAAAATGCTGATAATCAGCATTTCCTTTTTTTGTCCCAATTATTTCTTGGCTATAATTTGTACTATAAAATCCAATCTTTATCAACATCCATTTTGTCGCATGCAGCAAACGGTTAACCTTATCCCGTATGGCATGATTTTAGATTGGTCCACTTTGATATCTGCTTAAAGAAACATCATGAATATAGATAAAGATAGGATATGAGCGCACAGTACCACAGAAAATTATAAAGCAACTAGCACATTCTTCTTGTGCCTGAATATTTTTGCAAACCTTTTATATTGGGGACGTGAAAATCAGGGCTTGTTTAGAAAAGAGTTCATTATACAGTTCGATATCTACTATGGACGTCTAAACCACGACTTGTTTAGAAAGTGATTCACTGTATATTTAGATATCAGGCGTCATTGTACCAACACTCGCTCTCTCCATATATATCGCCACTTGTGTTTCTTAATTATCAGCAATTTCATCTTTTTCTCTCATTGTTTTAAAAGTATTTTTCTAAGGCGTCCACTTTTTGTGTGAAGTGATTCATTGTTCATTTAGATATCAGGCGTCATTGTACCAACACTCGCTCTCTCCGTATATATCGCCACTTGTGTTTCTTGTTCAGGTTTTCCTGTTACTGCTTCAACCTCGTCGTCCAGCTTCTTCTCGTCGAAATCAACCCCTTCATCGTCATTCCCCGTTATAGTTTTATCACCTTTATTGGATTTTTCACCTGATTCACCATTATTTGTCTCACTATTACCTTCTACATTTGCACCAGAATTCTCCGTAGATTCGTTATTCTCATTATCTACTTGTCCACTATTCCCATTTTCGTTATCGATACCTTCAGTCTCTTTAGCATTACTTTCATCCACAACATAAGTTTTACCCTTTTCAGTTTTATCCATTGCATCATCGTCTATTGCTGTTTCCGTGTCACCAAGTTCGGTCTTAACGATCCTTTCTGTGGGTTCAGGAACAGGTTCCATAGTTTTGTCCGCGTAGACGTTTTGGACTCTACCGTAAATAACTTTAACGTTTTTAGCCTCTTGAAGTTCTTTCAAAATCATTTCGAACCCAAGATCGACACTTGTTGTCTGTAAAAGAAAGTATTGCAAAAATTCAGACTTTTCCAAATTCAAAGGTGTTGCAAACGACAATTCTAAGTGAATTTATTTTACATTTTCGGCCTATCTTGGTGGAAAACATTGTGGGAAATAAAGAAATTGTTTGGTAATTTCCTCATTTTCCACAATGTTTTCCAAGGCGTTTATCTTGACCAGCAGCAAAAAGCGGCAATGTGTGGGAATGGGTCATATTGATAAATCAGAAATAGACTGTCAAAATCACGCAGGGAATTACATGGCACAACAATTTGAGAAAATCGTCGATAATTTAGTTCGTACTAGCCTAAGGTCAATTTTGAATTCAGTTCGAGGTAAAGAAGGTGAAAAAGGCAAATACTTAGCTGGATGTGGTAGACCTCTTGAAAATTGGTTGATAGTAAAATATTAATTGACGACTAACTAAAATTTTGGTTGGTCGCCAATGACTTTCTTTTCATCTCATTTTTAAAAGATCATTCGCATTCAGAAAATTCCCGATTGTTTATAAACTGGTCGAAAATGAAATCTGCTAAAGATAAAAAAAAAATAGGTTTACCACAAAAATGTGTAAAACTGAATAAGTTACAAACTGTATTTTTTTTCATCAAAAGTGAAATGTGACAAAAGCAACAAAAATGTCTATGTTCCATAAGGGAAGAGATTAAAAGAAATAGATAAAAAATACAGTGAAAATACCATGTTGAAGGATGCAAATTCTAGATTACTATTTGTGAAAGAATTTAAGACTTTTACTCTTTGACTCAGTACCTACCCCGAAATCTATTGTTTCCAAACTGCATACTTCACTACATTGTACAGCTCGCAAGATTTCCATGGCACCAAGAGGCGTCATCAAATTATCGCCTATCTGTTAAAAAGTAGAAACGTTTGTTCGTTCAAAGTTTTTCCATTTCCTCTTTCTGAACAATATGTTCATAAAATACTTTATGGTTTTGATTGTTTTTAGAGCCTCGTCACTTCTAGAAATAATATTTTTTCCCACTAAAAAATCTCTTAAACCCAAGATGTCAGCAAGACATATTTTAGAGAAAAAAAAACAAAACAAAACAAAAATGAAACAAGAGCTTCGCAGAGCGGCGCATATACGCCCGAGAGGGGCTTGTCAGTAAAATGGACATTTTTTTTTAAATTCAAGGGCAGAACATTCAAGAACGAAAAGAGTTTTCTGAATTCCGTAAGCTAGACACCATGGAGATTCATTGTGGCAAGTTTGATCAAATTCCGATTAAAAGTGTAGGATGAGTTGCGCACACAAGAAATTGCTAATGGGCGGACAGACGGACGGACAGACGGACGGACGGACGGACGGACGGACGACCGGGGCCATAACATAATACCACCCTTCGGGCGTATAATAAAAAAGAAAAAAAACTTTCCATAATTGCTGCAATGTTACAAACTAGCCCTGTTGTGTCTCACGTCTACAATGTAGGGTAGACCTTTTTTCCACCTTCTCTGCTTCAAAATATTTTTGAAATTGGTCACATAATAATTATACCTGCATAAAACGTAACCATTGAAGATTTGCTGAAATTTTTGGGTTGCGTTATTTCTGGCCATGTCTTGGCATGCGAGGATGCACCTACCCGTAACACTTTCAGGGTTTCGTTCACCGAGAGCTGCTTCGACAAGATTCTAACGTCTATATCTGTGATTCTATTTTTAGAAATGTCAAGGTCAGTCAGCGTTCTATTGGTGATGAGAGCTTGCGCTAGAAACGCAGCGCCCTCCGTTCCTAAGCCGTTAAAACTGGCGTTTAGTTTTCTGAGTGCAACGTTCTCCTGCAATGAAAATTAAGTTGCTTTTCTTCAAAAAAAAAAGCTATAAATACGAGGTTTTTGAAGAAGAGCGACATTAAGCTGTTATGATATAAAGCAGTTACTGACGCCAATATAAGAATTGGATATGCATTTAAGTTGTTTTATGCATTTTCGTGTCAAGGGAAGTTACTTTAAAATCGCGAAATAGCGATGTTTTGGACGTCATGGAAACAAAGTGACGTCTTTATGGATATCGGATGTAAATGGAAATAGCTTCTACTTTTTATACATACCAAATGTATGGTTGCAATAAAAACTTATTTTAAAATAATTATCTTACAGATTTCTTTAACGTAAAAGAAAACTCTTCAACACCGCGTCGCTAAATATGCTTAGGCCTATGGTTTTCGGCATTATCTTCTTTTCCTGCAATTGCTCTTTTTTTTAAATTCATATCCAATGGGGTAGTCAAAGGAGATTTTATATGGATTATTAAGTTATATAGCTTGCCTTTAAGCCCTGTGCGAATTCTTGAGCACCACGCTTTCGTATGTTATTCCAGCTGACGTCTAACCTTTCTAGTGTGTCGTTTGTCGCTGCAACATGAAATGACAAAGATCAAATGATGTAAGTTGACAGCCCAGTCGACACTAACCAATAGGGAACGATTTTATCTACTAAACACTGACGTAATTTCGGACAAACAATATTATTTCTGTAGGTTTTGTTATATAATCTCGTAACTACGGCTTGATTCAAGCCGTAGTTTCGAGATTTTATAACAACACTGGCTGTTTATCAAAAGATGACACTAAATCATGTCTATTTTAGCACAAAATTCATTGCTATTGATAATGAAAAACAACAACTAGAAAATCAGCAGCAGCAAGAACAACAACAATAACAAGAAGGGACGTAGTTTTGAAGTGTGTGAATCAATACATTACACCTAAGCCGATATCCGCTTGACAGGAAATGCTAAACAACTCTTTCAATGAGCCTTTTGTACCCACTCCATGCACACATTAGTTTGTAGGTCTGCGATTGTTTGAACGTACTCCGTCTAATAATTCAATCCTTCAAATGACTTGTTTGACTGCTCCAAAGAAGAAGGCTTACGAAAGCATCGAGGAGCATGAAGAATTTCATTGTGACAAGCAATTTCTTTATTTACCACAATGTATTTTTCCCAAAAGACCAACGGTGTTTAAATTCCATTCACTTGAAATTGCCGTCTGCAACATCTTTGAATTTGGAACTGTCTAAAATTTGGTCGTTTGGTCATGGAATAAAGATTTCGAAACACTTACACAAAGCCTGTCCGAACACTATTCCCGCAATTTCTTCAAATTCATTCCCAGCCACGATAAGTTCTTTTAACGTTCTATTTTCCTGTAAAATTATCATTTCAATTTTAAACAAATCATTATTTTACCATAACCCTTTTATCAAGGAGATACGGGTCAGTCTAAATGTCCCGACATATCAGTACTTCGACACAAGCCAGTTTTGACCAAAGGACTAGAATATAGGTTAAAAAATAATTTCTTCGAATTCATTATCAGTCAGGATAAATTCTTTAAACATTCTGTAAAATATAGCCTTTTTTTTATAAAACATTAACTTAAAACTTACGAGGTCTTGCAGCGGTAATCGTCTGTATTATTGCAAAACCTCGTATCTCCAGCTTTAAACAGCTTGAGATACGAGGCTTTGAAATAACACCGACGATATGCTGTAATTATTGAGAAACTTGTATGTACGAGGGACGTTCAATTAATTTTGGAACTGGGGTTCTATGAGCCATAGTTATGTCACAATTCAATTTTAAGTTTCTTCATTCCTTCGAAGTAATCCTTTATGACACCCACACACTTCTGAAGTTTTGAGATCCATTACTTATATGTCAATAAATGGGCCTCTTTTGGAACACCCCGCAGACACTGGTAAATTGCACTGCATATGGAACACGAAGACCTATACCGACGATCAGAGGCTTTTTTCGTCATCATTGGGAACACAAAGAAGCCACACGGGTTTAAGCCCGGCTATAAGGGTGGATGAAGACGTTGTGTAGCATGTGTCTCTTTCAGAATGTCTTGGACAAGATGACACCTGTGGACAGCTCCGTTGTCATGGATTTGGTACATGCCTCTTTAGCCGGTCCTAGACCTGCTCTTTTCGTAATATTTCGTTACTTTCGCCGACATACATTTCTTGTATGAATGACCGGCGATAGTGGTACTATTTGAAACAGTAATTTGAACAATACACCCGTTACATTTGAAAATTACCGCGTACAAAACTTTTCCCGCGGTTTTAATCTTTAGGCTATTTCGGACCTTGCCTGGTCTTTTCGCAACCATTGCTTGTTAATGACACACCATCGGTGCTCATAATAGTAGGTTATTGTTCAATCTTATGTATAATGCTCAGAAACGCCACATTTGTTGCATTTATTGCATTGTTTCAAACTGTTTTTGCACGGGTGGCTCTCAGTCCTTTACGCAGCAGGTGGCAGACCCAATGGGCATAAACCTTTCTGTGTTTCAACCCTTTCATCAAAATCGCAAAACAACTTTATCTGCTATTTCTTGCACCTTAAACCATGCGTCTTGTTCGTTCATGTCGGAATCTACAGCAACATTTGCTTTGGTACAAGCTCTACCCCGGTTGCCTTAGAGGGGGCATCATTCAGGCCAGTTTTACCAATTTCAATTTTTATTATCTTCCTAAAAACTGACGTATATTCAACGTTCGAATGTCTACGAATCTGAAATAGTCCATTATATACATGTGATGCAGATATTTCAAAGCCTATGCGACCTTTAATGTAGACCCGTATATCCTACTTCAGTTCGTTTTCCATTTTGCGCATAGCGAAATGGCCAGTGTATATGACTGAGACAACTTAAAAGTTAAATAACTTTTGAAAGAGTCAACGAATTTGTCTCAAATTTTGACCAAGTATAGACAGTAAATTTCCCGTCAAATAGCCACAAGCACCACTAGGTCTATAGAACCGTTAGGTATGGTGGACCATTAGTACCACTTTTAATTGAACTTCCCTTGTATTTAAGTTTTTCTTCTTTGCTAATACATTTCCAAAGCGACGAATCTTGTACATGTGTCATTTGAAAGCAGTTGTATTTTACGACAAAACAAATAATGATAAAGGAAGATTTTTCATATGTTTTGACATAGAAATATAACCATGTGTAGAAAATTATAGACAAAATCACGAAACACTGTACATATTTTTACTCGGAAGTCGTTTTCTAGTAAAAAGGGATCTTACTTACCTTTAATATTTTGGCGAAGATCGGCGCATCCGTGTCTCTGAAACCGTTTCCTATAAAGCAATAAACACAGGTGTACTTTAGACGAATTTCTCAAAATATAATAGCAGTTTTTGTTCACAACATCAAACAGGGTCAGTCTGCACATGTATACGTGCAGGTCGGTCTTATTTCACGATGCCTGTTTGTTTCATTTCATGGTTAGGTTAATAATATAATAGCAAGAGACAATAGACGCGTTCTTTAGAGCGAGAGTTCTTGAGATTTTTTTTAGATGTCTTACAATGTTTTAAGATAAAGCATTAAAGGGGGCCATGCTAGGTTTTTATGCTTCCTAACTGTACGGGAACTCATATTTGTGCATGGAAAAACAGTTTGCAATGCATAAAAACCCCAATCACGAAGAATAACCATCTTTCCTTTGCTATAGATCAATCCTTTACAAGCGTGTTTACACATTCTATTTTTACTTCAAAACAAGACAAGGTCAAGGTCAACGAGACACACCTCCGCGGTATCAACACACCGTACAACCGGCTGTGTCGATGACTGTGACCTTATTTACGAGGGATACGTGGAAAGGTTTATTTTGTACAAGCACTGAACATAAAAACGCGTATTTATCAACTATAGAATAACAAAGATCATTTGTTTATTTATAAAATTGAATTAATTTGACCAACCATACACGTGACATCAGATGCCGAATCTGTCTTCGCGTACTTTCGACGCAGCCGGTTGTGCGGTTTGTTGAATCCGCTGAGCACAAATGACGTACCTCTGACGTAATTGATTTTTGAAGGTCGGGCATATTTAACCGTTACAAAACAAAAACAAGGACAATAATAATCTGCCAGCATGTTATTAATTGACTTGGATTTTAATACTTAATAAAGCTCGATGAGCGCTTATAATGGATATATTTGATCTAACCCTTCAGGTTGGTAATTTCGTACGTTATTTCTGGTTTGTAATTATTGTGTTATTTGCATTTTCGACATCCTAGCTCGCCCCCTTTAAGAGCAAGATTTTTAGCCACTAAATAGGAGGCGCCATTAATTTATATTTCTTGCAGAAGCCCTCGGTCAACTTTGTTTAACTTCGTAAAAACAATATAAGAGTTGTTCCGAACACTCCATAATTATAAACCGCAGTGTTCCGAAAGCTCCATACTGCATATAAATGGCGTCATCATGACGTCATTTTTATGAATTATGGAGCTTTCGGAAGTTATCGGTCAGAATCTAGGTCTTAAAAAAAGGCTTTATCTAAAACATATTAAGAAATCTTGAAAAAATCTAGCTCTAAAGAACGCACCTAATATAAGATTAAGGACTTACTTGATGCATTCAAAATCTCGATAGTGTGATTTGTTTTCATCATTAGTCCTATTAGCGCCGCTCCTTGACTTCCAAGTTTGTTATCTGCTATGCTCTGAAAAAAAACTTCTAGTTCTAACAAAAAAACGGCGGGCGTCATGCGACACAACAACAAAAACAACGATGGCAGAAAATATTCAATGATTCTATAAGTACGGGATTGTTTTGAATTAAGTTTGAAGTGAAGCAGGAAAGGTAGAAAATGTAATGATTTAGTGTATGTGGTAGATCTTTTAAACAGCATATTTAAAAATGTTATTGTCGAAAAAAGATAACTTTGTTCGCTGGAAAAGTTTGTGCACTGTACATGTGTACTTTATAAAACAAATGACTTGAGAGGTGGCCCCGCTTGTTTACTTCGGGGTTTCAGAGAATTTGTTTTCAAATTGTGAGCAAAGTACACATATTGTTCAAATAAAAAAAATATGGCTATTCTCAATATATATTTGAGGATACAGATTTGCTTTTGGGGCTGCAAACAACAAAACTTTTTGTTAGAATAAAGCGAAGATATCGTGCAAAATGTCTTATCCAAAACGGATACTTTTGATACACCTGTTATCTATCATACAAGAGGACCATGATGGTCCTAAATCGTTCATCGAACCAACATGATAACCACGAGTCACAGCTTTATTCCAATTAATTAGTAGTTGCGACTTAAGACTGATAACATACTTATGGTCACCAACTTTGAGTCCAAGTTTTGTCTTGATTGATCACTATTTGTGGTTGTTAGAGAAACAAGACAAATGTAACTCGTTAAGGCCCCTTTTCTGTGATACCCATCGGAACATACGGTCCATTTATGGTAGGCATCATTCTTGTAAACGTTTCATGAAGAATTGTGCCAAAACTATAGCCCCCTAGAGTACTAACAATGATTTTGTCATAAAAGCCCCTTTTCACGTGTTATCTTATGGAACATTTGTATATTGGAAAGGGTTCATCCTTGTGACAAGATAAAGATTCTGACCAAGTTTGTTGAGGATTGGGTAAAATTTGTGGCACCTAGCATGCGAACAAGTATTTTGTCTTTATGGCTCTTTTTCCCATGATATCAAAAAGAACAATCCCATATTAAATAGGAATAATCCTTGTGACTAGATAAGTATTCTGGTGAAGTTTCATGAAGATTGGGTCTAAATTGTAGCCTCTATAGTGTTAACAAGAATTTGTGATTAAGGCCCCTTTTCCCGTCATATCCATCGAACAATTTCCATTTTCAATAGACTTCACTCGAAACAAGACAACTATTTTGATGAAGTTTCATGAAAATAGGACAAATTGTGGCTTCTAGCATGCTAACTATAATTTTGTTATTAGGGCCCCTTTTCCCGTGATATCCAACAGAACATTTCCTTTTTATAGGATTCATCGTTGTGACTAGACAAACATTCTAATGAAGTCTCATGAATATTTAGCAAAAAAATGTGGCCTCTAGAGTGTTAACAAGAATTTTGTCAATAAGACCCCTTTTCCCGTTATATATATCAACTTTCAAATTGTAACCGTTCAATATTTCGGTTTAGAATTATAACAAATGTATCCTATATCACACATACTCACAAGATGTGTAATGTACATGTTTTCTGTGAGCGCTTCCTGTATTCCCGCTAGACCAATAGGTGTGATGGAATTACCTTCGATGTCTAGGTAGGATATAGCCGTGTCCAGCTGAAATGATAACGTAAAGGTGTGATGATAATATTATCATATAGGTGTGATGGAATTACCTTCTATGTCTAAGTAGGATATAGCCGTGTCCAGCTGAAATGATAACGTAAAGGTGTGATGATAATATTATCATATAGGTGTGATGGAATTACCTTCGATGTCTAGGTAGGAGATAGCCGTGTCCAGCTGAAATGATAATGCAAAGGTGTGATTATAATAAACTGACACGATTTAAAAACGCAAACAACGTTTTCTTTAACCATTCCTTTCCTATTGCCTCGATTGGCACCATATTTGGGGACGTGTATGAGGCAATGTATACACTTCACGCCCTAGCAACTTTTTCGTGTTTTCTGTAAAATGCCCGGACATCTGAACCGCCCATCACTAAATGCTCGTGTGTCTCGTGCATTCAGACCACGTGTTTAATCACTAAGTTTTTTTGTGTACAAATTGCCAATTTTGATTTACTTATTGAAAATATACGAGAACTACAAAAAATGGTATACAAAATGCTGAGGCTTATTTTGGGAAAGAAGAACCGAATTTTGGGGCTTTTGGTTGACAGAGTTTCGCAAATGAAGGTAGCTAGACGCTTTAATGTAGTCGAATCGACGGTTCCACGGTTAATGAGACGTATAAACGACATAGTAACATTTACAGACCGCCGACTTCCTGGTCAGCCGCGTGTAACAACTGTACGTCAACACAATTGTATACGTCAACGTCACTACCGCAACAGATTTGTGACGGCTCATACTACAGCAAATTCTATGGTTGGTAATTGCGGGCGGCCTATACATCGTGACAAGGTGATGAATCGCCTGTGAAAACACGGGGTTCGCTGTCGTCGTCCTGTTCGATTTGGCCCTTGACTCAACGTGCATTTTGGCATAATCTGACGTCCATTCAGGCATTATTCGTGGCTTTAAAGACCATTTTCTGTCCTGTTACGTTAACATTTGTAACATTTACAATTATACACGGCTATACATCGGTTTTGTAGACTGTAGTAGATACCATCTGTAAAAGTACCTTTTTGCGTTTTTAAATCGTGTCAGTTTATATCCTCTTAAATTTGTGATCAAATTGCTGTCTATATCCAGGTAAGATATCGATGTTTCTAGCTTAAATGATAATAATTATAAAGTTGTTATATAATTATAAATTAGTTTGGGTATGATGGAATTACCTTTTGATGAAAAACAACTATGCGCAATATCCTCAACCAGGGCCCGTACTCCGTTCAGTCAAATATACTGAGCACAAAAAGTTTAGCACGTTTTTTAACACATTATTTTTTCGGTTTATGATAATTAAATGAACATTGCTTTGTGCTGTGTAGTTGTCCCGGTCGACAACCATTACGCATACAGTGCATGTGTAGAGTGAACATTCGGTGTATTGGACAAAGTCCAGATAAACAAAAGTTACGGGCGGCACGTGTGCAGTGACATCGATAATGTCTAGCTTGTTCAAAAACACACTATTACACAGATCTGTTAGCAGAATCAATTTAACTGTTACAAATTCTTTGAAATTGATCATGGAAAGGCGAGAAATGATGACGTAAGTTCGACGTCAGAGAGCTCTTTCCATGCTCCAAGCAGGTATGTCTGTTAGAGATGTCGCTTTGCATTTCAATTGTCTCCAATTGACAATTACGCGCCTACGGCACTTGTTTTATGCAACTTTAGCCACCAACGACCGACCTAAATCTTGTAGACCGTGTAAAACGACGTTCAGGGAGGATCGTTTCACAGTGACGTCTTGACGACGTTTCGAATTCCTGTCTAGTAAGAATTTAGTGCTACTCCTCCAGGACGTCACAAGGTATACAGTTAGTGACCAGACTGTCCGGAACAGGCTCCACACAACTTGCATCAGGGTCCTCCGATCTGACGCCAATGACGTTAAGCATCGACAGGCAAGGCGTCAGTGGGTATTGACACATCGATATTGATTCAGGAGACATTGGACTGATGTCCGGACGACTCTCATTTTACGTTACATTAACTGACGGCAGGATTTGTGGCTGGAGAAGATGCGTAAGACTTGATACCAATAACGTCATCATTGAGACTGTAACGTCGAGTGCAGCGTCATTTTTTGGCAGGAATAGATGAAAACAGTTAAACAGACCTCATTTCAGTTAATGGCAACCAAACGGTGCAAGGGTACTGCAATGAAATTATCCAACCTGTCACTGGACCGTCTTACAACGACACAACGTTGTGATATTTCAATAAGATAATTACCACCCACTTACTCCAATGAACAAACAGAATAATCTACGCCTGAACTGCTTAATCACCAGCAAAAGAACACACAAAGAACATTGTTAGACGTCAGGCTAGAGAAAGTAATGACGTCTGTAACGTCATTAACAATGAACGTCATCTGCAGTATGAATGTGCAAAATTCCTTTCTCTGTGGTCAGGAAGCATCTCTGCAACATGGGAAGACATTGAATGGCGGTGTTAGCTGCTTATGCTGGACATTCGCGTCATTGAAATTTGCTTGACTTTCGATATCTGACCCCTGTGCACTTTAACGTAAGATACCTAACTAACGCTTAAGAATTTTGAAACAAAATTTTCAGGAAGCGCTAGAATATTGAATTTTCAAACACATTAGATTTTTATTTTTATGGATTTTGGAATAGTTTTTGACTAGAAAAGGACATTTTCCAGGTGTGCTAAACTTTTTGTGCACAGTATATTACAGGATTATTTAAGAAATTTTTAACATTCTTTTGTATGTACGCGCTATTAAAATAAGATCCAACTTTCTCAAATTACAGTCCAAAGCATCGTGAACAAAGAACCCAAAAATGCAAATACAGGGTATTTAGTAAAGGCTAAAACCAACTCACTATCAGAGCCGCAGCCAATGCCCTCGCTCCGTTCGGCCCAATGTTATAATGCCTAATTTGTAGTGCCTTTTTGGTTTGATGTCGTATATACGCAACGATAGAAATAACATAACACTTTCTCATATTACAATCTTAAGCATTGTAAACAAAGGACCAAAAATGCAATTATTTAGTAAAGACTAAAACTAACTCACTATAAGAGCCGCGGCCAAGGCCCTCGCTCCGTTCGGCCCAATGTTATAATGCCTAATTTGTAGTGCATTTTTGGTTGGATGTCGTATATACGCGCTGATGGGTATTACATTCAACTTCTCGCATTCCTTCAAGTACAGCTTAATCTTGATCTCGTGGGGTTCTAGGTACTTTCTCGGTGGATCTGTAATGGTAATTTTAAGGTTAAAATTAATACTCGTAATGTGGCCATTTCGAGATTCCTAAAAACATTGGATTCTTTTTTCGAGCTGCGTCGTTACTTATACGAGCTTACACGGGCGCAGTCGTAAACATTCGGCGGTGGAAAATTCCACCGCCGAATGTTTTCGACGACGCCCGAATAATTCCGACGTTGCGCGAATCTCATTAGGGGTAGACTATTTTTATATTTGAGATGGGTTCTAGAGAATGGACCCTTCTTGAATTTAATATCATCAGAGCTACAGATAAGAGGGTGAAAGACTTTATTGTTCATTAAACCTTAAATTATGCGTACTCATTAGAATCGTCTCGTTGAGAAGATTCAAATGAGTACCCACAACATAGGGTTTGGATTTGAATTAACACTTCTAGAATGTATTTACCTCCTCCTATATGCTGTTATTTTATATTATCATCATCAAATTTCATAGGAGTAGGAAGGGGGAGGCGGGAGCCCCCCCCCCCCCCCAATAATTTAGAAAAGGGGCCTGCCCCCCCCCCCCCCCCCCCCCCCTATGGCCCCCCATGATACAACCATATTTCCAATTACTTTAATATTTGCCCCCCCCCCATATTATAAACCTTCCTACGCCACTGTCAATCCATTACCACACACTAACTCTTTTTGACTCCCCACAAACTAATGGCCATGGAAAACATTGTGGAAAATGAAGAAATTGCTTGTGACAAGCAATTTCTTCATTTGCCACAATGTTTTCCATTGAAAAAGACCTGAAAATAATAAAAATTCATTTACTTGAAATTTGCGTCCGCAGGATCTTTCAATTTGGACCACCCTAAAATTTTGTCGTTTGGTAATGATTTAAGACACGAACCAAGCCAAACGTAATAAAACAAGTGGAGACAGAATCCTTGGCTTGCGAAGTTGGATCAGAACGTGAAGAAGTGCAACCTGGTCAGGATCCATGCTGCTCTCCATTCTCCAAGAATGGTTACACGTGATTTTGGTTGGAGAACAACATACCGGTAGATCTGGATTCATTTCCCAATTTTCAAATCTAAATAAAGAGCTGCATATACCATCAGATGAAAGATTTAAAATCTAAAAATTGAAAGCAAACAATAGCAGAAAAAGTATATTTCGTCTAGACGAAATTAGTTAAAGCACGGTACGGAAACTACAGAGACAGAGCCATTGGCTCTGCCGCTTAAATCCTCTGGGGGGCTTCCGGCCATGTGTGGCTCTATCTCTGGGGTCGTAATTTTTTTCGTAAACAGGTGAGTGTTCAACTTTGTTGTTCATTTATTTTCTTCTGGTGCTTAAAATCGAAAAACCGGGAATGTCATGCTCCCCTAAGACCATTTATCTGCCTGTTCTAATTCTGTGGGCTTCAAAGTCGGCAGGGTTTTCACAGGATCATTGTCGTCGTGGGTCGACCCTATGTGATTTTTTCTTGTTTACATCATGTATTCATGTACATTTCAACGGTAAATAGCCAATTGCTGCAGCCAAAACATGTGATATACTAATCGAGGGATAATCCCGATCAGACATTGCTTTCCCATGTAACAAAACCTTAGAAATGATTGGCAAACGTAAAGTTTGAGCAATTTCTATCGGTGGCTCTGTCTCTGGCGGCTGGCTCTGTCTCTGGCGGCTGGCTCTGTTTCTGCGTGCTTGGTGAAAAAAATTAATCTATCGCAAAATTCGTGTCGAAGTAATTTACTCACACACTGAATAGATCATATTGTGTATGGCGAATGGTTCAGTCACCGATTAAACCCTTTGCAAAACATCGAACATTCAGCGTTGTCCAATTTCAAAGCTACAATTAAACAATGTCCTTTGAATGATCAAAGATCAGCGTGTCTAAATTGACGGGGGAAGAGGGATTTCGATTTAAGTAAATATGTGACTCGGAACCGAACATCCTGTGATAAAGACATCGTACTATCTGGAGACAGCTACTGAACTCTCACGGCCACCGCGCAAAATGTGCCATTATTCGCTTTTATTCAGTGGAAAACATGCTTCTCTTCCAATTTACATGTATTGGAATATACACTAACCTTTCTTCACGGCTCATGATTCTATGTAGTACTGTACTTAAGGCGACAAACTGGGTGTTGACAAAGAAACAATTACGCGATGGGTAATCCACGTGATTTGGGGAAAGGTCCACACCGAAAAATTGTCTGTTTCAAGTATATTTTGTTCTATATCTCAGTTTAAACTCTACGTATTTTTACGAGCAATTGCACCATACGCGCCTTTGAGAGGGTAATTCCTGAACCTCTTTATGCAAAGTATTCCATAGTTTTATTAAAATGCAACCAAAAACATTCATTTTGAATTTTTCGAGAAACCATGGGATTTGATGCGGAGTGAGTTAGAACCGGGGAATGTCCCTCTCAATGACGCGCGTGCGGTGCACTTTATCTCGTCAAAATCCGTCGAGTATTAGCTGAGAAAATACACAAAACAGACTTGAAGCAGACGATTTTTCGGTGTGAACGTCAGGGGCTTGTTTCATCAAAATATTTTTAAAAGAAGTAATTTTGACTTAACGATGTCTTAAATATCGGTTTAAACAACAATCGCATAATCCAGGGGCTCGTATTTTCAACGATCTTACGACAAAGTTTTTGTATAAAATGTGTAACAAAACATCTGAGTGCACGAGAAATCAGATTGGACCAATCAGGTATGTTGTTACAAGTAACTACGCAAAAATTAATCGTACGAGCGTTGATAATACGGGCCCCAGGTCTTGATAAATTGGTGATACGCGTTTCTTGTCCAAAACTTGTCGTAAGTCATCGGTAAGACAAAGACAAAAAATACGTCTTAAAAGTGAAACTGGCCCTTGTTTTTTTTCTTTTTTTTTATTTGCACCAATATATCCGACATCTTTCCATTTAATCCTTCCCAAGCAAGACATTTTTCTGGTGCATTGCGAGAAAAGAAAATTGCTCATAACCAGCATTTTCTTATTTTTTCTCACAGATTTCAATGATAACTATTACATATTTGATACTTCGGAGCTATGCGCAGATACATACATGTCTCTCTCATGAGAGGGGGGGGGGGGGCGCCCATCTGCATCCTTGCATGTCTGGACATCATTTTGAATTGGAGCAGTCCTAAATAAGAATTCTATGTATCACCTAATGTGATATAATACCCCGCCATTACATTTGTCCGGATAAGTGTTTTTGTCGAAAACAAAGGACAGTGACTCACAAAATAAGAAAGGAATATTTATGCTCCTTTGATACAGAACTTGTCTTTATTGAGATATATCCACCCATGAAATTTCATGATCATAGCTTCGATACTTTCAGAGGTATGCTTTGGACAAGTATTTTGTAAACAGACTAAAATTAACCGACAGTTCAAAGCGGAGCCAGCCGCCAGAGACAGAGCCAGCCGCCAGAGACAGAGCCACCGATAGAAATTGCTCAAACTTTACGTTTGCCAATCATTTCTAAGGTTTTGTTACATAGAAAGCAATGTCTGATCGAGATTATCCCTCGATTAGTATATCACATGTTTTGGCTGCAGCAATTGGCTATTTACCGTTGAAATGTACATGAATACATGATGTAAACAAGAAAAAATCACATAGGGTCGACCCACGACGACAATGATCCTGTGAAAACCCTGCCGACTTTGAAGCCCACAGAATTAGAACAGGCAGATAAATGGTCTTAGGGGAGCATGACATTCCCGGTTTTTCGATTTTAAGCACCAGAAGAAAATAAATGAACAACAAAGTTGAACACTCACCTGTTTTTGTCAAAAAATCACGACCCCAGAGACAGAGCCACACATGGCCGGAAGCCCCCCAGAGGATTTAAGCGGCAGAGCCAATGGCTCTGTCTCTGTAGTTTCCGTACCGTGTAAAGGGACATTTCACAATTAATTTTACATAAATTTTACTTTTATTCAACCTGAGGGCGCATGTTTTCTTATGAAAAATCTGAAAATTTCAAGCCAAAATATTGAACCATTTACGAGAAATATACATTTTTGTGCTAAAATTTAACAAATTGTTGTGGACAACAGTTCAGATTTATATAGAATTTGCTGTTTCTGTCTCAACTTTAAAGGCGTATTTTTACGCTTATGAATAACAACTTCAGAAGACTGGTAGCATTTCTACGCATTAGAATAAACAATATTTGCATCAAGAAATACTTTTAAAAAATGAAATAAATGTGAAATGTCACTTTAACATAAACAATTTCACAAATTTGGCATAGAAACATTTTGTACCTTCAAGAAGCGTTTCCTCTCTTAAGAACTTCGGTCTGATGAATTCCAGTTGTGTCATGGTCACATTTAAATACTATTATACTTTCACAACTTTAGATAAAGTCTCGCATTTCTTTCATAAGACTACATAAGATCTTTATTGCACGTTTGTTTTCATTATCTAAGTGTTTCTTTTATTAACGAAATTGAATTAGTCTTTTAGATTTCATAATTTTTCGCATGGTATCTATAGATTCTGTAGCAGAATTTCCACAATTCATACGTCCTCAATGTCATTAAAAATTTAATTGTTCCATGAGTAATCTTCAATGAATTCCGTTAATTCAGGAAACCATTGCGCTAGATTTAAGACACCTCATCAGTTCCAAGGTCAGGAAACCTTTCCTTTGGAACGAAATAAACTGACTGTGTTCAAATTTTCAAGCTACTGCAAAGGACAAAGTGGGTGTCGATAAAGATAAGACTTGTATACAATATAGCACCATTTTTTCTATCTTTTTGTTTTAATCAAAACGGCAAATTGCCAAGCATTGGTAGTTTTTTCCTGTTATCACAATGTTAAACTGGTTTAGTTTTGAAAATGGTTAACGTGGCACCTTTATTCACTATCATTGACTAGGCTCGATCACGACGGGGAATCGCGTGAGAATATATTGCAGAAAATTTGTAAATAACTCTATTAATTCTAGATCGATTTGAGTTAGGTTTGCATCAGATAAGGTGTAAAATACCAGGGATTTGTTAAATGTGATGGATCTTTTTTCAACTTCAAAATGTTGTTTGTTCTTCAATAACGTTCTTATCCTGATAATGAAGATGAAGATGAAGACGTCGCATAAAAGATATCCCACATCCAGCAAACCCTTGATGTTTTTCTGTGTTCTCTTTTAAACTTTTTTTCAAATCGGTCACGTAGTAGCAGAACTATTTAGAATTATCGAAACGTTGTGTCATGTGATTCCCCACCGAGTCGATGCTTATTTCGACGCTTCTTTTCCAAAACTTCGTAACTGTATCTTGAAATAAGCTGCAATTACAGTCGACACTCGTTATCTCGACATCGGATAAGTCGAAATTCCGCTTAAGTCGAAGTGAAAGTCATGCCCCGTCCTTAAAATGACATTTCACAATTATTTTTACAAAAAATTTACTTTTGTCTATCTGAAAGAGCAACTTTTCTTAAGGAAATTCTGAAAATTTCAAGTCAAAATATTGAACCGTCTAGAAGAAATATATATTTTTGTGTCAAAATTAGACAAATTGTTGTGGACAACAGTTCAGATTTATATAGAATTTGTCATTTCTGTCTCAACTTTAAAGGCGTATTTTTCGCTTATAAATAACAACTTCAAAAAACTGATAGCAATTCTACGCATTAGAATAAACAATATTTGCATCAAGAAATACTTTTAAAAAATGAAATAAATGTGAAATGTCACTTTAACATATGGATATCAAAGTGTTAAATCAAAATGATTTCGCAACAAATACAGCCATTGAAATTTAGTAGGAAAAGGATAGAAATTGCTCGTATCGAGCAATTTCTTTCCTTTTCCTACTATATTTCAATCATGTACACATATGATGCCCATCAAGAATGGTTAAATATCGTTTTCATCGAAAATAATCAAAATCGGATGAGTCGAACTCCGGATATGTCGAGGTATTTTGACGGCCCTCTGACTTCGACACAACGAGTGTCGACTGTACTAGGTTTTCGAAGAAAAACGACGATTTGTTCTTTTTATAAACAAGAGGCACTAAATACAGTCTAATCTTAAATTATATGCACCATTATTTTAATCTCTTTCCATTTTTTCTAAAGCTCTTTCGACCGAAAAAGCCTTCTACTTGGCGGTTTAGATCAAAGACCACTTTGCGTGATGCTATTGAAAGAACCTCTTTAAATTGTCCACATTTCAAACGATACACTCAAATAAACCCTATTCTAAACAATAAAATTCTAGTCAGGTCCAAATTAAACATTTTTTTTGCAGAAGAAGAAATTGATGATAAAGGAGGTTTTCGTTGAAAAGTGACGATATGAAATATGTAAGGCGAATGAGAAAACGCAGATTTTCATCTTTGTCTTTTTTCTGATATTTCCAGATGTTTTCTCTATTCAATACGACGAAATAGATGCTTGTTATTAGAGGGTTATACTTCATCTATTAAACATGCCCACATTTAAACTGTAATTGAAAATCTAAAGGAAGCGTGAAAATAAACTGAAAACGCATTGATTATTCGACATGAAGAAATCTCAGAGAAGGTCTACAAATAGATTACACGCACTTCACCCCCATTCAGTTCAGCAGTGAATTCGCCGAGAAAGTATGATGTCATCACGTGAAATTATCGTCACGCGACCTTTACCCTTTCCCAAACGACAACAATTTACAGTTGGCGCCACATCGTATGACACGTGTTTATATTTGTTTAGCGTTCAATGGCAATGAATTTTGTGCTAAAAATAGAATAGGTTACAGTTATTTTGATAACCCGTCGGTGTTGCCATAAAATCTCGATACTACGGCTTGAATCAAGCCGTAGTTACGAGGTTTTATAGAAACACCCACGATATATTATTTGTATGCCCGAAATTACGTCACTGTTTACTTGACAAAATCGTTCTCTATTACATTTGAACAAACTGTAGGTTGGTTAATCCTGAATATACTGTGTCACGCGAATCCCCGCCAAGAGTGTGCCTTTATCCCGTTGCATATGTTTTAACAATTAGTTATTGTCATACGGTATCACTGGTGGTGAACTAAAACAATTTCCGCTACAACAAGGTATAGATATTTTGCGTTTAAATGTGAGTTTATAGATTTTTTTCTGATGACAATGAACTTGTTCTAAAACCAGACCGGGTTTACCGTTTTGTATTGACAAATTGTCGGTGTTGTTATAAAATCTCGTAACTACGGCTTCGTTAAAGCCGTAGTTACGATATTGTGTAACAACACCGACGGAATTCATTGATCGCGAAAAAACGTCCCTCGCTTTGGCTGAGTTCACCACCAGTGGGTATGGTATTCCATCCATCCATCATTATAAATTATACATATTATATTCGTGCAACTTCTGGCTTCACCCGTGACACCGGAAATTGACGGGGGTATCCCTGTCAAATTCCGTTGCCACCGAATTACACGAAGTGTTATGCAGATAATAATTGGTTGTAATCCTTAGAGGCGCGTTCCCATTGCCGACCAAATCAACTCGACCAAGCTCGATCAAGCGATCGAGTAGTGATCGAGCTTGGTCGGCAAGAGTGATGGGGACGATCGAGCGTGGTCGGCAAAAATGATCGGGAATTAATCGACAAGAAATAAAGAAGAAGTCGTGTAAATACATTTGATCAAGTTTAATCGGGTTTGATCGGGTTAATCGGGGAATTTAGTCGATCGAGTTAATCGAGTTGATTTGGTCGGCAATGGGAACGCCGCATAAGATTCTTGCCATTGGAGAAATGTGCGGTACGAACAACAGCCCTGTGTGTTACTACAAGATATCTGACAAACTGATTATCAAAATAATCGATTAGCCAAATGGCTCATTCAATCACGAGCCTTCAAAAGCGCTATCAAACAACATTATGACATTGTTATAACACTTATGAACACTATTTTCTCCCTTTGTCTCAATTTTTCTGTGCCAAATTATGCAAAAATCTTATCTGAATGTTTGCTGTTTAGAAAAAGGGTTTAACAAAATGATCTTACATGTATGCCTTTATGCCTTAATTTTCATTTTTATTATCCTTTTGACTAAATGATATTTTAGTCCAATTAAATTATACTATTTGCAAGCAAAACACACAAAAAATCAGCTGATAATTTATGTTTTAGACGTTGCACAATTTCTCACAAAAAATATCACACAAGAAATTCCTGAAAAAATATACAAATATGATGGGACCAATTCATTAGTGCGGGAATTATATAAATTGGCCTGTGACTTTCTCAAACAAGACAAGATGCTAACGTTCCTGATAAAACATAGAGACAAAAGATGAAAATTCTGATAACCAGTATTTTATCCTTTTTTCTCAATATTTTTCTGTGCTAAATTATGCACAGATCATATCTAAATTGTAGCTGTTTAAAAAATGCTTTTAAAATTTATGTTATAAAATTAATTATGTTGCTTTTAAAAAACGTTTCATTTCCATTAGTATGATATGCCTTTAACAAAACTTCATTAATAATTGTAAGCAAAACGCACAAAAATATCAGCTGATTACCAATTTTTACACCATGCACAATATCTCACAAAAATATCACATAAGAAATTCCTCAAAACCTATACAAATATGATAGGACCAATTCATTAGTGTGGGTATTATATAAATTAGCCTTAAACAATCTGACGAATATCGATCACCCTTTTTATCTATGATGAATATTTTAACCCTTTCCAAAACTGTAGAACAGGGAATGTATTTAACCATGGCGTAATTTCGGACAAACAATAGTGTTGTTGTTATAAAATTTCGTAACTACTAGGCCAGTCACTTTAGCATTTAGGGTACCATTAATTCTTACAGAAATAATTTTGTAACTGAACGAAAGTCTTTTATATCATAATCAACATATCAAAAGTCCTCAGAGTAAATCTGGGGGGAAATGGTGTTAAATCACGATAAAAGATGCCTCGATATGATCGTAATACACTGGTCTATCCTAACCACCATACATTTTCTCGAGCACCACGTGCTTCTCTTACACTATATTTTTCACATATCATTTTTAATTTGATTGAATTTTATATGAAAATTGAAAATGTATTGATTATAAATAACAATTTAAAAGGATAAATATAACGAATAAGTAAAAATAATTTCGCTTTGAAATAAAATTATCTGCGATCGATTTTTAAAAGTACGGAAGCTCAATGTGACTATGATATTATTACATCTGTCAGATATAGATTATTCAAATCGGAATTACACAATTTGCGAGTAAATCATCCTTTACTCACCCCAACTACTTGGTTTGAAATCTACACATGCTTTTTGTTATTATACGCCCGAAGGGTTGAATTTTGTTATGGCCCGGTCGTCTTTCTGTGCATCTGTCCGTCCGTCCGCCCGTTAGCAATTTTCTTGTGTGCGCAACTTCTCCTACAGTTTTGAACAGAATTTGATCAAACTTACCATAATGAATCTCCATGGTGTCTAGTTTTGCACACAGCTTACGGAATTCAGATAACTCTTTTCGTTCTTGAATTATCTTCCCTTGAATAAAAAAAATGCCAATTTTATTGTGTGCGCATTGTGTGCGCAACTCCTCTTACAGTTTTGATCAGAATTTTATCAAACTAGCCACAATGAATTTCCATTGTGTCTAGTTGTACACACCGATTACGGAATTTAGATAACTGTTTTCGTTTTTGAATTATCTGCCCTTGAATTTAAGGAAAAATGCCAATTTTCTCAAAAATGCCCATTTTCTCGGGTAAGCAACTCCTACAGATTCAACCCGAATTCAATCAAACTAGCGACAATGAATCTCCATGGTGTCAAATTATACACACCGCTTACAGAATTTAGATAACTGTTTTCATTCCTGAATTATCCGCCCTTGAATTTAAGGAAAAATGCCCGTGTCCTTAAAAATGCCCATTTTCTCGTGTCGCAATTCCTACAGTTTCCACCAGCATTCAATCAAACTAGCCACAATGAATCTCTATGGTGTCTGGGTGGTGAAGCATAATTTGGATAACTTCTCATGTTTGAATTATCTGCCCTTGAATTGTTAAGAATGGCCTATTTTACTGACAAGCCCCTTTCGGGCGTTTATGCGCCGCTCTGCGAAGCTCTTGTCAAATATCGAGGTAAAGGACGAAAATTATTATAATGGATATCTTCACATTTTCTCTCGATAATTCCTTATTTCATATATTGTGCGGTTTTTTTTTTTTTTTTTTTTTTTTTTTTTTTTTTCAGTTACTTTGATATTTTTTTGCATCTCTTTATCTCGTGTCGGTCTGAAAGGAAGGGTGTCAATAAGGCCGTTTTCGTGACCTAGTCCGAATTTCTTCCTTTCTACAAGTATACACTTAACCACTAACATGTTGACCATATGCAAGTAAAGTATCCACTTAAACGAAGCATTGGTTTTGAAAATTCATTAAATCAAAATGACGGGGGTAACTCACACATTATGCCATTAGGTGGTAATCAATTTCGAATGCAGTTTTACTAAACTTTCAAAATTCTAAAACTGGTTATGCAGTTATATGCATAACGTTATATACATGTTGTTGTTTAGCCTATTACATTAAGCGTCCTGTACGAGAGAAAAGGGATGATAAGCACGGTTATGACTTTTTCTGATTTTCAACGGTACTAACTTTACGCAAAATCAACAGATACATAACCATAATTCGTAAAGTTGTAATTTTCATAAAGGCTCCACATTTGTACAAGTTAAAAGTCTTCCGCCAACTGAAGCTGCTGCCAAATACCACAGTTTTAGAGCCTATCTTCAAGTCCAAACGTGGGTAGGAAACACGATAGAACCAACTGAATGGGGCTGGAACAAAATCAACAACAAATTAAATCCAGTTAAAATACACTTGTCTGCTGCACCCGAACGCCTGCTCAAAATGATTAGATGTGATTGCAAACTAAATTGTGATTCCAAAAGGTGCACATGTAGGAAACATGGTCTGTCCTATTCAGCGGGTTATGGAGAGTGTCGTGGTGTAAGCTGCACTAATGTGCTCTTAATTAATGGAGATTTCGAAATGGATTGAATTTATAAGTGCCATCCAGATGAACATGTATCTGGAAAGAAAGGTCTTTATAACATTTAATACAAACACACTGTAGATCTAAACCAAGATCAGGCTGTGTGTACGCACTGTCTGATCACAAAGCCCGTTGTTCCTATATCATTTTTCGTGTCCTATACCGTCTTTTACATTGTCGACCTTGCTCAGACATTACCGAGGCACAATTCGATCTACACATTTGGTAGTCTGAAAGATTAAAATGGTCGCTTATTCAGATCCGCACCAACACACAAACACTCAAATAGATCTATATCTAATAAAGCAGTCTTTGTCTTCGGGGTATATACAACATCAAATATGCATATAGATATACTATTTTGTCTTACATAACCTTGAATTTCACATAATTTGAAAACATACACACGATTTCATTATTATTTATTATTACCATTATGACTCGAAATCCATTACAAAAGGATAAAAATGAATTTTGTGCTAAAAATATACTCGGTTTACCGTTGATTCAAGCGGTAGTTACGAGATTTTATATCAGCACCTACGAGATACTATTGTCTGTCTGAAATCACGTCACGGTTAACTGGATAAAAGTATTCCTTATATGCATTATTGGCCGGTGGCTTTCTAAATAGCAAAAATCAATCAGTAATGAAAAACAGTCATTGATTTGACGTCTGTGAAGATAATCGAATCATAAAATAAAATACAAAAGATGAAAGTGATGACAATCAGATTTTTGTATCAATATTTTCTTTGCTATAATGTTCACAAATTCGATCTTTTTGCAAATTGTTTTGTCGTCTGCAGCAGCTTTAAAATGGGAAGTCTATTATTTAAGTTCAGATGTCGGTTTAGATGTATTTGATAAGTTAACCGTAGTAAATGAGTGGGTGGGGTAATTTCACCTGCAAATTCATTTTCCATGTCTAATTGAAATAGAGAAAATATCAAAGTCTGTGTTTTTTTTACTTTATAAACCCCTAATATTACGTTATCTATAACATGTTTCATCCGCAATAACATATTTGGTTTTAAAAGATGAGTTTCAAAGCCTACACGGAAAAACATTCTTTTGGCTTGCCTTGTAAGGGTCTCTTCGTTAGATCGATATTTTTCATATTTCCCCTCGAGTAACATTTGAGGACTTTTTTTCTGGAATGAGTAGATGGTTGTAGATTATAAAAATGTTGGTTTTGTTTCTGTTAGAATTAGTGGTGGGTTGGGCCTATTTTTCGACTAAAGTGACTGGCCTATACTGCTTTATCGAAGCTGTGGTTACGAAATGTTATGACAACACCGACGATTAATCAGAATAATTTTATATTTCAACGGTAAACCTAGAAAGTAAAGTCTATTTTAGCACAAAATTCAAAGACATTTGTGAGTTCCAATTTCAAACGAAACGAAGATGACATCGAAGATGTTGATAAATATAAAACAAGAGTGCCATCGTCACAATATACGCCGCCACTTATAAAACTTGAGACAAAAAAATGACATTGACAAGGATTTATAAATATTCACTGAAAAACCTTTAAAAAATTGTGTTCACAAAAAGGTTTTTATAAATATCCAGTGAAAAACCTGGAAGGAATTGCATTCACGAGGCTGAAATATCATTAAGCCCCAGAGACTAAGATTGAAGGGGGCATAATTCTGGCAAAAATCAATGAACCATGAAATCCTTCCTTCATGCACATCTACCAATTGAGGTGATAACATCCACCAAGTTTCATTAAGATCCAGCCAGAAACTTAGGAGGAGTTGTGTTGACAAGCCTGCAATTTCAATAAGCCCCAGAGACTAAGTTTTAAGGGGCATAACTCAGGCAAAAATCAACGAACCATAAAATCCTTCCTTCATGCACATCTACCAATTGAGGTGATAACATTGACCAAGTTTCATTAAGATCCAGTCAGAAACTTAGGAGGAGTTGTGTTGACAAGCCTGCAATTTCAATAAGCCCCAGAGACTAAGTTTTTAAGGGGCGTAACTCAGGCAAAAATCGATGAACCATAAAATCCTTCCTTCATGCACATCTACCAATTGAGGTGATAACATTGACCAAGTTTCAAGAAGATCCAGCCAGAAACTTAGGAGGAGTTGCGTTGACAAGCCTGCAATTTCAATAAGCCCCAGAGACTAAGTTTTTAAGGGGCGTAACTCAGGCAAAAATTGACGAACCATAAAATCCTTCCTTCATGCACATCTACCAATTGAGGTGATAACATTGACCAAGTTTCAAGAAGATCCAGCCAGAAACTTAGGAGGAGTTGCGTTGACAAGGCTGCAATTTCAATAAGCCCCAGAGACTAAGTTTTTTAAGGGGCATAACTCAGGCAAAAATCAACGAACCATAAAATCCTTCCTTCATGCACATCTACCAATTGAGGTGATAACATTGACCAAGTTTCAAGAAGATCCAGCCAGAAACTTAGGAGGAGTTGCGTTGACAAGAAAAGTGGACGTACGTACGGACGGACGGACGGATGGACGGATGGACGGATGGACGGACGGACAGACGGAGAAGATGACGCCAATATACGTCCGCCTCCGGCGGCGTATAAAAATATATAAAATAGTACAGAAAATGTTGCGTCAAAAGGAGAAAATGCTGTATATCAGCATTTTCTTCTTTTGGCTCAATAGTTTCCAATGAATTTTTGTAGTTGTACGTCAAAACCATGTCTTCCTTGAGGAAAGGATTAGACTGAAGTTAAAGATAATCTTTCCTCTTGCAAATCGATCTATAGATGCAACGTTATACTGAATAATTCTTTCATAAACAATACCGAGTTTTGAGATCCCAAGTAGAAAGGGCTTGAGAAAACATTGGGACAAAAAAAGAATTTCCTCCTTTTGAACCAATATTTTCTGAGGTATAATGTACATAAATGTTACATTTTATCACCTTTTGTCTCGTTTGCAGCAGCGTTCAAATAAGATGACCTAAAAATGTTGCCGTTTGGGTAAGTTTGGGAAAGGTTCGAATCATGATAACCTTGTCTATATACAAACTCTGGTTTTCGACATCCCTAAAATCATTATATGAGATACTTTGGCAAAGATAATGACAATTCAAGAAAATGCTGCTGACCCCAATTCAAATTGATACATTAATTTTGGTTTTACTTATATTTTAAATGACGGCTGTGATTGGGTGTCTTGTTAGAAAAGGCAGGGAAATATTGTTGTTTTGTCTATTATCGAAAATTTGAAATGTGGACAGAATTTAATCTAATTGTCAAAATTTGGACTTGTCTATCTTTCAAAAATCGATCATCGCGGAATTTGGACATCGCTAAAGCACTGTTTTCACTACACACAAGGTATTGCCCAATTAATTGTGGCATATGTTTACATTTTTTTACAAAATTGCCGTTGGAAATACGTTTTTAATTTTCAATACTATTTTACATGTGCTGGTTCGAAATTTGCAGATGTGTATGAACTGCAAGATCCGAGATATCGCATGCAAAATCACAATAGTTTGGCGTGATTGTCAATGTGTTAGAATTATGCTATAATGTCGCAATCGCGCATTAGTATCTTTATATACTGCCGAGACACACCATGTCCAAGACGAATCAAAGGAGTCAAAGGAATTGCTCGAAATGAGCACTTTTTATCCCTTGTCTACTGTATTTCAATGGTTACATCTTCTTTTTTAAACAAAAACCTCGTAACTGCAGCTTATTTTAAGCTGCAGTTGCGAGTTTTTTGTTGAAAAAAGGCGATATTATGATGTAGCTTTGGCTCCTTGAAGAGTCATCAAAATCAGGCATTGTTTTGGGAAAAGGGTTAAGAGATAGAGCTGTCCCATTTTGTAAAATCTTTTGTCTTATTGGTCTACTTATACAGGCTGATCAAGACTAGAGCTCGAAGATCGATCAACGTGATTAGGTATTGATTAAATATCAATACATCGCTACAAGTTCAAATAACCCTTTAAAGATCGAGCTTTGTCTTGTCCCTTTATCAAAATAGTCGTTGGAAACAAGTGAAAGAAAAGACGAAGATGACAATAAGCATTCTCTCTCTTTCTCTTTAATAAGTTTTCCATAGTACGATGTATAGAGTTTGTCCACTTTATAGGGTTTTATGGTGTCCTTAGCAGTTTTCAATGTGTGTTATTCTTAAAATATAAAATTCTTAAATTTGTCGTTAGGGAAAGGGTCACATATCAATACATCGGTACAATCCAGATTAACCCTTTCCAAAAATTAAAGAAAACGATTTAGACTAGTCCAACTCAAAAAAAATGTTACAGAAGAAAAACAAATGAGCCAAGATCTAGAGAAAAACACCCTTTATGGAATTTGAGAACAACTTAGATCCAGATCAGCCGGTGCATACGCACAGTCTGATCAGGACCTATGTTGTCCCCAAATAGCTTCTTCGTAACTTGTATATGTAGTAACTGTAAGAGCATCGATCCTGATCAGAAGTTACTCTTAAAACATGCTAATCTTGAAACATGGTAGTCTCAAATTCTGCAAATGACCCTTTTCCAGATCCTGGCTCAAATGTGATTTAAACATAAAACCTATACCGAAGAGAATAGAAAATACTGAGGGAACATAATAGACCATCAGAACATCTTCGCTTTTAAAAAAAACTCGTAAATGCAAAATTTTTAAGCAGCGAGATACTGGCCAAAATATTATGCTTTCTTCTTTTCCTTTTCCATAGATATCTTGTACACAAGAAGACACTAGGGGCACCAATCGTCAGTGTAAATGCAAAACCTCGTATGCCGATTCTTGCGACTTTCAACGTACAAACTTGTGTGTCCAGTTACAGACTATTCTTGCAGGTTTTGAGATATTTTACTGATCAGTATTGATGACAAATCATTTGTGAACAATATGTCCAAATTTCATGTAAAACATTTCAATTTGGGAAAAGTTATTACACTTTTTTCCCTCCCCTTTGAAATTTTCCAAAATCGAGATAAGAGGTTTTGCATTTACAACGACGCAATACTCTTCAGGGCTTGTTTGAGAAAAGGTGTTAAGAAGATCCATGTTGCAATAGCTAGTTTACTTTGTGTAATATAGGGATAAACATGCTCTTTTGTTTACTTTTCTGTCAAAATATGTAAAGGAACTTATCGACAATAGTAGATTAACCCATTCCCACCCATAGACGCTTTCTGGCGTCCCTTAAGAAACGTGCAAGGAAACAACATTGTGGAAATAGAGAAATTGCTTGTAACAAGTATTTTTTCATTATTCACAATGTTTCCTTACCTGAAATGAAAATATTCTTAAAACTTCATCAACTTGGCCTTTCAAATTGAAGCAGACCAAAATTTTCTATCTGGTAATAGGTCAAACGTTTGTTGTTTTTTTTCCAAACTAGCGCTTGTTTGACGCCTTTTTAAAAAATTGTTAAAAGTATATAATATTACCATGGTAAATATTTGTCGCTTTTCAACAAAAACCACGTAACTGCAGCTTAAAACAACCTGCAGCTACGAAGTTTTTGCTGAAAAGCAGCGATTTACATAGCTTATAGGTGTAATCAGTCATTTGTCGCAACTTCTGCCGATTCCGTCGGTATTCGTGAATTTCCATGAATATCGACAACTGATAACCATGGTATATAATCACGTGACTTAGAATTTCCGACAATCTTCAATAACTTTGTCAATACTTGACCAATTCAAAATCGGTTTGAAACAGAGAATGTGGAAAAATGTCAGGAATAACATGGACGTCATAGACTTTTTTAAAAATCAACTGATAAAAAAGTTATTGAAGATAAAACAAAATTTTGGTTTATCTTCAATAACTTTTTTATCTGTTGATTTTTTCAAAAATCAACCACGTCCGTACAATGCGTGACGTCTGTCCAGATTCTCTGCTTCAAACCGAGTTCAAATCGGTCCCATATAAACAAAGTTATTGAAGATATTCGGTAAGCATTGCATCACGTGATTATCCACCGTGATCAAAAACACCCGAATACGTAGCTTCGATTACAGACCAGTCAGACAGGAGCCAGTCTACCTACCAATCAACAGTAAACAACTATAAAAATTATGGCCATCAATCTACTTCGTAGTAACCTCAGTGGCGGATCCAGAGGGGATTCCACCAAAACCAAGTATTAACCCTTTCACACACAGTAAAATTTTAGGATAGACCAATGTCAAATCTGCTGAAGACGACAAATGGTGTTGTTTTTGGTCTTGTTGTTGTTTGTTTATTTGTGTTTAACCCTTTCCCAAACCACCAAATTCTTCAGCAGTTCAACTTGAATAGCTGCTATATAGACGACAAAATTGGTGTTAAAGAAGATAACAATGGGGTAAAATATAGCTTAGAAAATATTGAGGCAAAATGAGAAAGTGCTGATTATCAGCACTTTCTTCTTTTGCCTCAATGTTTTCTCAAACCATCTCTATTAGGGACGTCAAACCAGGTCTTGTTTGGGAAAGGGTTAAGCAAATACAGAAGATACTTGAGCAAAATGAGAAAATGCAGATCATCAGCATGTTCTTCTTTTGCTTCTTCTTTTGCTTTAATATTGTCCCAAACCTATTATAAGGGACATCAAAACCAGGTCTTGTTTGGGAAAGGGTAAATTATAAAGATGTTAAGCTCGTTATCTTCAGGTTAACCCTTATCCAAACAGCAGAACATAGGATGTCCCAATTTGTTGGCTGATGCGTACGAAAAATGGATACTAGCTCTTCAAATAAGGCTTGGTTTGGCTTCCCTGTTATAAAAGGCTTGCGAAAACATTGAGACAAAAGAAGAAAATGCTGATAACCAGCATTTTCTTCTTTTGTCTCAATATTTTCTATACTATATCATACACAAGGCATGTCTTAATCACCATTCATTGTGTTGTCTGCGGCAGCTTTTGAATAGGAACACCCTATTTTTTTTTGGGAAAGGGTTAATAAAAGGTAGGTTTTATGCACTATGGTGCACAGAAAATATTGAAGAAGAATGAGTAAACGCTTATTTCACCAGAAACTTGTTCTATTACGGACATCAAACCCCGTCTTGTTTAAAAAGGGGTTAAAGTCATAGTGTAAAAAGAATGGTCGAACTTATTTCTGGCCGAGCACTTACAAATTTACAGATGCACAAAAGTCGTGTGTAAAATGTGCACGTGCACCACAACGTGCACTTCTAATACGCCTCTAAACTATATGGGCACCAGCATCTCGTCCATTTATATTAGTAAAACAGTGCATTGAGATTGCAGTAAATTTCCATATATACCCTTTCATGCTTTGTGATATTCCGTACCATTTTCTATCCGGAAGCCCTTAAGCGCTTGCGCGAGCTTTGATTGGTAATAGACCCTGATACCATTCGTGTTCCAGTCTGTGCGCTAAACCCTTTCCCAAACGACAAACTTTTAGGGTGATCCACTTCAAAAACTGCCACAAATGACAAAATAGATGTTAATAAAGATAGGATTTCTGTAAAATATGGCACAGAAAATATTGAGACAAAATGAGAAACTGCTGGTTATCAGCAGTTTCTTCTTTTGTTTCAATGTTTTCCGAAGCCTTTTCTATTAGGGACGTCAAAAACCAGGTCTTGTTTGGGAAAGGGTTAAGAGGCTTCCGGATAAAAAATGGAACAGTAAAGACGTAGCGCGATTTAAGGGTATTTGAAATGTGTTGCAGACGAAAAGTGAATGTTACAGAGTTGTTCGATTATTGTGTTTAAGTATAGAAAATATGAAAACGCTGAGCTTGTAAACTATTTCTTTTCGTCCAGTTGTTTCAAAACGTTTCTTACTGTACAAGTGACCTTAAAATCAAGATAAATGGTAAAATGAGTTAACTGAAGTTAAGAACTGTTGTCCTAAGCATCTTTAACAAGTTAATGTAAGGTAAATCGACCGCTAAATTACTGATAAGCGGTGAACTACATTTAGTATAGACCTTAGATAACAGCTACCCGGGTTGTTGCAACATGTGATTAACATTATGTGAAATGGATTTCATATTAATACATCATTTCTTTGACTAAGACGTCAAATAGGCTGTTCATCGTATACAAATTTGTTGGTAATTTCGTTCTTTGTTCATTTGTGGAAGTTTGGTCGCATTTCTTCGACAAAAAATGCAAAACCGTTTTCTTGTATACAAATACATCGATGTAAGTAAAAAGTGAACACGCAGTTACCTGTAATGCCTGAGTTAAAAGACATGCCCGATCAAGGCACACATGGGAGCGAAACGGAAGAGGGTCAAGAACAACTCTCGGAGTCTGTGAATGCAAATGGCATTGAACATGCACACATCAATAAACCTACTGACAATGGAAAGCGTACAAAATGTACCATAAAGCACTTGAATGGTGGACAAGAACTCGCTGATTCTATAAATGACAAAGAACATTTAAACAGCAATGAACCTACAGACAATGGAAACAAAACCAAGTCCAGCAAAGGACACTTGAATGATAAAAGTGGTGCTAAAGTACCAAAAACTAGAGACCATGAAGTCGATGCAGTAAACCATGTCAAAGAAGATGTTGATAAAGAAGCAAACGTTAGCGAAATTGTTACGGAAAGTGAAAACGTTAGCAGTATTGGTGCAATAAAAATAAACGAGAATGATGATGTTCATACTAACACTAAATATGACACATCAGAAAATGTTGATGGTAAAGCAAGTCTTGACGGAACTGATGCAAATGAAGGTCTTCCAATAGACAAAGGTTGGGCATGGGTCATACTCATTGGTATGCTATACTGTATTATTTCTTTCTTTGTCGTTTGTATTGTTTTTCGCTCTATAATGCCCAATACAGCTTATTCCATCTAAATTTTGGAATGAAGCCGAAAAATACAATACAGTCGACACTCGTTGTGTCGAACTCGGAGGGGCAGTCAAAATACCTCGACATATCCGGAGTTCGACTCATCCGATTTTGATTATTTTCGATGAAAACGTTTTTTTAACCATTTTTGATTGGCATCGTATGTGTCAATTATTGAAATATACTAGGAAAAGGAAAGAAATTGCTCGAAACGAGCAATTTCTATCCTTTTCCTACTAAATTTCAGTGGCTGTATTTGTTACGAAATTCATTTTGATATACAAATGTTGAGTATGGGACTTGACTTTCACTTCGACTTAGGCGGAATTTCGACTTATCCGATGTATAGATAACGAGTGTCGACTGTAGTTCAAACTGAATCGTAGTGACCGTAATCAAGCCATGTCACATTGGAGAGACAAGAAATGTATAAAAATCAATGGTCATACAAATTAACCCTTTCCCAAACAAGACCTGGTTTTGACGTCCTTAATAGAAAAGGTTTGGGAAAACATTGAAACAAAAGAAGAAACTGCTGATAACCAGCAGTTTCTCCTTTTGTCTCAATATTTTCTATGCCATATTTTACACAAATCTTATCTTTGATGACATCCATTTTGTCATTTGTGACAGTTTTTGAAGTGGATCACCCTAAAATTTTGTCGTTTGGGAATGGGTTAATTTTTCTTTGTTGTTTTTCAGCGGCCGCACTGTGTTATTTCATTCTGATCGGTCATATGAAGTCTTTTGGGATCATCTTTGTACAAATACAAGAGCGGTTTCAGTCTAATTCTGCAGAAACGTCGCTGATCTTCACACTTCAAAATATTATGTACAGTTTGACAGGTATGACCGTATTTATATACTTTCTACCTTTTTATCTTTTATCTGAACGAGCACTGGCTTTGACGTTCCTGCAAAATATTCTTTATAGAACGTTGATGGAAAAGCGGAAATACGGTTTTCATTGTAACATTGCCCAGATTTTGTTCAAGATTAAGTCACGATGACTTTGAAGAAAAACCCAGATTTTCTCTTATCTTATTAGCCCCATCAATTGTATATATGTACATGTATATCTAATCCTTGCACAAACAGTCATTTTTTCTGAAATTCCTAAAAATGCCTGTCATCATCAAAAGATATGAAAAATGTTAAACGCAATTGTTTCAAAGTAAATTTATCCATTGGGAAAAAAGCAAAACATGAGTGAAATTGCTCATTTCGAGCAATTTTTCTCCTTATGCTAAGTACTACATTTCAATTATAAACGTACTTTAGGCCTATAAGCGATAAAAATGGATGAAACTTATTTTTATCGAAGCGGAGAAGATCAGAAGAGTCGAACTCCTGATGTCTCGCGGTAAAATGGCTTTCCGTACGACTTCGACACGGTGTTTTTCGAATGTATAATAAATTTGAGCCAGGATCTGGAAAAACGTCCCTTAAGGCTTTTGAGCCAAACATAGATCCAGATCAGCCTGTGCATACGCACAGTCTGATCAGGATCCATGTTGTTCTCTAATAGCTTCTTTGTGACCTGTAGTAACTTAAAGAGAGCAGCATGGATGCATGTTGGACTGCATTTGACAAAAGGCTGATCTTGAAACTCAATTTTGAGAAATGCTATAAGGGACGTTTTTCCAGATCCTGGCTCTACAGTCGACACTCGTTATCTCGACATCGGATAAGTCGAAATTCCGCTTAAGTCGAAGTGAAAGTCAAGTCCCATACTCAACATTTGGATATCAAAATGAATTTCGTAACAAATACAGCCATTGAAATTTAGTTTGAAAAGGATAGAAATTGCTCGTTTCGAGCAATTTCTTTCCTTTTCCTACTATATTTCACTAATTGACACATATGATGCCCATCAAAAATGGTTAAAAAACGTTTTCATCAAAAATAATCAAAATCGGATGAGTCGAACTCCGGATATGTCGAGGTAATTTGACGGCCCTTCTGACTTCGACACAACGAGTGTCGACTGTAATTTAATTTTCCTTTTCCAGCCGTGTTTGTGATGACAATAGGTAGTTCCATGTCTCCGCGCACATCTATCACATTTGGTACCCTGCTATCATCCACGGCATATTTCATCACAGCGTTTCTGAGGGACATTACACCAGCCTACTTTCTCTATGGAGTTATAATAGGTAATGATATGGTCTCTTATAACCCCTGTTTTTAGATGTCATATGAGAGAAAGATAAGGCAAACAGTGAGTGAAAAGAAGAAATGTGTATTTTACTCCATCTTTTCTGAGAAAAAATGTCTTCGTGGCATTTGGCTTCCAACGTGGGTCCGGAAAGAAGAAGATCAGCATTTTCCTCTTTTTCATTTGTGTTTTTGTGCTCTAGAGCACAATATTTCTAAGTGTGATCAATTGCCTTTTAGACAAAAAACATATAACAGGCGTGGTGTCTATAAAAGAAATTATAGATTTATTTCACGGCAAGCTAATTTTATGCTATAATTTTAACAGGAATCCTTTCAAAACTCTTATTTTTTTAACAGGTATATCAAACGCATTTATTCACACACAAGTGACAACAATAATCAGCGTGTATTTCGAGAAAAAGAGAGGATTCGCCAATAACATTGCCAATGCTGGAGTAAGCCTAGGTGGTCTTGTGTTCGCGCCAGTCCTTACGAAGTTGTTTGAGACTTACGCCTTCACAGGAACCTTCATGTTCATAACTGGCTTCCATTTTAACATGCTGATAGTTGCCTGCCTTATCAGACCTATGTCCTTTTATAAAAAGCGACAGAAATGCAAGACAACTGCTAGTTTGCCTATTCAAGACGAGGAAGAAAAGTTATTGGGCAACCAGTCTGACACACTTAACAACAGAGACCAGGAATATGAATACGAGATAGACGATCAAAAGGTTAAGCCGTACAAAGAGACTAATATTCTAGTAAAAAGAGCGCTAAGTAAACCAGATCATACAAATGGAGACCTTAATCCACATGTTCGTCGACGAACCGTAAGTGAAAGAGGATTAGATTTACAGAACAACGATCATACTAAGGATGGTTTTTCGTTCCTTAATTCGAAAATGGCTCGATTTGCCAGTACAGATGTGGTGAACTCGTCTCTTTATGATTTAACATTGATACAATACGACAGTGACATGCAACTGAGCGAAACCATCACGGCTGTGGACAACAGACGAAGTAAGATTTCAACAATAGGGAAGTCTATACTTAGACTCGGATCAAAGGTCTTGGATCTAAAGTTACTATCAAAACCTGTATTCCTGTACTTTTTGGTCTGCAATGCTTTTCTCACAGCCGGAAATGCATTGGTCACTGCTTATCTACCTCCGCATGCTGTAGAAATGGGTGTTGACCAAGAACGGGTAGCACTGATGGTTTCTGGCACCAGTGTGTTGGATTTTGCTTCCAAACTTCTGTTTGCTCCACTTTCTGATAGTAAGTGGTGTCGGCGATCGACTCTCATCGGAATTACCACAATAATCACGGGGATCACTTCACAATTTCTACATTTCATGACCTCGTTTGGGACCATCTGTATTTTATCGGCGATCGGTGGATCCCTACAAGGTGTCTACTGGTCATTGTTTGTCGTTGTCATCTTAGATATACTGACATTCGAAGATTTTAAGGTATGTTTAACTTTTATTTACTTGATTTTAAAGAGCATGGATCTATGTTTTAAACGTCTTTAAAACATTCTTAAACATTTACATGATTTTAAAAAAAATACTTAGTATACCGTTACACCTATTCGGTCACAACTTATTTTGATTCTGCTACTCTTACTTTTATTATAGCGGACGAGCATTGACCTGGCAGAGCGTTCCATTCGATTAGCATGGGCTGCTCTGCCAGGTCATTTATCGTGATGTATATCACTTGCAAAAGAATGTGTATACAAAGACTATGGGTGCAAAGTAAACATGACTCATGTTAGATAATTTATGCACCAGAGCAATGTAAAGACCGGTGATGAGCATCTTTATAGTCCTCTACATTATTTCGTGCAAAAAAGGAAAGGAATACATGCTACAGTTCGAGTATCAAGTTACTAGTATTCATCTAATCGAAAAACAGGTTCCAATAATCTTTACTATCCAGAAATGGAAAAGGGCGGTATTTCAAAAGTTAATGGACTTGGATTATAAGCGCTTGATGAAGTTGTTGTCGATTTTTATGGATAGAAAGCACGATGGATAATCACGTGATGCAAAAATCACCATTTATTTCACACCCGAAAATAGTAAACCAATCAAAACGCCCCATTCGTACCACGTGAGTATACAATACCCAGAGCCGTATTGTACGCACGAGATAATTGCGTGGACGCGCGGGATTCTCGATATTCCAAAGCGGCTAGATCGATATTGTACGATGCACCGGTTGAACTGTCCAAATATGCATTGCACTCATTTGAACCCTACAAATATCGATTGAACCGTACAAATATGGATTTTTTTTTCCAAATCGAGGCTGCGATACAAAATATCCATGTTAGTCTGGTTCCCTGTCGTACTATGTATTTTAGTACGTCAGGCACTCACTAAACATGGCCGCCTCCAGTGGTATCATTTAATTACAAAGATAAAGAGCAAAGTTCTTTAATTTTGTTAGCAGGGAAGGGTCATTAGAAGAGTAGATAGGTTTTGGTATATTTTTGATACTAGCAATAAAAGTTTTACATGACCTCAACGCTAACCCGAAATAATACGGTTTTAAATTATGTACATGAAAACTATATGAAGGCAATTTGGAAACATATTTACCAGTACTCCGATTAGCTCAGTGGTAGAGCGTCTGACTTTGACTCCAGAGGGCCAGGGATCGAATCCCACATTGGGCGAATGTTTTTCGTCTACTTTTTGTTTTAATACATTTTCTAAAACCAAACTATTCTAGAAATCACTAACATGCAATTAAAACATAATTGGTAAGTGTTTTTATAACGTCTTTGAAATCTGTAGAACCATTTGGTATGAAAAATGTAAAAAGAAAAGGGGTGTGGCTAAAATATGTACCACTCTTGGGATACGAACCAGGGACCTCTAGAACTCAAGGCAGACGCTCTAACCACTGAGCTAATCGGACTACTGATAAGAAATGGATCCAAATTGCGTTGATATAGTTTTCATGTACATAATTTAAAACCGTTTTATTCGGGTTAGCGTTGCGGTCATATAAAACTTTTATTGCTAGAGTTAAAAGTATACCGAAACCTATCTACTATTCTAATGACCCTTCCCTGCTCACAAAAATAAAGAACTTTGTTCTTACCTTTGGTAAAATATCAGCCCAGTATTTTGAACCAGACTAGTCCAAATATAGCCTCGTTCTTCAAAGTACTCATCCAATAGAATTCAGTATTGTACAAAAACATGTTAAATAACCTCATAATATCTTCAATAATTATGTTAATATGGGATCGATTTGAATTCGGTTTGAAACTGAGAATATGGACAAACGTCACGCATTAGATGGACGTGGTTGATTTTTGAAAAATCAATAGATAACAAGGTGTCAAACTGTCACAAGATACGCCCGTAACACTGCTTTATGTCGACAGGGGGAGCAGGTTGGTAAAAGTTTCATGGTCCTAGCTATTATATTTTTCGAGATATGCCCTGGACAAAAATGAAGTATGAAAAATAACAAAGGGCAATAACTCACAGAATAGGCCAGGTAGGATTATGGTGCTTGTGCACTGCACTCCCCTTTGATGAGATCTATACACCCATGAAGTTTCATGATCCTAGCTATCATACTTTTAGAGATATACTCCGGACAAGATTCTAGTATGAAAACAACAAAGGGAAATAACTCAGAAAATAGGTCAGGTAGAGTTATGGTTCTTGTGCACTACACTCCCCCGTGGTGAGATCTATACACCCATGAAGTTTCATGATCCTAGCTATTATACTTTTAGAGATATACTCCGGACAAGATTCAAGTATGAAAAACAACAAAGGGCAACAACTCAAAAAACAGGCCAGGTAGAGTTATGGTTCTTGTGCACTGCACTCCCCCTTGGTAAGATGAATACACCCATGAAGTTTCATGATCCTAGCTATTATTCTTTTAGAGATATATTCCGGACAAGATTCAAGTATGAAAAACAACAAAGGGCAATAACTCAAAAAATAAGCCAGGTAAAGTTATGATTCTTGTGCACTGCTCTTCCCCTTGGTGAGATCTATACACCCATGAAGTTTCATGATCCTAGCTATTATACTTTTAGAGATATACTCCGGACAAGATTCAAGTATGAAAAACAACAAAGGGCAATAACTAAAAAAACAGGCTAGGTAGAGTTATGGTTCTTGTGCACTGCTCTCCCCCTTGGTGAGATCTATACACCCATGAAGTTTCATGATCCTAGCTATTATACTTTTAGAGATATGCTCCGGACAAGATTCAAGTACGAAAAACAACAAAGGGCAATAACTCAAAAAATAAGCCAGGTAGAGTTATGGTTCTTGTGCACTGCACTCCATAATGATGCGAAAAATATAACTGCCAAATTTAAAGTCAATCGGACTTAAGATGACAGAGTTATGCTCCGAAAAAGAAGTTGACGCCGCCGGACGCCCGGACGCCGGACGTCACGGGTGATCCCATAATGCGTCCCGTCTTCGACGGGCGTATAAAAAAGTTATTGAAAATAAACCAAAACTTTGGTTTATCTTCAATAACTTTTTTATCAGTTGATTTTTAAAAAATCTACTACGTTCATATTATTTCAGACATTTTTCCACACTCTCTGCTTCAAACCGAATTCAAATTGGTCAAGTATTGATAAAGTTATTGAAGATTATCGGAAATTTTAAGTCACGTGATTATGCACCGTGGAAAGGATCTACCTTTTTAGTCTATCTACCTAATTAGTCTATACTATTTGACCAAAATACATGTATACTGAGAGGCAAAAATAAGTATACACCCTAGTTCTTCCGCATTTTCTGAGAAAATGATTTATAGACTATGTACGATTTTTAAACGCCACCGAAGGTGGACGTTTATTGATGTAACCTTCTCCGCCCATCCATCTGTCTGTCCTTCTTTCCATTGCGAAGGTTTTTCATATCACACAGCGCCATCGAGAAAGGGGACTTAATCAATTAATTAATACAAGCATTCACGTTGGCACAACCCTGTACTGATGAAGGGATTTGGATAGAATTTTCACAGAAACAGCCTAATCACTTAGTACCATGCGAAAATTGTTAGTGCTTTTCCATATTACAATGCGTCATGGCAAAAGGGGACTTGATGTAAACAAGTTATCTGTCAAAACCCCTTCCAAATTTATTGACGGATTTTGATTGAATTTGCAGAGAATGTTCCTAGTCACTTGACTAAGTGTTTAAAGTGCCATGTTTCTTTCACATCATGCTGTGTCATAGAAAAATGTGTCCTAATGCAAAAAAGTGGCATATTGATCGATTTATGCCAGCCACCAAAATGCGTGTTATAAAGTTTCAGAAAATTTAAGCTTGTGATTTGTGGTGATAAGAAGTAAAGAAATCAAATACGGATTAACAGCAAAATTTGATGTTCCACTAAGTCGCACGTGCAAAGTTTACAAAATCAGCATGTTGCAAGATTAAGGATGCTCAAGCAATTTCATGTCAAATTTGTTAATGTGTTATCATTGGTCTATGCTTAGAAACAAATTATACAAAATTTCGAGCCGATTTGATGAAAAATAAGAGAGATATTGACAAAAGAAAAGTGTATACTTTCTTTTGCCTCTCAGTATATATAATATTTCCAATACATGAATTCAGAAATGTTTTATTATGTTAGTAATATCATCTAAATAATAATTACTGTTATTACAGTCATTGAATATCCTTAGATCTATAATAAGAAAGGGAATAAAAAGAAATTTGAGTTAATGCTGGTTATCATCCCTTTCTGACCTTTTCTCATTTTTCCCCAAAGGCAACTCAATTACTTTTAAACTTCGCCAATATTGTGTTGCTTTGGATAGGGCTAATCAGAGCTACTTATAAGAAGGGATGATGGATTTTCAAAATGAAATACATTTGTATTTCACTAACTGTCTATCAAACCCTATGTTGTGGGTACTCATTAGAATCGTCTCATCGAGACGATTCTAATGAGTACCCACAGCATAGGGTTTGGATTTGAAATGAAGAATTTAGAATGTCTTCATACCCTCTTATACCTCACGATAAATTACCTGGCAGAGCAGCCCATGCTAATCGAATGGAGAGCTCTGCCAGGTCAATTCTCATCCGCTATATCTGTTGTTTTGGCTATTGTTTGTTTCGTTTGATAGGGTGCGTTCGGTTTCGTCTGTCTGGTGCAGGGATCGTCTGCTAGTGTGTCACTGCTTTGTTCAGGTGAGTATAGTCGACACTCGTTGTGTCGAAGTCAGGCTGGCCGTCAAATTAACTCGACATATCCGGAGTTCGACTAATCCGATTTTTTAATGTTTTTAATCAAAAAGATGTTTGACTACTTTCGCTACTCATCGATCTCGTTTATAATTGAAATTAAAGACAGAACCTCCAGTTGTTACTGCGCAACTTTCTGCGCATATCCTAAATAACGAAATAAAGCTGTTTCAGTAATTGGCCTTTTCAGCAAATGTATTTTTTTTACATTTAGTTAATGTTTGTTTGATAACTGACAAGACCCTTTTCGGTTATTTCAATTTTCTCTGTTTGGTCAATTAAAGTGTAATAGTACTCGGATGGTACATTTCGCTTTCTGTTACGCGTTCAACATGAGGCGTTAGCGATAGCAAACGGAGCAACAGAAGCAAAGTGGTGTCTTTATGAGCTAGTCCGCTTCAGATGGACACAAAATACGACACTTTTTATTATCTAAAGCTGGTAATAAGGAAGAAAACGGATAAAAGAAGTGAAACAATTTCGGACAGAGCTGCAAACAGTAAACCAAATTTTACTTATAACTAAGGAAAACGCTTGGTTTGATATATTTTTCTTTTCTTTTTTTTTTTTTTTTTTTTTTTTTTTTTTTAGTTTTTGTAGGTATGACCAAGCACTATGTCTATACCAAAAAAGAAAAAAAATCTTACCGCTGGAATATTTTTTATTATCAGAAACTTTGCGAAAAAAGAGCAATTTCAGCTACTTTTGAAAGAATATTTAACTAAATATTTTAAAATCATCACTAAATGTTCCCAAATTGATACTCATTTAGACAGAATAAAACATATTGAACACAGTAAAGATTTATTTATGTAATCCTAGTCATTTCGAACACATTTTGTGGGTATTTAAGTGACACATCATTTTTGCAATTTTAGACAAGAGTAGTCTCCCTTGAAATCCAATAACTTTTTAATTCGCTTGGTGACCTATAGTTTTTAAGTCATTTTTTTACTTCTCATATATTTAAGTATCAGAACAGAAAAAATGAAAATAATCTTACCGTAGGAAATAAATGGAGGATCTGTCCTTAAGTAGGAAGAGGAAGGAAATTGCTCGAAACGAGCAATTTCTATCCCTTTCCTACAATATTTCAATGGCTATACTTATCAAGAAATCGTTTCGTTGGATTTTTTTATATATCCATTGATGAGGACGGGACTAGACTTTCATTTCGACTTCAGCGGAAATTCGACTTATCCGATGTCGACCTAACGAGTGTCGACTGTATATGAACATTGTTTTCCTAATTTTGAACTTCAAATATTTTTTCATCGTTTTAGTATAACTAACTCTCAAATTTTACGAAAATAGAAATGACATTACTATTACAAAACGGGCATATTGTAAAATGGTTCTGATTGAACCCTTTCCCAAACAAGACCTGGTTTTCACGACCCTAATAGAAAAGGCTTGAGAAAACATTGAGACAAAAGAAGAAACTGCTGAAAACCAGCGGTTTCCCCTTTTGCCTCAATATTTTCTTGACAATATCACACACAATTCCAATCTCTATAATCATCCATTTTGTTGTCTGCAGCAGCTTTTGAATTGTACCACCCTAAAATGTTGTCGTTTGGGAAAAGGTTAAATTGCTATTTGGCCGTTTTTGACTAAACTATAACGAGTGTAACTGCAGAATTACTAAATAATAATAATTTCTAAACGGATAGGACCCAAGCTAAACGGAAAGATGGCATGCAATATGAATCCTTCTTAAAGATACCGACTGTTAGCCCTGTACCAAATAGGACATGGTTTTGACGTAAAGCCCTTTTCAGAAATGCATAAAGAATACAAATAAAGATTTTTTTATATTAATTCCGTTTTTACAGCACCTTTCCAATTGACAGTCTTAAATTTTGTCGATTTGTGAGGGAATTTAAAATTATGTATAACTCCGTTCTACACGTATTTCATGATATTTTCGCGACTACAATGGCTACTTCTTTCAATCTACAACTTTGTTTGATTTGTGGAGAAACTTCGGCGTCATTCGTAGCAACTGAGATTTACGAGGGTATCCGGATTTAAAAAATCCGGATACCCTCTTAAATTTCCGTTGCCACGGAAAAAAGACGAGAGAGGGGGCGCAATTGCACGAAATGTTTGGTATCTTACGATTTGCTGAATAGCTTAATGTATTCTTACAATAGTTCAACGCCAAGTCATTTTTTCCAACAATAACTGTATTCTATTCATATTTCAGGATATTTACGCGACTACACTGGCTACTATTTTCTAACCTACAACTTTATCGGGGGGTGCTTGATATGTGGCGGTGTTTTAATGTATTTTCTACCAAATGTCAGCGAATGGGACAAGAGACGGGCTAAAAACGCTTCTTCTGAGGACAGGCCTAATACATCTAAAGTGTGACTCAATCAACTACAATTCGACGTTCAGTGAATGTTTGTTAATCTTCGGGAGAAATGAAGAACAGAGACATTCAGAATTTTTTGTCCTTAACCCATTACCAAACGACAAAATTTTAGGACGGTCGAATTTGAAAGATCTTGCAGACGACAATTTCAAGTGAATGGAAGTTTTGATTTTTAGGTCTTTTTGTGTAGAAAACTTTGTGTTAAATAAAGAAATTGCTTGTCACAAGCAATTTCTTCATTTTCCACATTGTTTTCCCAGTAAGGAGTCAAAAGGAGTCACTGTGTGCTATTTGGTTTGCGTCGAAACATTTCTCTCGTTATTAATTTAATAACTTTAAGTTTTATAAAACAAGAGACAAATAAGAGAATGACATTAAATTCCGACTTACCCGATTCTTCTTCGTCGATTTCCGACAGTGGTCGGGATATTAACGAGGCTCCACGAGACAGGTCCGTAAGATACAGACGATTTTCCTGTCGTCTGCCTCGACTGAACGGTCGCTTCTCCAGCTGCTTCATGGTGGCAGCCGGTCTGGTCGAAATCACAAACTCACGTTTATTTTCTGTTATTGCATGCCTGCAACGACCCGAAAACGAACATTTTATGCATTATTTATTGATAAATCACAATTTAATCATTCAAAAAATCGCTTAGAAATATAAATCCATCATTTCTGCATTTATTTCATTACTATCAATTCATGTCAATCGATGAGAACTTGTGATTTTGACGAAAGCAGTCATGATTATCTGCAAAGAAACACACGATTTAGCCCTTTCACAAAGAATACCTGGTTTAACGTCCCTAATAGAAAAGGCTTACGGAAAAGCTCGAGACAAAGGAATAAAATGATGATAACCAGCATTTTCTTCTTTTTCCTCAATGATTTCCTGGCTATGATGCGCACGAATTATATTTTCAGAAGTGTTAATTTTACCGTCTGCATTGACTTTCAACTTGTAACAGTCCGAAAGCATTGGAATGGAGAAAACACGTGTATATATGAGAGTAAGTTTCGGCAATTTCAGATAAAATATAACTCTGGTTTTAACCATTTTCTACACAAATAAAACGTACACTGTTTCAATTTGAAAGTCGCTGCAGACAGTACGTTTTTTTGCTGAAAATAAGGTACGTGTATGTTCACAGGACAGCAAAGAAAATACATAGGCCTGCATTGAAACAAAAACAGACGACTCTTATTATCAGCATTTCTTCATTTGTCTCATTGTTTTCCATAGCCTTTTTCCATTGGCGACGTCAACCCCGGGTCTTGTTTGGGAAAGCATCAGAGATTCAGGTTCGACCAATTTTAAAGCTGCTGCAGATGACAAATGGATTTTGCTCAACCAAATGTTGATCATCGGCACTTTATCAAATGTGTTTCACTAATTTGCATTTATGCTAGTCTATAATAATTAAAAAATAAACATTGCAACATGTTTTTAAAGGCGATTTTTTTTTTCAAATAAGAAAAGATCAGCGATATAATTTGTTATTGGATATACCGTGCAATAACATAGGACCGAAAACTGGTTGAATAAATATCATATTTGACGACACCCTTTATTACTGCTAGCTAGGGTCGTTACATGAGAAGGGAATAGTAAGATTAGATTGACAGAGATACGTACTGACAAATAAAAAGGAAAATAACGATTGGCAAAATACATGAACAAAAAAGTACGATTTAGTGAGACAGGAAAACAGGGAATTTAGAATTATTATACAGAAAAGACAAACAAAAACAAAGACAAAAATAGATTGATATACCATAAGATGAAGATAGGGTCACATGGAAGAATATCGTTCTTCTTCTTCAAATACATCGTAACTGCAGCTTCGAGGTTATTAAAGAAATTTGATAATAAAAATGGCAGAAATACTAAGTCGAAAGACGGACAGAATTTGGGAAGACGGAAAAGAAGAAGAAAAAGAACAATCAATTGTATTTCTATTGTTTATCAAACCCTATGTTGTGGGTTCTCATTTGAATCGTCCCATCGAGACGATTCAAATGAGTACACACAGCATAGGGTTTGGATTTCAAATATCAAATTTAGAATTGCTTTTATCCCCTCTTATATGTTGCTCTGAATAGATCTAGATCTATAAAGGAAAAAAGAAAAATGAACAAATCCGCTTTACCTGAGTCTAATCGATTGAATGTCCGTTATGAATTGTAAGTGGAACAGAATGAAATTTTCATTCAAATTTTCCTCATTTGTTTTGATGTATTCACACCCAAGCGCTGCCTTTTTATCCCGTTTTTCAATTAAATGCGCAATATTAGGATATATCAAATTTCTCTGTGCGTATTTAACGTGATTGAGAAAAATATCGAAATTTATCTTTTCCCAAACAGCGAAATATGCTAAATTCTGATTTGAAAAGTTTAGAGAAAATTACATATCGCGGGAAAACAGTTTTACCGGGCGTTTTACCATCCATAGTTTCATTTCATGCCAGTCAGCTCTGCTTTAATCCAATACCAGACATCATAATTAATAATAAGACTTGTCGAAATTCAAACATGTTGCAGACGACAATTTCAAGTGGACGAAATTTTACATTGTTTGGTTATTTGGTGAAGAAACCATTGTGTGAACTGAAGAAAGGCAATTTTTAAATGCTTATTTTATTCAAGATATACCTCACGAGGAATGACCTGGCAGAGCATCCCTATTGGCTAGGGCTGCTCTGCCAGTTCAATTATCGTGAGCTATATCAAGGATACATTTGGGGTTCAGCTGTACTCATTAGCGGGGTCTAATTAGGTCAGTTTCAACAAACATTATTTTTCACTAAAACATTCACCAAAGAGAGATCCAAGTGGTTCATTTGAACCTCCCAACTCCCTTTTTGATCCACCATTGTTCTCTTGGCTGCATATTTTTTGAGTCGGGACCTATGTTCAGTCTGACCTGGATCCATGTTACTCTCATATGGTTGCTACAGACCATGAAGAAACTATTCAAGAACAACATGGTTCCTTATCAGACTGCGTCTACACGCAGACTGATCTGGTACCAGGTTGGGCTCAAAGGCTTAAGGGGCCTTTTTTTCAGATCCTGGCACATTTCTAATTTGTATAAGTCATGTATTAGAGACTTAAAAGTCATGATTTGTGTGTGGAAGGGCTCGGTTTACTTTATCATGTTAAACCTTTCCCAAACAAGACTTTGTTCGACGTCCCTAATAGAAAGGCTTTGGAAAATATTGAGACAAAATAAGAAAATGCTGATTATCAGCATTTTCTCCTTTTGCCATAATATTTTCGATGCTATATTTTACAGATAGCCTTTCATTATAAACACCCATTTTGTTATCTACATCAGCTTTCAAATAGGAACAGTCCATTTTTGTGCCATTGAGGAAAGGCAGGGTTCTCCGCAAAATAATTTGAAGCTGTTGTCGCAAATTATAAAAAGCCTTGGTAAACCTTTATGTAAATAATTGTTAATAAAACATGATGAGAAAAGAAGAAATTGCTTAAAATGAGCAATTTCTTCTTTTCTCATCATGTTTATATACACAATTACTACATTTGCAATAGTGAAAATGCATTATTTATCCGTTTTTTTTTTTTTTTTTTTTTTTTTTTTTTTTTTTTTTTTACAGAAAATACCCCAAAATGCATCTATTTGTTCTTCAATTTAAAAAAGGCTGTGGGGTGCTTTTGAAGCTGAATTGCATGAAGCTGTAGTGGGGCCGATACAGCTTATTGAGCTGGGGGAAAACACTGAAAAGGTTAATGGTTGAAATTGATACATGAACCATTTCAAGTATGTCAATGCATCAAAGTGTTCATAATTACAATATTTTTCCATATTATTTGAATGTCACCCTGTAATTAGATATCCAAAGTCTGTAATTTTTTGTTAAATATTTGAATATTAAGTTCTTATTACAGTAACCCTTTCCCATAAAAGACCTTTTTACGTCTCATATAGAAATTGCATGGGAAAACATTGACAGAAAAGAAACATTACTGGTAACCATATTCTTCTGTTTTTTTCTCTTACTATTTTCTGTGTTATGATGTATTCAAATTTTATTTTCATTTATCGTACATTGTGTCGTCTGCAGCGGCTTTCATTTTGAACTGGTACAGACTTTTACCGTTTGGCGATGGTTAATCCTTTCCCAAACAAGACCTGGTTTTGACGTCCCTAACAGAAATGGCTTGGGAAAACATTGAAACAAAAGAAGAAACTGCTGATAACCAGCAGTTTCTCCTTTTGTCTCAATATTTTCTTCGTCATATTTTACACAACTTCTATCTTCAATACCCTCCATTTTGTCATTTGTGTCAGTTTTTGAAGTGGATCACCCTACAATTTTGTCATTTGGGAAAGGGTTAAGAAGTAATTCGTCAACAATAAAAGGAAATCCATTAGTACTCTGTCAGACGACAAAATTTTGTCGGTTTTGCAAGCCGCTGATGTTTAACCTTTTCCCAAAAGACAAAATACCAGATTGATTTATATGAAAGCTGTTACAGAGGACAAAATGGATGTTAATAAAGGTAAGATTTGTACACAATCTAACATAGAAAATATTGAGGCAAAATGAGAAAATGCTGATTATCAGCATTTTCTTCTTTTGCCACAATGTTTTCCTCAGGCTTTTAAACCAGGACTTGTTTGGGAAAGGGTTAACCTTTCCCCAAAGAACTAAATTTTAAGGTGGTCCAAATTGAAAGGGGTCACAGGCGACAAATTGTGTGTTACTTGCAGTAAGGATTTTGTACATTTTTTGTTTGGAAAATATTGAGACCAAAGAAGAAATAACAATTTGCTGTTTCTCAAGAAACTTCTTTAATGTGCCTGCTAACCACGTAAACACAAATTCTTGGTACTCTGTCGAATATCAAGGACATCAAACACATGATTCAATCCTTTTTTAGTAAGTTAAAAATAATTGTGACCCGTCACGCTAAAAGGGACCTATCGGATGTGTGAAAAACATCGACCCTGGTCAGTCTGCGCAGTCCGCGCAGCCAGACTAGGGCCGACACTTTTCACTTTTATGCAATTTTCTAAATCTGGAATGTTTCCCCTATCTTACTATATGTTCATTTTTCGCATACGGGATCTAGTTGACCTGTGTTAGGTCTGACAAGTTTGTCTAATTTTGATTTTTGGAGTTCGGATAAGGTCCCTTTTAACATGACGGGTTATATATGTATCATTTTGGAAAGGGTTAAAAAGAAGTAAGCTAGAATCTGGAAAAGATGTCCATATAATGGTATTTGTCCTATTCTCTTGTAAGATTGTTGCTTAACTACTAACTGTTGGACTTCAAAATCGTAATGAATCACATTTCAGCGTTACTACTGGAATCTGGAAAAAAGATCCGTAACTCTTTCACATACAAGGTGTCCCTAAGAAATATAACCACAGGAAACATTAGCAGAGACGAAGAAAATACTGGTAACCAGTATTCCCCTTTCCATTCATATTTTCTACAGGCCCGTAGGAGCAGGGGCGGGGGCTAGGGGGCTTAGCCCCCCCCCCCCACACACACAAAGTTGCCCAAATACGCCGAATTTTCCTTATTTTTACGCAGAAAATTTAGAGGAAATCCAATTTAGCCCCCCCCCCCCCCCCATATTCAGACACAGGGGCTTCTGCCCACCCAATAAGAAATTGCTTCCTACGGGCCTGTTCTGTGGCATATATTTTGGCAACATTCTTTCTTATTTATTTCTGTTCTTTTGTCTTTAGCATTTTGCCCCAAATCGAAGCAAAATAAAATATTTTTGGGGGTCAATGTAACCAATACATATCTGAGTAGTTCCATGTCAAGCTGTTTGGAAAGAGTCGAAACATTTTTTTTGTCTGTCTTTTTCAAATAGCGTACATTGTACAGTTGGATAAAATCAGATCGATTTTGAAATCGGATCCTAATTGCATTTTGATAAAAAACATTATTTACATTATTATTTCCAAACTTGCTTAATTTAAAATATATACGGAATCCTGTTTCCGCCATCCACTTTTCTAAGAAAATTGAGTTTGTGAAATGTAGAAATGTTGAAGTTTTGTTTGTGACAATTGTCAGAAGTTAGTGTGACTAACTTCAACTTTTCGACTTTTCACAAACTCAATTTTGATAGAAAAGTTGAAATTAGTGCGACTAACTTCCACTTTTCTACCAAAATTGAGTTTGTGAAAAGTCGAAAAGTTGAAGTTAGTCACACTAACTTCTGACAATTGTCACTAACTTCTGACAATTGTCACAAACAAAACTTCAACTTTTCGACTTTTCACAAACTCAATGTTGGTAGAAAAGTGGAAGTTAGTCGCACTAACTTCCACTTTTCTACCAAAATTGAGTTTGTGAAAAGTCGAAAAGTTGAAGTTAGTCACACTAACTTCTGACAATTGTCACAAACTTCTGACTATTGTCACAAACAAAACTTCAACATTTCTACATTTCACAAACTCAATTTTCCTCGAAAAGTCGAAATCAGTGTGACTAACTTCAACTTTTCGTCTTTCTTAGGTAACATTCTTGTGAAAAGTCGAAAAGTTGAAACTATTGAGACTAATTTCGGGGTAGGAAAAAAATCCGGAAAGAATCTTTCTTCTGCCGCGTGAACCGGTGTATGGTATAAAAATGACCCTATAAAAATTACTGTATCACCGGTCGATCACGACCCTCTAAAGTTTCGCCCCAAACAATGGCTTTGGAAGACGACTTACGCGGGTATTTCATGCAGGGCTATACATACAGAGAAATACATACACTTCTGAAATTGGAGAAGGATGTTACAATCAGGTTTGACATTTTCATGTCCACCATCTTTGGTTATTTTTTGTTCCCAATTCGGGATTAGCCTTTCCTCTCATGCTTTCGATAGGTTCCATGGTTTCGATAGCCTTGTGATTTTTATAAGTCAAGTGATTACAATCTTAGTACCATTCCCTGTGCATCTAAATACTCTTGCTACAAACAAACTCTTTGGTCAAAGAAATTTGGAGACAACTGATTTTTTACACTGAAAATCTTTTTTGCAAAACAAAACAGAAACTAGACTCTGGAATATCAAGGTTAGGGTAAAAATCATTCAACCTTATCCAAGCCTTTTTCAGTCCTAGAAAAGTTTTCAAGACGCTTGATTTTCCCCACGGTAGAGCGAGTCCCTATCCAAAAAATTGCAACAGCCTCGATAGCGCAGTGGTGAGAGCACTGCGCTTGTAACCTGGAGGATCCAGGTTCGAGTCCCGCTCGGGAGGTGTGTCCATGGGCAAGACACTTAATTGTTAACGCCTCAGTCTACCCAGCTGTAAATGGGTAGCAGTGAATTGACCAAACGCCGACTTTCAATCAAAAACATCGATTAGCCAATGGACGATCAGAAAAATGTCATGCACGATTTGTCCTTCGTTGCACGTGTTATTATATCGATTTATCGACTGACTATCAAAACAATCGACATGCCAATGGCAAAGAATTTTGTGCTAACAATAGACTAGGTTTACCATTATGTTTTGATAAACCGTCGGTGTTGTCATAAAATCTCGTAACTACGGCTTAAATCAAGCCGTAGTTACAAGATTTTATAACAACACTTATGAAATACTATTTTGTTTGTCCGAATTTACGTCTCCATTAACTGGATAAAATCGTTCCCTATTAACGATCACATCCCCATTGTTTGTCTTAAATTCTATGTTGGGCGGAGCGTTCTGTCGATTGGCGTTTGGTCAATTAAAAACTCATTGCCTCTCTTCTCTCTGCAAAAAAAATGGTAAAACTATATAATGGGAAAGTCACTGTAAATTTGTATGTGTGATCGAGTTACATTGTGAGAAAGAGAACATTGATGGATGAAAGAGATCACAGTTGACGAGTAGCATATAAATAGCAAAACCAATGTCTACGCCATTATGGCGGTGCCTCGAATTAAACGGGGGAAAATACACAGAAACGAACGAACGTTATAAGGTCAACCTAGTAGTGATTTTTAGCTCGACTTTTCGAAGAAAATGAGAGCTTATACTGTCACCCGGGCGTCGGCGTCGGTGAAGTTTGATTGAAATCCATCTGGTAGTTTCTGAGAAGAAGATTTTTAAAGAATAAGTTTACGGACAGACGCACAGACGCACGCACGATGGACACACCGCCATGACAATAGCCCGCTGGCCTGTCGGCCAGTGGAGCTAAAAAGGCCACAATACGTTTGTTATAGCTCAGAAAATATTGTCGAAAAAGAAGAAAATGCTAGTCACCAGCATGTTCTTCTTTTGTCTCAATGTTTTCCCAAACCCTTTTCCAATATTATCTATGTTTTCTATCACATGCATTTACATTTTATACAAACACGAAAACACACAAAAATCAAATAGGAGCTAAGTTCTGCGACATCTTTGAATTGGTTTCACTTTCTATTGTTCGGTTATCATTTAAACACCACCAGTACTTGTTGACTTGTTCCAATATGAGTGAAATAAAATTGAGAGGGACATTAAACTGCAAAATTGAGTTAGAAATAAATAAATGGAAAACATTTTTGTATATTTTCAGTTGTTGACCAGATTTCATGAAGTAGAGTATGGAGTACTCCGCACTGAGCCCTGAAGATTTGTTGGAGAAATGTACCACCTTTCCGAGAGACTATAAACCCACAGAAACCCAACTAACCAAGTTAGAAGAGATGACCCGTTCCCAATCTGAAAGTTGTATTTAGAAACGCCATAGGGAAGGACGGATAACAGCAACTGTTGACCATGGTATTTAAAACACCGAGGTCTGATTCAACAGACAATATTTTGAAAAAGGTGATGAGACATGACGAAAAAGACCTTTCAAAAGTGGAGGCAGTAAGCTTTGGTATTTATAATGAAAGGAAAGCCAAGGATTTGTACTATTCCGCTGTGAAAAGTGAACATAAAGACTTTCATCTTAGAGACAGTGGATTGGTTGTAGATGCAGTCTGTCCACAATTTGCAGCATCACCTGGTGGAGTTAAAAACTGCAGTTGTCACGGGAAAGGCTTGTTAGAAGTGAAGTGCTCCTTTAAACACAAAGATTTGAATGTCAGTGAAATAGTTCTCACAGACCCCATTTTCTATCTTGACAAAGACTTCAAATTGAAACAGCATAGGTACTATACACAAATTCAGTTTCAAGTGTCAAAATGTATGTGTGTCAAGTAACATTTGGTGACTTTGTAGTGTTCACGTTAAAAGGAATTGTGATTCAGACTGTAGAGTACAATCCAGAATTTGTGTCAAAACATATTCAAAAGTACATGTACAGTGAATTTGCATTTAACCATCCTGAAATTCTGTGCCATAAACTAGTGAACATTGAATCCAAGACAAACATTGGTTCATGCAAACACCCTTCATTTGGAAAACAGTAAAATGTTCAAAGCCTGACTGGGAAATCAAGAAGTATCATTTGTCATGACTGTGTGAATCGTCGAAGAAAGCCTAGAGGTTTATGGACATATATGCAATGTATCCACTAGACTTCAACGATAAAAAAAGATTGGAAAAAGATTGAGACAAAAGAAGAAAATGCTTGTAACCAGCTATATTGTACATATTAATTGCTTATTCTATAATCATCAATTTGGTTCTGTTGAAGCTTTCAAATTCGACGTCACAAAAATTTGTCGTTTGGGAAACTGTTAAATATTCAAACAGGATTCTTCATAAGAATCTATTTTATGCTGTGCAATCATACATCTGACCAGTCCGTTTCCTCTACGTGTTAACAAAAATAATTTGTCGCTTTGCAATGAGAACCTCATAACTGTAGCTTCTTTTAAGCTGCATTTACGAGGTTTTCGATTGAAAAACATCAAATTACTGCCTTCTTACCCCTTTCTCAAATGGCAAAAATTTAGGGACAATATGTACAATATTGATCAGAAAAATTGAGCCAAATTACAAAAATGCTGGTTACTAGTATTTTCAAATGCCTCAATGTTTTCCCAACCATTTCCTTTCAGAAATTCAGAATCCGGTTTTGTTTGAAAAAGGGTCAACCTGAATTTTTAGCGAGCCGGGACTTTATGTCCGGGGAGCTAATATCACAGCCCTAGTGTCGGCGTCGCGTCCCGTCGCGTCTTCACTTGAAAAACTTTAACCTGGTCTATATCTCAGGCACTATTAGAGATACAGCCTTGATACTTCATACATGGATACATCTCGACAAGACCTTTCATTTGGGACCATGACCTGTTACCTAGTGACCTTGACCTTGGAGTTTGACCTACTTTTGAAAAACTTTAACCTGGCCTATATCTCATGCACTATTATTGATAGAGCCTTGATATATCACCCATGGATACCTCCTGCCAAGACCTTTCATTTGGGACCATGACCCTTGACCTTGTGACCTTGACCCTGGAGTTTGACCTACTTTTGAAAAATTAGCTGTTTTTGTGACAAGCTCCCGTATAGGCGAGCTACGTTGTCTGCGGACAACCCTTGTTAAGTGTCTTTCACAGACTTATGTGTATACATGTACCAGTGTTCTCCCCAGCTCAATAAGCTGTATCGGCCCCACTACAGCTTCATGTTAATCAGTGTAATGCCCCTACAGCTTCAAAACTACCCACAGCTTAATTTCTTCAAAATGGTTACCAAATAGAGGCATTTTGAGGTATTTCATGCCAAACACTGTTTAATAATACATTTTTATACGCCCGTCGAAGACGGGACATATTATGGGATCACCCGTGGCGTCCAGGCGTCCGGGCGTCCGGCATCCGGCGGCGTCCACTTCTTTGTCCGGAGCATAACTCTGTCATCTTAAGTCCGATTGACTTTAAACTTGGCTGTTATATTCTTCTCATCATTACGGAGTGCAGTGCACAAGAACCATAACTCTACCTGGCTTATTTTTTGAGTTATTGCCCTTTGTTTTTTTTCATACTTGAATCTTGTCCGGAGTATATCTCTAAAAGTATAATAGCTAGGATCATGAAACTTTATGGGTGTATAGATCTCACCAAGGGGGAGTGCAGTGCACAAGAACCATAACTCTACCTGGCTTATTTTTTGAGTTATTGCCCTTTGTTGCTTTTCATACTTGAATCTTGTCCGGAGTATATCTCTAAAAGTATAATAGCTAGGATCATGAAACTTCATGGGTGTATAGATCTCATCAAGGGGGAGTGCAGTGCAAAAAACCATAACTCTACCTAACCAATTTTTTGAGTTATTGCCCTTTGTTTTTTTTCATACTTGAATCTTGTCCGGAGTATATCTCTAAAAGTAAAATAGCTAGGATCATGAAACTTCATGGGTGTATAGATCTCATCAAAGGGGAGTGCAGTGCAAACGAACCATAATTCTACCTGGCCTATTTTTTTGAGTTATTGCCCTTTGTTATTTTTCATACTTCATTTTTGTCCAGGGCATATCTCAAAAAATATAATAGGTAGGACCATGAAACTTTTACCAACCTGCTCCCCCTTTCGACATAAAGCAGTGTTACGGGCGTATCTTGTGACAGTTTGACACCTTGTTGTCATTGTAAATGTAATAATTATGAGTAAAAATATTATGGGAAAAGAAGAAATTGCTCAAGATGAGCAATTTCTTCTTTTTCCATAATGTTTTCACTCACAATTATATGCTTTCAAAGTTTACCAATTCTCATATAATTTGCCACTACAGCTTCCAAATATTCTGCGTAGAACCCTGTGTACAGTATAGTTCCTCTATAAACCACAAAATGAAGACTTTCTTTAATATTATGTTTATCAGCATTCAGCAATTTCTTCTTTACTCTCAATTTTACCAAATTATTTCAGATACGGATGTTTGAGACAGTATTTGTGTAAATATAGCCTAGTAAATTCTGAGGCCAAAGGACAAAAAGCTTTCCCAAAATGGCAAAAGTTATGGTTTGAGGTTCAATTCAAAAGCTTCTATAAACGAAAAAATGGATCTTGATAAAGATTGAATTTGTGTACAATATAGGCAGGGAAATGTTGAGGCAAAGGGAGAAAATGCTGTTGATCAGCATTTTTTCCCTTTTGTTTCAATGTTTTCCCAAGCCTATTCTATTTTGGGCGTCAAAATCAGGTCTTGTTTGGGAAAGGGTTAAGCTACCACTTTCTTGGGTTGTTTACCAGTAGCTTGGGAAACATAAACTTCAACATTCTTTTTAATTTTCAACTTTTAGTCTTTCTATTCAAGTTTTTTGTTGACACAACAACATAACAATAAACAAAGAACAGCAAAATTAATATATTAAATGTGTTGCAATTTTGCAGTTTTCTTGAGCGCCATGATGTTAGGAATTATAGGCCTGGTCAAATACAGTTCCGCATCCACATCACGTCCAAAAATATGCTATGAAACTGGCCATTTTTGCATGTGCTCAGGCATCGATGTGAACGCGAAATTGTGTATGTGACCAGGCCTTAACATGGCATTATGACAACTAAACTGGCTTAAGTAAATTCAAAAGCTGCTGTAGACAAGAAAATAAATGCTGAAAACACAAGATTTGGTGCAGAAAATATTGATTTGCAAAAGAAGGAGACGTTTCTGGTTATCAGCAATTTCTTCTCTTACCACAATGTCTTTCCAAGTCTTTTATATTGCAGACATCAAAACCAGATTTTGTTTGTAGCCTATAATTTATAAACCAGAATGAAAATTTATTTCAGATATGTTGCAGACGACAATTTCAAAGTGAATGACATTTTATATTTGTTTGTCTTTCTAATTGGAAATCAATTTGGGAAATGATCAAATTGCTTGCCACAAGCATTTTCTTCATTATCCACAATGATTTCTCAAGTGTCTTGTCTTGTGGAATGTCAAAATGTGTCATTATGTGGAAATGGGTTAAAAAAACTCATTCAAATACATTCTTGAATCATTTTGAATTGATATTCTCAAATCATGAAACTCTCAGTTGTAAATATGTAAATTCTTTAATTTACTGTTAATTAAATTTATTTAGATCTAGAATTCTGTTTGTGTTCAAAATTTTCCCAATGTGATGAGAAAATCAAGCAATTCACCACCAGATCTGATGCTAACTAGACTATAATGTTGCTTGATATGGCTAAAGGTTGGATAGTAGAGGCACGTTAAATACAATGGAGCCAAAACAAAGGCGCTGATAAGCTTCACAGGTACAGCAAAGGTGATCTGCGCCTTTGTTTTAGCATATGCTGATAGTAGATTTTATCATCACAAGACCCATATCTCTTTCCGAAACAAGAGGACCATGATGGTCCTATATCGCTCACCTGAACCAAGATGATATGAGCCACAGTTATGTTTGAATCAATCAATCTTAACTTAAATTGTCTGTGAAATTTTTATTAGTCCATAAATGTGGGCGTGGCACGGTGTGGCTTATCAGACTTGGAGAAATCACAAAATAATTCTTTAAAAATCTTCTCTCAAATCAGTGGGCCAATAGTGACCAAAACTTTGCAGGAATGTTCCTTTGGTGAACCTTTACTTAAATTGTTCAAAGAATTTTGATTGGTTATTAAATGTGGGCGTGGCAGGGCGGGGCTTATCAGACTTAGAGAAATCACAAAATAATTCTTTAAAAATCAACCTTTGGGCCAATTTTGACTTAACCAGGCATAAATGTACCTTAGGTGACTCTTTACTTAATTTGTCTGTGAAATTTTCATTGGTCTATAAATGTGAGCCTGGCAGGGCTGGGCTTATCTGACTTGGAGAAATCACAAAATAATTCTTTAAAAATCAACCATTTGGCCTATTTTGACCAAACTTGGTAGAAATGCACCTTAAGTGACCCTATACTTAAATTGTCAGTGAATTTTTTATTGGCCCATAAATGTTGGCATGGCAGGGTGGGGCTTATCAGAATGGGAGAAATCACAAAAAAATCTTTAAAAATCAACCATAAGGAAAATTTTGACCAAAATTGGCAGAAAAGTTCCCTGGGTGTCCAATTAGTGAAATTTTGATTAGTCTATAAATGTTGGTGTGGCAGGGCAGGGCTTATCAGAATTGGACAAACCATGAAATTATTCTTTGAAATAAATCAATGGGCCTTTTCAAGATTTAGCAGTGCTAGGCTTACAAGAAATCATGAGATAATTCTTTTACTTTAGCCAGTGGAGCGATTCAGGCCCTCTTGGGCCTCTTGTTTGTATGCAAATTGGTTTTGTCGCAGAGGACAACATTCAAATAACTATGAAGGAAATTTCTGTGCAATATAGAACAGAAAATATTGAGTCAAAAGGAGAAAATGTTGATTATCAGCACTTTTTTCTTTTGCTTCAATGTTTTCCGAAATATTTTCTTGTAGGGATGTCAGAACCCACTCTTGTTTGGAAAAGGGTTAAAGCTAAGAAGCCTTCATCTCAAGTCAAATGTGGAAGGCCAAGATGGTGGAAATATTGGGATCGAACCTAGGACCTCGCAAGTGAGAGTTTGAAGCGCTATAAACTGCGCCGTGGTCGCGGACTACAGAAAAGACTTTGGAAGGCTGGAATATTATGCCAGGTGCTTTCTGATTGTAGTTTCTTTCAATTCAAGAAAAAACAGGTGATAAAAGGGTTATTGACAACCAAACAAAATTTTGGTTGGTCATCAATAACATTTTTAACAGCTGATTTTTTAAGATCTACCAGTCCCATTTAAATCCTGACGAGTACAATGTATCAGTCCTTTACTTATAGCAAAAATTAAGACTAGTCAAAATACACAGGTGTTGCAGACAATCCCCTAACGGCATTTAAGTTTCCTGACTTTCATGGTAGAAAACGAAACAGAAAATGATGAAATTGCTTGTCACAAGCAATTTCTCCTTTTTCCACATTTTTCCCAAAGCCTTTATATTGAGGGGTGCCAAAAGGTGTATTGGGTTGAAAATTTCTTGGAGATTTTCTGTGTCACATGATTGCCAGCTCACCCAGTATTTTAAGTGGCTCAAAAGCCATCAATTCTGATGAAAAGTGTAATGTAGTATAGAGTACACAGGTTTTGGGAAGTAGCAGTAAAGGAAGAGACTGAGCTGTGTTTCAAGCGAAGAAACTTCTATATCAAATCACACATGGAATGCCAAAATGGTGGAAATATTGGGGTCGAACCTAGGGCCTCACGAGTGAGAGTGTTATAAACTGCGCCTTGGCCGCGGACTACATCCTTATTAAAAACAAGAGGCCCAAGAGGGCCTGAATCGCTCCACTGGCTAAAGTGGAAGAATTATCCAAAGATCTCTTGTAAGCCTTACACAGCCAAATCTCGAAATTTGTGAATGAATTTTAAAGAGAGACTCAAAGAACATTCTTGCAAAGTCTGGTTCAAATTGGCCTAATGGTTGATTTTTTAAAGAATTTTCTTATGATTTCTCTAAGTCTGATAAGCCGCTTTCTCCCTGCCACGACCAAATTTTTTGACCAATGGAAAAAATTGTGAACAAATTTTAAAAAGAATGACTCAAGGCACATTCCTGCAAAATTTGGTTCAATTGGGCACACGGGTTGATTTTTAAAGAATTTTCTTATGATTTCTTTAAGTCTGATAAGCCCCTTTCTCCCTGCCACAGCAACATTTTTTGACAAATGTAAAAATTTGTGAACAAATTTTGAAAAGAATGACTCAAGGCACATTCCTGACAGGTTTGGTTAAAATTGGCCCAATGGTTGATTTTTAAAGAATTTTCTTATGATTTCTCTAAGTCTGATAAGCCCCTTTCTCCATTCCACGGCCACATTTTTTGACAAATGTAAAAATTTGTGAACAAATTTTGAAAAGAATGACTCAAGGCACATTCCTGACAGGTTTGGTTAAAATTGGCCCAATGGTTGATTTTTAAAGAATTTTCTGATGATTTCTCTAAGTCTGATAAGCCCCTTTCTCCATGCCACGGCCACATTTTTTTGACAAATGTAAAAATTTGTGAACAAATTTTGAACAGAATGACTCAAGGCACATTCCTGCCAGGTTTGAATAAAATTGGCCCAATGGTTGATTTTTAAAGAATTTTCTTATGATTTCTCTAAGTCTGATAAGCCTAGCCTGGCTCCTAGGCCGTGAGAATGAATATGCCAATATCCATGTATAAATTTACAAAGGTACTTCACTCCTGCTGGAAAAAATCATTTACTCAAATTACTGCCCTTCTCGTTATAATCATGACCGATCAACATTTACAGAGGGTATGGCAGTGTGGTAAATTAGATGTACATTACTTACATTATATCTTTTATTAAAAATCAGATCAGTCAGACTGGAGCCAGTCTATGATAAGCCCCTTTCTCCATGCCACAGCCACATTTTTTGACAAATGTAAAAATTTGTGAACAAATTTTGAACAGAATGACTCAAGGCACATTTCTGCCAGGTTTGGTTAAAATTGGCCCAATGGTTGATTTTTAAAGAATTTTCTTATGATTTCTCTAAGTCTGATAAGCCCTGCCCTGCCACGCCCACATTTTCTGACGAATCAAAAATTCGCGAACAAGTTTTAAAAAGGGTCACTCAAGGAACATTCCTGCCAAGTTTGGTCAAAATTGGCCTACTGGTATAAGAGGAGAAGATGTTTAAAGAAAAAGTTAATGGACGCACGGATGAACGACGGACACAACACCATGACAATAGCTCGCTGGCCTTCGGCCAGTAGAGCTAAAAACTTGAAAACATTGATGCAAAAGAAGAACATGCTGGTAATCAGCTTTTTCTTCCTTTGTCTCAATGTCTAAACTTTTCTGAGCTATACTGTACACAAATCCTTTACATTTCAAGTTTCAATATCTGTTTAATCCTCTCCAGCTTTCAAATTAGATTACCTAAAATGTGGCTGTTCCGTGTGACATTTGGGGGATTCAACATCAGCGGTTGAATTCTCCTTATGCCAGAACGTTTGTGAAAGCCTACGTTTGAAAGCAGATTGTAATTCATTACTTTAATTTTATTGCTTGAAATGATTGACCCTATCCCAAACAATGCCATACTGGACTGCCACAATAATGGGAACTATGAGATATCCTGAGGAAAAGAAGAAAATGGCGATCACACTGTTTTCTCCTTTTCCTTCATTGTTTCCAAAACATTTTGTATATCATAACTTACGAAATACCACCTTTATAACAGATATTGTAAAATTGTTTGCGTTTTTTCTCCATGTGGATCATTGAGATATTTTGTGGTTTGGAAAAGGGTTTATCTAAGACCTCGTCTCCACTAGGACGCGGAAGGGTTGCCGAAGGGTTCCCGATCGAAAAAATGTCAGAATCGGGATGCTTCGGCACACCTTCGGGATGATCGGGAACCCTTCTTCGACCCTTCTGGAAGCCATCTTAATGCTTCGGGAATGCTTCGGGAACCCTTCGGGATCAAAATTGGTTCGGCATCCAAATTTTAAAAGTTTTAAAATTTGGACGCCGATCTTTTAGTTCGGGAACGCTTCGGGAAAGCTTCGGGATCGTCGGCATCCCTTCCTGAAACCTTCGGGAACGTTTCGGGACAATCTGCAACTCATCGGGCCCTATCTAACTGCATTAAATTCATTGGATCATCCCGAACGGTCCAGGAAAGGTTGCCGAAGGTCGGCGTATTACATATTGGTATTTACGCTCTCTGTCCGTCTGTCTGTTCGTCTCTACGTACGTGTGTCCACATCATAAAAACACAACTTCCACCACATGTATGGATTAATTTGGATTTTCATAAGAAGTATCTAGTCTCATCTTGTGATTATTTTCAGAGGTTTTGAAATCTGACAATTTCACAAAAGGAGGCTTTATTCAAATTATCTACGTATATTGTGATCTTGGACCCCAAGATTGCTACAGACATGATTTATCTGAACCGTTCTGTGTGATGCATACCGCGGCCATAGTGCAGTTGGTAGCGCGTCAGACTTCAATCATGGATTCCCAAGCTCGATCCCTGACTGTGGCTAATATCCTTTCAGACATTTGTCTCTCACCAAATGGGTGGATAATCGTAAACATATGTGAGCGAGCAGCTGGAGGCTCGCAAACAATATAAGCACTGCCATCTAGCTGACAAAATGCAAAACGCATTTTTCAATTATTCTAATAGATCTAGAGAGCCGATAGTTGAGAACCTTTTGACTATAGCTGAGGTTGTGTCGCATATATGGCTTCATCAGGTTGGTCCTCATAGGAAATGCATCAACTGCAACTAGGTAGTAAAGTATGTCCCTGTCGCCATTGGTGATTGGCGAATGTGGTTGGAAACCGATCTAATTATCATTCATGCACTCTTTCAATTCGGAGTCATTGAATATTTGGCAATCCGACATGTATTCCAAACCACCTAGATCACACCAGATGAACTTATAATTGGCATCAATCAACGCCAAAAAGGACTATACTGAAGAAGCCCTTGTAATTATGGTACAACCTACCCGAACCACAAGGGCTTCTTAATTGCCACATGTTTACCATCGAGGGCACCGAGCGTATGGGGCATATTCCACTTTCGAAACAGGTGGCCACTTGTCGCCACTCCTCAGGAGTACTTGGAATAGCCATGTGCTCGTTTTTATACTGATCAAGGGGTGCAGTACACACTTCTGGTATAATTCTACATACACTTTGCTTGCCTATACGGAAATCATAGGCTAACGAAACATAACAGTCCCCGGTTGCCATGTATCTCAATGTCACAGCGAGATCAAGGCCAGCTGGAATGGTGTTGCGGAAACACGTGTTTCTGTTCTGAACGGGAGGCATTGATTCTTAAACTCTTCCACATGTAATCGGCAGCCATTCTGCGTGATCGGGAAACATTCGGCTAATAATCCTAAACCGATCGGCAAACTTCCTCATTGGATCTGCATACTTCGGTAAGGTTTCGGCATGTCTTCGGCAACCATTCGCATACAGTTCCGCTTATCGATGCCGAAGGGTTCCCGAAGGTCAAGCCACGCCCATTTTCATCCCGAAGGCTTCCCGAAGTTAGCTATTTTTTCATCTGCAACCCTTCGGCAAGTGATTGGCATCCTAGTGGAGACAGGCCCTAATGCAAACGTATGTGCATGCTTTGACAATTATTACATAGATTTATATTATTATGATTCCATATCCATACATTTCGTTTCGGTATGGAGTGTGGTATCATGTACATAAAAGTACGCACGGTGTAGCCAACCCGGAGTGGCATGTTCTTTCAACTACGGTTTTGCTTTTACAGTAAAACGGTATGGAATGAATGTGCCAGTCCGAGCAGTGCTGGGATTTACCGATTGTCTTAAAAATAAGCAAAGTATGTATACTCATACTCATACTCATACTCGAAGTCGACTGGTGCATCCTCTCCGACGAAATTCCCTAAGAGAGAATTTTGTGGGAGGGTATGCATCGTTACGGCAATGACGTTATAAATATTCATTTTATACATAACAATATATTGTATTTTTCCCTTCACACATTTGTATACGTTAACCTCATGTATTCCTGTACAGGAACTGAGTGAAATAAAGGAATATTGTATTGTATTGTATATTGTTGGCAATTAAGTGATAATAACTAAGAAACTGCTACTTTTTTTCAATAATATAATTGTCTGACTAGAAATATTTACAACTGTAACTCAATTAAATACATGTATAAAAAGCTTGGGAAAACAAGACAAAATAGGAAAAACAAGAGCTGTCCGAAGACAGCGCGCTCGACTTTCTAAGTTGCTTAGTATAAAGGGGGCATAACTCCAAATAGAGTGGTCCCAGGGTCATGGGCCCTGATAGTAAGGTAGAGGGTGTGATGGTGAATAAGTATACCAAGTTTGGGTTGAATCCCTTTGATAGTATGGAAGTTATTGATGTTTGAAAAAACTTTAACCTTGGTTGCAACGCCAACGCCGACGCCAATGCCAACGCCGACGCCCGGGTGACAGTATAAGCTCTCATTTTCTTCGAAAAGTCGAGCTAAAAATGATGATTATCAGCATTTTCTCCTTTTGCCACAATGTTTTCTGTGCTATACTGTACACAAACTCTATCTTTATCAACAAAAATTACATAGACTTAATTCTTTTCCAAAGGAGACCTGGTTTTGACGTCTCAAATTGAAGAGACCTGGGAAAACGTTGAGGCAAAAGAAGCAAATTCTGATAACCAGCATATTCTCCTTTTGCTCCAATATTTTCAATGCTATTGAATTCTGTTCACAAATTTTACCTTTAAAACATCTCTTTTCACCCTAAAATTTTGTTGTTTGGGGAAAAGGCCAGGGACAATAAAACTGATCAAAATCCCAAATGACAACTTTCAAATTCGAAGATGTTGCTGAGCGAGACAAAATTTATGCATGTCAGGATATTTGTTCGTCATTTAAAATCGAAAGTCCAACTTTACTATTTTCCCCCGAACAAGATCTAGTTTTGACATCCCTGATATTAAAAGGGTTGGGAAAACATTGAGGCAAAAGACGAAACTGCCAATGATCAGCATTTTCTCCTTTTGCCTCAATAGTTTCTGTGCAATATTCTTAAAGAAATGAATTTACTAAAGCAACATCCATATTGTCGCCTTCAGCAGCCTTTTAATTGCCATTGATAAAAAGGAGTATCAGCCTCACTCAAGTTCACTACAGTTTCATATAACTCACCCAACACATTGCCAGACAACAAAACTTTGGACTGGACCAAATATTCAAAGATGTTGCAGATGGAAATTTGAGGCCAATGAAATTTTACATTTTTTGATCTTTTGCATAAGAAAACATTGTGAGAAATGAAGAAATTGCTTCTGACAAGCAATTTCTTCATGTTACACAATGTTTTCTTTCTTTTGTATGGCGTCAAAATGTGTCAGTGTCTGGTAATGGGTTAATTCTCCTACAGCTTAAAAAAGTACCCCACAGCGGCACAGCCTGATATCCACAAACTGGTTCGACACAAAATAAGGGGTTTTTTTTAAAGATTTTATGTCAAAAACTGATATATATAATGGAATATTCTATAAGAATAAATTTTATAACTGGTTATAAAAAATTTGGGGGTATAAAGAAATTACTCAAAATGAGCAATTTCTTCTTCTTCCAATATATTTTATTCACAATAATTTGCATAAACAATGTGTTTCAGGAATAACTTTACCTTAGATAGTTTGCCCCTACAGCTTCAAAATATTTTGAAGAGAACCCTGATAGGAAAAGTAAATGTTTGTAATTGTTTGGGAAAGGGCCAAGGGAATAGAAGACAAGAGGGCCAAGATGGCCCTATATCGCTCTCCTTAGAGAGATCATCAAGATGATAATACTTGTCTCATCTCACAAACACAACTTCTTGCCAACGTTCATTAAAGGAAACAATCTAAACAATGCTAAGAGAGTTATACTACCATGGGAAGTGCAAAATTTACATAAAGGATCTCTGATGAACAGAATTGGAGAAGATTGTATCATTATGAGACAAATCGACATACAAAATTTCAAAAGCCTTACGCCAAACAGTTTAGGAGAAAAAGATTGTACAAGATTTCCTTATTTGTCTCTATGTGAAATTCTATACACACAACATAGGGTCAATTTTCCTTGTATCACAATAATTTGACATATTTTTGGTACAGGGCCTTGAGATGATTCTACACACAAAATTTCAAAGCTCTAGGCCAAACGGTTCAGGAGAAGAAGATTTACAAGATATCAATCTTTGTTTCTATATGAAATATGATACCCACAACATAGGGCAAATTTGTCTTGTATCACAATAATTTGAAGTATTTTGGTAGAGGGCCTTGAGATGATTCTACACGCAAAATTTCAAAGCTCTAGGCCAAATGGTTCAGGAGAAGAAGATTGTACAAGATTTCCTTCTTTGTCTCTATATGAAATTTGATACCCACAACATAGGGTCAATTTTCCTTGTATCACAAGAATTTGAAGCATTTTGGTAGAGGGCCTTGAGATGGTTTTACACACAAAATTTCAAAGCTCTATAAGCCAAACCGTTCAGGAGAAAAAGATTTGTACAAGTTTCCTTCTTTGTCTCTATACGAAATTCGATACCCACAACATAGGGCCAATTTTCCTGGTATCACAATAATTTGAAATATTTTGGTGGAGGGCCTTGAGATTATTTCACACACAAAATTTCAAAGCTCTAGGCAAAACGGTTCAGGAGAAGAAGATTGTACAAGATTTCCTTCTTTATTTCTATATGAAATTCGATGCCCACAACAAAGGGCTAATTTCCTTGTATCACAATAATTTGAGATATTTTGGTAGAGGGCCTTGAAATGATTCTACACACAAAATATCAAAGCTCTAGGTCAAATGGTTCAGGAGGAGAAGGTTGTACAAGATTTCAATCTTTGTTTCTATATAAAATATGATACCCACAACATAGGGCAAATTTGTCTTGTATCACAATAATTTGAAGTATTTTGGTAGAGGGCCTTGAGATGATTCTACACACAAAATTTCAAAGCTTTAGGCCAAACGGTTCAGGAGGAGGTTTTACAAGATTTCCTTCTTTATTTCTACATGAAATTTGATACCCACAACATAGGGCCAATTTTCCTTGTATCAAAATAATTTGAAGTATTTTGGTAAAGGGTCTTGAGACGATACTACATACAAAATTTCAAGACTCTATGCTTTATAGTTTTGGAGGAGAAGATTTTATAGTAATTGTGGACAGACAGACGGATGGACGGACAACGGACGGTGAGCGATCACAATTGACCAAACGCCGACTGTCAATCAAAAACTTTGATTAGCCAATGGACGATCAGAAAAATGTCATGCCCCAATTGTTCTTCGTTGCACGTGCTATTGTATCGATTTATCGACTGACAATCAAAACAATCGACATGCCAATGGCAAAGAATTTTGTGCTAACAATAGACTAGGTTTATCATTTTGTTTTGATAAACCGTCGGTGTTGTTACAAAATCTCGTAACTACGGCTTGAATCAAGCCGTAGTTACGATATTTTATAACAACACCAACGAAATACTATTGTTTGTCCGAAATTACATCAATGTTAATTTGATAAAATCGTACCCTATTAACGATCACATTTTCATTGTTTGACTTAAATTCTATGTTGGGCGGAGCGATCTGTCGATTGGCGTTTGGTCAATCGCTCACCCTCAGCACTTCGTGCTAAGGTGAGCTAAAAATGCATTTATAAGCATTTTCTTCTCTTCTTTTAGTACTTTCCTTTTAGCAATCTGTTTTGAAGACTTCAACTTAGTTTCTACAGAATGAACAAAAGCTTTTGATTGATTCCATAACAAATAATGTGCAAAATGAGGCAATGATATCGGTATTCGGTAACTACCAGTAAGCAGCAATTCTACCTCTCGGGTTATAATATAAACATTTTGGGGGAATCATGTGACACAGCAATTGCAAAAAATCCTTAGTAACTTTGTTAACCTATCATATGACTGGGTTTAAATGAATACATTTTTTCTTAAAATCATCTGATAAAAAAGTTATTGATGACCAACCAAAATTTTGATCGATCAGCAATAACTTTTTTATTACCTGTTTTAAATATACTTATTGAAGATTTTTCGGTAATTGCTGTCACATTGATTACCCACTTTGATAAATATTACATTTAACCCTTTCCCAAACAAGACCTGGTTTTGACGTCCCAATATATGAAAGTGCTTGAGAAAACATTAAGAAAAAAGAAAAAATTGCTGATAACCAGCAGTTTCTCCTTTTGTCTTAATATTTTCTGTGTCATATTTTACAAAAATTCTATCTTATATTATCTACGTGCATTTGGCACAAAACCAAACATCAATATTTTCAAGGGTTTTGTCTGTTACACCTGCACATGTATAATGAACCCAAACATCGCATTTCTCACAATTAACGGACTGTTCATCCTCTGAAACAAGGGCTTCAACAACATCCAAACTGCAAGTGCCGCATAAATACACCAGTTGTTTGGGTACACACTGTCTCTGTTGTTTGCGAGGTTGACTGTTGGACTTAACATTGTCTAATGGCATCAACGCTCTGTACACATCTGATTTGGTTGTTTTTCTTGTCTTCTCGGGGGTTTCTGGTGGGGGCTGATTCTCGTCACTCAAGAGAGCAGGCAAAACATGTCTAAACCAAAACCATTACAGACTCTCTACAACATTAGTCCAGAAGTCTTTATCAAAAGGGACACGGACGGTCAGGTTTCCATGGCAAGTATAAATAAAAAGGTCACAGAAAGGTCGCTTTAAAATTGCTATCCCCGGCACTTAGATTTCAGCAGCCTCTGATATTCTGTTTGTAGCTGTGTCAGCTGTTTTCGCAGTATATCATATCTTTCATTAGGCTCAGTATTCACCCCTGAAAAAAAAAGGTTTATAAACATGTAGATAAGAAAATATTATTAGGGGCGTCAAAACAAGGTCTTGTTTGGGAAAGAGTTAAATGCTAGTGTATGCAAATAATTGTGTATGAAACATTATGGGAAAAGAAGAAATTGCTCATTTTGAGCAATTTCTTCTTTGCTATAGTATTTGTAGGTGGTCATCCGTCGTCAACATTTACCTTGTATGCACTCTAGAAGCCTCATTTTTGCCCAATCAACATGAAATATTGTCAGAATGTTTGTCTTGATAAAATCTCGGACAAGTTTGAAATTTGGTCAACTGGGGTCAAAAACTAGGTCACAGGGTTAAATATTAGAGAAGCCTTGTATGCACTCTAGAGGCCACATTTTTTTGCCTGATCAACATGACATTTGGTCAGAATAGATGAAATCTCGGACAATTTTGAAATTGGGTCAATTGGGGTAAAAAACTAGGTCAGGAGGTCAAATCTTAGAAAAACCTTGCACTCTAGATGCCATATTTTTTGCCCTATAAAGCTGACAATTGGTCAGAATGATTATCTTATTGGATTCTCGGACGAATTTGAAATTGGGTCAATTGCGGTCAAAATTTAAAAGTAGGTCACTGGGTCAAATCTTATCAAATCAAAACATTGTATGCACTCTAGGGACCATTTTCGGCTTTATTCTGACTTTGTTTTCACTCTAACAACTACAAATATTTACTAATCAAGACATATCTAGGACAGAATGTCAGTGACCATAATATCTTGCTTGGGTTTAATTTTTAGCTTGATCTGAAATTTACATCACGAGTTATTTGCCCTTAAAATTGACAAAATTGACATTTTCGGCTGTATTTTTGCTCCTACGACCATAAGTATTAACCAATCAATACAGAACTTCAACAGAATCTTACTGACCATAAGATCTTAAATGCTTGCAATTGTCAGATTGATCAGAATCTTAAATCCAGAGTTATTTGCCCTTGAGATTTACAAAAGAGCTGTTTTCCACTTTGTTTTCACCCTCTTTACTACCTACTCTTTACATCCACAAATTATGATCAATCATGTCGAAGCTTTATTAAAATGTTGGTGAAGTTAAGATCTTACTTTAGTGTCATTTTAAGCTCGATAGAAATATAACATCAGGAGTTGTGTGCACCTTAATTTGACAAAAATTGTGTCTTTGTTTTCACTCTCGCTTTCAAGAGTTTTCTAGCATGAATTCCTTTAAATCGAGACTCAGTGAAATCATTGATGTAAAAGTAGTCATGCATATGCTTGTTTGGGCAGCCTGTGGTAATTTGAAGGGCAGACAACTGAGCAAATTCTATTCTGATTTTTCTGAAATTCGGATTAATCCAAGATCTTATTGTAATCAACATCATATCCAAATTTCATCTTGTTTGTTCATTATTTGTGGTTGTTACAGTCGAAACAGCAATTTTGTCAGATTCAAGGGCACATGACTGACAACTTTCCCAATTGATTGGAGCAAAATTCAAACTTATGCAAGGTCTTATAATCAACAGCATAGTGCCCAAGTTTTGTCTTGGTTGATCAATTAATTGTAGATTCTAGAGTGTAAGCAAAGTTGAAAACAACCGAAAAACGGCAATTTTGTTAAATTCAAGAGATCAAATGCATCCGAGATCTTACAGTTGCCAACATTTTGTCCAAGTTTTGTCTTGATTGATCAATAATTGTAGAGTTCGAGTTTATTGGGGTTTTACGCCGTTTTCAACTACCAGGGTCATATCGCAGCGGCTGGAGCACCTACCCATGGATTCCTGTTGTTTCTCAAACCAGTACTACCACAACAGCCTTACCGAGCCTCCAGCTGCTCGCCCACGTAGGTAAACAATTTCAAACCCATTGGTTGGTGACAATTTTTGTCAGAAAGGGTATCAGCCGCGGCCGGGTATCAAACCCGGGACCTCTCGAATGAGGGTCAGATGCGCTACAAACTGCTCTAAGGCAGCGGCCTCAATAATTGTAGATTCTAGAGAGTTATTATATAAACCTTTGTCAATATATAAACCTTTGCTTTTCGTTTTGTACCTGTAATCGGCATCGCTGTAAATGGTTCTTCATCTGCTGCATTACGCTGTATCCATGATCAAGAAGACTTTCCGTGATTTAGAAGACTGTCATCCATTTCTACAAGAATAAGAACTTTACAGTGTTTATTTAAGTATCAGGTATAATTTATAAATAAAAAAATATATCCGTTGATTTTGGCTTGTGCCATTACCAGTCCACACAATGACCCTTTTTGACTCCTTACAAAATAATTGCTTTGGATTGGAAAACATCATGGAAAATGAAGAACTTGCTTGTGACAAGCAATTTTCTCATTTCCCACAATGTTTTCTACCTCAAAAGACCATGAAATGTAAAATTTGATTTACTTGAAACTGTCGCCTGCAACTTCTTTAAATTTGGGCCAGTTTAAAATTCAAACGGCGGGTAATGCGTTAAATTCAGGAAAATCCGCCAGCAGAAATATCGCGAAAACACATGACAAACCGAAGTTAAGTTTTAAAAAATAAACATATGAAGCACGGAACAAATAGCAACAACCTCTATTCGAATACTTAAATATGTAAAGATCGATCACGTTAACAATTCTTTATAAATACCTTTGTCTTTTGTTCAAAACGTTGTTGTCTGTCACTTTTTACTTTCAGTTCGAGTTCACCCTCTGATGAGTGACGTCATCACAAGGGAGGTAATTTGAATACTCTCCTAAATGAAGGCGTCTATTAGGTGCCCGGATAATGACGTCACATTGGAGAATTAAAAAAGGCGGTTAATATTCCCGCGGAAAATTAGTCCTACGGTCGTCAATTAAATCCTACTGCGAAATTAGTGTGACAATTGTCAACTTTTCTACATTTCACAAAATTGAGTTTGTGAAAAGTCGAAAAGTGGAAGTTAGTCGCACTAACTTCCACTTTTCTACCAAAATTGAGTTTGTGAAAAGTCGAAAAGTTGACGTTAGTCACACTAATTTCTGACAATTGTCACTAACTTCTGACAATTGTCACAAACAAAACTTCAACTTTTCGACTTTTCACAAACTCATTTTTGGTAGAAAAGTGGAAGTTAGTCGCACTAACTTCCACTTTTCTACCAAAATTGAGTTTGTGAAAAGTCGAAAAGTTGAAGTTAGTCACACTAACTTCTGACAATTGTCACTAACTTCTGACAATTGTCACAAACAAAACTTCAACTTTTCGACTTTTCACAAACTCAATGTTGGTAGAAAAGTGGAAGTTAGTCGCACTAACTTCCACTTTTCTACCAAAATTGAGTTTGTGAAAAGTCGAAAAGTTGAAGTTAGTCACACTAACTTCTGACAATTGTCACAGACAAAACTTCAAGTTTTCTACATTTCAAGGTCAAATTTTGGTAGAAAAGTAGAAGTTAGTCGCCTTAATTTCGACTTTTCGACTTTTCACAAACTCAATTTTCTTAGAAAAGTGGATGGCGGTAACAGGATTCCGTAAATATAGGCTATTTGAACGCGCGAACTATCCAATTTTATTTACAATGTACATAAAGTCTTAACAAATCAGCCGGGATCTAAAAATGGCCCTTAATCCTTTCCCAAAACGACAAAAATCTAGGGTTGTCCAATTTGAAAGATGCTGCAGACAACAAAATGGATAAAGATGGCATTTGTGTACAAAATAGCATAGAAACTATTAAGACAAAATGAGAAAATGCTGATTATCAGCATTTTCCTCTTTTGTTCCAATGTTTTCCCAAGTCTTTTTTCTTAGGGGACTCAAAACCAGGTCTTGTTTGGGATAGGGTTAACCATTCCCCAACAAAACCTAGTTTTGACGATTGATTAATTAATGCTTGTGAAAACATCGATGCAAAAGAAGAAAATTCTGATGATCAGCATTTCCTCCTTTTGCATCAATATTTTCTCTGTATTTTTATATAGACCCTATCGTAATAATCATCAGCCATTTATGGTCTACAAGAGCTTTTAGCCTAAATTGGAGGAGTCTAAAATTTTGTTGTTTGGAAAAGGCTGTAAGCATGTAATAAAACATTGGGTTTCCAGATCGGCATGTACTGCTGTAGTCAAAAGCAGTCTAATTTGACTAATAAGGCATAATTATTCTAATTAACAGTCGCTACAACAAATGAATACGCTATTGGCTTACAATATGGATCTAGATCAGACTATATGCATAGACAGGTTGATCCAGATCAATATTGGTCTGAAGTACCGTAAGCCGCCTTAAATTTCCAGATCCCTGTACAAATATGTAGCCTAATGGCAATGAATTTTGTGATAAAAATAGACCTGGTTTCCGGTTATGTTTCGATAAGCCGTCGGCTTTGTTATAAAATATCGTAACTACGGCTTGAGTCAAGCCGTAGTTACGACATTGTATAACAACACCTACGAAATACTATTATTTGTCCGAAATTACGTCACGGTTAACCGGAGAAAATCATTCCCTGTTGTATCAAATGTAGGCCTAAAACGCGGCTAAGCTTTTAACACCGACATGTTCAATCCTTATCCAAACAATCTCCTTTTGCTTCCTTTAATTTACTCTTTCGCACACAAGACCTGGTTTTGACGTCTTAGATAGAAATGGCACCAAAAAAGTGATTGAGACAAAAGAAAAAAAATGCTGATCATCAGCATTTTCTCCTTTAGCCGCAATATTTTCCATGCTATATAACACAAATCCAATCTTTAACAACAGAGCATACATTTTGTCGCCTGCAGAAGCTTTTGAATTAGACCCAGTGGCGGATCCAGAGGGTGTTCAGGCCCTGACCACCCGAACATTTTGCCGTTTGGTAAAGGGTTAAAAAGTTCGGTTAAACGTTGACACATTGCGAGTTTGTTGGGAAAAGTTGATAACCAGTGTGTTTCATTTTCCCGTACTGTTCTCCCAGTTTTAGTGTATAACAACGTATTTATCAATTTTATCCCAAATGGCTTTTTTAGTATGGTGCGTTGTGTAATTCTGTTTGATGTAAGTGAAAGAGGTTTCAATCAAATGGATTTGTAAAAAGGACAAGTAGACATCACCAAAAAAGTTTGATGGACAGCCGTGAGCCTTAAAGTGAACTTTATATGACGTCATAAAAATGACGTTTTATATAAAGCGATCTTCTTTAGTTTCCCCATATAATTTTGTATTCGCCTTATAATCACATGAATGGAAACTTTAATGATATATTGTCCGCATGTGATCTCTCCTTATTACATATCTGTTGATTGATTGAAACAGAAAATCCTGAGTTATCTGCCCTTGAATGTAAAAATAGCTGTTTTGTTTTGTTTTGTCTACACATTTTGAAATATCTTGACAAAACTTTGACAAAATGTCATGACAAGACCTTGCATGGATGTATTTTTCAAGTTGATCTGAATCTCATATCTAGAGTTATGTGCCCTTGAAATTGCCAAAAAATATCGTTTTTCACTTTATGATCGCCATAATAGCCACAAATGTTGACCAATTAATTAAAGCAAAACTTTTACAAAGTGTTGGTGACTAAAGGATTTTGCATCAGATATTTTTTGTATAGTTTTGTCTAGAGTAATGTGCCCTTGAATTTGACAAAATTGCCATTTTGGACTTTATTTTCGCTCTATCAGCCACAAATATTGACCAATTTAAACAAAACTTGGACAAAACGTTTGTGACTATTAGACCTTGCATAAGTGCAATAATTAGCTTGACCAGAGTCTTACATCTATAGTTATGGGCCCTGGAATTGGACAAAATTGCCTTTTCGACCATGTTTTCTCTATAATTGCCACAAATATAAATCAATTATGACACAACGTAAACACAATGTTGTCGACTATATGACTTTATATATGTGATTTTATCTAGCTTGATCGAACGCAAACAGTCTGAGTTATGTGCCCTTGAATTCGACAAAATTACCGTTTTTGACTTTCTTTTGCCTCTTCAAGCCACAATTATGCATGAAGTGAGCCAAAACTAAAACAACATTTTGGTTACTATAAGATCTTGCTTCAGTGTTACTTTCAGCTTAACCGAAAACTAAAATCCAGAGTTATGTGCCCTTGAATTTTGCAAAAACTAATTTTTCGGCCTTGATATCACTATTTAACAACCACAAATATTGACCAATTTAGACGAAACTTCAAAGAAATGCTGGTGACTATAAGATTTCAAATTTGTGATTTTTTTTGGTCTGATCAGACTCAAACTTTCGAAGCTATGAGCCCTTGAGTTTATCAAAGTTATAGTTTTCAACTTTCTGTTGCCTCTTTTATCCACAATTATAGACAAATTTATCGAAATTTTGGACAAAAATCTGGGTGCTATAAGATCTTGCATAAATCATTGTGACTTTAAGCTAGATCGAAACGTAACATTCTGAGTTATGTGCCATTGTATTGGAACAAATGCCATTTTTGGCCTTGTTGTTACTATAACAACCAAAACTATTAACCAATTAATACGAAACTTAGAAGAAATATTGGTGACTATGAGATCTTGCATAAGAGCGTTTTTTAGCTTGATTGGAATCATGCTTTCAGAGTTATGTGTCCTTGATTTAGACAAAATTACATGTTCGGCTTTATTTTTGTACAATTATAGCCAAAATAATGGTCAATCATTTACAAACTTACACAAAATGTTGGTAACAGTAGAATCTCAAATATGTGACTTTTTAGCTTAATTGGAACATCGCAGCTAGAGTTAGGTTTTATATGCCCCTAATTTTGACAAAATGGCATTGTTCTTACTATAACAGCCACAAATATTTACCAATTTACACGAAACTTAGACGAAATGTTGGTGACTGTAAAATCTTACATAAGGGTGATTGTTAGCTTGATCGGGATCAAATATTTAGAGTAATGTGCCCTTGAATTTTACAAAATTGCCATTTCAGTATTTTTTCAGTATAACCCATTACCAAACGGCAAAATTTTAGACTTGTCCAGATTCAAAGATATTCCAGACGACAATTTCATGTGAATAAAACTTAAATTTTTGTGGTCTTTTTGTGTAAAAAACATTGTGGTAAATGAAGAAATTGCTTGTCACAAGCAATTTCTTCATTTTCCACATTGTTTTCCCAAACCATTATCTTGTAAGGAGTCAAAAGGAGTCACTGTGTGATAATGGGATAACATCCACGAATATTAACTACATGTAACGAAAAGAAAACTTATACAAAATGTTGATGACTACAGGAGCTTGCATCAGTGAAAATTTCATCTGAATAGCAATGTCACGTCTAGAGTAATGTGCCCTTGAATTTGATAAAATTGCCACTTTCAACAAAATTTCCCCTCTAACGGCCACAATTACCGACCTATTAAGACATAACTATGACAAAATGTTGGGGATCATCTGATCTTGCATATGTGCATTTTTTAATTGATCGGAATCATACATGTTAAGTTATGTGCCCCTGAATGTGACAAAATTGCCTTTTTGAATTTTCTTTTACTTTATCAGCTACAAATATAAACCAATCAAACAAAAGTTTGCTGAATTGTTTGTGCTTGTATTATCTTTGACCAGGTTAATGTTCTGATTCACAAAGTTCTGTTTAGTGTTTATCGAATAAATATACCGGCCAAAGTGTATATAAACTAAATAAAACACAATTATTTACCCCACCCACAATTTTTTTCTCTCTATTGTAGTCTAAATACAATAAACAATGTGATGATTTTTTTTTGGTTTTCCTTATTGTCCGGCTTTTGGCTACTATTCTGTGACAATTCAATTATTTCAAATGCAATATCTCGAGCTCTAAGTCGAATTAGAGCTTTTTGAGCTTTGCTCATAGTACAACCTCTAAATACAAAAATTACTAAACAATACTTTTTACAGTCTATGTGTATTATTCCTATAAATGTACATGTATGATTATTATTAAAAAAAGTTATGCCCATTTGTAAAATTGCGGGTTAGAAATTCTGTAAATCTAAATCCCATTTGTCCTATTATTTTTTATTTTACAGCTGTCCATCAAAGTTAAATGATTAGAGCAAAGTCTTAAGATCATGAAAACGTATGATGGAAACCTCTTTCACTTACATCAAGCAGAACCTAAAAAATGCAGTGGCGGATCCAGGGGGGGGGGGGGGGTTCGGTGGGGGGTCGAACGAACCCCCCTCTGTAGCCTGATTATTTTATTTTCATACAGAATTTCAGTCAAAATTGTGCAACACTCGAAAAACGAACCCCCTATTTGCATATAATCCGACCCCCCCTCATAGAAATCCTGGATCCGCCAATGAAATGGACATAACGCACCGTACTATAAAAAGTTTCAAATTTCATCTTTGATCAAAACGGATTCAATAATCTCTAACTTTGAATACTTTTTTTTCTTCTTCTTTAATTATTGTCTTTCGTGCTAACACATTTATTTAGGGGCCTAAAATTTTAAAATATGTGTCTATGAATTGATTCAAGAATATAGTAATGTATATAAAAACAACCAAAACATTAATTATAATGAAAACAAACTAAATATGTTTAAGCCTAATATATAAGAAGTGGGGTTTCGTTCTAGTCCAGTAGGATTTTGTCCAGTGGGCCTATAAAATGTCCAGTGGGCTTTTGTCCTGGGCAGTGCCCTGAGTGGGCTTTTGTCCTACACCCAGCCTTGTTGAAAAGTAAAACTTTAACTTTCTACCATCCGGTTTCTCCTATTATCGCAATTGATTGTGATTTAGCATGTTACAAAGACAAGTTTATTCTATCTTTATCCCTGACCCTCCTTGAAAACAGAGACAGCCCCCCTACGGCGGAGTATTTTTCACACTTAGATGTTCCTCACTGAAACCGTGGACACAAACAACAACAACCAAAACAAATCTAGAAATGAAAATCATTAAGATGTGCCTTTGTGTCAGTGGATTCGTGCACAAACTCTCAATTTCAACGTTCTCGTGCACACACCATAGAAACGAAATGAAAACGATCCGAAACGATACGGCAAAAAGATGATACATCTCTGCCGTTTTCTATGCTCCTTGAATATTTTTTCTATGGAGCATAAATAGCCACACTCCTTCCATTCGTTCGTTCGTCCGTCCGTCCGTCCGTACACAACCAGATCTCAGCAACCCTCGGACCAAATTCGATAAAACTTCAATTGTGAACTCCCGTGGATAATCCATGTAGACCCTGCTCTCCGTTTATTAATTTAAGGCTGTGTCATGGAATAAGGGGCCTTAGTGTAGAATTATTTTTCTCTCATTTCTCTTCATCTAATGGGCAGAATTTAATGAAATTTTGTAGTTAATGGATATATGAGATATTCTATCCTATATTCTATAAATAATGTGTGTACTAAAAACCTGTCACGGGAAAAAGGGGTTTAATGAATATAGTATTTTTATGACAAACACTTATTCGGGGAGTATAGGCCTGATCCGTCTATGACGGCTCTTGTTTGTGCGTGTTTTTCCTTCAAAATAGTACATGTTAAATGGACATGATGATACACGAGACCATTGACACGATTTTTGCTGGGGATGACGATGTACGTAGAATGTGTCTGGTTTTGTGAACATAACTTTGTGCATGAGGACGTTGACACATTGTTTTACTTGTGTTGTATGGAAATGTGTCTGATCATGTATGCATATCTTTATGAAGGATGTGCATGAGAACGTTGACACGTTTTTTACTGGTGATGTATGTAAGATGTGTCTTGTTCATGCTTCTATGCCTTTATTAAGAATGTTAACGAGGACGTTGGCACGTTTTATAAATTGGAAATGCATGTAAGATGTGTTTGGTTATGTTGCTGGACCTTTATTAAGGATGTGCACGAGACCGTTGACACGATTTATATCGGTAATGTATGTAAGATGTGTCTGGTTGTATTGCTGGACCTTTATTAGGTATGTGCAAGAGACCGTTGACACTCATATACTGGTAATATATGTAAGACAAGCCTGGTTGTGTTGTTTGACGTTTGTTAGGGACGTGCACGAGAACGTTGACACGTTTTATATTGGTATCTTATATAAGATGTGTCTGGTTGTGTTGCTGGACCTTTATTAGGTATGTGCACGAGAACGTTGACACGTTTTATATTGGTAACTTATGTAAGATGTGTTTGGTTGTGTTGCTGGACCTTTATTAGGTATGTGCACGAGAACGTTGACACGTTTTATGTTGGTATCTTATATAAGATGTGATTGGTTGTGTTGCTGGACCTTTATTAGGTATGTGCACGAGAACGTTGACACGTTTTATGTTGGTATCTTATATAAGATGTGTTTGGTTGTGTTGCTGGACCTTTATTAAGGATGTGCACGAGAACGTTGACACGTTTTATGTTGGTAACTTATGTAAGATGTGTTTGGTTGTGTTGCTGGACCTTTATTAGGTATGTGCACGAGAACGTTGACACGTTTTATGTTGGTATCTTATATAAGATGTGTTTGGTTGTGTTGCTGGACCTTTATTAGGTATGTGCACGAGAACGTTGACACGTTTTATGTTGGTATCTTATATAAGATGTGTTTGGTTGTGTTGCTGGGCCTTTATTAGGTATGTGCACGAGAACGTTGACACGTTTTATGTTGGTATCTTATATAAGATGTGTCTGGTTGTGTTGCTGGGCCTTTATTAGGTATGTGCAGGAAAACGTTGACACGTTTTATGTTGGTAACTTATGTAAGATGTGTTTGGTTGTGTTGCTGGACCTTTATTAGGTATGTGCACGAGAACGTTGACACGTTTTATGTTGGTATCTTATATAAGATGTGTTTGGTTGTGTTGCTGGACCTTTATTAAAGTGACATTTCAGAATTTTTTGTCATAAATTTTACATTTATTTTTATCTGAAAGAGCATATTTTCTTATGAAAATTCTGAAAATTTCAAGCCAAAATATTGCGCCGTTTACGAGAAATTTAAATTTTTGTGGTAAAATTGAACAAATTGTTGTGGACAACAGTTCGGATTTATATGCAATTTATCGATTATGTCTCAACTTTAAATGCGTGTTTCTCGCTTATTGGTAACAACTTCGAAAAACTGATAGCATTTATACTCGTTAGAATAACCAATCTTGGCATCAAGACATACTTTAAAAAATTGAAATTGGAATGAAATGTCCCTTTAAGGATGTGCACGAGAACGTTGACACGTTTTATGTTGGTAACTTATGTAAGATGTGTTTGGTTGTGTTGCTGGACCTTTATTAGGTATGTGCACGAGAACGTTGACACGTTTTATGTTGGTAACTTATGTAAGATGTGTTTGGTTGTGTTGCTGGACCTTTATTAGGTATGTGCACGAGAACGTTGACACGTTTTATGTTGGTATCTTATATAAGATGTGTTTGGTTGTGTTGCTGGACCTTTACTAAGGATGTGCACGAAAACGTTGACACTTATATACTGGTAATATATGTAAGACAAGCCTGGTTGTGTTGCTGGACGTTTGTTAGGGACGTGCACGAGAACGTTGACACGTTTTATATTGGTATCTTATGTAAGATGTGTTTGGTTGTGTTGCTGGACCTTTATTAGGTATGTGCACGAGAACGTTGACACTTATATACTGGTAATATATGTAAGACAAGCCTGGTTGTGTTGCTGGACGTTTGTTAGGGACGTGCACGAGAACGTTGATACGTTTTATATTGGTAACTTATGTAAGATGTGTTTGGTTGTGTTGCTGGACCTTTATTAGGTATGTGCACGAGAACGTTGACACGTTTTATGTTGGTATCTTATATAAGATGTGTTTGGTTGTGTTGTTGGACCTTTATTAAGGATGTGCACGAAAACGTTGACACTTATATACTGGTAATATATGTAAGACAAGCCTGGTTGTGTTGCTAGACGTTTGTTAGGGACGTGCACGAGAACGTTGACACGTTTTATATTGGTATCTTATGTAAGATGTGTTTGGTTGTGTTGCTGGACCTTTATTAGGTATGTGCACGAGAACGTTGACACTTATATACTGGTAATATATGTAAGACAAGCCTGGTTGTGTTGCTGGACGTTTGTTAGGGACGTGCACGAGAACGTTGATACGTTTTATATTGGTAACTTATGTAAGATGTGTTTGGTTGTGTTGCTTGACCTTTATTAGGTATGTGCACGAGAACGTTGACACGTTTTATGTTGGTATCTTATATAAGATGTGTTTGGTTGTGTTGCTGGACCTTTATTAAGGATGTGCACGAAAACGTTGACACTTATATACTGGTAATATATGTAAGACAAGCCTGGTTGTGTTGCTGGACGTTTGTTAGGGACGTGCACGAGAACGTTGACACGTTTTATATTGGTATCTTATGTAAGATGTGTTTGGTTGTGTTGCTGGACCTTTATTAGGTATGTGCACGAGAACGTTGACACGTTTTATGTTGGTATCTTATATAAGATGTGTTTGGTTGTGTTGCTGGGCCTTTAATAGGGATGTGTACGAGAACGTTGACACGTTTTATACTTGTGGTGTATGTAAGATGTGTCTGGTTTTGTTGCTGGATCTTTATAAGGGATGTGTACGAGAACGTTGAGACGATTTATACTGGTGATGTATGCAAGATGTGTCTGGTTGTGTTGCTGGACCTTTATTAACTATGTGCACGAGAACGTTGACACGATTTATATTGGTAATGTATGTAAGATGTGTCTGGTTGTGTTGCTTACCCTTTATTAGGTGTGTGTTCGAGTACGTTGACACGTTTTATACTGGTATTGTATGTAAGATGTGTCTGGTTGTGTTGCTGGACCTTTATTAACTATGCGCACGAGGACGTTGACACGATTTATATTGGTAATGTATGTAAGATGTGTCTGGTTGTATTGCTGGACCTTTATTAGGTATGTGCAAGAGAACGTTGACACGTTTTATATTTGTAACTTATGTAAGATGTGTCTGGTTGTGTTTCTATACCTTTATTAGGTATGTGCACGAGAACGTTGACACGTTTTATATTGGAAACTTATGTAAGATGTGTCTTATTGTGTTGCTGGACTTTATTAACTATGTGCACGAGAACGTTGACATGATTTTTATTGGTAATGTATGTAAGATGTGTCTGGTTGTGTTGCTGGGCCTTTATTAGGGGTGTACACGAGAAAGATGACACGATTTATATTGGTTATTCATGTAAGATTTGTCTGGTTGTTTTGCTGGACCTTTATTAGGTATGTGAACGAGAACGTTGACACGTTTTATACTTGTGATGTATGTAAGATGTGTGTGATTATTTACTGGACCTTTATATGGGGTGTGCACGAGAACGTTTACACGATTGATACTGTAAATGTATGTAAGATATGCCTGGTTGTGTTGCTGGACCTTTATCAAGGATTTGCACGAGAACGTTGATACGATTTATATTGGTTATTTATGTAAGATACGTCTGGTTGTGTTGCTAGACCTTTATTAGGTATTTTGCACGAGAACGTTGACACGTTTTATACCGGTGTTATATGTAAAATGTGTGTGATTGTGTTGCTGGACCTTTATATTGGGGCGTGCACGATAACGTTTACACGATTTATACTATTAATGTATGGAAGATATGTCTGGTTATGTTGCTGGGCTATTATTAAGGATGTGCACGAGAACGTTGACACGTTTTATACTGGTGTTATACGTAAAATGTGTGTGTTTGTGTTGCTGGACCTTTATTATGGGGCGTGCACGATAACGTTGACACGATTTATACTGTTAATGTATGGAAGATATATCTGGTTATGTTGCTGGGCCATTATTAAGGATGTCCACCAGAACGTTGACACGTTTATACTGATGTTATATGTAAAATGTGTGTGATTGTGTTGCTGGACCTTTATTATGGGGCGTGCACGATAACGTAGACACGATTTATACTGTTAATGTATGGAAGATATGTCTGGTTATGTTGCTGGGCTATTATTAAGGATTTTCACGAGAACGTTGACACGTTTTATACTGGTGTTATATGTAAAATGTGTGTGATTGTGTTGCTGGACCTTTATTATGGGGCGTGCACGATAACGTTGACACGATTTATACTGTTAATGTATGGAAGATATATCTGGTTATGTTGCTGGGCCATTATTAAGGATGTCCACCAGAACGTTGACACGTTTTATACTGATGTTATATGTAAAATGTGTGTGATTGTGTTGCTGGACCTTTATTATGGGGCGTGCACGATAACGTAGACACGATTTATACTGTTAATGTATGGAAGATATGTCTGGTTATGTTGCTGGGCCATTATTAAGGATGTCCACCAGAACGTTGACACGTTTTATACTGGTGTTATATGTAAAATGTGTTTGATTGTGTTGCTAGACCTATATTATGGGGCGTGCACGATAACGTTGACACGATTTATACTGTTAATGTATGGAAGATATGTCTGGTTATGTTGCTGGGCCATTATTAAGAATGTGCACGAGAACGTTGACACGTTTTATACTGGTGTTATATGTAAAATGTGTGTGATTATGTTGCTGGACCTATATTATGGGGCGTGCACGATAACGTTGACACGATTTATACTGTTAATGTATGAGAGATATGTCTGGTTATGTTGCTGGGCCATTATTAAGGATGTCCACCAGAACGTTGACACGTTTCATATTGGTTATTTATGTAAGTTATGTCTGGTTGTTTTGTTGGACCTTTATTAGGTATGTGCACGAGAACGTTGACAAGATTTAAATGGTTATTTATGTAAGATATGTCGGGTTGTGTTGCTGGGCCTTTATTAGGTATGTGAACGAGAACGTTGACACGTCTTATATTGGTAATGCATGTAAGATGTGTGTGATTGTGTTGCTGGACCTTTATTAGGGATGTGCACGAGAACGTTGACACGATTTGAATTGGTTATTTATGTACGATATGTCGGGTTATGTTGCTGGACCTTTATTAACTATGTACACCAGAACTTTGGCATGTTTTATACTGGTGATGTATGTAAGATATGTATGTGATTGTGTTACTACACCTTTATTAGGGGTGTGCACGAGAACGTTGACACGTTTTATATTGGTAATGCATGTAAGATGTGTCTGGTTGTGGACTTTAATAAGGATATGCACGAGACCGTTGACACGATTTATATTGGTGATATTGGTAAGATGTGGTTGGTTATGTTGCTTTACCTCTTTTCTTGATGTGCACGAGAACGTTGACTCGTTTAATTCTGGTGATGTATGTAAGAAATGTCTGGTTTTGTTTATATACTTTTTTGAAAGATTTGTACAAGATTTATATATTCATTTTAAGGTTTGCACTAGATTTTATACGGGAATGTAAGCTATATCTGCTTATGTTGTTATATCTTTATTAGAGACGTGTACGATAAAATTAACATGCTTTATACTGGTATTGTACGTAAGATGTGTCTGTCTATGTTGCTATAGTACCTTTATAAAGGTTGCGTACGAGAATGGTGACACGATTTTTATTACTGATGATATATGTAAGATGTGTCTGGTTATGTTGCTTATTTTATAAACGCTGTATAAAATCTTGATGAGCACATAACGAAACACGTCCTTCATACATCATCTGGAAAAACATGTCGACGTTCTCGTGCACATCAATGATAAAGATATAAATACATAAACAGACACGTCCTTCTTACATCATCTGTAAGGAACACGTCAACGTTCTCTCGTGCATATGCAGAATAAAGATATAAATACATAATCAGATACGTCCTTCATACATCACCTATAATACACACGACAACGTTCTCGTGCACATCAAGAATAAAGATATAACTATATAACCAGACACGTCATTTTTACGTCACCTGTAATTAACACGACAACGTTCTCGTGCAAATCAAGAATAAAGATATAAATACATGATCAGATACGTCCTTCTTACATCACCTGTAAAGAATACGTCAACGTTCTCATGCACATCCGGAATAAAGATGTAAATACATAACCAGATATGTCCTTCATACATAACCTGTAATAAATACGTCAACGTTCTTTTGCACATCCAGAATAAAGATATAAATATATAACAAGACACGCCCTTCATATATCACTTGTATTAAACACGTCAACGTTCTCGTGCACATCAAGAATAAAGATATAAATATATAACCAGACACGTCCTTAATACATCACCTGTAAAAAACACGTCAACGTTCTCGTGCACATCAAGAATAAAGATATAAATGAGCCGGGATCTGGAAAAACGTCCATTATAGCATTTTCAAAAATTGAGTTTCAAGATCAGCCTGTTGTCAAATTCAGTCGAATATGCATCTATGCTGCTCTCTTTCAGTTACTACAGGTCACGAAGAAGCTATTCGAGAACAACGTGGATCCTGATCAGAATGTGCGTATGCACAGGCTGATCTGGATCTATGTTGGGCTCAAAAGCTTTAAAGGACGTTTTTCCAGATCCTGGCTCATTAATATATACCCAGATACGTCCTTCATACATCACCTGTAAAACAAGTCAACGTTCTCGAGCACAGCCTAGATAAAGATCCAGCAACATAACGAGAGTCATCTCACATACATCACCAATATAAAACGTGTCAACGGTCCCGTGCATATCCTTATCAAAGTCCAGCAACACAACCAAACACATCTTACATGCATCACCAATATAAAACGTGTCAACGTTCTCGTGAACACAGTTAATAAAGGTTCAGCAACATAACCAGTCACCTCTTACATACATCACCAGTATAAATCGTGTCAACGCACTCATGCATATCCCTAATAAAGGTCCAGTAACACAACCAGTCACATCTTACATACATTACCAGTATACAACGTGTCAACATTTTCGTACACACACCTAATAGAGGTTAAGGCACACAACCAGACATATCTTACATAATTATATCACCAGTATAAAACGTGTCAACGTTCTCGTGCACATACATAATAAAGGTCTAGAAACACAACCAGACACATCTTACATACATCAGCAGTATAAAACGTGTCAACGTTCTCTAGCACATACCTAATAAAGGTCTAGAAACACAACCAGACACATCTTACATACATCAGCAGTATAAAACGTGTCAACGTTCTCTAGCACATACCTAATAATGGTCCAGCAACACAACCAGACATATCTTACATATATAACCAATATATAAATCGTGTCAAAGTTCTCGTGCACACCCTATTAAAAAGGTCCAGCAACACAGCCAGACATGTCTTACATAAATAACCAATATGAAACGTGTAAACGTTCTCGTGCACATCCTTAATAAAGGTCCAGCAACACAGCAGGCGTATGTTACATACATTACCAGTATAAATCGTGTCAACGTTCTCGTGCACAACCCCATAATAAAGGTCCAGCAAAATAATCACACAGATTTCACATACATCACCAGTATAAAACGTGTAAACTTTCTCGAGCACATACCTAATAAAGGTCCAGCAACACAACCAGACATATCTTATATACATCACCAGTATAAAACGTGTCAACGTACTCGTGCACACACCTAATAAAGGTTTAGCAACACAACCAGACACATCATAAGTAACCAATATAAAACGTGTCAACGATCTCTAGCACATACCTCATAAAGGTCCTGCAACACAACCAGACATATCTTACATAAATAACCAATATATAAATCGTGTCAACGTTCTCGTGCACATACCTAATAAAGGTCCAGCAGCACAACCAGACATATCTTACATAAATAACCAATATAAATCGTGTCAACGTCCTCGTGAACATACCTAATAAAGGTCCAGCAACACAACCAGACACATCTTACATAAATAACCAATATGAAACGTGTAAACGTTCTCGTGCACATCCCATAATAAAGGTCCAGCAACACAACCAGACATATCTTACATACAATACCAGTATAAATCGTGTCAACGTTCTCGTGCACAACCCCATAATAAAGGTCCAGCAACAAAATCAAACACATGTTACATACATTACCAGTATAAAACGTGTCAACATTCTCGGACACATACCTAATAAAGGTCCAGCAACACAACCAGACATATCTTATCTAGATAGCAATATAAATCGTGTCAACGTACTCGTGCCCATACCTAATAAAGGTCGAGCAACACAACAAGACGTACCTTACATAAATAACCAATATAAATCGTGTCAACGTTCTCGTGCACATACATAATAAAGGTCCAGCAACACAACCAGACATATCTTACATACATTACCAGTATAAAACGTGTCAACGTTCTCGAGCACAACCCCAAAATAAAGGTCCAGCAACACATTCACACACATCATACATATATTACCAGTATAAAACGTGTCAACGTTCTCTCGCACATACCTAATAAAGGTCCAGCAACACAACCAGACATATGTTACATAAATAACCACTATAAATCGTGTCAACGTTCTCGTGCACACCCATTATAAAGCTCGAGCAACACAACCAGACATGTCTTACATAAATAATCAAGAAACGTGTCAACGTTCTCGTGCACACCCCTATTAAAGGTTCAGCAACACAATTACATACATCTTATATACATTACCAGAATAAATCGTGTCAACGTTCTCGTGTACAACCCCAAAATTAAGGTCCAGCAACACATTCACACATATCTTACATACATTACCAGTATAAATTGTGTCAACGTTCTCGTGCACACCCCATAATAAAGATCCAGCAAAACGATCACACACATCATACATACATCACCAGTACAAAACGCGTTAACGTTCTCGTTCACATACCTAATAAAGGTCCAGCAACACAACCAGATATATCTTACATAAATAACCAATATAAATCGTGTCAACGTTCTCTAGCACACCCCATAATAAAGGTCCAGCAACATAATCACACACATCTTACATACATCACCAGTATAAAACATGTCAACGTTCTCATGCACATACCTAATAAAGGTCCATCAACACAACCAGACATATCTTACATACATCACCAATATAAATCGTGTCAACGTTCTCGTGCACACCCATTATAAAGGTCCAGCAACACAACCGGACATGTCTTACATAAATAACCAATATGAAACGTGTCATCAACGTTCTCGTGCAGTGCACACCCCTATTAAAGGTTCAGCAACATAATTACATACATCTTACATACATCACCAATATAAAACGTGTCAACGTTCTCATGCACATACCTAATAAAGGTCCTGCAACACAACCAGACATATCTTACATAAATAACCAATATAAATCGTGTCAACGTTCTTGTACACATCCTTAACAAAGGTCCAGCAACAAAACCAGAGATGTCTTACACAAATAATCAATATTAAACGTGTCAACGTTCTTGTGCACACCCCTATTAAAGGTTCAGCAACATAATTACATACATCTTACATACATCACCAGTATAAAACGTGTCAACGTTCTCGTGCACATACCTAATAAAGTTCCAGCAACACAACCAGACATATGTTACATAAATAACCAATATAAATCGTGTCAACGTTCTCGTGCACACCCATTATAAAGGTCCAGCAACACAACCAGGCATATCTTACATAAATAACCAACATAAATACATTACCAGTATAAAACGTGTCAACGTTCTCGTGCACATACCTAATAAAGGTCCAGCAACACAACCAGACATATCTTACATACATCATCAATATAAATCGTGTCAACGTTCTCGTGCACACCCATTACAAGGTCCAGCAACACAACCAGAATCTCTTACATGAATAACCAATATGAAACGTGTCAACGTTCTTGTGCACTGTGCCACACCCCTATTAAAGGTTCAGCAACATAATTACATACATCTTACATACATCACCAGTATAAAACGTGTCAACGTTCTCGTGCACATACCTAATAAAGGTCCAGCAACACAACCAGGCATATCTTACATAAATAACCAACATAAATCGTGTCAACGTTCTCGTGCATATCCTTAATAAAGGCCCAGAAACACAACCAGACATATCTTACCTACATTACCAGTATAAATCGTGTCAACGTTCTCGTGCACATACCTAATAAAGGTCCAGCAACACAACCAGACATATCTTACATAAATAACCATTATGAAACGTGTAAACGTTCTCGTTCACATCCCCAATAAACGTCCAGCAACACAACCAGGCATATCTTACATACATCACCAGTATAAAACGTGTCAACGTTCTCGTGCACACCCCATTATAAAGGTCCAGCAACACAATCACACACCTCATACATACATTACCAGTATAAAACGTGTCAACGTTCTCGTGCACATACCTAATAAAGGTCCAGCAACACAACCAGACATATCTTACATACATCATCAATCTAAATCGTGTCAACGTTCTCGTGCACACCCATTACAAGGTCCAGCAACACAACCAGAATCTCTTACATGAATAACCAATATGAAACGTGTAAACGTTCTCGTGCACATCCTTAATAAAGGCCCAGCAACATAACCAGACATTTCTTACATACATTACCAGTATGAATCGTGTCAGCGTTCCCGTGCACACCCCATAATAAAGGTCCAGCAACACAATCAGACATATCTTACATACATCACCAGTATAAATCGTGTCAACGTTCTCGTGCACACCTCTAATAAAGGTCCATCAACACAACCAGACACATCTTACATAAATAACCAATATAAATCGTGTCAACGTTCTCCTGCACACCCCTTATAAAGGTCCAGCAACACAATCACACACAGCTTAGAAACATAACTAGTATAAAACGTGTCAACGTTTTCTTGCACACACCTTATAAACATCAGCAACACAACCACACACATCTTACATACATCACCAGTATAAATCGTGTCAACGTTCTCGTGCACATCCATAATAAAGGTTTAGCAACATAACCAGACATATCTTACATACAAAACCAATATAAAACGTATCAACGTTCTCGTGCACTCCCATAATAAAGGTTCAGCAACATAACCAGATACCTCTTACATACATCACCAATATAAATCGTGTCAACGCACTCATGCATATCCCTAATAAAGGTCCAGTAACACAACCAGACACATCTTACATGCATTACCAGTATAAAACGTGTCAACGTTCTCGTATACACACCTAATAAAGGTTAAAGAACATAACCAGTCACCTCTTACATAAGTTACCAATATAAAACGTGTCAGACAGATCTTACATAAGTTACCAATATGAAACGTGTCAACGTTCTCGTGCACATTCCTAATAAAGGTTTAGATACATAGCCAGACATATTTTACAAAAAGTACCGATATAAAACGTGTCAACGTTCTCGTGCACATACCTCATAAAGGTCCAGCAACACAACCAGACAGATCTTACATAAGTTACCAATATGAAACGTGTCAACGTTCTCGTGCACATCCCTAACAAAGGTCCAGCAACACAACCAGACTTGTCTTACATATATTACCAGTATATAAGTGTCAGCGTTCTCGTGCAAATCCTTAATAAAGGTCAAGCAACTTAACCAGACACATCTTACATGCATTTCCAATTGATAAAACGTACCAACGTCCTCGTTCACATTCCTAATAAAGGCATAGAAGCATAACAAGACACATCTTACATCCAATAGCCAGACACATCTACACCTTGCACCAGTAACAAGCATGCCAGCGTTCTCGTACACGTCAAGAATAAACGTATCTACCAATAACCAGACACTTCCTAAATACAAACTAGTTCACGTTCTCGTGCACGTCAAGAATAAGATATATAGGAATAACCACACACTTCCCACATACATCATCGGTAACAAAAAGGTCAACGGTCTCGTGCGCGTCAAGAATAAAGGTACATTTCAATAACCAGACACTTCCTACATCATGCACCAGCAACAACGTGTAAACGTTCTCGTGCACGTCAAGTATAAAGGTACATACCAATAACCAGACACTTCCTATATTATGCAGCAGTAACAAACGTGTCAACGTTCTCGTGCACACCAAGAATAAAGGTACACACCAATAACCAGACACATCCTACATCATGTACCAGTAACAAACACGTCAACGTTCTCGTGCATGTTAAGAATAACGGTAAATGCCAATAACCAGACACTTCCTACATCATGTACCAGTAAGAACTTTGTCAACGATCTCGAGCACGTCAAGAATAAAGCTACAGACCTATAACCAGACACTTTCTACATCATGCAGCAGTAACAAACACGTCAACGTTCTCGTGCACGTCAAGAATAAAGGTACGTACCAATAACCAGACACTTCCTACATCATGCACCAGTAACAAACTCGTCAACGTTCTCGTGCATGTCAAGAATAAAGGTACATACCAAAAACCAGACACTTCCTACATCATGCACCAGTACTTAACAAACTTGTCAACGTTCTCGTGCATGTCAAGAATAAAGGTACATGCCAATAACCAGACACATCCTACATCATGAACCAGTAACAGACTTGTCAACGTTCTCGTGCACGTCAAGAATAAAGTGATATACCAATTACCATACACTTCCTAAATCATGCACCAGTAACAAACTTGTCAACGTTCTCGTGCAAGTCATGAATAAGAAATATACGTATACCAATAACCAGACACATCTAACATACATCACCAGCAACAAATACGTCAACGTTCCCGTGCACGTCCAAAACAAAGGTATAATCACATAAACAGACACTTCCTACATCACCAACAAAGAAAAGAGCCAACGTTCTCGTGAACGTCCAGTATAAAGATATGAAAATATATAAGGGTCCGCCGCAGCGGGGATTGTCTTCGGAGACTTACTGAGAGAAATAGACGAAAAGCTATATAAACCCCTTTTTCCTATGACACGTTTTTCGTAAACGTACAGAGATTATTAAAAGTGCATACATTGAGCCCCATTTTCCTATGATACCTTTTTGTACCTAGATTATAAGTTATGTACAGTCTGTTTAGGGCATCTGATGTAAATACTTTAGTACACACAATTCCATCTTAAATAATTATTCGGGGATTTTCATGTGCAGTTCCATCCTATTTGGTCAAAGGGTTGCGGAGAATTTGCTTAGGACAGACTTACAGAAATAGACGCAAAAGCTATTGATAGTTTTCCCATGAAATGTTTTATTGTTCATGAATTATAATTAAATAGTGTATGGTTCAGAACATCTAATTTATGAATTGAGTTCAAAATGTCAATAAATTCTCATCATTAAATGAAAAGAAAATAGAGGAAAATAATTTCTACATTAATGCCCCCTTTTCCGTGACACAGCCTCAAATTGAGAAACTGTGTGTATTCCAGGGAGTACATAATATTATTATGAAGTCAACTCTTTGTTAATTCATCTCCGTTTCGTTCAATTTTGTACATTTCTCCATCAACACTCCATTGCATAGACTGTCAAAAACCCGTGAACGAATCCGTTGAAAAATGCGTGATCGAGGTCTAGGACAAAAAGGAATATCGAATTCGCATTTAAGAATTTTGTTAAAATAATCCAGTTTTAAAATGTTTTATAGTCCCTAGAATATGATGAAGATACACAAAATTGCGAAAATTGTTGTCGTTCTAGTTTTACTCATTGACAACACTGTTTGCAAAGGTAATTTCTGATTGTTATGATGTCTTCAAAGTTCTGTGCCGTGGAATTTCTAATTTTAGCTCTTTTCTTGATCTGTTTTATGGATGTGTGCTCTACAGAATGTGCTAAATGTTTTTCATTTAACCTTTCTTAAACCTTTACCAAATTGACAAAACCTTAGGTTGATCCAATTTGAAAGCTGCTGCTGACGATAAAATGTGTTTTGAAAGATAAAATTTGTGTAAAACACAACACAGAAATATTGAGACAAAAGGAGAAACTGCTGTTGATCAGCAGTTTCTTCTTTTGTCTCAATGTTTTCCAAAGCCATATCTATAAGGGATGTCAAAACCAGGTCTTGTTTTGGAAAGGGTTAAGACTGATTGAGGATCCTAAGGAGGGAGTAGAGGGGAGTAGAGAATTCTTTTTTGAAAACAGTGAAGATTAGGAGAAAATGCTGACAACTAGCACTAAGCAGTGATATCATAGTCACAGGCTAGATGATGGGAATTGGTTTGAAACCCAGATCAAAATTCTATAAGGTTTCAGACTTTCAGTTACATTATTGGAACTAGCTGACAACCTGTCCCTTTTGAGACTTTTTCCTTTTCCTTTTGTCAGCAGAGCCTGGATAGCTGAGTTGATAAAATGGGAATCTGTCAATCCAGAGGTCCTGGGTTTGGACCCCAGCTCAACCAATATCTTTTCAGATATTTGACAAAAGTCATTTGTCTCTCTGTCCCACAAGTGAATGTTAATTTAACCCTTTCCCAAACGACAAAATTTTAGGGTGATCCAATTTGAAAGCTGCTGCAGATGACAAAAAAGCTGATAATAATTATTATTTGTGTAAAATATGGCACAGAAAATATTGAGACAAAAGGAGAAACTGCTGGTCATCAGCAGTATATTCTTTTGTTTCAATGTTTTCCCAAGCCTTTTCAATTAGGGACGTCAAAACCAGGTCTTGTTTGGGAAAGGTTTAATTATAAAGGAAAATGATTGACCTGACAGAGAGACCTTAACTGTACACAAAATGTGAAAAGTTTATTGTCCCTTTTAGAGGGGAATGGTCCGTCTTTAATTTACGTAAAGGCGTGCACTGTATCCGTTATATAACATTGTGTCGCCATGTGAAAATAAGATTTTATCTAATCTAGTCAAATAAAAAAAGTTAAGCTACCGTGGTCCATTTGGATCGAAAATTTCAGTAAAGCTAATCATTAGAATAGGCGTAATCTCCAAAAAATGAAAATATTTAAATTGAGTTCACATCCTGGGCATACCGCACGGAGATGGCCAGGCTGACCAGGATCAGCATTTTTCACATTCAGTTTACCAATTAGCATTTTAAGAGGATGCGATAAATTTATTAGCTGTAAATATCGAAGCTTGCGAAGTGTTCGGCAAATCACGAGGGTTTCAGGCATACCTCCTATCACTCCTGGATGATAAGTCTGTTGACCTTTCTGCTTGGTCTGCTCTGCCGGTTCAAATCTCGCCGTCTATACACCCAAGTGAAAAAACAGCTTTTGGCTTGGATTGGATATTGTAGTAATAAAAGTCAGAGAAATGCCAGGAGCTATAGCACTATGATTTGACCAATTTCAGTTAAAAGTTTAATTAAACTCCTTTCAATAAATCACATCAACATTTTTTTGTGCTAGATTATTGTTCATTTTGCCTTGAGAGGTCCAGATTGAAAACTGTTGCAGACAGCAAAATTGAGTTTGAAAGAATTTATATTTAAAAAAAATGCAATTATACAATAGCAGGACATAAGAGTTTTACAAGCAAATCTTGTCTGGAGCAACATATAATAGGGATGAAGTCATTCTAAACTTGTATTTTCAAATCCAAACCCTCTGCTGTGGATGCTCATTTGAATCATTTTGATAAGACAAAATGAATGCCAATGAGTACCAACAACATAGGGTTTAACCCTTTCCCAAACAACAAAAATTGGACTTTTCCACTGAACCCTTTCCCAAACAAGACCTGGTTTTGACGTCCTTAATAGAGAAAGCTTTGGAAAACATTGAGACAAAAGAAGAAACTGCTTATAACCAGCAGTTTCTCCTTTTGTCTCAATATTTTCTGTGCCATATTTTACACAAACCCTATCTGGAATAACATCTATTTTGTTATTTGTGGCAGTTTTTGAAGTGGATCACCCGAAAATCCTGTCGTTTGGGAAAGGGTTAAGAAGCCGCTGCATACATCAAAATGGGTGTTGATAAATGCATGGTTTGTGTGAAATATAACACAGAAAATATTTAGACAAAAGGAGAAATTGCTGATCATCAGCAATTTCTCCTTTTGTCTCAATGTTTTCTCAAGCCTTTTCTATTAGGGACATCAAAACCAGGTCTTGTTTGGGAAAGGGTTAACTTTTTACCAAACAGTGATGCTTTTTGATACCTCTTATAACCATGTGAAAACATTGAGGCAAAAGGAAAATGCTGATACCTAGCAATCATCATTTTCTCCTTTTGCCTCAACATTTCCTTACCTATAACATACACAATTTCTTCTTTTGATATCAAGTATTTTTTCATCTGCAACTCCTTTCAAATATGAATGGCCCAAAATTTTGTTATTTGAGAATAGTTTAATGTTCAAACACTGCTTCAGGGCTACAGATAAGTGGGGAAGAAGACTTTCTAACTTTGTTATTTCAATTCCAAACCCTATGTTGTGGGTACTCATTTGAATCATCTCGACGAGACGATACAAATGAGTACCCACAACATAGGGTTTGATGAACTGTAATAGAATTATTACAATTTGAAATGTCATCACTCCCTCTTATCTGGAGCCATTACCCCCTTTTATCTGTAGCTCTGTTGTTTCTTAACCAGATATAACATGGACCTGGCTGAAAGGCTCAAACAGCGCCAATGTTATGGGGACCAAAACAGATCCAGGGGGAAGAAGTGGTGCAGCTTATTGGGTCCAGCAAGATAAAAAGGTAAATAGGCCATATCACTTTCTAGTTGGTTTTCTTATTTTCCTATATTGTCTACCGACAAATTTAGTCTAGAAATATATCTCTTATTGGTTTTGTAATAGGGAACGATGTTATCAAGTAAATCATGACGTAATTTCGGACAAACAATAGTATTTCGTATGTGTTGTTATAAAATCTCGTAAAAACGGCTTGAATCAAGCCGTAGTTACGAGATTCTATAACAACAACGACGGTTTATTAATTCATAATGTCAAACCCTGTCTATTTTTAGCACAAAATTCATTGTAATTTTCCTATAAATCAGACATGATAGAAAAGAAAATACGTATTTGATCCAAATGAAATTAACCATTTGAACTTAACCCATTTCTACATAATGATGTCTTTTGATGCCACTTCAATTAGAGGCTTTGGAAAACATTGCAGAAAATGAAGAAATTGCTTCTTGATTTCACATAATGTTTTCTGCCCCCAAAAGACCAAAAATATAAAATTTCATTTGATTTAACCCTTTCCCAAACAAAACCTGCTTTTGACGTCCCTAGTTGAATAGGCTTAGGAAAACATTGAAACAAAAGAAGAAACTGCTGATAACCAGCAGTTTCTGCTTTTGTCTCAATATTTTCTATGCCATACATTACTCAAATTCTATCTTTAATAACTTCTATTTTGTCATTTGTGGCAATTTTAGAAGTGGATCACTCTAAAATTTTGTTATTTTGGAAAGGGTTAAATTGTTGTCTCCAACATCATTGAATTTGGTCCACTCTAAAATGTTTTTGTCTGGTTGTGATAAAAAATATAGCATGGTATTACGATGATGTCTTGATAGTTTAACATATTTCTGTTTAAGGCTGTATGGGTATTTGGAGGAGAACTTCACATAAAACATGATCAGCCAGGTCTTGAGAATGATCTCTGGAAGTTAGACATAGCCACAACAAAGTGGACGCTTATTCATAATGGCAGTGCAGAAAACACGGCCCCAGTCCCTGAACCAAGACAACTGGCATCTGTACGCGGCATTCCAGGCCACATAGCCACAACACAGTGTCTATATTGTTGTCTTATAGTTGCTTTAGGTCATAAAGGATCTATGAAAGGCAAACAAGAATCTTGATCAGACTGTGTGTATACGCAGTCTGATCAAGATCCATGTTGTTCTCAAAGGCTTTAAAGACCCTTGTCCTGACCCCAGCTCATATTACAATGTAGCTGCAATATCGTATCCATGAACTTGATGATTTTGTAGTATTCATGGCAAAGGATAAAAAAGTCTGTCAAAATATTGCAGCTAAGCTCAAACATATTTGTTTTTTCTCTGTTTAAGGCTGTATGGGTATTTGGAGGAGAGTACCACATAGACCATGATCAGCCAGGTCTTGAGAATGATCTCTGGAAGTTAGACATACCCACAACAAAGTGGACGCTGATTCACAACGGCAGTGCGGAAAACACAACCTTAGTCCCTGAACCAAGACAGCTGGCTTCGGGATGCGGCATTCCAGGCTCGTTCTTTCTTTTATATGGAGGACTGAACAAGAATGAGGAGCCATTGTCGGATACATGGTTGTTTTACATTCCAGAAGGTAAATGGTATAAGTTAAATGACATTAGAAATAAGCTGGACTATTCTAGTGAATCAGATGGACAATTAGAGTACCCCGGTGTAAAAGGGGATGCTGCCACTTGGTGTAGTAATTATACTTATGATATGTTTGTGTTTGGTGGATTTGTGGAAAAGGATGAACTTTCTCATGATTTGTGGAAATTTGATCTCAAACAGTTGCTGTGGAAACAGATGGAAAGCTCTAAAAAGCTTCCAAAGGATGCTGATTTTGTGAAACATTTGCCTTATCCAAGAGGGCGATCTGGAGCCACTAAATGGGCGACTGAGAAGTATTTATACATGTTTGGAGGTAATGTTGAGAATAAGAATAAGAGGTCCAAGCATCTTGTGATAGGTAACTCAGCTGATCTCTGGAAGTATTCCATCAAACTGGATAATTGGACCTACATAATGGGACCTAAAGAGCGATGTAATCATGCAACGGTGTATGGCAGTGTGGGAATGAAATCACCAGAGGCTTATCCTGGTTGTCGACGTCAGGCTGCAGGCTGGGTGGATGAGCTCAATAATTTATGGTTATTTGGGGGAGATGGTATTGACAACTCACGAGAATCTCTCTCTGTATTTACACACTCAAAACTTCTCGCTGATCTCTGGCATTTTGACACCAAAGAATGGCTGTGGACGTGGAAAGGTGGGAGTGAGATAGGAGATGAGAAAGGAAATTATGGAAAAATCGGTAAAAGTGACGACAAAACTACTCCAGGTTCTCGTTGTGAGAGTGTGGGCTGGTATAATGGCTCTGTGTTTCATTTGTTTGGCGGAGTAGGTCATGATGCGAATGGAAAAGATGGATACCTGAACGATGTGTGGGAGTTAGATGTTCGTTTTGATTCGGCGATTCTACGCAACGCTCCTGTCCCAGGACAAGTTTTTACTGTAATAATTGTTGGTGTTGGACTCGTGGGAATTTTGTCATTTTTATTTATTGTTTTGCGAGGATCATTCCAAGAACAAAATGATGAAAATAGACGAGGCAAATATAAACGGATTGATGTGACAGAAACTGAACAATAAAGCTTAGTGGAAGTTTCCTGTTGTGAATCAAAATCAAAGTACACACAGCTACAGATTAGAGGCAGTGATGGCTTTTCAAAATGCAATATTTCTTGTATTTTTCTTCAAATCCTATGTTGTGGGTCCACATTGGAATCGTCTCAATGAGACGATTCCAAAGAGTACCCACAATATAGGGTTTGGAATTGTATTATGAAAGTTAGAATGTCATCACCCTCACTTAGTGGTAGCTCTAATGTCTAACCCTTTGTGGGAGCTTTTGACAAATAACACTTTTTCAACCTGTTTAGGAAACTATTGAGTTAAAAGAAGAAAATGCTGTAGCCGACATTTCTTCTTTCGATAAAAAAAATTGTGTTTTCTGTGTTATTTCCTACGCATATTGTATCTTTGTCAATATTGACTTTCTCGTAGTTCCAAGAACAAAATGATGAAGTCTAAGTTGAGAAAAACATAAACGAATAGATGTGACAGATACTGCACAATAAAACTTGTTGGAATTTTTCTTTTTGTGAATCAAAATGAAAGTACGTAAAGATACAGATAAGAGTCAGTGATGGTTTTTCAAAGTGCAAATTTTTCTTTTATTGTTCACCATACATTCAGAGCTATATACAAGTGTACAAGTGGGTTCTTTATTTCAATTGCAAACCCTATGTTGTGGGTACTCATTGGAATAGTCTCTATGAGACAATTCCAGTAAATACTCACAACATGGGGTTTGATGAAGAATAAATGAAATATTGTAATTTGAAAAGTATTTATCACCCTCTGTAGATCTGAGCCACATGTATACTTATGATACAATTTATTCTTTTTTGCAGCAATTTTCTCTAAATTCATGTTTTGATTGAAATGGCAATGAACTAGGATCCAATTTATTAATTTGTTGCATGAAAAATAGATTCGTTTGATATCTTTTACATTCATTTACTTTCTTGTGTGCTGCTTTAATTGTATTATACTCATCATGTTATTATGCCCTATATTGAAAAAATAAGGGGCATACTGTTTTACAGTTTTCCACCTGTTCATCCATCTGTCTGTCATTTGGTCCAAAACTGAACATGAAAATTTAACATTGGGGCATTTGTGTTTTACAAACATGCTCATTAAACCCATCAGGAAATGGCAACATTTTAGACGTTTACCTTTTAAAGTTGCTGCATACAACAAAAGGGATGCTGTTAAAGATAGAATTTATAATAGCAAACAAATACTGGCACAAAATGAGAAACTGCTGGTTATCAGCAGTCTCTTCTTTTGTCTCAATATTTTCCCACACATGTTCTTATAGCAACATCAAAACCACATCTTGTTTGAGAAAGGTTTAAACAAAGAAGGGCAATTTGTATTTTAGTATTTCCACCTGTGTGTCTGTGTTAACCCTTTCCTAAACAAGACCTGGTTTTCACGTCCCTGATATAAAAGGCTTGGGAAAACATTGAGGCAAAAGAAGAAAATACTGAGTATCAGCATTTTCTTCTTTTGCCTCAATATTTTCCATGCTATATTGTACCAAAAGCCCATCTTTTTCAACATCAATTTTGTAGTCTGCAACAGCTTTCAAATTAGACAACCCTTATATTTTGTTATTTGGGAAAGAGTTAAATAGTCTTTATTGATCTCATGATCTAGAGATAAGAGACAAACGATAGAGTAGTGGCATTTGAAATACAGTTATGCTGAAATGGAAAACCCTTTGTTGTTGGTACTCATAGACACATTGAATCATACTGATGAGACAGTTTTCTGAACACCAACCTTATGGGTTTGATTTACAATATTTAAGTTGACTATATTTGCTTTGGACTAAATTTAACGTTTTCCAAAACAAGCTGTGACACCACTCATGAAAAGAGGCATTGAAAAGTAATAGGAGAAAAGAAGAGGTTATCTAATGCTGAAATCCATAATGAATTTATCTCCTTTTCTCACAGTGTTTTCTATTCTATAACACATATGATATTATTAGTTACATTAATTTTATTGTGTTAGTCACCTTTGAATTTAGATCTATCTACAATTTTATCATTCTGGAAGGGGTTTCATGAGTTATGTCAGTAGACTTTACATGTACTATATACTTGTCGGTCACATTAAAAATGTCATACGACATTTTAGAATGTGGCCAATAATATTGTTATGTCTCTAAACCATAGACTTAAAGAAAACAGTTTGCCATTCCTAAAGCAAGGATGCATTTCAAGGCATCTGGGGGAAAATCGTACATTTCTGATATCTGTACCAAAATTTAGAAGGTGATTTTCACTTTTCGGCTGTCATATCAGAAATCATCTTTGGGAAAAGAAGAAAATATCGATCATAGACATTTTCTTTTTTTCCCAGGATGTTTTAACCTCGCAGTAATGCTAAGTCAAAAGGTAATGCACCATTATTCGGGTATCAGCATTTTGTACTTTCCCGAAGATTTAACACAAAATAGTTTTTTGTGTGGCGTAGGAATTTTACAAACTTAAAGGATTTTGTCTTGTTTCTGTGTGAAATTTTTGGGTGTTTTGTGATATTTTTTTATTTGATTTTGAAAATTACTGTTTGTGTCCTGGGATCTGAAAAAAATGTCCTTTATGGCATTCAAGAGCAACCTGGACCCAGGTTTGTTATTGTCGGTTGTAATGTTGTTGATGCTCATCTGTGTTATTTATTTAGTATGATCACAAATAGACATGTTTTGTAATGTATGTACTTGTGACATTCATTATTTATTTCCCATACTCGCCTGACATTTTTAACGCAATACACACAATGAAGCTTTCAACGCCTCGCAAGACAAGACTTTGGACTTTGGAAAACATTGTGGAAAATGAAGAAATTTCTTGTGCCAGGCAAATTCTTCATTTGCCATGATGTTTGCTGTACCAAAATATACCATAAATATGACATTTCATTCGTACCTATGCAGTAGAGGTGGTATTTTGGTTTCACTATGTATGTCTGTCTTTCAATCTGTCCATCCATACACTTTCTCGTTTCTGTGCTCTTATAGCGGACGAGAATTGACCTGGCAGAGCATTCCATTCGATTAGCATGGGCTGCTCTACCAGGTCATTTATCGTGAGGTATACTGGTGGAACATTTGACCTAGGATCTTGAAACTTTAAACATTGGTTACCCTGGACCTAAAGAGGTGCCCTATTGGTTTTGGGTCAAATAGGTCAAAGTGACATTCACAATTGGACTTTGTTTAAATTCCGTTTCCGTGCTCTAACTCAAGAACAGTTTGACCTAGGCTGATTTAACTTTACATAGTTGTTGCCATTGACCCAATGGAGATGCCCTTTTGTTTTGGTTGACATAGGTCAAAGGTCTAATATCTGTACCAAAATTTAGAAGGTGATTTTCACTTTTCGGCTGTCATTTCAGAAATCATCTTTGGGAAAAGAAGAAAATACCGATCATAGACATTTTCGTTTTTTCCCAGGATGTTTTAAGCTTGCAGTAATGCTAAGTCAAAAGGTAATGCACCAATATTTGGTTATCAGCATTTTGTACTTTCCCGAAGATTTAACGCAAAATAGTTTTTTGTGTGGCGTAGGAATTTTACAAACTTAAAGGATTTTGTCTTGTTTCTGTGTGAAATTTTTGGGTGTTTTGTGATATTTTTTTATTTGATTTTGAAAATTACTGTTTGTGTCCTGGGATCTGAAAAAAATGTCCTTTATGGCATTCAAGAGCAACCTGGACCCAGGTTTGTTATTGTCGGTTGTAATGTTGTTGATGCTCATCTGTGTTATTTATTTAGTATGATCACAAATAGACATGTTTTGTAATGTATGTACTTGTGACATTCATTATTTATTTCCCATACTCGCCTGACATTTTTAACGCAATACACACAATGAAGCTTTCAACGCCTCGCAAGACAAGACTTTGGACTTTGGAAAACATTGTGGAAAATGAAGAAATTTCTTGTGCCAGGCAAATTCTTCATTTGCCATGATGTTTGCTGTACCAAAATATACCATAAATATGACATTTCATTCGTACCTATGCAGTAGAGGTGGTATTTTGGTTTCACTATGTATGTCTGTCTTTCAATCTGTCCATCCATACACTTTCTCGTTTCTGTGCTCTTATAGCGGACGAGAATTGACCTGGCAGAGCATTCCATTCGATTAGCATGGGCTGCTCTACCAGGTCATTTATCGTGAGGTATACTGGTGGAACATTTGACCTAGGATCTTGAAACTTTAAACATTGGTTACCCTGGACCTAAAGAGGTGCCCTATTGGTTTTGGGTCAAATAGGTCAAAGTGACATTCACAATTGGACTTTGTTTAAATTCCGTTTCCGTGCTCTAACTCAAGAACAGTTTGACCTAGGCTGATTTAACTTTACATAGTTGTTGCCATTGACCCAATGGAGATGTCCTTTTGTTTTGGTTGACATAGGTCAAAGGTCAAGGTCACAATTTGACTTTGTTTAAAATCGATTTTCATGCTCCAACTGAGGAACCTTTTGACTTAAAACCCTTTCTCAAACAAGACCGGGTTTTGACGTCCCTAAGAGAAAAGGCTTGGAAAACATTGAGGCAAAAGAAGAAAGTGCTGATAATCAGCACTTTCTCCTTTTGCCTCAATATTTTCTGTGCTATATTGTACAGAATATTCCATTTTAGTTACTTTAATATTGTCGTCTGTAGCAGCTTTGAATTTGGACTTCCATAAAATTTTGTCGTTTGGGAACGGGCTATAGAACTTTTTCAGTGAGAACGCGCTAGAGGGGGTATTTGTCCTCTTTTAGACAGTTCTACTTTAAAATTGTTGTCTGCAACATATTTTTGCTGTCTGGTAAATGATTAATTTAAATCCTTTCCAAAACGATAACATTTTTATTGACTGAATTTCAAAGGTGTTTTAGGCAATGGAATTGGTACTGATGAAGACAGGCTCTGTGTAGAATAAGTGTTGTAAATGATAGGCTAAATTGATGCCTTAGAAGAATAAGGGCGTAAGTGAAAAAAACATAGTTTTGAGAATACTGGAACAAACAGTTTTGTTTCAAAAAGAAAAAAAACGACCCTTATGTACAGCCAAATTGGTCAGCATGACAAGTTCAAATGTCTATGAAGTGTGCACCATATTTAGAGCTGCACATGCCCTTTCCAAAAATTTATGCATCGTAAAAGGTCGTAAGTACCACTTACGACCTTATTTTTCTAAGGCATCGAAATATTGAGGCAAATGGTTAAGGAGAAAGTGATGGTTATCAACATTTCCTTTTTTACTTCAATGTTTTTTTCAAAAAAAAAATATCTTTAAGAAGCGTCTTGTTTCAGAAAGGGTTTTGATTTTAGGAGCGGATAAGTACAGCGCGTAAGTTGACGCTGGACTTGTAAAACATGGATCACTGGTTTGATCCTACGCCACTTCATTATTTCGGATGAAACTGTAAACCGAGTCCTGGCCCCGGTTTCTCGAAAAAACTTAAGTGTATTCTCATGAGAACATGCTCAACTTCAAGGGGATACTCTCCAACGTTGAATGGTATTCGATTGAAGTTCACATGGATTTCGTGCGATTTGAGCACGGTGCTCAGATTTGAGCAAGAGAACTTAAGTTTTTTTTTCGAGAAACCGGGGCCCTGGTCTGCATATGATAAAAGCTGTTGAGTTAGACATAACATTGCATCCAATTGATCAAAATGTATTTTAACTACTTTCCAATCGGCAAAAATAAGATTGTCCAATTTTTAAAACTGCTACAGATTTATAAAGACAAAATTCGTTTAAAACATAGCGAACAAAATATTTAAACAATAGCAGAAATGTCCTCAAACCAGGGCTTATTCGGGAAAGGGTTTATTTCAACAGACAATGACTGAGCATAAAATTACGAGACAGATTCCTGATATACACGTATGTGTGTCAATAAAGAAAAGTTCCCTTGCAATGGTGAAAAGAAATGTAGATTACCGAAAATCTACTCCAACTACTCGATAGTAAACATGTTTGTTCATAGACAAAACCACGGTGTATAATCACGTGACTTAGAATTTCCGATAATCTTCAATAACTTTGTCAATACTTGACCAATTTGAATTCGGTTTGCAGCAGAGAAGGTGGGAAAATGTCAGAAATAACATGGTCGTATTTTGGTTTATCTTCAATAACTTTTTTATCAGTTGATTTTTCAAAAATCAACCACGTCCATCTAATGCGTGACGTCTGTCCACATTTTCTGCTTCAAACCGAATTCTAATTGGTCCCGTATTAACAAAGTTATTGAAGATATTCAGTAATTATTGCATCACGTGATTATACACCGTGAAAACGTCTATGTGTATGAGCATCTGGTGGCTAGGATTGGATTCTATGTTTGTGCTGGTGCTAGAAATACCAAGAGCAAATAGTTATAGTACGGTTACGAAATTTTCACACATATTGACAACTTTACCGATGAAAACAATGGGAAATGCGATTTTAGCTCCACTGGCCTTTCAGGCTGATAATCAACTATTCCTTCTTTTACTTCTATAAATTCTATGCTAAAACATAGACAAGTTCTGCCTTTGACATCAATTATTTTGTCGTCTGCAGCAGTTTTCAGATTAGAATGGTCCGATTGTTTGCCGTTTGGGATAAGGTTAAGTGCGTCAGTCTTGTCCCCCCCCCTTCCATACTTTACGTACTGATTAACCCTTTCCCAAACGGCAAAATTTTGGACTAGTTCAAATTCAAAGATGTTGCAGACGACAATTCCAAGTTGATGAATTTGAAAAATCTTTCCATTTTTGGTTAGAAAATATTGTGGTAAATGAAGAAATTGCTTGTCACAAGCAATTTCTTCATTTTCCACAATGTTTTCCCAAACTTTTTCTTGTGAGGGAGTCCAAATGCTTCAACGTGCAGTAATGGGTTAATGGCCATTTTAAACCGTGTACTATTTATGGTACTATGCAAGATACTAGTTAGTGAAATAACGTTACCACTGTCATATGAAATTATCACATGAAAGATAATTAAATGTAGTTTAGGTTCATAACCCTGTCCCAAATACATGTAAGTTCTGCTTTTGATGTTCTTGTTAGAAAAGTCTTTGGAAACATTAATACAAAAGAAGAAAATACTGATAATCAACATTTTGTCCTTTTGTCTAGATAATTGTTCAATGCAAAATTGTAAACAAAATTTATTTTCTCATTCTCTCATTTTGTCGTCCACGGCATCCTTCAAATTAAAGCAATCCAAATTCTTGTGGGAAAAGTTATTAATGTAATACTGTCGAAACGACGCGATATTTAATCAAATACTATTTAGATTTCAAGTCAATAGAATTTTGTACACACGTGTTGCAGCGATTCATTTTTTTCCGGTGCTTAGTATTTACCATAGAAAGGAATCTCGATCAATTATAAGCCTAAGATTTGTAACAGTGCTTCGTTTTAGTTATTTCATGTTAACAACGGATTTAAGGCGGATATAGAATCTCTAAAGATATCATTATAACTTATTGTTTCGTGTTCACTTGGCGAAAAAATGATATTCTGAAAAGCGAAACAAGTAAAGATCTAGATCTATTTCGTTCTTAACATTAGATAGAAAAAAAAATAGTTTTTCATGTGTAGAAATACATTGTAGTTATCACCAACAAAATGGAGAAAGATCCTTTGCTATCAAAATCCGAAATCCAGAGACCAAAGCAGAAAAAATCTTCCACGTTCTTGTTTTGTCGTCTGCAAGTAGTGTTGTTCGTGGCAAGCTGTAGTTACTTTGCTATATGGATGTCAGGTTACGCACAAACAGAATGGATTCAGGACAAGGCTAAACGTGAAGTATTCTCTAACGTATCAGTGACGATGAATCAATCCAAGTGTGGTGCTGTCAATAGATCCGACCCAATCTTCAGAGATCATCAAAGAGTTCAGCAGATTTCCGCTAAATGGCAGATGTACAGTACGATGGCTATCAAAGGCGTTTCTCTGTTCACGACGGTGATTTTCGCCGTTTATACTGACGTCATAGGACGTCGTTTTATGTTTATCCTGTCAACGTTCAGTGTATTTACAAACTTTTTATTGACAGCTTTCTTGGTGTATTTTGACATGGATTTTGAATATCTGATCATATTTAGCGCCATTTATGGTTTAACCGGAACTTCCTACGGACTTCTCTCTGTGTCTTACTCGGCGGTGGCAGATTTGACACCGGAAATGACGCAGAGATCTCTTGGAATATTTCTACTGGACGTCGGCATCGCAATATCCGGTACATTAGGATCGCTGGCCGTTGGATTCTATATACAAAAATACGGGTTTGTTTATCCGGCCTTCACAGCCGTGGCTATTCAATTAGTAGTTATTCTCGTAACAGTTTTGTTCTTCGAAGAATCTCTTCAAAAGAAAGACAGGATAAAAGCTCCACCAGTAAAAACTCTGTTTTTTAAGCCATTTGTGTTTTATACAAGCAGTGATTTCAAAGGCTCAAGACTTCTTTTCTTCTCTCTTCTAATGGCGTTTATTTTCGACGACATGACATCGGTGCATCGTAAATCCATGGAAACACTTTATCAGTTGGCAGAACCATTTTGCTGGTCTCCCTCTGCTATCGGGATTTATGCCACTGTGTTTGCTTTCGGTGAAAACGTCGTTGGTTTGACTGGTTTCAAATTTGTACAGAAAAAGCTGTCGGATGTAACTATTGCAATGATGGCAGAGATTCTGAATTCGGCTTCCTTTATCATCGAGGCGTTGGCCAAGAACAGCCTTATGCTTTACATGGGTAAGTAAAATTGGCAATTTCCAAGACGGCAAAATATTAGACTTTTCGAAATAGAAACTTTCTGCAGACGACAAATAGGCAAACTCGTTATCGTCTTTAATTCCTTTTCATTTTGATCTCGCCCAAACTCTTTTGAAATGGGAAAAGTTTAACCCTTTCAAAAACAACAATATTTGGATTGGTCCAATTTAAAACGCTCAGACTACAGACGACAACATTTATGACAGAACAAAGGGTTTGTGTATAACAAAGCCCAGAAAATATCGATACAGAAAAAGAAAATGTTGATCCTCAGCATTTTCTTCTTTTGTCTCATTTTCCCCAAGCCAATGCTATCAGGGATGTCAGAATCTGATCATGTTTGGGAAAGAGTTAATTCTCGACTATATTTCAGCTGCCGTTCCTGCTATTCTAAATAGTCTATCATCACCTCTTATACGAGGGACCATGTCCAAAATGACGTCAAGAAACCAACAAGGTATATAGTATATTAGTTGTCTTATTATATTTGGCCTACAATAACGAATTTAAAGCTTATTCAAGCTGTAGAGTCTATACGTCTTAGATTGTAGTCAAAGAAAAATAACTTTTGAATTGGCTTGTTAAATAAATTTGATCTCAAATTTAGAAAATTTGCTTTACAGTTTCAGCATTATATTACTTTTTACATTATGATTAAGTGTGGTAGTGTTTTATAATAAACTGCTATTCATAATATACCACGCAGCGATGATAAGAGTTTAAAGGGCGACGGTAACAGATGGTCTAATTGCAAAAAATGAAATTTTTTGAAAAAATATGCAAAACTTTTGTGTTGACCACCTCGGGATGGTTAATAATATGCGATTCAGACAGAGAATGAGCCGAAATTACAAGACAGATAGCTGAATTTAGGGAGAATCCAAGCCTAAATTCAACCCCATCACTGATGGGGTTAGAATTATTTTCAAATTGTTGCGCATGCGCATACAGCGCGGACCATGATTCAAACGATATTCATACTTAAATTTCAATATGACGTCATCATGTATGTTGTGACGTCATTTAAGAAAGTCGCATATCCTACTGTTTTGACCTACTTTCGACATCGCTTCATGAATTTGGTATCAAATTGCGAAAAAATGAGTCGTTGCTTCAATAGTTTCTCGTAATCATTTAATCAGGTCATATAAAGCTTAAAAAGTGTACATTTCGTTTGTATTTGACAATTTTTGTGTCCAAATCTGGGAAATAGTAGCTTTAAGGTAGAATACCCGTAATGTTGCCATTTTGAGATTCACAAAACATCGGATTTTTTAGGGCGTCGTCGTTACATATCGAACCTAATCGGGCGGCCCGCGTGAGTCTTGTTAGGGGTAGACTATCTTAACATTTAATTCATTCAATGATCTATAATAATATTTATATTAATAATATATACTGAAACAAAAAAGAAACGCAACTTCCATTTCAATTCCTTTTTACGCAAAGACATCAAATCAGATTTGAACAAAATGTGATGCATTTTAAGCAATAACATTTCACCTTATATAGTCAACAAAATCTTGTTTGTAGCAAATTCCATTAATGAGAAAACACACAGTTTACACCGGGCGTCAGCACAATTTGACAAAAAAAAGTGAATGTAGGTCGAAAAACACTTTCTGTTTCGTTTAGTTTGGTCCGATATTCGAATGTTGTGAAGTCCATGCGATTTATTAGCGGTCTCCGTTGCAGTCTTAAACCTATCCCGTAGGTGGGGTTAACCTGATGATACGGTCCTGCCTTGACGCCATATCTCTTGCACGTCCGCTCCGTGCTCGATCGGTTGTGGTCCCATTGAGAGCCAACAGCGTAAATAGTCAAACATTGTTCGATTTGTTGCCCCATCAATGTCTTGCGACAACAATTTGACCTTTTCAAACAAACAACATCCGTACTGCAGGTTGGCGCTGGGTTTGGCGTAGCTGTGCTATGCGTAGGGTAGCGAGAAGTGTATGAATGCTTTGGTATCTTCTTGGTCTATGTCTTAGGTTGTGTTTGAAGAAAGTTTGTTTTGATAGTAGTCATTTAGAAACCACGGCAGGGGATAATCAGTTTTTAACAATTCACTATGTATCACGTGATGAATTTACGACATCTGAAAGAAACGACACTGTATTTATGCGTATGGAGGCAGGAATATCAAAAATGTACTCAATATCCATTTAAAACATATTTGGTCGAAATTATTTCGAACAATTGGGGTTGCGTATCTTTTTTGTTCTAGTATATATTAATAATAATATTATTTTAGAATTTCAAAAATAACTTGCCAGGACAAACTAAAAACTTCATGTAGCTGACCTAACCGATCTTTGATCCGCCGGCTGATTCATCTTATTTACAAGTAGGCCTAGCATCCTTTTTTTATTGCAGGGGCGTTATTTGCCAGTATTTTAGTCGTACAGACAATAGCAAGCTTCACTACTGGAATCAGCGACAACGCTATTTACGCAGGAACCCTCACTATCTTTAATGGGCTGTTCTTCTTCGTCCTGGCGGGTTATTGTATCCTGGCTTTTCTATTCTTATTGTAAGTACGAAATGTATTTTTTTCATATTCGTATGGAGTATTTGTCGAGCATTTCTAAAATTATCTATTAAATCTATTCCACTCACCATTAGATACCAAACAATTTGAACAACTCCGGAGACAGCATTTTCTCCTTTTGCCTCAATATTTTATGCAATATTGTACACATGTTTAATCTTTATCAACACCCATTGTGTCGTCTGTAGCAGCTTTCAAAGTGAACCATCCTTCAATATGTTAGGATTAAATTAAGGGTTGAAAATGTCGTTTCTTTCAGATTATTCCGTGTGATGGTAGGATGCGGAAAATCTACAACCGAACCTATCACCGAGGTTCAAGAGACACCTAACAAGCCATCTGACACTACTGTACAGACCGTTCCATGAACATAGTCATAATTGCCGGCTCAAACTCTGTTTAATTCGAGTACAATTTGTGGTTCAGTATGACTTCGAGGATCGAGTTCACCAACCAATCTAATTCCAAGTTTACTTTTGAAATTACATAACAATTTATCCGATTGGTCGAGACATAGATCTACAGGGTGTTTCATAATAATGTATAACCATTTTGAATCTTAAGTATGTTTGTATTAAGAAATGTACATTTTTACAATGTGAAAATTAACATAATAAAGTTTCATTAACAATAAAACACTTCGTGTATCTTCGGGTGGCATCCGTAGCAACGGAAATTGACGTGTGTATCCCTCGTTAATTTCCTTTACCACGGATGACGCCCGTAAATTGGCGAAGGTATCCCTCGTTAATTTCCGTTGTCACGGATGACACCCGAAGATGCAACTGAGTGTTTTGTATCTAATGATGGGTTGTAACCCTTGATAGTCCAGAGACAAATCGCCGTTGTAAATGCAAAACCTCGTATCTTGTTTTTGGAAGATTTTATAGGGTAACGAAAAAAAGTGTAATAACTTTTCCCAAACTGAAATGTTTTACTTGAAATTTGGATAAATTGTTCACAAGTGATGTGTCATTTATACTGACCAGTAAAATTATCTCAAAACCTGCAATACTTGTTTTAACTGGTAACACAATGTTTTAACTGGTTACACAATGTTTTACTTTGAAAATCGCAAAAATCGACATGCAAGGTTTTGCATTTACACCGACGAAATACGAGCAGAGACCGGGAAAACGGAGTTCTAATATACTGACGTCCAAAAGAAACGCTCCAATGAAATTTGTCGTTATTTTCCTTATGCCTATTACAATGCTAGTGAAATGTATACTGTATGTTATCATTTTGACCGACAATTACGGCAAATGAAAAAATATTCGTTTCTATTCATTAACATGTCCATTTCCGGTGACTGGTCACGTTTTCTATGTGCGCTTCGTGTATGTACATCACGTGATGAAATTGGTCGAATTTTACACAGTAACATGTGTTAGTGGATAGGCAACAACGAATTAAAAGATTTTCGTACGAAACATCCGAAATGAAGGATTCCAAGAATAAATTCTGAAAAAGGAGCTCATAATGTAGCCATTTTTGAATGCGACGTATGCACAAACAAGTCGCAAAACAATTCAACACATTGTTTCTCGATTCGGTGTCTTGATCGACGCGTTAGAATTCTGCGAACGTTTATTGATCGGCCACGCTCAACTAGACCTTACGTAATGTCTGTAAAGTAAGATAATTTTCCACGTTAACGTCATGTACGTTTCAGGTTTGTGACGTTGGGATCGACGTTCTGTCGAATATTAGGTAAATGTGGTGGCCAAATAAGTGTTTTTCTGGCAACTGCTGTTGTTGAAAGTAACGTTTGAAAAAGACACACTTCTTGGAAAATAGAGCTCGTAGATTATTCTTTTTCGAATACGTGAAAATCAAGAACAAGTCGCCTGACGTTTTGACGTCTTGCGTTGCACGATTAGGCATCTTGGTCGACGAGTAAGAGTTACGGAAACAATTGCCAGTCGGCCAAAGTCAGATAGACCTCATGTAACGCCTGTTATACAAGAAGCTATCTTACGTTAACGTCATATGCGTTTTAGGTCTGAGACGTTGAAATCGACGTCGGGTTTAGTATACACTAATTTTGGTCACCAAATAAGACGTTTTACGGCATCTTTTGCCGTCGCAAGTAGAGTTTGAACCACGTGCAACTGATTTTCAAATGGAAATTCTGACACCGCTCTGTTAAAATGTGCCGTTTTTAGCTCGCCCGGGACGATAGTCTCGGAAGAGCTATTGTCATACCCCCGGATGTCGGCGTCGGCGTCGGCGTCAGCGTCGGCGTCGGCGTCAGCGTCCGCAAAAACTTTAACCTGGCCCATATCTCATGCCCTGTTAGAGATACAGCCTTCATATTTCACCTGTGGGTACCTCTAACTAAGACCTTTGATTAGAGGCCATGACCTTTGACCTTGTGACCTTGACCTTGGAGTTTGACCCACTTTTTGACCGTTTTTAAAAAAACTTTAACCTGGCCTATATCTAAAGCCCTATTACACCTACAGCCTTCATATTTCACATGTAGATACCTCTCACCAAGACCTTTCATTTGAGACCATGACCTTTGACCTTGTGACCTTGACCTTGGAGTTTGACCTACTTTTAAAAAACTTTAACCTGGCCTAAAAAAACTTTAACCTGGTCTATATCTTATGCCCTATTGCACATACTGCCTTGATATTTCACATATGGACACCTCCTACCAACACCATTCACATTTGACCATGACCTTGAACCTTGTGACCTTGACCTTGGAGTTTGACCTACTTTAAAAAAAACTTTAACATGGCCTATATCTCATGTCTTTTTACACCTACAGTCTTGATATTTCACATATGGACACCTCCTTCCAACACTATTCACATTTGACCATGACCTTGGACCTTGTGACCTTGACCTTGGAGTTTGACCTTCTTTTAAAAAACTTTAATCTGGCCTATATCTCATGTCTTTTTACACCTACAGTCTTGATATTTCACATATTGACACCTCCTTCCAACACCATTCACATTTGACCATGACCTTGGACCTTGTGACCTTGACCTTGGAGTTCGACCTACTTTTAAAAAACTTTAACCAGGGTTATATCTCATGTCCTTTTACACCTACAGCCTTGATATTTCACATATGGACACCTCCTTCGAACACCATTCACATTTGACCATGACCTTGGACCTTGTGACCTTGACCTTGGAGTTTGACCTACTTTTAAAAAAACTTTAATCAGGCCTATATCTCATGTCTTTTTATACCTACAGTCTTGATATTTCACTTATGGACACCTCCTTCCAACACCATTCACATTTGACCATGACCTTGGACCTTTTGACCTTGACCTTGGAGTTTGACCTACTTTTGAAAAACTTTAACCTGGCCTATATCTCATGTCCTTTTACACCTACAGCCTTGATATTTCACATATGGACACCTCCTGCCAACATCATACGCATTTGACCATGACCATGGACCTTGTGACCTTGGAGTTTGACCTACTTTCAAAAAACTTTAACCTGGCCTATATCTCATGTCTTTTTACACCTACAGTCTTGATATTTCACAAATGGACACCTCCTTCCAACACCGTTCACATTTGACCATGACCTTGGACCTTGTGACTTTGACCATGGAGTTTGATCTACTTTTAAATTTTTTTAACCTGGCCTATATCTCTTGTCCTTTTACACCTACAGCCTTGATATTTCACACATGGACACCTCCCTCCAACACAGTTCACATTTGACCATGACCTTGGACCTTGTGGCCTTGACCTTGGAGTTTTACCTACTTTTAAAAAAATCATTTTGGGCCATGACCTTTTTACCTTGACTTAGGAAATGACTTTTCTTTGTGACAAGCTCTCGTTAGGGCGAGCTTTATTGTCCGCGGACAATTCTTGTTTCTTTACTGTAACAATTTGATAATTTCTTTTTCATCATTTTTCAACAACAGATAATCAAATTTACAGATGGAAATAAGTATTTGTAATTTCAAATCAGATTTACTGAATAATCGGACATTTATTAGGACTGAGGCGTTTCTTTTGGACGTCAGTTTAGCATATTTCATCATAGCACATTATAGCATTTGAAAACAAACATTGATCAAGATCAGCCTGCTTATACACGCAGTATGGTCGAAATCCATTCTGTTTGCTATTGCATTTATTTTTGCCAGCAGCATTCTTGTGAATGCAGCATGGTTTCTTTTCACACGAATGGTTTCTGTATGTACAGACATTTCGATGTTTTAGCACTTTTGGCCAACATTTGATCTTTTTCTCTAAATGATTTCTATCTTGTCTGATAAAGAAAATACAAACCCTTAACTCTTATCCTGCTGACTCAATTAAAGTTCATTTCAATCCAATCACCAATCTAAGAGGCATTTCAATAAGTTTATCTGAAGTTTTTGCTGTGATAATTCAGTAGAAAGCAGACAGTGTATGCTGCACGTCTGCGCAGGCTGATCTTAATCTATATTGCCTGCCGAAGCTTTTGTCACATAAGAAATATGGCGTGAACAGCATTGGAAGAGCTAAATATTACATTATTTATATTTATCTGCAAATGATTTGAATTGGGACCCTTTTAAGATTCGGTCGTTTGGAAAATGGTTAACTCATTCCTATAAATTGATGCTTTTTGGCCGCCACATCCCACAATTAAGATAAAGGCTTTGGAAAACACTGTGAAAAACAAAAGAAATTTCTCCATTTCTGTAGGCCCTACAGCGTCTTTTCTGTCCAGAAAAAAAAGAGTAACCGTCTCAAAATTCTACTTGAAACAACAACAACAACAACAACAACTACAACAACAAATTGGAAAATAACAAATAAATGAATAAAACAAACATTTTTCTGATACATACTGACAAATTAAAACTTCAACTTCAACCCAATACCGAATAGTTATTTGACAACCTACTTGAATGGAAATGGGTACAGAAAACATTGCAGGAACGGAAGAAAATATTGATAGGCATAATATCATTTTCTATATATCATTTAGTGTTTCATCGCTGTTAAATGGATATAGGCCTACTTTTCTGTTTATACTTTTATCTGTTTTTGCATTAGACAATCCTATATATCGTTTTGTCTATTTGCACATACCAGAAGCTGCTGCTGGTATAACACACTGCCTTTGTTGCTTCTGACATGACCTCTGAGTTTGCATTATTGCATGGTGCATAGAAAACGATTTTATCGAAGTTAATCGTGACGTAAATTCGGACAAACAAATAGTTTTACGTAGGTGTTGTTAAAAAATCTCGTAACTACGGCTTGTTTAAAGCCGTAGTTACGAGATTTTATAACAAGACCGACTGTTTATCAAAACATAACCGTAAATTTAATCTATTTTCAGCACAAAATTATTTGCTATTGCATATCTATCTACGACCAGAAAGAAAGGAATTTTAGCGCTGACACCAACTTTTTTTTACTATGCCTTATTTAGAATCTATCAAGGTTCAGTAATTTGGACTGTTCGAATTTCAAAGATGTTGCAGACAACAATTTTGTGTGTGCATACGTGCACGCAATGGAGCACCGAAAATATTAAGGCATAATGGGAAAATGCTGACTTCATTTTTTACGTCAATATTTTTGACAAGTTTTTAGAGCTTTTCTGTGAAAGCCTAGATGATTTGTTAATTTACAGGCATTTTTTTTCTTGTGACGGCCCCAATGGAAAAGTATTTGGAATTTAAAAATAGGAGAATGAAAGAACAGGTAATCGACCTCTCTCGTTTTCCATGAATGTTTTGTATAGCATCATTTACACAAATGTTCCTTTTTCACTAATAACCCTTTCCCAAAGAACAAAATTTTAGGGCGGTTCAGCTTGAAAGTTATTTTGACAGACGACAAGTTGGGTTGTAATAAAGATGTGAATTGTGAACAATGGAACAGAGAACATTTAGACAAAAGAAGAAAACGCTGATATCGAATATTGTTTTCTTCTTTTGTCCCAAGGTTTTTCCAAAGCTATTTCAGGCGTCTTCCAAGAACCCAGGTCTTGTTTGGAAAAGTGTTTCGTTAGTTGTCCACAGCAATTAACCCATTCCCAAACATTGACGCTTTTTGACGCCCTTCAAGATAAAGGCTTTGGAAAACATTGTGGAAAATGAAGAAATTACTTGTGACAAGCAATTTCTTCATTTCCCACAATATTTTCTACCAAGACAGTAAAAAAAATGTGCAATTCCATTCACTTGAAATTGTCGTCTGCAGCATCTTTGAGTTTGGACAAGTCCAAAATTTTGTCATTTGGTAATGTGTTCAGGGAGACATAATCATGATAATTAGATCTATGATAAATCTATTGGTTTGTGTCAGAGTGTTTGGAGTAAGATAGTAATGACCTACGAAATGCTATTGTTTGTCCGAAAATACGTCACTATTAACCGGATAAATCGTTTCCTATTACGGACCCATTTGGTTCATGTAGCCTACAGTACTCAGACTCAGTCCTAGGCTAGATAAAGATCTAGGTCGTTTGGGAATCGTCAACTGGTTGAAAATGATTCATGGAGAGAAAGTGAAGAAAATAATTATTTTGGTAGGCCTACAATTTTTGCTTGTGTCATTGGCACAAACGTTCCATATGAAAGATGCAGTTTCGAGAAATTAAAACGAAACTAAAATACGCCGCCCCTTGTACTACTTTGGTATTTCTTACAATTCTATCAACTTACACGATGCACCACTACTAAAAAGTCGACCGGCAGTTTCAGTTTCACACGCAGATATCTAACTATTTCTACAATAACAGACGGTAAGATAGTCTTGTAAATAAAGAAAGAATCCCAATAATGTTTTTCATGGAAAAAAACGGATTGATCCTTATCTATTTAAGCGAAAACGAATTTAGTCCTCATTCGGCCCATGGTCAAAACGACCATTTTACATGTTATTAACCCTTTCCCAAACAGCAAAATTCTAAGATGATCCAATTCAAAAGCTGCTGCAGACGACAAAAGGGATGTTGTTAAAGATAGAATTTAATTTTGTGTATTTATAAGATGGTACAGAAAACATTGAGACAAAAGGAGAAACTGCTGGTTATCAGCGCATATTTACATCAGAGAAGACTCGGATTATTTCTTCTTTTGTCTCAATCATGTTTTCAGAAGCCACATCTATTAGGGATGTCTAAACCAGGCCTTGTTTGGGAAAGGGTTAAAGAAAATTAGAGAAGAAAAGGTGCTCCCAACATGGAACTCGAACCCACGACCCCTGGATTACTAGTCAGATGCTCTAACCACTGAGTTTGCCGGGCATCAGAGACAGAGTATGATATTGCAGCTAGTCTCTCGAGCACTTATACTAACAGGGCTTCAGATTAATTTGAAGAGTGGTGGGTCGAAATGACCCATGACAGGGAAATTGATGGGTCATTTTTGGAAATGATGGGCCATAGCAATGAAAATAAACATAAAGATATAAAAAAATTGTAAAAGCATGGGCCGCTTGGCCCCTGGAGTTGAAAAGTGATGGGCCATATTTGCAAATAGTGTGTCAAATGGCCCGGGCCCACTGTAAATCTGAAGCTCTGTACTAAACATCACTACAATATTCATTAGTGTATGGATCCTTTCTGAAATTCTGGAGCATGAACTTCCCCTAATCCGAGTCTTCTCTGATGTAAATACGCTCTTTGATATTTTGATTTTTCGCTATTTACATCAGAGAGCGTTGCTCTTTAAAAACAGCGGAAAAGTTCGGTAACGTTACAAGTAACTTGAAGCTTTGTTTTTGTGTATCATATCGAATCACTCTGTAAAACACTGTAGGGTATAGATCAATAAATCATTTTTTGCCATACCTGACCAAAAATTTCATTTCAAATCCGCCTGCTGGATGAGTATAACCTTTTGTTTTGAATGGAAGGTCAAGGTAAACAAAGGCTGCTCAGGTGAGGGTTGTTGCAAAACATTGCCTATTAACCTTTTAGAAATACTTTTTGGTCGTAATTTTTTCAGCAGCCATAACAATAAATGGTTCATTGATGGATATCATCAGGGCTTTTAACGATAGCGTTTAAGATCGGACGGTGAACGATGCGCAACAATTTGTTGCGAACTTCTTGATTTTTTCAAAGAGCAACGCTCTCTGATGTAAATAGCGAAAAATCAAAATATCAAAGAGCGTATTTACATCAGAGAAGACTCGGATTAGAACTTCCCCATGAAGGCACTATATTTCTAAAAAGCAGACAGAATCAATTATTCCTACATTTGCGAATCCAGGATTTCCATGAAGGGGGTTCGAACCTTCAAATAGAAGGGGGGGGGTGCTGTTCATTTTTCCTAGAATTGAACATATATGAATTTTGACTGAATATCTGCATGAAAATGAAATAATCATACTACAGAGGAGGGTTCATTTGAACCCTCAGAACCCCCTCTGGGTCCGCCTCTGCCTTAAAGGTTAAGGGCACTCTAGCTGCGATATCGTAGCTACAAACTTGATGATGGGTATTGGTCAAAATAGAAAAAGGTTTCGGTTACAATTTATTACAACTAAGGGCACTCATGTCCTGTCCATGGTACTGCAGTACTGAACAGACTTTGACAAATTTTGTAAACTGCAGTGAGGCTGAGCAGTGAACAGAAGGATTTCAGTACTAGTTTAACCCTTTCCCAAATGACAGAATTTTAGGGTGATCCACTTCAAAAACTGCCAAAAATGACAAAATAGATGTTATTAAAGATAACAGATGTAAAAAATGTGGCACAGAAAATATTGAGACAAAAGGAGAAACTGCTGGTTATCAGCAGTTTCTTCTTTTGTTTCAATGTTTTCCAAAGCCTTTTCTATTCGGGACATCAAAACCAGGTCTTGTTTGGGAAAGGGTTGAATACACAGTCTGGATGACTACTTTTGGTAATTTGTAATGGTGCTAGAAAAAACTATTGTTCTTTTATCGATCACTTTTTATACTTAATTAAGTTATTCTGTAAATTTTCATTTCAAGTTTTAATTCAAAATGTTTTAACCATTTCCAAAGTAAGACCTCATTTTGATGTCCCTGGTAGAAATGAGAAAACATTGAGAGAGAAAAGAAGAAATTAATGAAATTCAGCTATTTCTCCTTTTTACTCAATATTTTTAGACCATACATACAAAAATCTTCTGCTTTTGGAAACACTTGTTTTGTTGACTGCCACCCCTTTGAATAATGACTAACGGAAATCTTGCTTGTTTGGAAAAGTGTGAAGTTCCCTTTCAAGAATCACTCTGATGGTACAGTGATAAAAACCAATAATTATGAATGAGAATGTTTGAACCCATTACCAAACAAATTTTGTTTGGACTGTTCCAAATTGAAAGATGTTGCAGACGGCAATTTCAAGATGATGAAATTTTAAAAATCGTTCCATTTTGGGTTTGAAAACATTGTGAAAATTGAAGAAATTGCTTGTCACAAGCAATTTCTTCATTTTCCACAATGTTTTCCCAAACCCTTTCGTTTGAGGGAGTCCAATGGCGTCACTGTGCAGTAATGGGTTAAACTCACCTGGGATTTTTTATTTGCAGAATAAAAGAAGTGAAAACTGTTGCATCAACATCTAACCACATGGACAGCACATCATCAAACACACAAAAGAGAAAGAATGAAGATGACCATCCCTTTTCACCTCCAAAGAAAGCGAAAAAAGAAGCCAAAGAAAATAAGATAAAGACTTCAAACGTTAATAAAGCAGAAAAACCTCAGAAAGAGAAGTCAGGTACCAAGAAAAAGTCTATAGACCAAGACGATTCAAAAGGAAAAAGCAAGGCAAGCAGCGTATTTTGGAAAGTGCATGAGGTGATTGCATCAAATCTGAATGTGCCAGACTGGGCGTCGAAGAATGTTGTGAGGTTGCTGGATGAAGGGTGTACCATTCCGTTTATAGCTCGATACAGGAAGGAGCAGACGGGGGGAATGGAAGTGGAGAAGCTGCGAGAAACGGTTCAAATGGTCGAGGATTTACGGTATGTCTTTATTGTAACAGATTTTTTTTACGATGAGGCAATTTGTAAATTGGTTAAAACAGGAGGCACTCTTTTCTTCAATATTCTTGCCATTGTGAACTTAGACTTTTAGGCTTTTTACCTGAGAATGATTTCCAACATACAAGGCCAAGCACAAAACTTTGCCAAGTGTCTTGTTTACAGTATTAGAAAATGAATTTAAAATCAATATCCAAAGTCTTAAAACTTTTGGCTTAGGGTCAATGGGAACCAGGCCATATCATGAGCCAATTAAAAAAAGGACAAAAAATAGCTGAAACTTGCCCAAAATCACATACATTTATACTGTAACAAAGATCTAAGCACAAAACTACAGACACAAAAAGGTAATTTTTAACATGCACCCGTTTCAAATGACAATTGATGTACAAGGCTTATCCAAATCGCCAAATTTCGAAAACCAAAATTTTTGTCTTTGGGAAAGTTTTAACCCTCTCCAAACCAAGACCTGCTTTTTATGTCCATGGTTAAAAGGCTTGGGAAAACATTGAGGCAAAAGAGGAAAATGCTGATGATGTTTTTTAATGTTTTCTGTGCAATTATTATTGACATATTTTGCCTTTAGTAAAATCCATTTGTTGTTTGCAGCAGTTTTTGAAATGGACCACCCTAAAATTTTGCCATTTGGGAAAGTTTAAATGTCACATTATAGTATCATCTTATTGTATCTCCCAGCACCTTTGAATTCTGTACTTTTCACAGAGCCGTAGAAGCCAAGGTTGTAACTGTGAAGAAGGCCATCAAAGAAAAAGACAAATTAACAAAACAGTTGGACGATGCTTTAAGTAACGCAGTTAGCATGACAGAAGTGGAATGCCTGGTAAGTCAGTGAAGCTTTTTAAGGTAGTCAACCACAAATGAGATTAGGGCGATGTTGGAATTATTCGGGCGAAGTAAAAAACATTTCCACCGCCAAATGATTACGACCGCATTTGATAAAGTTCGGAAACGTAACAACAAGGAAAAAATCTGATGTTTTATGAATCTCAAAATAGCCACATTACAGGTATTCTACCTTAATCCTTTTGGGAATGGCAAAAATGGTTCCAAGTTGAGAGGAGTTGCAGAATAATATGAGTGTTATTTGGTGAAAGGAATGTGAACATCACAACATGGAAAATATTAAGGCAAAAGGAGTAATTGCTGATTAATAGCAATTTCTTCTTTTGCCTCAATGTTTTCCGAAGCCATCTCTATTAGACATGTCAAAACTAGGTCTTCTTTGGTAAAGGGTTAATACATTAAAGAGTTGGCATCAGTAGAATTATATTTCTTCTCTCTTTGACTTTGTTTTTTTATTCACACGGAAAATTGTGTTATGTTATGGCTCTAGTTGTCCCTGTCTGTACGTCAGTCTGTGCATCAGTCTGTCTGTCAGTTAGAAATTTCTTGTGTGCACAACTCTTCAATCGATTCAATCAATTAGCTCTTTCTACAGTTTCGATGATATAAAGCTGAAACTTAAAACAAAGATCCGTTACCAAATGGCTTATCGTAAATCAAGTTATGGATATGCCTATTTATATTTAAATCACTGTATTGGTTCCTGAATTATTTGCCATTAAACATTGCCATATAAAACAAGTCCATTTTCAAGAACAAACACTCATTTGACTGTATATGTTTCACTCTGCTAAACTTGTTCTGTGTTTATATGTCTCTAAATAAACAACCTTTGTTTTTACAGTATGCACCATTTAAACCAGGGAACAAAGGTAGTTTGGCAGAGAGAGCCAAAGAGTTGGGACTTGAACCCCTGGCCATGAGTGCCATGAGAGGTGTGCTTTCAGATCAAGATCTGAATAGATTTGTGGACAGTGACAAAGATGGTATGATTCAATCCTTTTCCAAACAAATTTTGATGACTACCAAATAAAGCTTCAGAAAATATTGAGACAAAAGTAGAAAATGCTGGCTACCGGCATTTTTATGCCCCCTTTCGAAGAAAATGGGGGTATATTGATTTGCAAGTGTCGGTCGGTCGGAAGGTCGGTCGGTCGGTCGGTCGGTCGGTCTGTCCGTAGACCAAACCTTGTCCGGAGCATAACTCGAAAAGTATTAAAGGTAGAATCATGAAACTTCACAGGTGGATAGATCTCATCATGGAGAGGTGCAGTGCACAAGAACCGTAACTCTGCCGATCAAATTTTTGGAGTTATTGCCCTTTGTTGATTTTCAAACTTGATTCTTGTCCGGAGCATAACTCAAAAAGTATGTTAGGTAGAATCATGAAACTTTACAGGTGGATAGATCTCATTATGGACAGGTGCAGTGCACAAGAACCATAACTCTGCTGATCAAATTTTTGGAGTTATTGCCCTTTGTTGATTTTCAAACTTGATTCTTGTCTGGAGCATAACTCAAAAAGTATGTAAGGTAGAATCATGACACTTTACAGGTGGATAGATCTTATTATGGAGAGGTGCAGTGCACAAGAACCGTAACTCTTCCGATCAAAATTTTTGAGTTATTGCCCTTTGTTGATTTTATAAGTTGATTCTTGTCCAGAGCACAACTCAAAAAGTATGTAAGGTAGAATCATGAAACTTTACAGGTAAATAGATCTCATTATGGAGAGGTGCAGTGCACAAGAACCGTAACTCTGCCGATAATATTTTTGGAGTTATTGCCCTTTGTTGATTTTCAAACTTAATTCTTGTCCGGAGCATAACTCAAAAAGTATGTTAGGAAGAATCATGAAACTTTACAGGTGGACAGATCTCATTATGGAGAGGTGCAGTGGACAAGAACCATAACTCTGCTGATCATATTTTTGGAGTTATTGCCCTTTGTTGATTTTCAAACTTGATTCTTGTCCAGAGCATAACTCAAAAAGTGTATCAGGTAGAATCATGACACTTTACAGGTGGATAGATCTCATTATGGAGAGGTGCAGTGCACAAGAACTGTAACTCTGCCGATCAAAATTTTTGAGTTATTGCCCTTTGTTGATTTTATAACTTGATTCTTGTCAGGAGCACAACTCAAAAAGTATGTAAGGTAGAATCATGAAACTTTACAGGTGGATAGATCTCATTATGGAGAGGTGCAGTGCACAAGAACCATAACCTTGCCGATCAACTTCTTGGAGTTATTGCCCTTTGTTGATTTTTACATTTAATTCTTAACCTTGCCTATATCTCATGTATTTTTACACATAGAGACTTGATATCTCACACATAGATACCTCCTATCAACATCATTCACATTTGACCATGACCTTGGACCATGTGACCTTGACCTTGGAGTTTGACCTACTTTAAAAAAATTAAACCAGGCATATATATCATGACCTATTACACATACAGCCTTGATATTTCACACATGGACACCTCCTACCAAGACCTTTCACAATTGACCATGACCTTGGACCTTGTGACCTTGACATTGGAGTTTGACCTACATTTTAAAAACTTTAACCTGACTGATATATCATGTCCTTTTACACATACAGCCTTGATATTTGACACATGGAAACCTCCGACTAAGACCTATCACATATGACTATGACCTTGGACCTTGTGACCCTGACCTTGGAGTTTGACCTACTTTTAAAAAAAATAAACTGGGCCTATATCTCATGTGCTATTACACATACAGCCTTGATATTTCACACATGGACACATCCTACCAAGACCTTTCACATTTGACAATGACCTTGGACCTTGTGACCTTGACCTTGGACTTTTACCTACTTTTATAAAATTTTAACCTAGCTGATATATCATGTCCTTTTACACATACAGCCTTGATATTTGACACATGGACACCTACGACCGAGACCTTTCACATTTGACCATGACCTTGGACCTTGTGACCTTGACCTTAGTGTTTGACCTACTTTTATAATACATTAACCTGGCCCATATTTTATGTCATTTTACACATACAGCATTGATATTTCACACATGGTCACTTCCAACCAAGACATTTCACATTTGACCATGACCTTGGACCTTGACCTTGAATTTTGACCTACTTTTAAAATACTTAAACTAGGCCTATATCTCATGTCCTGTTACCTATACAGTCTCGATATCTGACACATGGACACCTCCTACCAAGACCTTTCACATTTGACCATGACCTTGGACCTTGTGACCTTGACCTTGGTGTTTGACCTACTTTTATAATACATTAACCTGGCCTATATTTCATGTAATTTTACACATATAGCCTTGATATTTCACACATGGTCACTTCCAACCAAGACATTTCTCATTTGACCATGACCTTGGACCTTGACCTTGGAGTTTGACCTACTTTCAAAAAACTTAAACTATGCATATATCTCATGTCCTGTTACCTATACAGCCTCAATATTTTACACATGGACACCTCCTACCAAGACCTTTCACATTTGACCATGACCTTGGCCTGTGTGACCTTGACCTTTGATTTTTACATACTTTTAGAAAACTTTAACCTAGCCTTTATCTTATGTCCTATTACACCTACAACCTTGACATTTCACACATAGACACCCCCTACCAAGACCTTTAACATTTGACCATGACCTTGAATATTGCAACCTTGACCTTGGAGTTTGACCTACTTTTAAAAAAACTTAAACCAGGCATATATATATATATCATGTCCTTTTACACATACAGCCTTAATATTTCACACATGGACACCTCCAACCAAGACCTTTCACATTTGACCATGACCTTGACCTTGGCATTTGGCCTACTTTTAAAAACTTTAATCTGGCCTATATTTCATTTTACTTTTACATATACAGTCTTGATATTTCACACATAGACACCTCCTACCAAGACGTTTCATATTTGACCATGACCTTGGACCTTGTTAACTTGACCTTGGACTTTGACCTACATCAAATGTAGACACTTGAAGGGGGCATATATGTTTTACAAACATCTCTTGTCTTCTTTTGTCTCAATATTTTCTGTGCTAAATTGTACACCAAATTCTCTCTGTATCAACATCAATTTTGTTGTCTGTAGTGGCTTTCAAATTGGAGCTGTTCAAAATTCAAAATTCAAAAATCATTTGTGCAAGGGTAAAGCCAATGACTGGAACTTGAACCCCTAGCCATGAGTGCTATGAGAGGTGTGCTTACAGATCAAGATCTGAACAGATATGTGGACAGTGACAAAGATGGTATGATTCAATCAGTTTCCAAACAAATTTTGATGACTAGCAAATAAACGTTTAGAAAATATTGAGACAAAAGTAGAAAATGCTGAACCAAGCATTTTCTTCTTTTGTCAAAATATTTTCTGAGCTAAATTATGCACAAATTCTGTCTTTATCAACAATTTTGTTGTCTGTAGTGGCTTTCGAAATGGAGTTGTTCAATGTTCAATTGTTTGGTTAAGGGTAAAGCCAAGAGAGGCAGAGAACTTGGACTTGAACCCCTAGCCATGAGTGCCATGAGAGGTGTGCTTTCAGATCAAGATCTGAATAGATATGTGGACAGTGACAAAGATGGTATAATTCAATCCTTTTCCAAACAAATTTTGATGACTAGCAAATAAACGTTCAGAAAATATTGAGACAAAAATAGAAAATGCTGAACTAAGCATTTTCTTCTTTTGTCTCAATATTTTCTGTGCTAAAATGTGCACAAATTCTGTCTTTATCAACAATTTTGTTGTCTGTAGTGGCTTTCGAAATGGAGTTGTTCAAAGTTCAATTGTTTGGGTAAGGGTAAAGCCAAGAGAGGCAGAGAACTTGGACTTGAACCTTTAGCCATGAGTGCCATGAGAGGTGTTAGGGGATCAAGTTTTGTATAGATACGGACAGGGACAAAGAGGGTATGATTATCTTTTAAAATCAAAGCTACAAATAAGAGAGGTTAATGGTTTTTCAAAATGAAAAATATTATTTCATTGTTTCTCAAACCTTAAGGTGCTGGTACTCATTGAAATTGTCTTCTCAAGAAGATTCAAATGAGTAAACACAACATAGCATTTTGGGTTTGAAATAACAAACTCAGCCCTCATCTTTTACTCAGATTAATCCTTTCTCAAGCAGGTGATTTTTTCTGAAAATGAAAATTATTTTTTGTCATGGACTCCAGCAAATTTAGGCAACACACATGCGATATTTTACCATTTCTTGAGGTAGAAATCCCAAGATCATGTGGTAAGGTGCAATAGCAATTGCAGTATATATGTGACCCGTCACGCTAAAAGGGACCTTATCTGACCAACAAAAATCCAGGTAACTTGTCAGACTCGGCACAGGTAAACCAGATCCCGTATGCGAAAAGTGAACATATTGTAAGATAAGGACAACATTCCAGATTTAGAAAATTACATAAAAATGAAAAGTGTCGGCCCTATTCTGGCTGCGCGGACTGCGCAGACAGGCTAGGGTCGATATTTTTCACACACCCAATAAGGTCCCTTTTAGCGTGACGGGTCACATATGAATTCTAATGTATTCTTAAATCCCAATAAATTAATTAATGAGACATATCTTGTTTTCCTTCAAGGTTTGAAATCGATGGAGAAAGTGGGAGAAGGAGTACAGCATATTATAGCTGATATAATTCACAAAGATACTAAAGTCATGGAAACTATCAGAGATATGTGAGTTATTACTTAATATAATTGACATGGCATGGAGCGATTCTTTAGGACAGTAATAGGACTCGTCAAGGTTTGAAATCCATGGAGAAGGTGGGAGAGGGAGTCCAACATTTTATAGCAGATATAATTCATAAAGATACTAAAGTTATGGAAACTATAAGAAACATGTGAGTTATTACTTGTTTTATTTGGTATGGCACAGACTAATTCTTTTAGAAAATGGTCAAATCATGTTTTACTTGAAGGTTTAAGCCTTTCCCAAACGGCAAAATTCCAGGGTGGTCCACTTCAAAAACTGCCACAAATGACAAAATCGATGTTATTATAAGATTTGTGTAAAATTTGGCACAGAAAATATTGAGACAAAAGGAGAAACTGCTGGTTATCAGCAGTTTCTTCTTTTGTCTCAATGATTTCCCAAATTATTTCATTTAGGGACATCAAAACCAGGTCTTGTTTGGGAAAGGTTTGAAATCCATGGAGAAGGTAGGAGAAGGAGTGCAGCATATTATAGCTGATTTAATTCACAAAGATACTAAAGTTATGGAAACTATAAGAGATATGTGAGTTTTGTTTACATGCAGATCTTTATTTTCCCTTTCCCATGTATTATTGCCTTTTGACGCCCCTCAAGAAAAAAGTTAGAGAAAACGTCTTGAAAAATGAAGAAATTGCTTGTGACAAGCAATTTCTTCATTATCCACAATGTTTCTTACCCAAAATACATAGATCACTAACTTGAAATTGTCATCAGCACTCAGCAGCACCTTTCAAATTGGAACAGCCAATTTTTTTTCTGTTTGGGAAATGGTCAGACCACTATCTAAAACCACAAATTCCTAGCTTTCGCAGATCGTGAAAAGGATTTCTTCTCTCATAAAGTAAAATTCAGTAACCAAACATGAAAAAAAAATCATGTTCAACAACATTTTCCTCTTTTTTATTATCTTATAGTCTTAACCCATTACCGCACAGTGACTCCTTTTGACTCCCTCGAGATAATGGCTTCGGAAAACATCGTGGAAAATGAAGAAATTGCTTGTGACAAGCAATTTCTTCATTTCCCATGTTTTCTACGTAAAAAGATAAAAAATTGCAAAATTTCATGTACTTGAATTGTTGTCTGCATCATCTTTGAATTTGGACTAGTCTAAACTTTTGTCGTTTTGTAATGGGTGAACATAACTTTGGGTCATCAAAGCAGAGGGGATTAGACCAAGCAAAGGTGAGTGCTTAATGATAAATGAAGTAGATGATGATATTAAGGTATTCTACCCATCATTAGATATGAAACACTGTGCACACGGCAATGGAAATTGGCCATGGTATACCCTCCTCAATTTGTGGGCGTCATCTGTGGCAATGGAAATGGATGAGGGATATCTTCATCTATTTCGGCTGCAATGGATGAGGTCCGAAGATGCACAGAGTGTTTGGTGTGACTGTCTTATGATTGATTGAATACTTTATGGAGGATTAGGCATGCTAAATAAGGTTTTCTAAAAGTATAACAATGTCAAGGGATCACCATTAAGGTCAATTTGATAACATATCATTTTTATTTTCTTTTTCAGAAGCAAGCATGAGTCTATTTTCCTACATTCCAAACAGAACACTACAGGCAAACAGGTCACGAAGCCAGGAGAAAAACCAGAACTCCCCGAGAAATACCAACTGTACTTTGATTTCAAATTGTATAATAGAAGGGCACAGCCACATCAGGTTTGATATTTAACATATTTTTATTGTTTCCTTCACGGTTTCCTCTTTCCCCTCAGCATTTTCTATTCAAAAAGGAAAGTTTTATACTTGATGAATAATTATTATACAGGTCAGGAGCAGGTATCAGATAAAGAGAAAAACCAGAATTGTCTGAGAAATATCAACTGTACTTTGATTTTAAAATGTACAATAGGAGAGCTCAGCCACATCAGGTGTGATATTTCACATACAGTCGACACTCATTGTGTCGACGTCGGAGGGGCCGTCAAAATACGTCGACATATCCAGAGTTCAACTCATCTTATTTGTTTGGCTTCAATAAAGTTGATATTTGAGCGTTTTTGAAAGTAATCAAGTATGATTATTATTGAAATATTGTAGGAAAAGGAAAGAAATTGCTCGTATCGAGCAATTTCTATCCTTTTCCTACTATATTTCATTCAATAGCTATATTGAGTTCAAAATTATTTTGTTTGAAAAAATTTTGTCCATTGATGAGGACGGGACCAGATTTGAACTTCGACTTAAGCGAAAATTTGACTTGTCCGATGTGGACATAACGAGTGTCGACTGTATTTTGGTTGCTTCCTTTACTGTTTTCTACTACATGTATTCAATGAAAGTTTCATACTTACCTACATGTATGAAATATAGTTGAGGCAAGCAAGTCATGACGTCTTAAAGTGACATTTCACATTCATTTCATGTTTTAAAAGTATGTCTTGATGCAAAGATTGTTTATTCTAATGCGTAGAAATGCTATCAGTTTATTGAAGTTGTTATTTATAAGGGAAAAATACGCCTTTAAAGTTGAGACTGAAATGACCAATTCTATATAAATCTGAACTGTTGTCCACAACAATTTGTTTAATTTTAGCACAAAAATATATAATTCTTGTAAACGGTTCAATATTTTGACTTGAAATTTTCAGAATTTTCATAAGAAAAGATGCTCTTTCAGATAGAATAAAAGTTAAATTTGTGTAAAAATAATTGTGAAATGTCACTTAAGAAAAAACAGAGCTGCCTGAGAACTTAACTTTGATTTGATTTGAACATGAATTGCTTTTGTATTTAATTATTTCCCAAAAGATGATATTTTAGACCAGCCCAATTTGATAAGAGTTGCAAACCACAAAATAAATCAAAGTAGAAAATGTTTATGTTAAGACACAGAAACTATCTTCTTTTCTCTTGTTGTTTTTGCCGAAGTATTCTAATAGGGCCATTAAAACTAGGTCTTGCTTTGGAAAGGGTTGATTGGGTTGATTGCTTCCTTCCATGGTATGTTTATCTGTCAAAAAATACAAAAAAGTCTTCTCTCAAACCATAAAGCCTAGGATCTTGAAATGTTTGTAATATCATTCCAAGCCATATACCAACATGCTTAGAATTAGCTGTGTAGCAAGGACAAGAATTCGTCCTTTGTTGTTGGTTCCTGAATTTTTCCTAGAGATAACGAGGGCAATCTTTGGATAATCAAATCCTTATGCCTTTCTCACATCAAGTAACATTGCTTTTGTTGTCTACATCACTTTTTATACGCCGCCGAAGGCGGACGTATATTGGCGTCATCTTCTCCGTCTGTCCATCCGTCTGTCCGTACGTACGTCCACTTTTCTTGTCAACGCAACTCCTCCTAAGTTTCTGGCTGGATCTTCTTGAAACTTGGTCAATGTTATCACCTCAATTGGTAGATGTGCATGAAGAAAGGATTTTATGGTTCGTTGATTTTTACCTGAGTTATGCCCCTTAAAAACTTAGTCTCTGGGGCTTATTGAAATTGCAGCCTTGTCAACGCAACTCCTCCTAAGTTTCTGGCTAGATCTTAATGAAACTTGGTCAATGTTATCACCTCAATTGGTAGATGTGCATGAAGGAAGGATTTTATGGTTCATTGATTTTTCCAGAGTTATGCCCCCTTAAAACTTAGTCTCTGGGGCTTATTGAAATTGCAGCCTTGTCAACGCAACTCCTTCTAAGTTTATGGCTGGATATTAATGACAATTGGTCAATGTTATCACCTCAATTAGTAGATGTGCGTGTAGGAAGAATTTTATGGTTCATTGATTTTTTCCAGAGTTATGCCCCCTTAAAACTTAGTCTCTGGGGCTGATTGAAATTGCAGCCTTGACAACACAACTTCTTCTAAGATTCTGACTGAATCCTAATGAAACTTGGTGGATGTTATTACCTTAATTGGTAGATGTGCATGAATTAAGGATTTTATGGTACATTGATTTTTGCCAGAGTTATGCCCCCTTCAACCTTAGTCTCTGGGGCTTAATGATATTTCAGCCTCATGAACGCAATTCCTTCCAGGTTTTTGACTGGATATTTATAAAACCCTTTTTGTGAACACAACTTTTTACTGGTTTTTGTGTGAATATTCATAAATCCTTGTCAATGTCATTTTTTTGTCTCAAGTTTTATAAGTGGCGGCGTATATTGTGACCTTGGCACTCTTGTTAATATTGACATTTCTAAAATGTTTGTGTTAGGGATAGGTTTGGTTAACCCTTTCCCAAACAAGACCTGGTTTTGATGTTCATAATAGAAAAGGCATGGGAAAACATTGAGACAAAAGAAGAAACTGCTGATAACCAGCAGTTTCTCCTTTTGTCTCAATATTTTCCATGCTATATTGTACACAAATTCTATCTTAAACAAGGTCCATTTGTCGTCTGCAGCAGCTTTTGAAAGGGAAATTTTTAAGATTTGCTGTTGGGAAAGGGTTAATAAAGTTTCTGTGTTGCAGGTTCTTGCTATCAATCGTGGTGAAAGCCATAAGATTTTGAGTGTAAAGGTCATCTTCCAACCATTCCTGTTTGAGACCATTAAGAGAGTAGCTAGAAATCGATGGATGCACAATGGGATGAATTGGTTGTCCAGTAAAATTATAGAAGACAGTATAGCCGATGCCTGTAATAGATTGATAGAGCCTCAGCTTAGTAGACTTGTTAGGTAATGATTTTAATTGAAGTAGTGCTATCAAAATGGCACCTGATTTTGAATTCCTTAGCATTAAAAGTGAGAAAAGAGAAAATATTGAGGCAAAAGAAGAAAATGCTGGTGACCATCATTTGCCAGTAAGCACAATCTCCTTTTGTTGACCACACCTTTAATCCATTTACATTTAGTAATTTCTAATTGTAGGCTTATAGCTATGTGTAAAGTCCAGTCAGGATTTTGGCACAAAATTTATAAACTAGGTCATGAGGTCTAATCTTAAAGAACACAGTAACAAAGTCCAATGTACTGAAATTTTGCATGTGATGGTTAGAATCTTGCAGGTGTGAGATATCTGCAAGATTCAAATCAATGCATGCAAAATTGTATTGAAGATTAAGAAGAACTGTACCCTTGTTTATACAAGAATTATTTTTCTCTTGTTTATTTATGTAAAAATTGTAATGATTTTCCATAATATCATGGATTGTAATTATTTACCTTTACAGATCTAATTTGACAAAAATGGCAGAGAAATCATCTATTGAAGTGTTTGCTAGTAATCTCAAGAACCTGCTACTGACGGCACCTTTAAAAGGGAACATGATCTTTGCTATAGATCCAGGATTTACAAACGGCTGTAAAACTGCTGTAGTTACGAAAACAGGTATTTAGGCATCAGTCTTGTACAAACTTTTTATTTATCTCTGAAAACTTAACCCATTACCACACAGTGATTCTTTTTGACTCCCTGAAGAGAAATGCTTGGAAAAACTTTGTGGAAAAAGAAGAAATTGTTTGTGACTAGGTATTTCTTCGTTTTCCACAATGTTTTCTATCTTAAAATGGAAAGATTTATAAATGTTCACCAACTTGAAATTGTCGTCTGTAACATCTTTGAATTTTTACCAGTCCAAAATTTTGTCGTTTGGTAATGGCTTAATGGGAGAAATGCTAGGAGCACATGGTTAAAAAAATTCACCAACTGTTGCTCTGTAATTGAAAAACTGATGATTACGATGTCATTCCATAACAACATAGGTTTTGAACACTTTTGTCCTAAAAAATTTAACCTTTGAAAACATTGAAAGAAAGGTTTAAGCCATTACCACACACTGATACTTTTTGACTCCCAAAAAGTAAAAGGCTTTGGAAAACATTGTGGAAAATAAGAATTTGCTTTTGACAAGCAATTTCTTCATTTTCCACTATGTTTTCTACACCTAAATATAAAAAGTCAAAAATTTTATTCACATAAAACTGTCGTTTGCAACATATTTGAATTGGAAAATCATAATTTTTTCTGTTTGCAAAAACTTGAACATGGCTTATTTTCAATACAACTAGATCCAAAGTAATGTTGTCTGCAATACCTTTGAATTTGGAGTTGTCTAAAATTTTGCCATCTGGTAAAGGGTTTACCCATTACCACACAGTGACTCTTTTTGACTCCTCACAAGATAATGGCTGTGGAAAACAATGTGGAAAATGAAGAAATTGCTTGTGACAAGCAATTTCTTCATTTCTCACAATGTTTTCAACCACAAAAGACCAACAAAATATAAAGTTCCAGTCACTTGAAATTGTCCTCTGCCACATCTTTGAATTTGGACAGGTCCAATTTCCGTTGTTTGGTAATGGGTTAAGAAAGAATACTTAAATTGCTATGTCTCATTTATGCATTATTCTAGGACAAGTTGCCGCAACTGGTATTATTTACATGCATGACAGAAAAGCCAACAAAATTGTTGAAAAGAATAAAATTAGAGAAATACTGGAGAAATACAAGTGAGTGTGATATTTATAGATCTTTCTTAAACGCCAAATTTTTAGGGCCATCCTGTTTGAAAGCTGCTGCAGACGACAAAATAGATGCTGCTACAGGTTGATTTGGTGAATGATGTAGCACAGAAAACTTTGAGGAAAAAGAAGAAGAAAATGCTGATTATCATATTTTCCTAAATATCTATTAACCCTTTCCCAAAAGGCAAAATTTTAGGGTGATCCACCTCGAAAACTGCCACAATTGACAATATGGCTATTATTAAAGATAGGATTTGTGTAAAATATGGCATAGAAAATATTGAGACAAAAGGAGAAACTGCTGGTTATCAGCAGTTTCTTGTTTTGTCTCAATTTTTTCCTAAGCCTTTTCTCTTAGGAATGTCAAAACCAGGTCTTGTTTGGGAAAGGGTTAAAGACGTAAAAATCGGGCCCTGGTTTGTCGAAAAAACTTAAGTTCATACTAATGAGAACAAGCTCAACTTCAAAGGAATACTCTCCAACGTTGAAGGTTATTCGATTGAAGTTCACGTGGATTTAGTGCGATTTGAGCATGGTGCTCAGATTCGAGCATGAGAATGTAGTTAATTTTATTTGAAAAACCGGGGCCAGGTCTTGATTGGGATTAAAAACTTATCTTTTTAACCCTATCCGAAATACTAAAATTAAAGTGGGTGCCAAAAGAACAACCTTTAAGAAATTCTTCATGACCTGTCTGTGTTTCATTTACTTAAGATTTTCATGTGAAACATCTTATAATTTAGACCAGACTTAAATTTTGCTCTCTTGTAAAATGTTAAAGGGTTTAAGGTAGTCTACCCCTAATGAGATTCGCACTACATACAAAATTATTCGGGCAATGTCGAAAACATTCGGCGGTGACACTTTCCACCACCGAATGTTTATGATCGCGCCCGAATGAATTCGGATACGTTACAACGCCGATAGAAAAAATCTGATGTTTTATGAATCTCAAAATGGCTTCGGGAATTTTACCTTAAGGCTTTTTCCCCAATCTTGTCTCATTCGTGTTTGCAGGTGTGAAGTGATAGCTATTGGTAATGGTGTTGCTTGTAGAGAAACAGAGGCGTTTGTATCTGAGCTGATAAAGGCAGACTTTCCTCACTTAAAGTATTGGTAAGCTGCAGCTATGCTTTTCCCGATGACAAAAAAAATCCAATTTTGAAACATGTTGCACAGGATGAAAATCCAACAATATTCTCTTCCCAGAAAGACAAAAAAATATGAAGTTTCATTCACTTGAAATTGTTGTCTTCAATGTATTTGAATTTGATTAAGTCTAATTATGTGTTGTCTGGTAATAGTTTGTATATTGCTACATCTTCTGAAACAATTGCTTTGAAATTTTTAGCTCCACTGGCCGAAGGCCAGCAGGGCTTATGTCATGGCCCTGTGTCCATCGTGCGTGCGTGCGTGCGTGCGTGAACTTTCCTTTAAACATCTTCTTCTCCAGAACTACTGGGCCAATTTCTTCAAAACTTCACAGGAATCTTCCTTTCATGAACCTTTTCCAAATTCCTTCAAAAGAATAAAATCTGTGCAGAACTTGAATTTTAATTAATTTAATTAAATTAAATTTTCGAAAAATCTTTAAAAATTGTTCTTCTCCATAACTACCAGACCAATTTGAAACAAACTTCACAGAAATTTTCCTTGTATGAATGTCTACCAAATTCCTTCAAAAAAATAAAATCTGGGCAGAACTTGAATTTTGATTAATTTAATTGATTTAAATTTTCGAAAAATCTTTAAAAATTCTTCTTCTCCAAAACTACTGGACCAATTTTAACCAAACTTTACAGAAATCTTCCTTGCATGAATGTCTACCAAATTCCTTCAAAAAAATAAAATCTGCGCAGAACTTGAATTTTAATTGATTTAAATTTTCGAAAAATCTTTAAAAATTCTTCTTCTCCAAAACTACTGGACCAATTTCAACCAAACTTTACAAAAATCTTCCTTGAATGAATCTCTTCTTAATTCCTTCAAAAGGTAAATTCTATTTTCAACTTAAATTTTAATTAATTTAATTAAATTGAATTTTCAAAAAATTGTTAAACAATCTTCTTCTCAAAATCTACAGGACCAATTTCAACCGAACTTCACAGGAATCTTCCTTGCATGAATCTCTTCCAAATTCCTTCGTAGTCTAAATGTCTAAAAGCCAGTGGAGCGATACAGGGCCATCTTGGCCCTCTTGTTCACATTTACATATGTTGGACAGCACAAGCTTATAAAACAAGCCCCTTTACTTTAAGAAACATTTAGCTAGGGTAGAGAAACAACAGGAATCCATGGTTAGGTGCTCCAGCTGCCGCGGTATTACCCTGGCCGTTGAAAACGGCGTAAAACTCCAATAAACTCAAACTCTTTTCAATATAAAATTTTGGTTAGGAGCTTGCTTGCAAGTTTCCTTCCCTCAACACCTACTGTTCGTTACAACATTGCGTTAAAATTTTGCTAATAAGTAGGGTACCTCAACACAGAGTTTTAGACCATATTATTAACCCATTACCACACATTGACTCCTTTTGACTCCCGACAAGATAATGGCTTTTGAAAACATCGTGGAAAATGAAGAAATAAATTGCTTGTGACAAGCAATTTCTTCATTTCCCACATTGTTTTCTACCCAAAAAGCTATAAAATTTCGAAATTTCTTCAAATTGAAATGTCGTCTGCAAATTCTTTCAAATTTGGACTACCTCAAAATTTTGTCGTTTGGGAAAGGGTTAAGGTGCTCTTTCATGTATTTTACAAGAATAATGTTCCCTTTTTATGCCCCTGTATGGACAGATCAGGGGCATTTACTCGTGACCGTCTGTCTGTCTGTCCGAAAACTAAACATTGACCTCTTCTCCAAAAGTATTGGACATACAAAGCTCAAATTTGGTATGCAACATTCTTTCAATGATATCTATCTGTTCCATGTGATATGACCTTCCTCAAGGTCATCTGTTAACCCTAATCAACCCTTAACGTGAAAACTTAACATGAAAACTTAATATTGGTATTTTCTCAAGAAAAATAGCCATTTCTGGGGCATTAGTGTTTCACAAACACATCTTGTTGATTTCGATTTTTCCCACACATGAATGATAGTAAAGAAATTGTTCTTCTGACAGATCTTTTATAACCCTTTCCCAAACGACAAAATTTTAGGGTGATCCTCTTCAAAAACTGCCACAAATGACAAAATGGATGTTATTAAAAATATGATTTGTGTAGAGTATAGCATAGAAAATATTGAGACAAAAGGAGAAACTGCTGGTTATCAGCAGTTTCTTCTTTTGTTTCGATGTTTTCCCAAGCCTTTTCTATTAGGGACGTCAAAACCAGGCCCCGGTTTGTCGAAAAAACTTAAGTATATTCTCATGAGAACATGCTCAACTTCAAAGGGATACTCTCCAACGTTGAAGGGTATTCGATTGAAGTTCACGTGGATTTCGTGCGATTTGAGCACGGTGCTCAGATTTGAGCATGAGAACGTACTTAAGTTTTTTCGAGAAACCGGGGCCAGGTCTTGTTTGGGAAAGGGATAATCCAGCTCATCTCTCATTGCAGTATTGTATCAGAGAGTGGTGCCTCAATATACAGTGTTTCAGAGATGGCCAAGAAAGAACTGCCAAAACTGGATCCCTCATTGAGGGGGGCAGGTAAACAACATACTAAACCATTTAATTATATGTCAGCGAAAACATAACTAATTAATAATGTCCTAGAGAAGAGTCATTCTCTTTGACGGCAACAAGAAAGTAACCCAATCTAAACCCCTCTTTAACTCATTACCATGAGACGCAATTTTAGATATTCCAGACGACAATTCAAGATTAATGTAATTCTACATTTTTTGGACATTGTGGAAAATGATGAAATTGTTTGTCACAAGCAAATTTCTTGGTCGCAAGCAATTTCTTCATTTTTATACGCCCGAAGGGTTGTATTATGTTATGGCCCCGGTCATCCGTGCGTCTGTCCGTCCGTATGTCCGTCTGTCCGTTAGCAATTTCTTGTGTGCACAACTCCTACAGTTTTGATCGGAATTTGATCAAACTTGCCACAATGAATCTCCATGGTGTCTAATTGTGCACTCCACTTACGGAATTCAGATAACTCTTTTCGTTCTTGAATTATCTGCCCTTGAATTTAAGAAATGCCCATTTTAGTGACAAGCCCCTCTGGCACATATATGCGCCACTCTGCGAAGCTCTTGTCAACATTGTTTTCCAAATCCTTTATCTAGGGGTATCAAAAACCGTCAATGTGTAGGAATGGGTGAAGGGGAGGTGGTAAGCTTTATTAAAACATAAAGCATCCAAAGAACTGACTTTCTTTGATGAATCATCTTCTACAACGCTTTGATTGCCCTTTAACCCTTTCCCAAACCAGACCAGGTTTTGATGTCCCTGAAATAAAAGGCTTGAGAAAACATTGAGGCGAAAGAAGAAAAAGCTGATAATTAGCATTTTCTCCTTTTGCCTCAATATTTTCTGTGCTGTATTGTACGTAAATCCTTACTTTATTAGCGAGCCGGCACTTTATGTCCGGGGAGCTAATGTAACAGCCCTAGTGTCGCGTCGCTTCTCCCAAAACTTTAATCTGGTCTATATCTCAGGCACTGTTAGAGATACAGCCTTGATATTTCACACATGGATACTTCCTGCCAAGGTTTTTCATTTGAGACCATGACCTTTGACCTAGTGACCTTAATCTTGTAGTGACCTTTACCTACTTTTCAAAAACTTTAACCTGGTCTACATCTCATGCACTATTAGAGATACAGCCTTGATACTTCACACATGGATTCCTCCTGCCATGACCTTGACCTTGGGACCACGACCTTTGACCTAGTGACTTTGACCTTGAACTCGTTTTTTTGTGACAAGCTCTTGTATAGGCGAGCTCTTGTTAACATATACTGTCGACACTCGTTGTGTTGAAGTCAGAGGGGGCGTCAAAATACCTCGACATATCCGGAGTTCAACTAATCCGATTTTGAGTATTTCCGCTGAAAACGGTATTTAACCATTTTTGATGGGCATCATATGTGTCCATGATTGAAATATAGTAGAAAAAGGAAAGAAGTTGCTGGAAACGAGCAATTTCTATCCTTTTCCTACTAAATTTCAATGGCTGTACTTGTTTCGGACTTCATTTAGATATCCATATGTTGAGGATGGGACATGACTTCCACTTCGACTTAAACGGAATTTCGACTTATCCGATGTCGAGATAACGAGTGTCGACTGTATTTTGTTGTTTGCAGCTGCTTTCAAATTGGACCACCTTAAAATTTTGTTATTTTGGTAAGGCTGATAATTTCAATGATCACCTGGACAAACAGGATCGAAATTCGATGAATTATGGGGAATTGCAAAAAAACATTTTAACATTCATGATTTTAATTAACCCCTTCCCAAACAAGACCTGGTTTTGACGTCCATAATAGAAAGGTTTAGGGAAAACATTGAGGCAAAAGAAAAAACTACTGATAACCAGCAGTTTCTCCTTTTGTTACAATATTTTCATTCCATATTTTACACAAATTCTATCTTTAATAACTTATATTTTGTCATTTGTGGCAGTTTTTGAAGAGGATCACCCTAAAATTTTGCCGTTTGGGAAAGGGTTAACTCTTTCCCAAACAACAGAATTTTAGGGTGAAATGATTTGATGATGCTGTTGATGATAAGCTGGATGATAATTTAACCCTTTCCCAAACGACAAAATTTTAGAGCTGTCCAATTTGAATGTTGCTGCAGACGACAAAATAGATGTTGAAAAAGAAAGGATTTGTGAATAATATAGATAAGAAAATATTGAGGCAAAAGGAGAAACTGCTGGTTACCAGCAGTTTCTGGTTACCAGCAGTTTCTTCTTTTGTCTTAATGTTTTCTCAAACCTATCCTATTAGGGACATCAAAACCAGGTCTTGTTTGGGAAAGGGTTAAAGCAGATTTCTTCAAGAGAAAATGTTGCTTTATCATCTAGGACATTTTGAAAATTTTATGTTGATTGATTGAACATATTTGGGTTCAATAGGGAATGATTTAATCGAGTTAACCCTTTCCCAAACAACAAAAACTGTAAAAAATGACAAAATGGATGTTGATAAAGATAAGAATTGTGTATGATACAATTCAGAAAATATTGAGACAAAAGGAGAAACTGCTGATTATCAGCAGTTTCTTCTTTTGTTTCAATCTTTTTCCAAACTTTTACTATTAGGGACGTCGAAACCGGGTCTTGTTTGGGAAAGGGTTAAAGCAGCTTTCTCCAAGAGAAAATGTTGGTTTATCATCTAGGTCATTTTGAAAATTTTATGATTATTAATTGAACATATTTGGGTTCAATAAGGAATTATTTAATCGAGTTAAATGAGATGTTATTTGAGACAAACAGTAGTATTTAGTAGGTGTTGTTAAAAGATGTCTTACCTACTGCTTGATTCTAGCTGTAGTTACGAGATTTTATAACAACACTGAAGTTTACTAAAACTTAACAGTCATCCCAGTCTATTTTTAGCACAAAATTTATTAATATTTAAATGTCATACTCCAAACTGTTTCATGACTTTGATTGATATTTTGTCTTTCAGTGTCAATAGGCAGAAGACTTTTAGATCCTTTAGCAGAGTATGTGAAATTGGATCCTAAACATTTAGGTGTTGGACAATATCAGGTAAATGAGGCTTAGTTAACCCTTTCCCAAACAAGACCTGGTTTTGACGTCCCTGATAGAAAAGGCTTGGGAAAACATAGAGACTAAAGAAAAAACTGCTGATAACCAGCAGTTTCTCCTTTTGTCTCAATATTTTCCATACTATATTATACATAAATTCTATATTGAACAACATAAATTTGATTGTCTGCGACAGCTTTCAAATTCGACCACCCGAAAAATTGCTGTTTGGGAAAGGGTTGAGCCATTACCAGATGGCAAAATTTCAGACTTGTCCATTTTCAAAGATGGTGTAGACGACAATTTCATATTTCTAAATTTACTTGGTTGAAAATATTATGGGAAATTAAGAAGTTACTAGTCACAAGCAAATTCTTGATTTTCCATAATATTTTTTGAAGCATTTTGATCTATCCTGTGAAGCAAATTACAAGATTATGTCTTTGAAAAATTGCCATTACAATTGACATATTGCAAAAATGTTTTTTTAGGGAGCTGGGACTTATGTCTTATGAGTTTATGTCACAGCCATAGTGTGATCGGCTTTGTCGGTGTGGGCTGCGGAGCTATGTTGTCGAAATATCCATAGACAACTCTTGTTAACCCATTACTGCACAGTGACGCCTTTTCACTCCCTCACAAGAAAAGGCTTGGGAAAACATTGTGGAAAATGAAGAAATTGCTTGTGACAAGCAATTTCTTCATTTCCCACAATATTTTCTATACAAAAAGACCAAAAAATGTAAATTTTCATTCATGTGACAAGCAATTTCTTCATTTCCCACAATATTTTTTCTACACAAAAAGACCAACAAATCTAAATTTTCATTCAGTTTTAATTGTAGTCTGCAACATCTTTGAATTTAAAGCACCCCAAAATTTTGTCGTTTTGGAATGGTTTAATTCAAATAGGATTATTTAGCAATGTCTTTCCTGTATTCAATTACAAAAATCCCTGTAAATTATGACAAAATAAGATTGATTTTGTTCTCCTTTGCAAGAGAACTGTTACTGCTCTTTTTCTTTGCAGCATGATATGCCAGAAAAACAGTTAAAGACGTCCCTGGATTCTACAGTAGAAGAATGTGTCAGTTTTGTTGGTGTTGATATTAACACTTGTTCAGAGTGTATTCTAAGGTATTTGTATAAACTTTGAAATTTGTAGAGAGCAGAGGAACTAGAAAGACCTGAAGGTCTTGAGACGCTCCACAGGCCTGAATTTCTTGTGGTTTACAATAAAAAAATTGACAAATTTATCTAAATGCTTAAACTTATATATTATTAAATTCTTGTGGTTCTTAGAGCAGAAACAAAGTTTAATACAGCAATGCGGTCAAAGAAAAACTAGATTTCTCAAAACTTGTCGTTCTTAGAGCGAAATCAAAGTAAAAAGAAGCAATAATGTGGTCAAAGCGAAAAGAAGGTAAATGATTGACCAATATTTTGGGGATTTTTAGAGTGATGATAAAATTGAAAACTGTAATTATGCCAAATTCAAGGGCACATAATTCAGTATGTTAGTTTATAATCAAGCTGAAAATTAAACTCGTGCATGATATTATGGTCAGCATCATTCTGTCCAAATTTTGTCATTGTTAGTCTATAATCGTGGCCGCAAAAGTGAAAAAAGTGTCTAAAACTGAAATTTTGTCAATTTCAAGGGCACATAACTCAGATTGTAGCAATGCAATCATCCTGAAAATTACAGATAAGCAAGATCTTGTTGTCAACTAGATTCTGTCCAAATATCATCTTGATTGGTTAACAATTATGGTTGTTAGAGTGAAAACAAAGTCGAAAATGGCAATTTTGTCAAATTCAAGGGCACATAACTCAAGATGTAAAATTCTGATTAAGCTGAAAATTACACCCAGGCAGGATATTATGCTGATATATATTCTGTCCAAGTTTTGTCTTGATTGGTTAATATTTGTAGATTTTAGAGTAAAAATAAAGTCAAAATCAGCTATTTTTGACATTCAAGGGCAGATAACTCAGGTGATTCTAGTTCAATCCAAATTCTTTGAAGGAATCTGAGAGAGGGTCACTCAAGGATCATTCCTGTGAAGTTTGGTTGAAATCCATCCAGTAGTTTCTGAGAAGAAGATTTTTAAAGAAAAAGTTTACGGACGGACGCACGCACGCACGCACTGACGCACGACGGACACATCGCCATGACAATAGCCCGCTGGCCTGAAAGGCCAGTGGAGCTAAAAACAAATGTTGTGTGAAGGAACTATACTTGAAATATTTCTGTCTTCTTCTGGCCTTTAATTGTAATGACTCCAAGAATATTAGAGATAATTCAAAAAGCTGCCTTTTGTCGGTTTGCTTCAATGGCCATTCTACCTTACTCGATAGGTGTTTCAGTCACTACTTTGTTTAGGCATGGAACATATTTGTAAAGATAATGTTGCTGGCCATTGAACTTTGTCTGAAGATATTAAAATGTACCCTAAATGTTATCTCACAAGCATTTTGGTAAATAATGCCCCACTGACATTACTATCAAACACTTGTTAGTCCATTGTTCTGTTCCCCGTTAAGTGGCTGATTTTGTGCAGTGTTAATGCTCTTGATTTTTAATCTACAGGTTTGTTCCCCAGCCTCTCAATTCTTTCGGATGATACTTTAAACCAAGGTCTTGTGTCCATATGACCTTGGCTTTTGAGTGGGATGTAAACTCTATTCAGTCAGTCAGTCTGTCCCATTTCAGTCTATGACTCCTGTTTCTGATTTCAGTCGAGTTGCTGGTCTGTCCGGTGCCAAAGCAAAGAAGGTGATAGAATATCGTGACAGTATTGGTATGTTTGTAAACAGAGAGCAGTTACTGGCCGTGAAAGGACTTGGTGCTAAAACATATGAACAGGCAGCAGGGTTTGTCAGAATTCATCCAAACAGTGGGCTTCCAAACAAGTAAATGAATTTCGTCTTCAGACGGATGTGTTAGCACTTCCCTAAACAAGTCTGGGTTTTGACATCCATGATAAAAAACGCTTGAGAAAATGTTGAACCAAAAGAAGATGCTGATAACCAGCATTTTCTTCTTTTACCTTAATATTTTCTCTATTTCATTATGCACAAATCTTATCTGTAAGAAATGCAAAGAGGAACAAGAGCCTTCACAGACAAATTATGCTCCCCGAATAAGTGTTTGTCACAAAATAAAAACTATCATACATTAAGCCCCCTTTTCCCACGACAGCCTTTTTGTACACACATTATTTATAGAATATGGTCTAGAACATCCTATTTATTACATAAGTACAAAATTTCCTTAAATTCTGCCCATTAGATGAAGAGAATTAGAGAAAAACTAATTTTTACACTAAGGCCCCTTTTTCCATGACACAGCCTTAAATTAAAAAAACGGAGAAAAGAGTCTCTAGGTATCATCCCAGGGAGTTCACATGTGAAGTTTCATTGAATTTGGACCAATGGTTGCAGAGATCTGGCTGTGGACGGACGAACAGACAGACAGACAGACGGACAGACGGACATCATGCAACTATTAGCTCCCCCTAAATTTTTTCGGGGAGCATAAAAAATGACTGGCTGGTTTTTGTTCTACCCTGAGATGTTGATGAAAGTCTATTATGTTGTCTGCATCAATTTTTCAATTGGAACAGTAAAATTTTTTGTCACTGAGTAGAGGGTTCGGCCCATTCCTTGAGGAATAAATTTTAGACCATTTCAAGGTAAAAGGAGAACATGAAGATTTGGCACAGGATGATCTTGAATATCTTAAATGCTGTAAGGGCCTATTTTTCGGATGTTAGCTTAACTTTATTTTGTGTCTTGAAAAGTGTATCTGGTCTTAACCCATTAATTAATAACACTTTCTGACAATCCACAAGATATAAGCAAGATAAAGGCTTTGCAAAACATTAATAAGCAATTTACGACTATGTTTTCAACTCGGAGAAGCAAAAAATGTAAAATGTCATTCACTTGAAATTGTCATCTGCACCATCTTTAAATTTGAAGCAGCCTAAATTTTGACTGTTTGTTAATGGGATAATTAATTTTCAGAGAGAAAGAAAAGATCGAGAAAGAAGAGCCAGTTCAGAAAAAGAAAAGAAAAACGGGGAAATCCAAACAACAGGGAGAGACAAAATATAACCCACTAGACGTCACTTGGATTCATCCAGAGTCTTATGACTTGACACATAAGTAAGGCAATATGATAAGCTAATAGCGTAGAGACAAAATATAATCCACTAGATGTCACTTGGATTCATCCAGAGTCTTATGACTTAACACATAAGTAGGGCAATATGATGAGCTAATAGCGTAGAGACAAAATATAATCCACTAGATGTCACTTGGATTCATCCAGAGTCTTATGACTTAACACATAAGTAGGGCAATATGATGAGCTAATAGCGTAGAGACAAAATATAATCCACTAGATGTCACTTGGATTCATCCAGAGTCTTATGACTTAACACATAAGTAAGGCAATATGATAAGCATATAGTGAAGCCACATCTAAAAATGACTTGCCTTAAGGTATATGACCCATCATTAAAAACTCTAGCTTCTAGCCATACGAAAGGCATCAAATTACACACACATGTAAATACACTTCACATAAGTTGATTCACCGTGCCGGATATCAAGATTATGCTTCAAGAAGAAAATAATTTACAAATATTGTTTTACTCTATATTCATATTCAAGGGAGGTAATTTTGAACATTTTTGTCAATTATTATACCCCCCACAACAAAGTTATGGGGGGGTATACTGGATTCAGGTTGTCCGTCTGTCCGTCCGTCTGTCTGTCCGTCCGTCTGTCCGTCCGTCCGTCCGTGGACATAATTTTGTGTCCTCTTCTCCTCCCACAGTTTTTGACCGATTTTGCTGAAATTTTAGCAGGTTGTTTCCTATCATATGAAGTTGTGCACCTGCAATTTTCATCTTGATCCAGGCAGTAGTTTCAGAGTTATGCCACTTTGAACTTTAGCACTTTTTCAGTGACAACGCCCTAGTGGGGGGTATTTGTCCGCTTTGCGACATTTCTAGTTTCCATAAGTATGCATTAATTTAACCCTTATCATGCTGAATTAATTTTGACTAGTACACCTCCGTACCACTGAATTAATTCACTGTGCACAGCGTATAAATGGGGTGCACCTATTCCGACACTATAAATTGAATTTATGAGGCATTTTAGCCCTAGAAACCCTATGTTTTAGAAAGAAGACTACATACCGTGTAGGATCATCGAGAATTCCATGTTGTTGGTTTACTTTGACCCACTTAAATTGCATCATAACAAATCCGTTGTAAATCAAGCCCGACCCACTAAAAGTGACAGTTGGTACGTTCCGCTATCGGGGCGATTATTCCATCGGTATTTAACACACAAAGTCCAAATCTACGATATTTAGTTCCAAATATATTTCTAACCATCACTACTAAAGTCACTTTCCGCTTAAAAGCCACTATCATCAAAAATTCATGCAAAACTTCATCAACATGTTTGCCTTCTGAGCGCCGCCATTTTGGATTAGGGTTTTCCCAATTTCACTTTTGAATACTAAATGCATCATTATGACGTCTTAACGCTTTTGGTTGGCTGATATTTTTACAGAATTGACCTTCACTGAGAGTGTCCTACTAAATATAGCTCAAAACTTGCATAACACGTCATCAGTTCGTGAATACGAGGCTCATATCTGGGGAACCCCTTTAGCGTGACCTAGAGTCGCGCTTAGCGGTGGCGAATGGGGTAGGGCAGCGCGACCTGTGGTCGCGCTTAGCATGATAAGGGTTGAAATTCTAAACTGTTCAAAAATGCTTATTTTTAGCTCACCTGAGCACAAGGTGCTCAAGTGAGCTATTGTGATCACCTTTTGTCCGGCGTCCGTCCGTCGTCCGTCGTGCGTCGTCCGTCAACAATTTCTTTAAATGACATCTCCTCCTAAACTACTTGGCCAATATCAACCAAACTTGGCAGGAATGTTCCTTAGGTGACGCCCTTTCAGAATTGCTAAAAGAATTGAAATCCATGAAAAACTCTGGTTGCCATGGCAACAGAAAAGGAGAAATTTGACTGAATCTCAATATTATCTTTGAACGACATCTCCTCCGAAACTACTGGGCCAATTTCAACACAACTTGGCAGGAATGTTCCTTAGGTCACCCCCTTTCAAAATTGCTAAAAGAATTGAAATCCATAAAAAACTCTGGTTGCCATGGCAACAGAAAAGGAGAAATTTGACTGAATCTCAATATTATCTTTGAACGACATCTCCTCTGAAACTACTCGGCCAATTTCAACCAAACTTGACAGGAATGTTCCTTAGGTGACCCCCTTTCAGAATTGCTAAAAGAATTGAAATCCATAAAAAACTCTGGTTGCCATGACAACAGAAAAGGAGAAATTTGACTGAATCTCAATACTATCTTTGAACGACATCTCCTCCTAAACTACTGGGCCAATTTCAACAAAACTTGGCAGGAATGTTCATTAGGTGACCCCCTTTCAGAATTGCTAAAAGAATTGAAATCCATAAAAAATTCTGGTTGCCATGGCAACCGAAAAGGAGAAATGTGAATGAATCTCAATACTATCTTTGAAAGACATCTCCTCCTAAACTACTAGGCCAATTTCAACCAAACTTGGCAGGAATGTTCCTTAGATGACCCTCTTGTAGAATTGCTAAAAGAATTGAAATCCATAAAAAAAATCTGGTTGCCATAGGAACAGAAAAGGAGAAATTTGACTGATTCTCAATACTATCTTTGAACGACATCTCCTCCTAAACTACCAGGCTAATTTCAACTAAACTTGGCAAAAATATTCCTTAGGAGGTCCTCTTAAAGAATTGCTAAAAGAATTGAAATTGACTGAAAACTCTGGTTGCCATGGCACCAGAAAAGGAGAAATTTGACTAATTCTCAACAATTTCAGGTGAGCGACCTAGGGCCAACGGCCCTCTTGTTATATTTGGAATGAAAATGTAACACATTTTAGGAATGACTGGCACTTTTCAAGTTTCGCCTCTGGCTCTTTAGTGCTAATGATGGGTTGTATACGTTAAATACATTACCATGTGACAGCGGTGAGACAATTTCAATGAGTACCCACAACATAAAGTTTGAAGAGAACAGTGTTCTCCCCAGCCCAATAAGCTGTATCAGTCCCACTACAACTTCATGTAAATCACTATAATGCCCCTATGGCTTCAAAATCAACCCTACAGCTTAACTCTTGAAAATGGTCACCAAATAGAGACATTTAGAGGTTTTTCATGTCAAAAGATTATAAATAATGCATTCCTATAAATTCAAATGTAATCACATTGTACAAAAACATTATGGGAAAAGAAGAAATTTCTCATATTGAGCAATTTCTTCTTTTCCCGTCCCATTATGTTTTTATTCACAATTATTCGCATGAACACAATGTGTTCTTAAAATTTTCTACTACAGCTTCAAATTATTCTGCAGAGAACCCTGGAGAAATAAAAGAAATATTACATTTAAAGACGATCGCGGGATTTAGTTTCCTCTGATAGGATTTTTTTATTTTTTGATATTTTGTAGATTAAAGTATGCCGATTTCAAAAATGAAAAGAAAAAAGGGGGTCGTCGAATCAGATTTTCTGCAAAACGTCATAGAAAGACATAGGTATTGAGCAAAATTTTGCCCGATATTTACGCGGATTTTCATTTCTGGGTATTGATATAAAACTATAAAACAATGGAATCTACGTGTATAATTTATTTCAATTTTTAGTTTAATTTCGAAGATTTGAAGTAGTTTGCTCTGAATATAATACATAATTGTCGATTGAAAGGTAAAAATTAGGAATTTTATCGTATTTTCCCCCATTGAGTCAAATCTGACTTATCTAAAATTCACTCGAATATTTTCAAAATATATTACTTTTTTTCAAATTCCGAAAAAATGTTCTGATACAAAATTTTATTTTTTCTATATTTAGTAGATAATTATATGTTCGTTCGATATTGCTATAAAAAACATATGGTCATCGTGCTACTTTTTTTGAAAAATCGCAAAATTCTAGACCACCCTGCATTTACAAAACCGGGAAAAATCAAGTCAGAGGGGAGTTTATTCCATATATAAATTTTATCCATTGATTTTTTTTTCTACTTAAATAGAAATTGTTTAACACGAAATGGCATATCAATTTATCGGTTATTGCGGTTATTCTCCAAGTGTGTTAGTAACCGGACAGCAATAATTACCGACAGTATTTCGTGTTGTCCTTGTGTCACCTTAATATTCCGTTCCCCAAAAAGGGATTATAGCTGACTATTATAATTTATAAAAGATGAAAAAAATCTACCAAATGAAAATGCTTGCATTATAATTTATTCTGCGTCAATAATTCTTATAGTAAAAATGTGTTGTTTTATGTAAAAATTGGTGAAAATTGGGAAAATGCTAATTTTTTTAATCAATCAGTTTAAAAAAAAATGATAGATGCCACTTTTCCCGATCTACATCATGATAGATCTACTTGTTTGTTGCAAACAGAGGTTAACAATTTAAATTGTCTTTTTATTATTTTTGTCAGAAACCACATTTTAGCTGGCCCAGGACGAAAGTCTGTTGTTTCTTGTAGGCCTACAAATCGCTAAAAATTGGGACAAAATGTACAATTTATTTGAACCAATCATAGAATGTTCCCCTATCTTTCTATATGTTCATTTGAAAAATACCCTTTCTGACAAAATTGTCAATACCCTTTCTGACAAAATTGTAACCCACCAATGGGTTTGAAATCGTTAACCTAAGGGAGCGAGCGGCTGGAGGCTTGGTGAGGGTGTTGTGGTAGTACTGGTTTGAGAAACAACAGGAATCCATGGGTAGGTACTCCAGCCGCCGCGATATGGCCCTGGCAGTTGAAAACGGCGTAAAACCCCAATAAACTCAATTCTCCAAATTTGTATTTCCCACAATGCCCCTTTTAGCGTGACGGATCACATTTGTTAAAGTTTTTTGTCTACGACACAGACGCTGATGCAGACACTAAAATTTGAATATGAACTAGATTTGAAAACTTCAAACAAGATGATAATGTAGATTATGATCGTTTTCTCCGTCTACCTCAATATTTTGCTCCCTACTTCTGCAACATATCAGTTTTTACCGCAGTATGAAAATAACAAAATACTGATTTTCAGCATTTTCTCCCTTTTCCCTCTTTATTTTCTACCACATATCATGAATACATGTACAATTTCTCTGTTCATATCAATGCCCAAACCTTATCTCAAACAAGACTTGGTTTGACATCCCTGACTGAAAAAAACAACAAAAAACAAAAAAAAAAAAAAAAAAAAAAAAAAAACACGGGAAAACAATGACGAAAAAGAAAGAAGAAAACATTGATAATCAGCATTTATTCCTTTTGCCTCCATATTTTTTGACCATAGATCTACGTATAATACACAAATCCCATCTTTATTGACGTCTATTTTGTTATATTTCCTTAATTCTCTCAATATCATCTCAGTCGTGACTACAGATCTTTTAATTATAAATCTAGTTATACTAAATCTATTGACTGCAACTTCTCGAAAGCATGGAGAAACATTGAAGCAAAAGAAGAATTTTGTTGATAATCAGCGATTTCTCTCTTTTCATAATCATTAATTTTGGTCTTTGCTTAAGATAACGTATGCTACACAATTTACATACCGGTATTCACCAACAACAATTTTGACGCCTGCAGCAACTTTCAAATTGGACTACCCTAGTAGATTTATTTTGTCGTTTAGTTTGGGATCAAATTGGAACCACCCATACTTCTGTTCTTAATTCTGGCAAAAATTAAAACATTACCTTAACAAGTATGTATTTGAAAGACCTCTGTGGAAAAAAAGCCTAGGAAAACGCGGACACAACAGAATAAAATGTTTTAACTAGATCTACTTTTTTTCTCCCTTACCACATTATTTTCGTGTTATCTGAAGTACCTTTCAAATACAAAGAGTCTAAAAGCAGTGCATCCATGTTGTTACAACGTAAGAGACGCGCAATACCAAATAAGATAACATGACGTCCAATGAAAGGCGGGAACGTCAACGTCGCGGGAACGCAGAAAAACGACGTTGACGTCATAATTATGATGCGCAAAACGTTGCGCACGATTGAACCCCCGCGATCGTCATTAAGGTAGAAGACCCATAATGAAAAGCAATACTTTCTAGCCATATGAAATGCATCAAATTACACACACTTGTAAATACACTTCACATAAGTTGATTCACCGTGCCGGATTTCAAGATTATGCTTCAAGAAGAAAATTATTTACAAATAACAATTACTCTATATTCATATGCAAGGGAGGTAATTTGATCATTTTTGTCAAATATTCTCATAAGTATGCATGAATTCAAAATTCTAAACGGTTCAAAATGCTTATGTTTATATTTGGAATGGAAATGTAACACAGTTGAGGAATTACTGGCATTTTTCAAAATGTGTTTTTTTCCATTATGAGTCTTCTACCTTAAATGATTTTGAAAAGCTGTTACCTCTCATCTAGAGCTCTGTGTTATCTTTGCTTCAGGCTTCTCACGACAATGAGGTTAGATGTCTCTAATCTAGGAAATCCAGATTTCATCAGAACAGTCCAAGACTTCATGAAAACACATTGTAAGTGGGATACCAATTTCTATCTTTTAACTCATTACCAAAGAAGATAATTTAAAGCTTGTCCAAATTGAAAAAAAATGCAGACAACAATTTTAATTTATGAAAATTGGAAATTTTACAATCTTTTGGTTAGAAAACATAATGGGAAATGAAAACCATTGAAGTGTGTAATTACTAAGGTCAAGTTCAGGTGAAATTTTATTACCAATATTAGTTCTGGATACAAATAATATGAAAATAAGGCAAAGCCTCTGCCGAGGTCAAGAGTTGTTTTTTTAGTCATATCATATCTTTGAATAATCTGACGGCGAAAAGACAGATGTGAAAGTGAAAGAATGGCCAATGCATTAGAATTTCTAGCTTTTGAATTAGTAAGAGCAGTTGTGTAGTGGTGTAGGCCCCAAGTCATACTGTAATGGCTAAATTCAAAGAAAAAACCTTAAAATGCCGTTTTAATTCGGGTTCTCAACATTCTTCTTTTTTTCGCATCAATTTTCTTAGCCTTCAGCATTTTCAAAAGCTACGAATGGCACATCCATTTGATAGTGAATAATAGACGCGCGTTTCCAAACAATGCTACTTGATGTTTCATAACCAGCGGGAAAGGGAACATGGCAGGAACTCAGAAAAACAATGTTGACGTCACTTTGGCTAGTTACATGACGTCACAAAGTAAAAAACTGACTGGTTTACTGAATAAGGATATTTCATTGTTACGGACAATTTCATTGTAACAAAGGTAATTTACACTAAACCAATTCAAAATCTCAATATCTTGGATAAAGTCTAGCAAGGGGTTACTGAGGGTGTCCGAATACCGGAAATATCGAAACTGAGGCTAAGACAACTAGAGCCAAACTCACAAAGTAACAAAATCGTTCAAATCTATAGTCCCACAATACCGTAAGCCGTGGTCAATTTCATTGACCCCGGTATGACTGTATAAATCACATTACTAATTACATTTTAATCAGATGGCAACAATTGACCAATTGTGAATGAAACTGATTACTCTTGTTTTCTCCTATTTCAGCCATAAAATCCCTTGCAGAAGAGTTTGTATGCGGACAGCCTACTGTAAAACTTATAATTGACGCTTTATTGCGACCTGCAAATTACGATCTCAGAGACGGTCAGTTTGATTACTATCATTAACCCATTACCACATAGTGACTCTTTTTGACTCCCAACAAGATAATGGTTTAGAAAACATGGAAACAAGCAATTTCTTCATTTCTCACAACATTTTCTACACAAAATGACCCAAAAATGTAAAATTCCTTTCTTTTTAAATTGTTGTCTGCAATATCTTTGAATTTGGAGCGGTCTAAATCTTTACTTTTGGTAATGGGTTAAGCCATATTATGCTTTCAAATAAGCTTTGGTTGTACAGCCCTTACAGAGAAAACTTGGAAAACATTAAAACTTGGCAAACAAAGAAAATACTGAATGATGTGTATTAACAATTTTACATTTCAACTTCTTCTTAAAGTGACATTTCACAATATTTTTTCATGAATTGTACTTTTATGTTCATCTGAAAGAGCATATTTTCTTATGAAAGTTCTGAAATTTACAAGCCAAAATACAACGCCGTTTACGAGAAATATATATTTTTGTGATAAAATTAATCAAATTGTTGCCCACAACAGTTCGGATTTATATGTAATTTGTCATTTCTGTCTCAACTTTAGAGGCGTATTTTTCGCTTATAAATAACAACTTCAAAAAACTGATAGCATTTATACGCATTAAAATAGCCAATCTTTGAATGGAAGACATACTTTTAAAAAATGAAATTGGAATGTTATGTCCCTTAAAGCACATTTTGTTTGACTGTTGTTCATCCATTTGTCTGTCTGAAAATTTGATGTGGAGGCATTGGTGTTTTACAGATACATCTTAAACGTTTTCTTGATATCATTTTCAAAATAATTTCATTATTTAAAGATTTGTTTATTTTATGAAGGCTGAACAGTCCTTATCCATATCAAATGTATAATCTTATTTCTTTTCTCTTTCAGAATTTGACAAGCCACTCTTCAGAAAGTCAGTGTTATCCATGGAAGATTTAAAACGCAATGAACTTGTGACGGGCAAAGTGACCAACGTCACCCATTTTGGTGCTTTTGTAGACATCGGTGTCGGAGTTAATGCCCTTATACACAATTCCAAGATGGTGATTAAAGAAACAAACATGAGATGTCAGCTTAAATTGGGAGACCGAGTAGAAGGACATATTGATAATGTGGATGTAAAGCTGAAGAGAATAGGGCTTGTGTTACATAGACTGGTGTAGAAAACAATAGTTAGGTGAACCAGTTCATGCAATATAGAGGAGAAATTGTTTAACATAGCATTTAATCTCATTCTAACATGAGATGTCGGCTGTAACTGGGAGATAGAGTAGGACATATTGATAATGTGGATGTAAAGTTGAAGAGAATAGGGCTTGTGTTACATAGACTGGTGTAGAAAACAATAGGTGAAACAGTTGATGCAATATAGAGGAAAGATAGTTGAACATGGCATTAACTCTAATTTTAACACAAGATTTAACACAAGCTTTAACACAAGATTTTACACAAGATGTCAAATTAAATTGGGAGACCGCGTAGAAGGACATATTGATAATGTGGATGTCAAGTTGAAGAGAATAGGGCTTGTGTTACATAGACTGGCGTAGAAAGCTGTAGTTAGGTGTACCAGTTGATGCAATATAGAGGAGAAATTGTTTAACATAGCATTTAATCTCATTCTAACACGAGATGTCAGCTTAAACTGGGAGGTAGAGTAGAAGGACATATTGATAATGTGGATATAAAGTTGAAGAGAATAGGGCTTGTGTTACATAGACTGGTGTAGAAAACAATAGTTATGTGAACCAGTAGCTGCAATTTAATTTATCCCATTCCCAGACAGTGATGCCTTTTGACACCATACAAAATTAAGGCTTTGGAAAACATTATGGAAAATGAAGAAATTGCTTGTGACAAGCAATTTCTTCATTTCCCACAATGTTTTCTAAACAAAAATACCTAAAAATGTCAAATTCTATGCACTTGAAATTGTCGTCTGCAGCATCTTTGAATTTGGACATCTCTAAAATTGTTGTCAGGGTAATGGGCTAAATATTGTGGAATGCAACATTAACCCCCATTCTAACATGAGATGTCAGCTTAAACTGGGAGACCGAGTAGAAGGACATATTGATAATGTGGATATAAAGTTGAAGAGAATAGGGCTTGTGTTACATAGACTGGTGTAAAAAACAATAGTTAGGTGAACCAGTTGATGCAATATAGAGGAAAGATAGTTGAACATGGCATTAACTCTAACTTTAACACGAGATGTCAGCTTAAACTGGGAGACCGAGTAGAAGGACATATTGATTATGCGGATATAAAGTTGAAAAGAATAGGGCTTGTGTTACATAGACTGGTGTAGAAAACAATAGTTAGGTGAACCAGCAGCTGCAATATAACTCAGCCCATCCCCAATCAGTGATAACTTTTGATGCTATACATAAATAAGGTTTTGGAAAACATTATGGAAAATGAAGAAATTGCTTCTGACAAGCAATTTCTTCATTTTCCACAATGTATACTTAACAAAAACACTGAACTTGCTGTCCCGCAAAATCATTGACTTTGGAATGGTCTAAAATTTTGTTGTCAGTTAATGGGTTAAATATTGTTGAATGCAGCATTAAACCTAATTCAAACATGAGATGTCAGCATATCCCTTTCCCAAACAACACCTGGTTTTGATGTTCCCATTAGAAAAGGCATGGGAAAACTTGAGACAAAAGAAGAAAATGCTTATTATAAGCACTTTCTCCTTTTGCCTCAATATTTTGTGTACTATTTTGTACATAAATCTCATCTTTTTTAACAATTTAACATCTGAAGCAACTTTCAAATTGGCTCACCATCAAATTTTGTCCTTTGGGAAATGGTTAAACTGGGAGACAGGATAGGCGGCCATATTGATAATGTGGATGTAAAGTTGAAGAGAATAGGGCTTGTACTGGTGTAGAAAACAAAAGTTGGATGTTAAACAACACAATTTTAAATTAGTCAAATTGTAAAGAGTTAACAACAAAGATTTTCTTATGAAAGATTTTTTGCAATTTTCTTTGCAAAGAAAATATGGAGAGAAAAGGGGAAATTGCTAAAGTTGTCAACATCATAAATCACCAGGATTTCTTTAATAGCTGGAAGAGGTAGATTACCATAATCAATGAAAATTTAGTGTAAAATTTGTGACAATTTTTTTGTCAAGCCCTATGTTGTTGGTACTCATTTGAATAATTTTGTCAAGATGATTGAAATCAAATAAATACCAAAAACATAAAATTTGTGGGCTATATCTGTTGAGATTATCAAATACCAATCATTTTTCTTTGTTAATTTATTGCATTTTTGTGCAACTATTTGTAGAATATGGGATCTATTCATTAACAATCACTTGATTGGTCACTCTTTGCTGTCCTCTGACAGCTCTAAATAGAGTTTTTGTTAATTCAATTCTACCCATTGTGTTCATTTGCTATGGAATGCGAGCAAGCATACATGTATATTAGTAATCAACTTTGTCTTTTTTGTGCCCTTTGCATTTTAGGGGACATTCAATTTTACTGTTTTGCATATCTGTCGGTTTGTCAAGCATTTTCATGTAACCTTTGGTTCCTTTTAGTTATAAAAATCGTATTTGGTTGGTAGTTTCATCATGTCAATGTACAATTTTGTTACCATTCCAAAGGTAGCAACCAAGGTAAACAATCTGGGTTATTGTTACAAAGGAAAGTATACCTCACGAGCAATTACCTGGCAGAGTAGCCCATGCTAATCAAATGGAATGCTCTGCCAGGTCAATTCTCCTCCACTATAACTGTTTTAGAGGCATTTGTGTTTCTCAAGTATATACATCTGGTTTTGCAATAGTTTCAAAGTGAATCTCTAAGGTTGATACATATCGCAAAGAATTAAATAAGCAGTCCTTTTTATGCCGCCTTTCAAGAAAATGAGGGTATTTTGTTTTGTATGTGTCGGTTGGTTGGTATGTTGGTCGGGCGGAAAGTCAGTCAGTAGACCAAACCTTGTCTGGAGCAAAACTTGAAAAATGTTGAAAGGTAGAGACACGAAACTTCATAGGTGGATAGATCTCATCATGGAGAGGTGCAATACACATGAATCTTTACTCTGCCGATCATATTTTTTTGAGTTATTGCCTTTTGTCAATTTTCGTACTTGATATTTGTCTGGAGCATAACTCAAAAAGCATGTAAGGTAGAATCATGAATTTTTTTAGGTGGATAGATCTTATTATGCAGATACAGTGCACAAGAAATGTAACTCTGCCGATCATATTTATGTATTATTTTCATACTTGATAAAATACTTTCACTGGACTGCTTCTATTGTTAAATGTAGGTTCTAGAGGGGGGCATATATGGTTTACAAACATCTCTTGTTCATATCTACTTCCGTTCAAATATTGTTGTTGAAATAAAACATTTACATGTTAGTGTGGTTTTGTTTGATTTTGTTTTCATTTCTTGTGCAGCAATACCTTATTTTAGCCTTTCATAGACCAGCCCAGTTTCAAAGAAGTGATATTGGACTGCTTCGGAAATAAAGAGACAAAAGAAGAAAATTCTTATTTTCAGCATTTTTAGGTCACCTGACCGAAGGTCATGGTGACCTATTGCGACCGTGTTTCGTCCGTCGTCGTCCGTCGTGCGCCGTGCGTTAACTTTTAACATTTTCGACTTCTTCTTGAGAACCATTGGACGGATTGCAACCAAACTTGGCAGGGAGCATCCCCATGGGAAGCCGCTTCAGATTTGTACGAATCATGGAGTTATCTCCCTTTGGGGCCCCATAAGGGGCCAAAAAGGGGTTAAATAGGGTACATCTTAAAAAATCTTCTTCTCATGAACCGGTTGTTGGATTTGATTCACATTTGATATTTAGAGTCTTTAGGGCAAGGACAACAAAGTTTGTACAAGAGAAAAAAATCCGTCCAGAAATGGCCGTGCTGGGGATGGGGGATGGGAAGGGGGGGTCGCGTTATTAGTTAACTTAACATTTTCGACTTCTTATTAAGAACCATTGGACAGATTTCAACCAAACTTGGCAGGAAGCATCCTAATAGGAAGCCTCTTCAGATTTTGTACAAATCATGGAGTTATCTCCTTTTTGGGGTCCCATAAAGGGCCAAAAAGGGGGTAAATTGGGTACATCTTAAAAAATATTCTACTCATGAACCGGCTGTTGCATTGGATACATATTTGGAAGTTAAAGTCTTTAGGGCAAGGACTACAAAGTTTTGTACAAGAGAAAAAAATCTGTCAATAAATGGTCGTGCTGCGGATGGGGGATGGGAGTGGTTCGCGTTATTTCTTAACTGAACATTTTCTACTTCTTTTTGAGAACCATTGGACAGATTTCTACCAGACTTGGCAGGAAGCATCCCAATGGGAAGCCGCTTCAGATTTTTACAAATCATGGAGTTATCTCCCTTTGGGGCCCCAAAAGGGGGTAAATAGGGTACATGTTAAGAAATGTTCTATTGTTGGATTGAATTCACATTTGGTATTTGAGTCTTTAAATAAGTTTATACAAGCAAAAAAATAGACTGTCAAGAAATGGTGGTGCTGGGGGGGGGGGGGGGTGCTTTTAGTTAACTTTTAACATTTTCCTTAAATGTTTCTGCTCATTTGATTCAGGTGACCGATAAGGCCCTCTGGGCCTCTTGTCTCCTATTGTCCGAGTATTTTCTGCACTATATTAGTTAAAGTATTGTACATAGATTTGATTTTCATATATACTAAGCAAAACAATTGAAGGATATTAAAATTCTACAGCCATTTTAGAAACTTTGATTAGATATGATATAAAAACCAAATGATTTTTATTATCACATACATTCGCTCTCATATTTTATACTGCCATATCGAGTTATGCCTCACTGGTCATGCCAAAATGGGACAATTTACAACACAGGGGTCAACTACAAAACTTACCGTGTTATTTACGTGCCGTTTTTTCACATAAATGCGTACTCTGAGTTGCTTCATTGAGTAAATTAAAACGTACTTGCCTATAATCAATTCATTAAAAAGGATTAAACGTTAATGGCTGACAGATCTGCAGCGCTGGCAGGCCGTTGGTCAATTGAACGTATGGGAACGTCAGGTTGACGTCGCTCGTAAATTTTGAATTTTGCAATGTGTATTCAGTCGATTACACAAACGGTATCACTGGACAGTCGTAATTATAAAACGGCCTGACAGGGGACGTAAGTAAACGACGTCTTTGGCTAATGACAGTTACATGTTCAAGAACTCGTTACATTCTAGGACTCCAAAGCTTTCTAAAATTACTCCAGAGTCTAACAGATGTGCGAGGGATAAACCTTAGAATTCAGTCTGTGATAAACGTATTAAATAATCATGGGCATTAACGACAGTAGGTCGTTGACAGCTAACGCTTTGACAAGACGACACTGACGCATGGACCAGAACCCATTTGAGATGGAACTAGCAGCACCAGAGTACAATGCTCATCACCAACCAAAGTTGGTTTCGGCGTCGCATGTTGACAGCAGAATTCGTGTTTTTTTCTCGATATAAGGATGAGAGTTAACACGAATACAATATACCCACATGTGACGCATATGGTGACGTGAGCGTTATGGAGTTGACGGGAATCTTACGTTATCTAGAGACAAACCGTTTAGTGCTAAATGACACTGACTGACCAACAGTACACTAACCAAGTGATTGACTCACATCCTGTAACTTTTAAACAAAAAAATGGAGATGAACAAGCGTGCATTGATGCCAACGTAAACTTATTCGGTGCCGTTATTGTAAAACACCATCTTAAAAAGATTTGGTTTCAATCCAATGATTTGCCACCCTGTTCACAGAACCTTTATCTAATCGAGCATGATTGAAACACGTTGGGTAGACGTCTACGTCACCGACAACAACAATCGACCAACCCGGCTTATTTCAACATGGACGTATTCGGAAATGGAATACTGTACCGCAACATGTTGTAATTAAATCTGCGATGAATTTGCGAGGTACTTGTAAGGCTTGGGTCGAGTTCCAGGGTGAAAATATCCGCTATTCATGACGTGTGACTTTACGGTTGTAGGGTACTGGCGTTTGACCGGATATTGTAGGGAAACCGGAAACGATTGCTCTGCTTTATGTTTTTGATTTTCAAGATTAGAAATTGATATGAAGTTATTTGTAAATTTTTGTTCTAACATATGCCTTTGTTAATTTTTACAATTAGTGCAATTCGAATATCCTTCAATTGTTTTGCTTAGTATACATAGCTACATTTTTTTGTCTGCAGCTGCTTTCATAGTGCAATGTAAAAAAGTATGTTTGGGAAAAGGTTAAGGGTTTCTATTTAATCTAACCTCTTAGGTTTCAAAACCAGGGCTAGGAAAGATTAGAGGGTTGACTTGACCCATTTCTGCACAGAGACACCTTTTGACACAACCTAGAGAAAAATACTTGGCCATACATTGTGGAATATGAAAAAATGCTCATTACAAGCAATGTCTACATTATCCACAATGTTTCCTTACCCAAACTACAAAGATATTTGAAATTGCATCAATCTGATATTGTTGTTTGCAACATCTTTGAATTTTGACTAGTTCCATTTTGATATCTGGTAGAGGGATAAAGAGCTTTTTGTGGATCAAGATCAGCCTATGCAGTGATTCTAATCTTGGACTCAACCCTTTCCCACACATTGACACTTTTGGGCAGCCCACAAAATAAAGGCTTTTGAAAACATTGTGGAAAATGAAGAAATTGCTTGTCACAAGCAATTTCTTCATTTTCCACAATGTTTTCTACCAAGAAAGACCAAAAAATGTTAAATTTTGTTCAATGGAAATTGTCTTCTGCAACACCTATGAGTTTGAACTAGGCTAAAATTTTGTTGTTTGGTAATGGGTTAATTGCCTGAAGACCAGCATGCCTTGTACAGTAGAAAGTAACGGGAGTTACAGGTTCGATTTCCCAAAACCTCAGGCCTTGGCCATAGCGCAGTTGGTAGCGCATCTGCCTTTCATTCGAGAGGTCCCGTGTTCAATCCACGGCAAATATAATTATTTCATTTCAAAGTACATTTTCTTGCACCAAACTTCTAGACTTTGCTGTCAGGCTCGTATCTAGGCGGATGCCAGCAAGCCCAGACTCCAACATAATTATTTTTTCAAGTGTGCCCAGTGGTCTTTTCAAATAAATTATGAAAACCAGACCCCTAGATGCCCCGGAAACCTCTCAACAATGTTTTTTACTCTACCAGAGTCAAAGATGTAACAAACAACAATTTAAAGTAAATGTTAATTTTACATTTCTGGTCTCACTGCATAGAAAACATTGTGGGAAATGAAGAAATTGCTTGTCACAAGCAATTTCTTCATTTTCCACAATATTTTCCAGAGCTTTCTTGTTTTTCTGCGTCAAAATGTGTCAAATGGACTCGACAATATCCAATATGAGAGAATTCCTGGCTACGCCCCTGTCTGTTGTATGGATCTATAGAATCAAGACTGCTATCACTCACATCTGTCGTGGAAAGAGACCAAAGACCTTTTTTTAATTGGTTTGTTTGTTTGTTGGTCTGTCTCAAAAACTTTGTCCGGACAACTCCTCCTACACTTGTTGACCGATTTAGTTCATACTTGGCACAAGTGTTCATTGTGACCTGTGCAAGAGGCAAATTTCACGGAAATCGGACCAATACTTTTTGAGTCATGGCCCCTGATTTGACCCAAAAATGCTTGTCCGGCCAACTTCTCCTACAGTTAATGTCCGATTTGCTTCATACTTGGCACAGGTGTGCATTGTGACCTGTAGATGTGCAAGGCACAAATTTCACGAAAATCGGACCGACACTTTCTGAGTTATGGCCTCTGATTTGACCAAAAAATGCTTGTCCGGATATCTCCTCCTACACTTGTGGACCGATTTAGTTCATACTTGGCACAAGTGTTCATTGTGACCTGTAGATGTGCAAGACGCAAATTTCACGGAAATCGGACCAATAATTTTTGAGTTATGGCCCCCGATTTGACCCAAAAATGCTTGTCAGGCCAACTCCTCCTATAGTTACTGTCCGATTTGCCTCATACTTGGCACATGTGTGCATTACGACCTGTAGATGTGCAAGACGCACATTTCACGAAAATCAGACCATTACTTTTTGAGTTATGGCCCCTGAATTGACCCAAAAGTGTTTGTCCGGATAACTCCTCCTACACTTACTGTCCGATTTGCTTCATACTTGGCATAGGTGTGCATTAGGATCTGTAAATGTGCATGACGCAAATTTCATGGAAATTTGACCATTACTCTCTCAGTTTTGGCCTTTGATTTTACCAAAAATGCTTGTCAGGACAACTCCTCCATTAGTTACTGTCTGATTTGCTTCATACTTGGCACAGGTGTGCATTAACTTCTGTAGGTGTGCAAGACGCACATTTCATGAAAATCGGACCCACACTTTCTGAGTTATGGCCCCTGATTTGACAAAAATGCTTGTCCGGACAATTCCTCCTACAGTTACTGAACAATTTGTTTCATACTTGGCACAGGTATGCATTAGGACCTGTATATATGCAAGATGCAAAATTCATGGAAATCAGACCGATACTTTCTGAGTTATGGCCCCTGATTGGACCAAATTTCAAGAAAATCGGATTGACAATTTCTGAGTATGGCTCCTGATTCAACAAAAACGCTTGTCCGAACAAAGGTGGTGGCGGGGGTATTTTTATCACCTTCAGTGATAGATTTCTAGTTTTTGCCCGAGTTATGCCCCCCTTAAAACTTAGTCTTTGGGAGGGGCGGCATATATAGTGACCATTGCACTCTTGTTCAAGTCCTCGGTTTTTATGTCCCTGAGGGAAAAGGTTTGGGAACACATTTGACAAGAGAGGATAAATCTTATGATCAGCCTTTGCTGCTTTTGTCTCGTTAATTTCTGATCTAAATTCATTGTACCCAAATCCTATCCTTCTTAACCCTTCCCATGCTGTTCACATAATATGCCTATTGAAACTAGAGCTTTGGCAGGCAGTATAGACTAAGATCAGCCTGCACAGACATGCAGTCTGATCTTGGCCTACAATGCCTTCTTTCATCTACATTAATGTTGCAAAAACTTGAGATAAATTTATTGCAATGTTAAATTAAGTCAAGATTAGTTTAAATTGAAGGAAGTTGCAGGCTGGTCAAGATCAATATTTTTTATACCTTTTAGCCCGCATGATCATGAACTGCTCAAGATGAGCTACTGTGGTCACTCACCATCTGTCATCGGTCCGTCATCTGTTCATCTGTCTGTTCAAATTTTGGTGATAACACTCTAGCATCCATAGTTTGCCATTCTTGATCAAAATTGGTCCCAGTCCTGACTAGCAAACCATCAGTGTTATTGCAAAACTTTTAATTAACCCTTTTCCAAATGTCAAAATTTTAGGGTGATCCACTTCAAAAACTGCCACAAATGACTGTTATTTAAGATAGGATTTGAGTGAAATATGGCATAGAAAATATTGAGACAAAAGGAGAAACTGCTGGTTATCAGCAGTTTCTTCTTTTGTTTCAATATTTTCCCAAGCCCTTTCTATTAGGGACATCAAAACCAGGTCTTGTTTGGGAAAGGGTTAAACTGGAGTTACAAGGTTTTACAATTACACGATGAAATATTGATTAATTTAAGCTAACCCGAGCACAAAGTGCTTTGGGTGAGATATTTAGATTGATCAATGTCTGTCGTCTTTCTGTCCGTCCACAATTACAAAAAATCTTTTCCTAACATACTAGACAGAATTGGATGAAATTCCATAGACAAGATCCTTGGGTCAGCCTTTTTCAAAATGCTTGAAAGAATCTAAATTGATGTCAGAATGCGGTCAAAGAGAAGGTCACTAAGTCAAACCTTATTTTTGCTCTAGGAGTCACAATTTACTGTTGTCTCAATGTTTTCCAATGGGATAAAACCAGTCTGGTCTTGTATGAGAAAATGTTTAACCTTTTCCCAAACAGCAAAATTTTTGAGTGATCCATTTCAAAAACTGCTACAGGCGACAAAATGAAAGATAATTAAGTTTAGATTTATGCGCAATATGTTAAAGAAAACATTGAGGCAAAAGGAGAAAATGCTGATCATCAGCATTTTCTTCTTTTAGCTCAATGTTTTCCCAAGGCTTATTAATCAGGGACGTCGAAACCAGGTCTTGCTTGGAAAAGGGTTAAACTTCTGGAGACTATATAATGACAATAATACACAAAATTTTTTCTCATGTAAAATTTATTATAAAGCTTCATAGACAGAAAAATCATCAAAAAAATAATGAAATCTATAAATAAATGAAATAAATATACCATGGTACAACAAAATGTAAAAATGTAAAAGGCACTAGATCTCTATGTAAAAAAATTATCACAGAAAAAAATGGAAAATAATGCACTATTAATTATAAAGCCTAATTATGTTTCAGAGTTTTCCCTTGACTTTTTCTAGAGGGGGTCATTATGTCCCCTTGGTCTTCAAATTAGGGGGTCATACCTATTGTAACCTTGTTTCTTCATGTCCCAGCTTATAATTTTTAGAGGGTCATTTGAGTTTAAAATGCGCTAAAACGCACAATTTTGTGCACCAGGGAAAACCCTGATGTTTTATTCTTTGGTCTGTTTATCCATGCAGGGGCATCAAAATTGTCTCCACTTACAACAATAATGCACTTTCTCATACACCTTTAAACTCTTTTCCAAACAACAAAATTTTAAAAGCTTCTATTTGAAAGCTTCTACAGACGACAGAAGGGAAGGTGATAAATGAAGACATTGTACCTATCATTGCCTAGAAAACATTGAGACAAAAGGAGAAAATGCTGGTTATCAGCATTTTCTTCTTTTGCCTCGATGTTTTCCAAAGCCCTATCTTTGGGTTTCTAGACTAGGCAAGTAGTGTCATGAAAATCATGAACTGCTTGTGAGAGGGTAAGGCCTTATTTCATGCATCAGGTTGCATTTTGGCTTCTCATTGGCCCATACATTCCGTGCGAGTACTGGTGTATAATTCCCAGGAAGCAGAATTGAGAAGGAATTTTAAAATAAGCTACTTAAGCTTTCGTCCCAATGGATGTAAAATAAATAAGTTTAACTCTTTCCCAAACAGCAAAATTTTAGGGTTGTCCTATTCAAAACCTGTAAACAACCAAATCCATGTCGAAAAAGATTGGATTTGTGTACAATATAGCCCAGAAAATATTGAGGCAAAAGGAGAAAATTATCAGCATTTTCTTCTTTTGCCTCAATGATCTCTTGAGCCGTTTCTATTAGGGACTTCAAAACCCGGTCTTGTTTAGGAAAGGGTTAAGCTGATAAAGTCCTGGGATTTTTTTTTTTTTTTTTTTTTGGGGGGGGGGGGGGATGATTCACGTCTATTCTTCTTTTGCTTGTTCTTCTATAACTGTTGAAGTTTCATCATTATTGCTGTTTGTCGGTGGTTGGTTTTGAGACTCTTCAATGCTGTCTAGAACGTCAAGTATTTTCTGAGCCTGAAAGGGATAACAAACGAGTAATATAATTTACCAATCAAATGAGGTTTGTTGCCTTGTTCATACCCCCCTCACACATACCTCGCGATCTTACTGCGTCCTTACTGCGACCTTGCTACGACACAGGACGCAGCACAGTCGCCATGGACGCAACAGGGACGCAGCGAGGTCGTAGTAAGGACCCCAAGGACGCACAAGGACGAACAAGGTCGCAGACCATCGGCGACTATTTTGAACATGCACAAAACAGTCGCAGAACCTCTGCGTTCTTACTGCGTGCTGGTTAGATCGTCGTGGGATCTCAGTGGAGTCGCCATAGTTGCAGCAGCATCGTAGTAAGGACGTAATTAGAACGCAATAGACGTTGTAAATTCGCACTAAGGTCGCCGTAGAGTCGCCGGTGAAATTACAAGAAAATTGCTCATTTCACACTATGTTTTCTACCAAGAAAGAGTCGCCGATGAAATTACAAGAAAATTGCTCATTTCACACTATGTTTTCTACGAAGAAAGACAAAAATGTAATAATTCATTCACCTGAAAATGACGTCTGCAAAAATCTTTGAATTTGGATCAGTATACAATTTTGCCTTTTGCCAACTTCATTGATATCTTTTATCTGAATCGGCGACTGGGTAGCACCTTAGAGGCCCCTGCTCGTTTGCCTCGTCCGCCTCTCATCTTTAGAATTATGTTGATGATTTAACTTAAAACAAATTAAATATACGTATTCACTCGTTGAAGGCCAGACTCAGAATGAAATTTACTGGAAAAAAGTATTTTTTTCATAGACGTAGCAAGGACGTAGTAGGGTTGTCTTGCAGTCGCAGAACAGTCGCCGGACAAACGCAATAGTCACCGTAGAGTAGCCGTAAGAACGCAGAGGACGTACCACAGTCGCAGCTGGATCGCCGATGATCGCCGTGGGGTCGCCACAGGGACGCAATACAGTCGCAGTGAAAACGTCATGGACGTAGAAGGGTCGTATTGAGGACGTAGAAAAAACGTACAGAACACAAGACTGCGGAGCCCCGGACCGTCGGCGAGAGAAATTTGGAAATCAGAAAGAAAACCAAATGATTTTCGAAAGAAAAATGCTATTTTACTAGTTTTCAGGTCGCAGTAAGGTCGCGAGCTATGTGTGAGGGGGGTATCAACAGTTTTTTGGTAAAATTGTAAATTGTAGAGGCTGGTGCAACCAACCATGTGTTTGTAATTCTAACCCTTTCCCATATAATGATACATTTAGATGCCCAACAAGAACAAGGCTTTCGGAAACATTGTGGTAAATGAAGAAATTGCTTAAAAGCAATTTCTCCATTTCTCACAATGTTTTCATGTTCTTTTTTTGCTTGTTCTTCTGTAACCGGTGTTGAAGTTTCATCATTTTTGTTGTTTGTCTGTGGTTCGTTTTTAGACTCTTCAATACTGTCTAGAACGTCAAGTATTTTCTGGGCCTGAAAGGATTATAAAGGGGTAATTAAATTGACTTAATAAATGTGGTTTAATGCCTAGTTTTATAATTAATTGGTAATAATATGGCGAATGGTGACCTAACCATGGGTTTCTCATTTCGAGTATGAACAGCTAGAAAGCAAAAGCTGTCCCCCAATAATCTATCAGGCCTATCAGCAACTTGTCATGAAAAACTTAAAGGTCATGCATCTAACTAAAAGGTCTTGGCAGGAGGTATGTGTGAAATATCAAGTTTTTTTCACTATAAATGCATAATAGTGCCAGGTTAAAGCTTTTGAAAAGAAGGTGAAAAGCTTGATGTCATGATCCCAAATGAAAGGTCATGGCAGGAGGTTTCCATGTGTAAAATACCCAGGCTCTATCTCTATTAGTGCATAAGATATAAGCCAGGTAAAAGTTTTTTGAAAGTGGTCCCAAACGAAAGGGATTTTAAACCAGGGCTTGTTTGGGAAAGGGTTAAGTATAGGAAAATATACAAGTCACCTTAGTTTGTATCTCCTTGTTTACTTTTCTCTAACATCATTTTTGTATAATGTCTATAGTGCAGAAAATATTGAGGCAACAGAAGAAAATGCTGGTTATCAGCATTTTCTTCTTTTGCCTCAATGTTTTCCCAATTCATTTTTAGGAACCTCAAAATTAGGTCTTGTCTGCAAAGGGGTTAAGGAAGTCAAACAAGGGCTTGTTTGGGAAATGATTAAGAATCTAGACTTTCATAACTCACCTTAGTCTGTATTTCCTCATTTTCACTTTTCTCTAACAACAGTTTTGCGTAATGTCTGGCTTTGTCATACTGGGAAGCGAGAGCTGCGGTCTCGGCCGTAAACAACACAAGACCGTGGTTATTTGGCGCTCGATCAGCACATTCTATGGTGTAAGGTAGAGCAAGATCAGCCCTGCTTTGATGTCTGTGAATTTTTGCTAGTGCTAAACACATTTCCTGCAATACAATAAAGTTCTGTTTTTAGTCATTCAACCTTTTTTCAAGCAAGACCTGGCCCCCCTGCCTTTATCAAGATTGCTTTTGTCATCTGTCGCAGCTTTCAAATCAGAACAGCAAAAGAATTTGTTGATTGATAAAGGTTTAAAAAATACATTATAAAGTTTGAATAATAGTGCCACAATTGACATTTTTTGCATTATGTTCTCTTTTTCTGTGAGGCAGTGTAACATGCTGATAATATGCACAAGAGAAGGCAACTTATTAGGTACATTATGCAAAAAATTCATCTCAACCCATTTCCTCACTTTGACACATTTCAAAGCTTGCTCTAAAATAAGCCCTGGTTTAACAAACAGTGAACTCTGTAGAAATCATGGAAAGAAAAGAAGAACATGCTGAATACCAGCATTTTCTTGTTTTCTCTCCATCCTTTTTACAACACAAACAAATGTTAACCTTGTTCATGCTGATCAAGGAATAATACGGTTGATTTTGCACGCAGAATAGAGCAAGACAAGCCTGAATATATGTAATGTGAAGTCTAGGCTTATTCTATACGGCTTCTTTAACCCTTTCCCAAACAAGACCTGGTTTTGACGTCCCCAATAGAAAAGGCTTGGGAAAACATTGAAACAAAAGAAGAAACTGCTGATAACCAGCAGTTTCTCCTTTTGTCTTAATATTTTCTGTGTCATATTTTACACAAATTCCATCATTTATAACTTCCATTTTGTCATTTGTGGTAGTTTTTAAATAGGACCACCCCAAAAAATTGCTGTTTGGGAAAGGGTTAATCTAGCATAGCAAGGACTAATTTTGCCGTTTTATAAGACATACCAGACCTCCAGGATATTTCTTGAGGCCTTCTTCCAAACTTCTCTGCTGGAACTGTAAATCTACAGGCCCGCCAGAGTTACACCAAGTCTCACACAGGTAGTAGGTTGAGGCCTTTATCTCCTCGTGTGTGTCGTGAAGTCTGTTCAGACACGAAGCAAGTCCATCTAAATCACCTGTTGGTACTAAATATGTCTTTACGTAGTAGCCAAGTATGTCTATTCTTGTAGGATTACTGTAAATAGACATTGATTTATGATTAGTTTTGACAGTAACACTTTCTCTAACCTTTACAAGACTGGTTTTGATGTCCCGAGTTGTCCGCAAACAACTTAGCTTGTCTATACTGGAGCTTGTCACAAAAACAGCTTAACTCAAAGGTCATGAGGTCAAAGGTCATGGTTCTAAATGAAAGACCTTACCAGGAGGTATGTATGAATGAAATATAAATGCTCTATCTCTAATAGTGCCTAAGATATAGACTAGGCCAGGTTAAAGTTATTCAAAAGTAGGTCAAACTCCAAGGTCAAGGTCAAAATTCCAAATGAAAGGTCTTGGTAGGAAGTATCCATGTGTGAAATATCAAGGGTGTATCTCTAATAGTACCTTAGATATAAAGTGCCTGAGTTAAAGTTTTTGAAAACGCCACACTGATGCCGACACTAGGGCTGGGACATTAGCTCCCCGACATAAAGTCCGAGCTCACTAAAAAGGCTTAGAAAAACATCGAGGCAAATGAAGAAAAAGTAGGTTATCAGCATTTTCTTATTTTGCATCAATATTTTTTTTGCCATTGTGTGCTCAAATCCTATTTTTATCAATATCAATTTTTGTCGTCTGCATCATCTTTTTAAATAAGAGTAGAAGGTCTAGTTCCAAATCATGTCTTTAATAAAAGATTTAGTACCTAAGACTCACTGTATTTTACAGTCCTTTCTTTTCTGTATTTCACAAGAGTTTTCCATACTTAAAATGTTACCTTTTGAAATGTTATTCTTTGTAATTATTTGGGAAATGATTAAAAGCACATACTTACTTTTCCACAATATATTTTACAGTCATTTCTTCAGGCACATCTTTTCTGTATTCCTCAGAAAGATTCTGGACAGCCATGTCGAGGAACACATAAACCTGCAAGTCGTCTTTACACACAGTGCTCAGTAAAGCTTTAGCCACAGTGAAAGCTCTATCATAGTTTACACCTTCCCTAACATAGTACACCAACATCTCTCTATATAGTGAAGCAAGACACTGCTCCATACTGTTATCTTCTAGTCTACATTTTACTGTAAAAGAAACATTTTATTGTAAAAGAAACATTTTACTGTAAAAGAACCATTATCAACCTTTCCAATAATGTTTTCCAAAGTTTTTAGCCACCATGAAAGCTTGATCATAGTTTACACCTTCCCTAACATAATACACCAGCATCTCTCTATATAGTGAAGCAATACACTGGTCCATACTGTTATCTTGTAGTCTACATTTTACTGTAAATAGAAACATTTTATTTTTACTATAAAAGAAACATTTTACTGTGAAAGAATCATTTTACTGTAAAAGAAACATTTCAATTCTTTCCTAAACAGCAAAATTTTACACTATTTGTATGAACAGTATTCAAAGATGTTGCAGGCAAGAATTCAAGTAAATCAAATTTAACATTTTTTGGTCTTTTAGGGAGGAAAACATTGTGGAAAATGTCACAAGCAATTTCTATATTTTCGACAATGTTTTGCAAAGTTGATATTTTGTTGGAAGTCAAAAAGAGATATTGGATCAGAATGCTGGTAATGGGCCAGATGAGATTATTTTTTTTTATCTGTTCCCAACAAAACATTTTCGTGTGGTCTAAATCATAAGGAATTGGAAAATACGAAATTTAGATCACTAAATAGCTTAAAATCTTCATTTTTTAAAATGCACAAAGAAAGAGGCATTACTAATAGAGCAATTTAAATGACATGACTTATTTTCACCCATTTCCAAACAAAATATTTTAGGGTGGTCCAAACAAAGGAGCAGAAGAAAAGAAAATTTATGTCCAGAATATTTTTGCAATCTGGTAATTGGTTATGGTATTCCATACATCATTAGACACCAAACACTTCGTACAACTTCCGGGTCATCCATGGCAATGGAAATTAGCAATGGTATACCCTTGTCAATTTACGGGTATCATCCATGGCAATAGAAATTGACATGGGATACCCTCGTCAATATCCATTGCCACAGATGTTGCGTGAAGTTGCAAGAATTGTTTGGTATCTAACGACGAATGGAATACCATAGCCCATTACCAAATGGCACAATTTTGGACTGTTCCAATTTGAAAGGTGTTGCAGACAACAATTTTAAGTGAACTAGAATATCACTGAAAGTGATCATACCCCCCAAAAGCGCAGTTTTTGTGCATTTTGAGAAGTTTATTTCATTTGAACTGCGAGCTGCATGATTAATTGGGAAATAGAGCTAACAAAAATCCACAGACCAAACAACACATGTAAATGTTGCAAAAAATACCAATTTTCAACAAAAAGACATAACTCATTTAACAATCCCCAAGCTTGCCCTGCCATGCCCATATTTTTCAATAAACCAAAAATTCACAACCATGTATTGAAGACAGTCAATCAAGAAACATTCCTGTAAGATTTGGTTCAAATTGCTTTTTTACAGAATTTTCTCATGATTTCGTTAAGTCTGATAAGCCCTGTCCTGCCATTACCACATTTTTTGCAAATCAAAATTCACTAGCACATTTTGAAAAGAGTCACCCAAGGAACATTCCTGCCAAGTTCGGTAAGAATTGGCTCAGTGGTTAAGGAGGAGAAGATTTTTGAAGAATTATCTGAAGATTTCTCGAAGTCGGCTAAGCCCCGTCCTGCCACGCGCACATTTTTGTTTTGTGGAATGCAACATTAACCCACATTCCAACACAAGATGTCAGCTTAAACTGGGAGACCGAGTAGAAGGACATATTGATAATGTTGATGTTAAGTTGAAAAGAATAGGGCTTGTGTTACATAGACTGGTGTAGAAAGCTGTAGTTAGGTGAACCTGCAGCTGCAATATTACTCAGCCCATCCCCAATCAGTGATAACTTTTGATGCTATACAAAAATAAGGCTTTGGAAAACATTATGGAAAATGAAGAAATTGCTTGTGACAAGCAATTTCTTCATTTCCCACAATGTTTTCTAAACAAAAACACCAAAAAAAATGTCAAATTCTATGCACTTGAAATTGTCATCTGCAGCATCTTTGAATTTGGACATCTCTAAAATTGTTGTCAGGGTAATGGGCTAAATATTGTGGAATGCAACATTAACCCCCATTCTAACATGAGATGTCAGCTTAAATTGGGAGATAGGGTAGAAGGACATATTGATAATGTGGATGTTAAGTTGAAGAGAATAGGGCTTGTGTTACATAGACTGGTGTAGAAAACAATAGTTAGGTGAACCAGTTGATGCAATATATATGAGAAATTGTTTAACATAGCATTTAATCTCATTCTAACATGAGATGTCAGCTTAAACTGGGAGACCGAGTAGAAGGTCATATTGATAATGTGGATATAAAGTTGAAGAGAATAGGGCTTGTGTTACATAGACTGGTGTAGAAAACAGTAGTTAGGTGAACCAGTTGATGCAATATATAGGAGAAATTGTTTAACATAGCATTTAATCTCATTCTAACATGAGATGTCAGCTTAAATTGGGAGACCGAGTAGAAGGTCATATTGATAATGTGGATGTTAAGTTGAAGAGAATCGGGCTTGTGTTACATAGACTGGTGTAGAAAACAATAGTTAGGTGAACCAGTTGATGCAATATAGAGGAAAGATAGTTGAACATGGCATTTAATCTCATTCTAACACAAGATGTCAGCTGAAACTGGGAGATAGAGCAGAAGGACATATTGATAATGTTGATATAAAGTTGAAGAGAATAGGGCTTGTGTAGAAAGCTGTAGTTAGTTGAACCAGCAGCTGCAATATAACTTAGTCCACCCCCAATCAGTGATAACTTTTGATGCTATACAAAATTAAGGTTTTGGAAAACATTATGGAAAATGAAGAAATTGCTTGTGACAAACAATTTCTTCATTTCCCACAATTTTTATGCTCCCCGAAGGGAGAGCATATAGTCGCCGCTTCGTCTGTCCGTCCGTCCGTCCGTCATTCCGTCCGTCCGTCCGTCCGTCCGTCCGAAGCGATTTCTCTATAACCCTTGGGCCAAATCAAATGAAACTTACCATGTGAACTCCCTATGACATAATGCCGATGTACTTTTCCCAGTTTTTGGATTTGAGGCCCCGTCATGGGAAAAGGGGACTTAAGGTCAAATACACTTTTTCTCTAATTTCTCATAGTCTAATGGTCAGAATTTGATGAAATTTCATATTTGAGTAGCAAATCAGATGCCCTTGACAATAAATTACTTGAAATCTGCGTATAAAAAGTATGTCATGGAAAAAGGGGGCTTATCGTTTGTTAGCTTAATCTTAGCTCTGTATGGCATACATTTATTGTGACAAAGCCTTATTCGGGGAGCATTGTCCGTCTCTGACGGCTCTTGTTTCTAAACAAAAATACCAAAAAATGTCAAATTCTTTGCACTTGAAATTGTCATCTGCAGCATCTTTGAATTTGGACATCTCTAAAATTGTTGTCAGGGTAATGGGCTAAATATTGTGGAATGCAGCATTAACCCTCATTCTAACATGAGATGTCAGCTTAAACTGGGAGATAGAGCAGAAGGACATATTTACAATGTTGATGTTGAGTTGAAGAGAATAGGGCTTGTGTTACATAGACTGGTGTAGAAAACAATTATAGTTAGGTGAACCAGCAGCTGCAATATTATTTAGCCCATTTCCCAAACAGTGATGCCTTTTGACACCGTACAAAATTAAGGCTTTGGAAAACATAATGGAAAATGAAGAAATTGCTTGTGACAAGCAATTTCTTCATTTCCCACAATGTTTTCTAAACAAAAATACCAAAAAATGTCAAATTCTATGCACTTGAAATTGTCATCTGCAGCATCTTTGAATTTGGACATCTCTAAAACAATATCTATCAATAGATGTCGCCACCTGTCGATTACCATCTATCTCTGGTGGGCATTCTGGGTTAACTACTTTCAAGATGTCAGCGCCCATAAAATGCATACACGTGGTACTTCCTCATGACTTCCTGTCACGCGGCATATTTGCTTCATATGCTTGCATAGAGTAAAATGAATAATCTAATTTGAATTAATTATTTTATTAGATGAAATTGAGACGAAAATCAAACTTTATTTTGTTGCAAATGTATTTGTAGTTGCAATTTTCTGCTTGCTACTTTTTGGCGACAGGATCTGAGTTTTGCGCACCGCGTAGTGATTTTTATCCAAAAATGGATAAAGTGATGCGTCAAATTAGTCAGTCCAAAAATAAAAAAAAAATAGACTGGAAATATTGTAGACTGGCTGCTTAGTCAATGATCTCTAAAATTGTTGTCAGGGTAATGGGCTAAATACTGTGGAATGCAACATTCACCCTCATTCAAACATGAGATGTCAGCTTAAATTGGAAGACCGAGTAGGACATATTGATAATGTTGATGTTTAAGTTGAAGAGAATAGGGCTTGTGTCACATAGACTGGTGTAGAAAACAATAGTTAGGTGAACCAGTTGATGCAATATAGAGGAGAAATTGTTTAACATAGCATTAAATCTCATTCTAACATGAGATGTCAGCTTAAATTGGGAGAGAGAGTAGGACATATTGATAATGTGGATGTTAAGTTGAAAAGAATAGGGCTTGTGTTACATAGACTGGTGTAGAAAACAATAGTTAGGTGTACCAGCAGCTGCAATATAACTTGGCCCATTTCCCAATCAGTGATGCCTTTTGGTGCTATACAAAGTTAAAGCTTTGGAAAACCTTATGGAAAATGAAGAAATTGCTTGTGACAAGCAATTTCTTCATTTCCCACAATGTTTTCTAAACAAACAAAAAAAAAAAATATGCATTTGAAATTGTCATCTGCAACATCTTTGAATTTGGACATCTCTAAAATTGTTGTCAGGGTAATGGGCTAAATATTGTGGAATGCAACATTAACCCTTATTCTAACACAAGATGTCAGCTTAAATTGGGAGACCGAGTAGAAGGACATATTGATAATGTGGATGTTAAGTTGAAGAGAATAGGGCTTGTGTTACATAGACTGGTGTAGAAAACAAATTACTCCTCTATGCTAGTCAGGGTAAACCATACTACATGTGTGATGTGTTCTCCCCAGCTTAATCCATTGGCACATAATCACGCCTTTTGAGACCTTAAGAGATAAAGGTTTTGGAAAACATTGTGGAAAATGAAGAAACTGCTTGTGACAAGCAATTTCTTCATTTCCCACAATGTTTTCTCCCCCAAAAGACCAAAATATTTCTAAGTTATTCCCTTGAAACTGTCGTCTGCAGCATCTTTGAATTTTGACCAGTCTAAAAAAAAATGCTGTCTGGTAATGGGTTAAGCTGTAGTGGGCCCACTATGCCTTCAAGTGAATAAACAAGCATATTTCTTCATTTCCCACAATGTTTTCTACCCAGAGAGACCAACTCACTTGAAATAGCCATTTGATTGAAAGTGCTTATAGCAATACAAACAATCCGGACAAAATCTGGTTAGTACATGAATACCAATACAAAGTTATGTCATGAATCGCCAGAATTTCGTTATTAGCTGCGGGGATGCAGATTACCATAAATGATCGAAATAAGAATAAAAATTGAGATTTTGCTGGTACTCATTTGAATAATTTTGACAAGATGATTAAAATCAAATACCTGCAACAAGAGATTTCATGGCTTTGTCTTTAGAGATTATCAAATACATATCTTTTTTTGTTAATTTATTGCATTTTTTGTGCAACTATTTGTAGAATAGGGGATCTATTCGTTAACAATCACTTGATTGGTCACTCTTTGCTGTCCTCTGACATTGTTTTTGCCATGTCCGTTCGTCCTTCTGTCCGTCCGACCGTCCGTCCGACATTCGTTTCCGCGCTATTTCTTGAAAACTATAGACCGGATTTCGATGAAACTTGGCACACAGCTTCACTACAAAGAGGACATGCGCATATCGTCAGGGTTACCCGGTTCGACCATTGAATTCAGAGTTACTGCCCCTGACTGTTTAAGCCATATACATACAGAGTGATATTCGTTTCCGCGCTATTTCTTGAAAACTGTAGACCGGATTTCGATGAAACTTGGCACACAGCTTCACTACGAAGTGGACATGCGCATATCGTCTGGGTTACCCGGTTCGACCATTGAATTCAGAGTTACTGCCCCTGACTGTTTAAGCCATATACATACAGAGTGATATTCGTTTCCGCGCTATTTCTTGAAAACTGTAGACCGGATTTCGATGAAACTTGGCACACAGCTTCACTACGAAGTGGACATGTGCATATTGTCGGGGTTACCCGGTTTGACCGCCGAATTTAGAGTTACTGCCCCTGACTGTTTTAGCCATATACATACAGAGTGATATTCATTTCCGCGCTATTTCTTGAAAACTATAAACCGGATTACAAAGAAACTTGGCACACAGCTTTACTACAATGAGGACATGGGCATATCGTCGGGTTACCCGGTTCGACTGCCGAATTTAGAGTTACTGCCCCTGACTGTTTAAGCCATATACATACAGTGATATTCGTTTCCGCGCTATTTCTTGAAAACTATAGACCGGATTTCAAGGAAACTTGGCACACAGCTTTACTACAATGAGGACATTTGCATATCGTCGGGGTTACCCAGTTCGACCGTCGAATTTAGAGTTACTGCCCCTGACTGTTTTAACCATATACATACAGAGTGATATTCTTTTCCGCACTATTTCTTGAAAACTGTAGACCGGATTTCAATAAAACTTGGCACACAGCTTTACTACAATGAGGACATGCGCATATCCTCGGGGTTACCAGGTTTGACTGCCGAATTTAGAGTTACTGCCCCTGACTGTTTAAGCCATATACATACAGAGTGATATTCGTTTCCGCGCTATTTCTTGAAAACTGTAGACCGGATTTCGATGAAACTTGGCACACAGCTTCACTACAAACTGGACATTTGCATATCGTTGGGGTTACCCAGTTCGACCGCCGAATTTAGAGTTACTGCCCCTGACTGTTTAAGCCATATACATACAGAGTGATATTCGATTCCGCGCTATTTCTTGAAAACTGTAGACCGGATTTCGATGAAACTTGGCACACAGCTTCACTACAAAGTGGACATGCGCATATTGTCGGGGTAATCCGGTTCGACCGCCGAATTTAGAGTTACTGCCCCTGACTGTTTTAGCCATATACATACAGAGTGATATTCGTTTCCGTGCTATTTCTTGAAAACCATAAACCGGATTTCAATGAAACTTGGCACACAGCTTTACTACAATGAGGACATGGGCATATCGTCAGGGTTACCCGGTTTGACTGCCGAATTTAGAGTTACTGCCCCTGACTGTTTAAGCCATATATATACAGAGTGATATTCGTTCTGTTGAAGCCATATACATACAGAGTGATATTCGTTCTGTTGAAGCCATATACATACAGAGTTATATTCGTTTCCACGCTACTTTATTGACAATGAAAATATGTTCGGCGGGGGATATCAATTCAACGAATTTGCTTGTTGTTAATTCAATTCTACCCTTTGTGTTCATTTGCTATGAAATGCGAGCAAGCATATATATTAGTGATCAACTTTGTCTTTTTTCGTGCCCTTTGCATTTTAGGGAGCATTCAATTTTACTGTTGTGCATATCTGTCTGTTTGTCATTTGGTTCCTTTTAGTTATAAAAAACATATTTGGTTGGTAGTTTCATCATGTCAATGTACAATTTTGTTACCATTCCAAAGGTAGCAACCAAGGTAAACAATCTTGATTAATGTAAAGGAAAGTAACTGTTTAAGAGGCATTTGTGTTTCTCAAGTATATACATCTGGTTTTGCAATAGTTTCAAAGTGAATCTCTAAGGTTCATACATGTCGCAAAGAATTAAATCAGCTGTCCTTTTTATGCCTCCTTTTCAAGTAAATGGGGGTATATTGTTTTTTAAGTGTCGGTTGGTTGGTGTGTTGGTCGGAAGGAAAGTTGGTCAGTAGACCAAACCTTGTCTGGAGCAAAGCTCGAAAAGTATTGGAAGGTAGAGACATGAAACTTCGTAGGTGGATAGATCTCATCATGGTGAGGTGCAATACACATGAATCTTTACTCTGCTGATAATATTTTTATTCCTCCCGAAAAAATTTCGGGGGAGCATATAGTCGCCATGCTGTCTGTCGGTCGGTCCGTCCGTCCGTGTGTCTGTCTGTCCACAGCCAGATCTCAGCAACCCTTGGACCAAATTCAATGAAACTTCACATGTGAACTCCCTGGCATAATACCTAGGGACTTTTTTCTATGTTTTTTAATTTGAGACTGCTTCATGGAAAAAGGGGCCTTAGTATAAAAATTAGTTTTTCTCTAATTTCTCTTCATCTAATGGGCAGAATTTAATGAAATTTTGTACTTATGTAATAAGTAGGACGATCTAGACAATGCTTTATAAAAATGTGTGTACAAAAAAGCTGTCATGGGAAAAGGGGGCTTAATGTATGATAGTTTTTATTTTGTGACAAACACTTATTCGGGGAGCATAATCCGTCTATGACGGCTCTTGTTTTGAGTTATTGCCTTTTGTCGATTGTCATACTTAATTCTTTTTCCGGAGCATAACTCAGAAAGCATGTAAGGTAGAATCATGAATTTTTTTAGGTGGATAGATCTTATTATGCAGATACAGTGCACAAGAAATGTAACTCTGCCGATCATATTTATGTAGTATTTTCATACTTGATAAAATACTTTCACTGGACTGCTTCAATCATTAAATGTAGGTCCTAGGGGGGGCATATATGTTTTACAAACATCTCTTGTTCATATTTACTTCTGTTCAAATATTGATGTTGAAATAAAACATTTACATGTTAGTGTGGATTTGTTTGATTTTATTTCCATTTCTTGTGCAGCACAATACCTTTCTTTAACCCATTCCTAAACAAGACCTGGTTTTGAATAAGGCTTGGGAAAACATTGAGACAAAAGAAGAAACTGCTGATAACCAGCAGTTTCTCCTTTTGTCTCAATATTTTCTGTGTTATATTTTACACAAATACTATCTTTGATAACATCCATTTTGTCATTTGTGGCAGTTTTTGAAGTGGATCACCCTAAAATTTTGTCGTTTGGGAAAGGGTTAAATAGCCTTTCATAGACAAGCCCAGTTTCAAAGAACTGATATTGGACTGCTTCGGAAATAAAGAGACAAAAGAAGAAAATTCTGATTTTCAGCATTTTCTCCTATTGTCTGAGTATTTTCTGCACTATATAACTTAAAATATTGTACATAGATTTGATTTTCATATACATAGCTACATTTTGTCGTCTGCAGCTGCTTTCATATTGCAATTTAAGAAAGAAAGTATGTTTGGGAAAGGGTTTCTAACCTCTTTGGTTTTTCAAAACCAGGGCTTGGAAAGACTTAAGGGTTAACCCATTTGTAACCCACAGATAAATATCCTATCGACTCCTGTGGGGATTTGATCCTGGGACCTCTCACACCCTAAGCGAACACTACCATGTCGCTATAAAAGCTAGCTTGTACGGCGAGATAGTATAAGTGCCCCTTATACTACACCCGGCTACATACACCCCCTCGACAGTAAAGATTCTTCCACGAATCTTTTATCAACATCATCAACTCACTAATCTCACAACCCAACACCTCATGTAGGTTTTTTATGGTGGGCGCCAAATGTAACCCGCAGATAAATATCCTATCGACTCCTGTGGGGATTTGATCCTGGGACCTCTCACACCCTAAGCGAACACTACCACGTCGCTATAAAAGCTAGCTTGTACGGCGAGATAGTATAAGTGCCCCTTATACTACACTCGGCTACACATTCCTGCACAGACACCTTTTTTGACACCTAGAGAAAAAATACTTCGCAAAACATCCTGGAATATGAAAAAAAAATTTATAACAAGCAATGCATTCATTACCTAGAATGTTTCCTTACCCAAACTACAAAGATTTTTGAAATTTTACCAATCTGATCTTGTTGTTTGCAATATCTTTGAATTTTGACAAGTTCGATTTTGATTTCTGGTAAAAGGATTAATACCGGTAGCTTTTATAGATCAAGATCAGCCTTCGCAGTGATTCTTATCTTGGACTTAACCCTTTCCCACACATTGACACTTTTGGGCAGCCCACAAAATAAAGGCTTTTGAAAACATTGTGGACAATGAAGAAATTGCTTGTGACAAGCAATTTCTTCATTTCCCACAATGTTTTCTACCGAGAAAGACCAAAAAATGTTAATTTTGTTCAATGGAAATTGTCTGCAACACCTATGAGTTTGGACTTGGATAAAAGTTTGATGTTTGGAAATGGGTTAATTGCCTGAAATCCAGCATGTCTTACACAGTAGAAAGTGCTCTTCACATCATATGCCTATTGTGACCAGAGCTTTGGCAGATGAAGATCAGCCTGCACAAACATGCAGTCTGCATGACCCAAATTAAATGAATGATGACCCATTTTCAAACTTGTCCGAGATATCATCAAGACAATCATTCTGACCAATTTTCAGGCTGATTGGGCAAAAAATGTGGCCTCTAGAGAGCATACAAGGTATTTCTTAGATTTGACCCCGTGACCTAGTTTTTGACCCCAGATGACCCAATTTCAAATTTGGCCGAGATATCATCAAGACAATCATTCTGACCAATTTTCAGATTGATTGGGCAAAAAATGTCGCCTCTAGAGTGCACACAAGGTATTTCTAAGATTTGACCCAGTGACCTAGTTTTTGACAGATGACCCAATTACGAACTTGTCCAAGATTTCATCGAGCGAACAATTCTGACCAATTTTCAGGTTGATGTGGCAAAAAATGTGGACTTTAGAGCGCACGCAAGGTTTTTCTAAGATTTGACCCCGTGACCTAGTTTTTGATCCCAGATGACCCATTATCAAACTTGTCTGAGAATTCATCAAAACAATAATTCTGACCAATTTTCAGGTTGTTTTGGCAAAAAATGTGGCCTCTAGAGTGCACACAAGGTTTTTCTAAATTTTGACCTAGTTTTTGACACCAGATGATCCATTTTCAAACTTGTCCAAGATTTTATCAAGATAATCATTCTGACCAAATTTGAGGTTGATTGGGCATAAACTGGCCTCTAGAGCACACACAAGACCAAGATTGACGCATGATACACGATACACGACGGACACAGCAGTATCACAAATGTTCACAATGAGCACTTTCGTGCTCAGGTGAGCTAAAAAATCACCTAAAGTACTTGGCAGTTACGGATGAAATTTCATAGATAAGATCCTTGTGTCATCCTTTTTCAAAATGCTTCAAAGAATCGAAATTGAGGTCAGAATGGGGTCAAAGAGAAGGTCACTAAGTCAAACCTTAATTTTGCTCTAGGATTCACAATTTACTGTTGTCTCAATGTTTTCCCAAGCTTTTCCAATTAGGGACGCCAAAACCAGTCTGGTTTTGTTTGAGAAAAGGTTTAAACTTCTGGAGATAGTAAGGTAATGATAAAACACCGGATTTGTTCTAATTTAAATTTTATTATAAAGCTTTGTAGACAGAAAAATCATCAAAAAAATAATGTGATCTATAAAGTAAATGAAATAAATAATATTATACCCTAGTATAACAAAATGTAAAAATGTAAAAGGCACTAGATCTCTATGTAAAACAAGATGTGTTTGTGAAACATGAATGCCCCCGAAATGGCCATTTTTTCTAGAGAAAATGCCAATTTAAGTTTTTATGTTGAGGGATGATAAGGGTAAACAGATGACCTTGAGGAAGGTCAAATTGCATGGAACAGATAGATATCATTGAAAGTAAGTTGCATACCAAATTTGAGCTTTGTATGTCAAATACTTTTGGAGAAAAGGCAAATGTTAAGTTTTCGTACAGACAGACGGACGTACGGACTGACAGAGAGACAGACAGACTGACACGAGTAAAGCAATATGCCCCGGATCTCGATACCGGGGCATAAAAATTATCACAGAAAAAATGGAAAAATAAGGCACTATCACTGATAAAGCGTAGTTATGTTTAAATCTTTGGTCTGATGCTGGGGCATCAAAATTATCTCCACTTACGATAAACTGTGAACTTACTCATACCTCTTTAATCCTTTCCAGAATGGCAAAATTTTAGGGTAGCTGAATTTAAAGGCTGCTGCAGACTAAACAAGAGTTGTCCGCGGACAACATAGCTCTCCTATACGGGAGCTTATCACAAAAACAGCTAATTTTTTAAAAGTAGGTCAAACTCCAAGGTCAAGGTCACAAATGAAAGGTCTTGAGAGGAGGTATCCATGTGTGAAATATCAAGGCTCTATCAATAATAGTGCATGAGATATAGGCCAGGTTAAAGTTTTTCAAAAGTAGGTCAAACTTCAAGGTCACTAGGTCATGGTCCCAAATGAAAGGTCTTGTCCAGATGTATCCATGTATGGAATATCAAGGCTGTATCTCTAAAAGTGCCTGAGATATGGACCAGGTTAAAGTTTTTCAAGTGAAGATGCGACGGGACGCGACGCCGACACTAGGGCTGTGACAAATGGATGATGATAAAGATAAAATTTGTGCAAAATCAAGTAGGGAAAATAGTGAGGCAAAAGGAGAAAATGCTGATATCAATATTTTCTTCTATAGCCTAAATATTTCCCCAAGGCTTTTCTAAAAGGGAAGTCAAAACCAGGTCTTGTTTGGGGAAAGAATTAACATCTTATGGTTTCTAGACAATTTGATTTTTTTTGGGGGGTTTAACATCGCTAACAACTGCTATGGTCATATTGCATTGGCTGGAGCACCTAACCATGAATTCCTTTCATTTCTCAAAGCAGTACTACCACAACATCCTAACCGAGCCTCCAGCTGCTCGCCCACTTAGGTAATCGATTATCAAACCATTGGTGGGTGACATATTTTGTCAGAATGGATATATTTCTAGACTAACATCATGTAGTGTCATCATAATTAGGATTTGCAAAAGGGTAAGACCTTATTTCAATCCTATTCTTCTCTATCCTATTCGCCACAGCCATAGCGCAGTTCAAGAGGTCCCAGGTTTGATATCCGGCCGCAGCAAATACCTTTTCTGACAAAAATGTCACTCACCAATGGTTTGATATCGTTTACCTAGGTGAGCCTGGAGCTGGAGGCTCGGTTAGAATGTTGTGGCGGTACAGGTTTGAGAAACAACAGAAATCCATGGTAAGGTGCTCCAGCCACCCCAATATGACCATGGCAGTTGAAAACGGCATAAAGCCCCAATAAACCAAACCATCTCAATCCTAAATCTGCTATTTATGTAACCATTGTGAACTTGTTTCATTATTCTTACTGTTTGTTGGAGAATGACCAAGAATTGAGACTCTTCAATGGTTATCAGCATTACCTTCTTTTCTCTCAAAGGTTTCTAGATTAGTACTAAAACCCTCCCTGGTTGTCAAAATCCTAGTATTTTATGGGAAAATAATTCATGTCTATTCTTCTTTGGCTTGTTCTTCTGTAACTGAGGTAGAGGATTCATCATTATTGCTGTTTGTCGGTGGTTGGTTTTGAGACTCTTCAATACTGTCTAGAACGTCAAGTATTTTCTGGGCCTGAAAGGATTATAAATGGGTAATAAAATTGACTTACTAAATGTTGTTTAATGCCTAGTTTTATAATTAATTGGTAATAATATGGCGAATGGTGACCTAACCATGGGTTTCTCATTTCGAGTATGAACAGCTAAAAAGCAAAAGCTGTCCCCCAATAATCTAATGAGGCCTATCAGCAACTTGTCATGAAATAACTTAAAGGTCATGCATCTAAATAAAAGGTCTTGGCAGGAGGTATGTGTGAAATATCAAGGTTTTTTTTACTAATGCATATTAGTGCAAGGTTTAAGCTTTTGAAAATTAGGTGTCATGATCCCAAATGAAAGGTCATGACAGGAGGTTTCCATGTGTAAAATACCCAGGCTCTACCTCTATTAGCGCATAAGATATAAGCCAGGTAACAGTTTTTTAAAAGTATGTCACACTTAAAGGTCAAAACTCAAAGGTCATGGTCCCAAAAGAAAGGTATCCATGTGTGAAATATCTAGGCTCTATCTGTTGCAGACCCAGCTCCTAAACTATTAGGTTTGGGCTAAAAAATGTGAAATTATATTCACTTGAAAATATTGTCTGGAACAGTCATCTGGAAGTAGGTTAGAGATTTCAAACAAGGGCTTGTTTGGGAAAGGGTTAAGAATCTGAAAATGAACAAGTCACCTTAGTTTGTATCTCCTCATTTTCACTTTTCTCTAACAGCAGCTTAGCGTAATGTCTGGCTGTGTCATATTGAGAAGCTAGAGCTGCGGTCTCTGCCGTAAATAACATAATACCATGGTTATTTGGCTCTCGATCAGCACATTCTATGGTGTAAGGTAGAGCAAGATCAGCCCTGCTTTGATGTCTGTGAATTTTTGCGAGCGCTAAACACATTTCCTGCAATACAATAAAGTTTTAGTTATTCAACCGTTTTTCAAGCAAGACCTGGCCACGGTTTCTCGAAACAAGAGCTGTCCATAAGACAGTGCGCTCGACTTTTCTAAGATGCTTAACCCTTTCCCAAACGACACAATTTTAGGGTGATCCACTTTAAAAATTGCCACAAATAACAATAGAAGTTATTCAAGAAAGAATTTTGTGTAAAATATTGCTTAGAAAATATTGAGACAAAAGGAGAAACTGCTGGTTATCACCAGTTTCTTCTTTTGTCTCAATGTTTTCCAAAAGGCATTTCTACCCGGGACGTCAAAACCAGGTCTTGTTTGGGAAAGGGTTAACCCAGAATTTCTAAGTCAAAAAAGATTAAAATTCCAGTAAATTAAATGTGAGAGTAATGAATCTTTGCCTAGAGGCTAATATTATGGTCACAAAAGCATGTGCAAAGTTTCAGAGCAATAGCATAAGTAGAAACAGATGTTTGAAAAAACTTTAACCTTTGTTGCAACGCCGACGCCAACATCGAGTGACAGTATAAGCTCTCATTTTCTTCGAAAAGTCAAGCTAAAAACTTAAGTATATTCTCATAAGAACATGCTCAACTTCAAAGGAATACTCTCAAACGTTGAAGGGTATTCAATTGAAGTTCACATACATTAAGTGCAATTTGAGCACGGTGCTCAGATTTGAGCATGAGAATGTACTTAAGTTTTTTCGAGAAAGGGGGGCCTGGTTTTTTTAAGTCCCAAATAGGAAATTATTAGGCAAAAGAAGATTTTTTTTTCACTTCTGCCTCAAATTTTATGGTTTATATTGTACATAATCCTGCCTTTATCAAGATTGCTTTTGTCATCTGTCGCAGCTTTCAAATTAGAACAGCAAAAGAATTTGTTGATTGATAAAGGTTTAATAAATACATTATAAAGTTTGAATAATAGTGCCACAATTGACATTTTTTGCATCATGTTCTCTTTTTCTGTGAGGCAGTGTAACATGCTGATAATATGCACAAGACAAGGCAACTTATTAGGGTACATTATTCAAAAATTTCATCTTAACCCATTACCTCACTTTGACACATTTCAAAGCTTACTCTAAAATAAGCCCTGGTTTAACAAACAGTGAACTCTGTAGAAAACAGGGGGAGAAAAGAAGAACATGCTGAATACCAGCATTTTTTTGTTTTCTCTCCATCCTTTTTACAACACAAACAAACGTTAACCTTGTTCATGCTGATCAAGGAATATTACGGTTGATTTTGCACACAGAATAGAGCAAGACAAGCCTGCACATATGTGCTGTCTGGGCTTATTCTATACTGCCTGCTTCTTTAACCCTTTCCCAAACAAGACCTGGTTTTGACGTCCCTAATAGAAATGGTTTGGGAAAACATAGAGACAAAAGAAGAAACTGCTGATAACCAGCAGTTTCTCCTTTTGCCTCAATGTTTTCCTTGGTATTTTGTACACAAATCCTTTATTATTCAATGTCCATTTTGTCGTCTGCTACAACTTTCAAATTGGACCGCCCTAAAATTTTGCCATTTGGGAAAGGGTTAATTTAGCATAGCAAGGAGTAATTTTGTTGTTTTATAAGACATACCAGACCTCCAGGATATTTCTTGAGACCCTCTTCCAAACTTCTCTGTTGGAACTGTAAATCTACAGGCCCGCCCGAGTTACACCAAGTCTCACACAGGTAGTAGGTGGAGGCCTTAATCTCCTTGTGTGTGTTGTGAAGTCTGTTCAGACACGAAGCAAGTCCATCTAAATCTTCTGTTGGTACTAAATATGTCTTTACATAGTAGCCGAGGATGTCTATTCTTGTAGGATTACTGCAAATAGACATTGATTGTTAATAATTTCAAACAGTTTAACCCTTTCTCGAATATTTACAAGACTGGTTTTGACGTCTCTAATAGATAAAGGCTTAGGAAAACAATGAGGCAAATGAAGAAAATGCTGGTTATCAGCATTTTCTTCTTCTGCTTCAATGTTTTCCCAAAGTCGTTTTCTTATAGGGACGTCTAAACCAAGTCTTGTTTTGGAAAGGTTCAGGAATGAAGCAAGTCCATCTAAATCTTCTGTTGGTACTAAATATGTCTTTATGTAGTAGCCGAGTATGTCTATTCTGGTAGGATTACTGTAAAAACAAGATGTGTTTGTGAAACACTAATGCCCCCCAAAATGTTAAGTTTTTATGTTAAGTTTTCGGAATGACAGACAGACAGACAAATGGACAGACAGACTCGAGTAAAACGATTTGCCCCTGATCTTTCGATACAGGGGTATAAAAAGCCTGTAAAGATTTAGAAATAATCATCGTGATAACTTCAAAACATGGTTAACCCTTTCCCAAACAAGACCTGGTTTTACCGTCCCTAATAGAAAAGGCTTGAGAAAACATTGAGACAAAAGAAGAAACTGCTGATAACCAGCAGTTTCTCCTTTTGTCTCAATATTTTCTATGCCATATTTTACAAAAATCCTCTCTTTAATAACATCAAATTTGTCATTTTTAGCAGTTTTTGAAGCGGATCACCCTAAAAATTTTCCGTTTGGGAAAGGGTTAAAGATATTGCAGCAACCATTTGGTTGTCACAAATGCCATTAAGGTCCTTTTTTCCGTATCAAAATTGAAACATAGATGTAATATTGCTGATTTTCTTTTCTTTCAGTATTAATAAGAAAGTCCCTTTAATTCTTCAGACACATATTTTGTGTATTTATCAGGAAGGTTCTTAACTGCATTATCTCCTTTAGCCATGATTTTGTTACGGCTAGTTTGAAAATTGATAAAACCACAGACTTACTTTTCAACGATGTATTTTACAGTCATTTCTTCAGGCACATCTTTTCTGTATTCCTCAGAAAGATTCTGGACAGCCATGTCGAGGAACACATAAACCTGCAAGTCGTCTTTACACACAGTGTTCAGTAAAGCTTTAGCCACGGTGAACGCTCGATCATAGTTTACACCTTCTCTTACATAGTAGACGAGCATCTCTCTATATAGTGAAACAAGACACTGGTCCATACTGTTATCTTCCAGTCTACATTTTACTGTTAAAGAAACATTTTACTGTTACTGTAAAAGAAACATTTCACTGTTGATGTAAAAGGAACATTTTATCCTTTTCCAAAACGACAAAATTCATTACTTGTCCAAATTCAAAAATGTTGTAGACAACAATTCCAATTAAATTAAAATTCACATTTTTTGTCTCTTAAGGAAGAAAAACATTGTGGAAAATTGTCACAAGCTATATCTTCAATTTTCAAAATACTTTCAAGGCCATCATTTTGTAGGGATTCAAAAAAGAGTCATTGTTTGAAAATGGGGTCAATGAGATTATTTTTATCCATTTCCAAAAAACAAAAACATATTAAGGTGGTCCTAATTATCAGGAGTTAAAGGAGACAAAATTTAGGCCACAAAATATCTTGTTATTCATTTCACTACACAATGGAAAAGGCATTGGTTAAGAACATGATTTTTTTTCACCCATTCCCAGACGAAAAACATTTTTTCGGTAATCAAAACAAAAGAACAGAAGAAAAAAATTATGTCTAGAAAACTATTGCAATTTGGCAATTGATATTCCATCCATTATTAGATACCAATCACTTTGTGCAACTTCAGGCTCCATCCGAGGCAACAGAAATTAACGACGGTATACCCTCATCATTTTCCGGATATCCTCGTCAATATCCATTAGATGGAAAATCATAACCCATTACCACACAGTGACGCCTTTTGACTCCCTTACAAGAAAATGCTTGGGAAAACATTGTGGAAAATGAAGAAATTGCTTGTGACAAGCAATTTCTTCATTTCCCACAATGTTTTCTACCTCAAAAGACCCAAAAAAGCAAAATTTCAACCACATGAAATTGTCGTCTGCACAATCTTTCAATTTGGAACAGCCCAAATTTTTGTCGTTTGGGAAAGGGTTAAAAAGGACAAAAGCCAGAATACTTACAGATCTTCATAATATGTTTATCTGCTTCTTCAAATTGTAGCATAACAGTCAAACATTGCAGAATGTTTTCCCAGCAGTTGATATAAAGTGGATTAGTCCAGGTTTGTTCCAAAGCCTTAAAACAAAGTAATCAAAACTAAAGCCCCAAAACAAAGTAATCAAAACATAAGTCTTAAAACAAAGTCATCAGAACTAAAGCATTAAAGTGACATTTCACATTAATTTCATTTTTTAAAGTATGTCTTGATGCAAAGATTGTCTATTCTAATGCGTAGAAATGCTATCAGTTTTTTGAAGTTGTTATTTATAAGCGAAAAAATACGCCTTTAAAGTTGAGACAGAAATGACAAATTCTTTATAAATCTGAACTGTTGTCCACAACAATTTGTTTATTTTTAGCACAAAAATATATATTTCTGGTAAACGGTTCAATGTTTTGGCTTGAAATTTTCAGAATTTTCATAACGAAACATGCTCTTTCAGATACAATAAAAGTAAAATTTATGTAAAAATAATCGTGAAATTTCACTTTAAAACTAAGTAATCAAAACTAAAGTCTTAAAACAAAGTCATCAAAACTAAAGCCTTAAAACAAAATAATCAAAACTAAAGTCTTAAAATAATGTAATCAGAACTAAAGCCTTAAAACAAAGTTATCAAACTTCACAGGAATGATCCTTTGGTGACCGTCTCTCAGATTCCTTCAAAGAATTCTGATTGAAGAAGGAGTTATCTGCCTTTGAATGTCAAAAATGGCAGTTTTGACCTTGTTTTCACTCTGGCAACTACAAATATTTACCAATCAAAACTAGAACCGTCGCAAAGCAGTCAAATATCCCCCACTAGCGCCTTTTCACTGAAAAAGTGCTATCGATCAAACAGTTCTTCAGTTGGAGTATGAAAACAGATTTTAAACAGAGTCCAATCGTGACCTTGACCTTTGACCTACCTGACAAAAAAAGGGTACCTCCTTGGGTGATGGGCAAGAACTGTGTGAAGTTTGATGATCCTAGGTCATCCAGTTCTTGACTTAGAGCAGGGAAACGGATTTCAAATAAAGTCTGATTGTGACCTTGACCTTTGATTTTCGTGACCCAAAAACAGGGCACCTTCTTGGGTCATGGACAGCAACTGTGTAAAATTTCATGATCATAGGTCAACAGGTTCATGACTTAGGGCATGGAAACAAATTTTGAAAAAAGTCCAATTGTGACCTTGACCTTTGTCCTACCTGACCCAAAAACAATAGGGCACCTCCTTGGGTCATGGACAACAAGTTCAATTGTGTAAAGTTTCATGATCCTAGGTCAACCACTTCATGACTTAGAGCACAGAAATGAATTTTTAACAAAATTTGATTGTGACCTTGACCTTTGACGTTCATGACCCAAAAACAATAGGGCACCTCCTTGAGTCATGGGCAACAACTGTGTAAAGTTTAATGATCATAGGTCAAACGGTTCTTGAGTTAGAGCAAGGAAATGAAAAAGTCTACAAACAGACAGATGGACAGACAGACATGGTGAAACCAATAAACCCCCTCTACTTCATAAGTGGGGGTTATACCTAGATAAACAAGAGGCCTATCAAAGCCTGAAAAGCTCTAATAAATTTTCTCTAATGAACACTATTTGTAGGTACATTTTTTTGGAAAGGAATCCAAAATTTCCCACAAGTTCATTCAGGAAATTTCACTAATTATCCAGAAATATGTATAAATGTATATTTTATATGAATATCTTTTACATGAATAGAAGTAGATCTGATTTTCTCCATACGAAATTTTGGGAGATTTACTGTAATACGAGTAAGTGTCAAAATAGAGAGTAAAACCAAGAAGTACCTCAAAGATCTGTAATGCCTTTTCATAATATTCTTTAGCTTTAGTACAGTTCTGTCTGCTCATCTCCAAAACCCCCATGTTTAAATAGGCTATTGCCACTATCTGGTGCTCTGCTCCAAAAGCTTTCTCCTTGATCTCTAGTGATCTGAAGAATTTAATAGTGAACTTAGTCCGAAACATTAATCCATTGCCAAATTACAAAATTTGAAGCTTTTCCAAATTGAAAGAAGTTGCAGACGATAATTTCTAGTGAATGAAATTGTACATTTTTGGTCTTTTGGGGTAGAAAACATTGTGGAAAATGAAGAAATTGCTTGTCACAAGCAATTTCTTCATTTTCCACAATGTTTTCCAAGCCTTTACCATGTGGGACGTCAAAATATTATATTCATAAGCTTTGATAAAGCTGTGTTTGCTCATTTCCAAAACTCCCATGTTTAAATAGGCTATGGCCACTATCTGATGTTCGGCTCCAAAAGCTTTCTCTTTGATCTCGAGTGACCTGAAGAAATAAACATGAGCTGTCTCAGGACAGCAAAGCGCGACTATCAAGATTTGAAAATTTTTAAGTCCAAAAAGGATAAGAATTCCATTAAATCAAATGTCAAGGTAACAAATCCTTGCCTAAAGGCTGATATTTTGGTCATAGAAGCATGTGCAAAGTTTGAAAGCAATAGCTGTTACAGAAAAAAAGTTATCATGGATATATGCAAGTTGCACGCAAAAACTTCACCAAGAATTTCTAAGCCCAAAAGGGTAAACATTCCATTAAGTTAAATGTCAGAGTAACAAATATTTGCCTAGAAGCTGATGTTATGGTCACAGAGATATGTGCAAAGTTTCAGAGCAAAAGCATTAGTAACAAGAGCTGTCACTGTAAGATGACAATGCCCCCGACACCGCTTTGATTTTAAATTATGGCCAATCTATGTTCAAGGTCAAGGTCATCCAGGGGTCAAGGTCACCAAAGTATGTGCCTACAGAAAGGTAATGTACCAAGGAATGTTGTGGTAAAGTATGAAGCGAATATGTTAAGTAATAAGGAAGTTATGGCCAATGTTAAAGTTTTTGGACGGAATGACGGACAGACGGACGGACAGACAGACAGACAGACGGACAGACGGACAGACGGACGGACGGACAAGTCAAATTTATGATGCCTCCCTATCGGGGGCATAAAAACTGGGATTTAACAAACTTGCATGTAAAAACCAAGCAGTACACCAACAGCAATTCTGACGCCCATGGGACTAGAATACCCCCCCCCCCCCCCCCCATTCTATGAATAGTTGTGTTAACCCTTTCCCAGACAAGACCTGGTTTTGACATCCCTAATAGAAATGGCTTGGGGAAACATTGAAACAAAACAAGAAACTGCTGATAACCAGCAGTTTCTCCTTTTGTCTCAATATTTTCTGTGATATATTGTACACAAATCTCATCCTTTTTAACATCAATTTTGTTGTCTACAGCAGCTTTAAAATAGGACCGCCCTAAAATTTTGTCGTTTGGGAAAGGGTTAACAAACTTGCATGTAAAAACCAAGCAGTACACCAACAGCGATTCCGACGCCCATGTGACTAGTATATCCCTCCCGCCCATTCTATGAATAGTTGTGTTAACCCTTTCCCAGACAAGACCTGGTTTTGACGTCCCTGATAGAAAAGGTTTGGGAAAACATTGAAACAAAAGAAGAAACTGCTGATAACCAGCAGTTTCTACTTTTGTCTCAATATTTTCTATGCCATATTTTACACCAATTCTATCCTTATCAATATCCATTTTGTCATCAGCAGCAGCTTTTGAAGTGGACCACCCTATTATTTTGCCGTTTGGGAAAGGGTTAAAAGTTAACGCCTGGTTTACTGGAATAGCCCCCCCCCCCCTCCCCCTATCCCATTCTACAAATAGTACCTCTAAAAATAAAAGGTACATAATTACTTTTACCTACTTTTTATACATTTGCTCTGCATCTTCTGTTTTCCCCAACTTTCTGTAGCACATGGCCTTATTGTGCATAATTTCTCCTATCACTGGTGGAGTCTCACCAAAATGTTTTTCTTCATATGCCTATAAGATACAAGATGTGTTTGTGAAACACAAATCGCTGGTGCGGAGTCAAAACCTCGTAACTACAGCTTGAATAAGCTGGAGTTACGAGGTTTTGACTCCCCACCGACGAAATGCCCCTGAAAGTCCAATGTAAAGTTTTCACATTAGATTTTTGACTGACAGACCAATACAGAGACAGGTGGTAAAATAATATGCCCTGATATTACGATACGGGGGCATAAAAAGATTGCTTTTGTTAAAATAATCGCCACTTTTTTGCATTAACCCTTTCCCAATTGGCAAAATTTCAGGGTTGTTGGATTCAAAAGCTGCAGCAGATCACAAAATGGATGCTGATAAATAGAAAATGTCGAGACAAAAGGAGAAAATTTTGATTATCAGCATTTTCTTCTTTTGCCTCAATATTTTTCCTAGTCTTTCCTTATTGGTCGGAACTAGGCCCAGTTTGGGAAAGGGTTAATAAATTACCAGATGGCAAAATTTCAGACTGGTGTAAATGCATAGATTTCATAAGCAATTTCTTCCTTTTTCCACAATTCTCTCCAAAGCTTTCACCTTGTAGGGCATCAAAAGACATAACAACATGGGAATGGGCCGCGGTTCTTCTATTGGGGGTAAAAAGCATCATTATGTGGGCAAGGGTTCAAATGTTGAGGTGATAATTCCATATCTGTACCCGAAACATAGATGTTTACGAATGATAAATGACAGATATTTGGAATGAAAAAAGTTTACATATTCTAATTTGTAAAAAATTAGCAATCAATCAATGAAATTTACCTGTATACTCCTATCAAAGTACTTCAAGGCCTCTTCAAGGTTTCCATTACCCATGTGACCCAGCGCCAAGCTATTCCAAGTAGGAGCAAATTGCGTAACGTCAGGGTTCTCCATTTGTTGTATTATTTCTGCAGACTTTTCTGTGTTGGCTATCATCTTAAACAAACAGAACTACATATGAGAGGGAGTAATGACTTTTCAAAATGCACTATTACATTTATGGTTCATCAAACCTTTAGTTTGTGACAAGCAATTTCTTTATTTCCAACAATGTTTTCTACAATATAATGTAAAATCAAATTTCCCAGAAATTGTTGTCTGCTAGATCTTTTAATTTAAACAAGCTTAAAAGTTTACCTTTTGGGAATGGGTTAAAAAGGTTAATGCATATGATATTTTGTGAACAAGCATACAAGCAAATAGACTTTTAAATTCCTTTTGTTGTATTGTAAATGACGCCAAAACCAATGTAACTAGTAAAGAGGATTAGCATTTAGGAGATAATATATATGGACAGACCAGCAGAAAAGACAATCTATATATTGCTGATTTTCAGGTTTTCGTTAAGATATGTAATATGGCAGACTTTTTTGGAAAGAATGTCAAACTTCAAGGTCACAATGTCAATGGTCATAGCCAAATATACCAGGTCATGGAAGTAGAAAAAATGTGGTGTGGTTATAATTACCTTGTCAAATTGTTTCATGAAATTGTAAGCCACACCGAGACCATGGTAACTGTTTGCTATATGCTGTAATATCTCATCATTACCACCATGCAGTTCTACATGCCTAAAAAAGAAACACAAAGACGAATGTTATTGTATAGGCAAAAGTATTTGACCTGACAGAGTAAACAGATATAACATGCCATTCTGCGAGGTCATTTCTCGTGATCTATAAGCCACCCCTGAACTATGGTAACAATTTGCTGTATACTGAAATATCACAAGCACTGTGTAACTCTATGTGTCTGCAAAACAAACACAAAGATGAATGTTTTTGTATAGTCTTAAACATTTGAACCAGCAGAGCTAACGGATATAACATGCTACTCTGCCAGGTCATATCTCATGATCTATAAGTCAGGCACAAACCATGGTAACTATTTCCTATATACTGTAAAATCTCATCAGTACTACCATGCAATTCTACATGCCTACAATAGATAAACATGAGATTTAAAATCAAAACAAAATAAAAAAGTCCAATGCTTAATCCAAAATTTTAGACTGGTCAAAATCAAAGATGTTGCAGAAGACAATATCAAGTGAAAGAACTTTTACACTTTTGGGTGCTTCTCTGTAGAAAGCATTGTTGGAAATGATGAAATTGCTTATCAAACGCAATTTCATCAATTGCCACAATGTTTAAAAAGTGTCCATGTGTGTTAACCCTTTACAAACAACACCAGGTTCCTGTTATCAACAATCGTATGATAAAAAAATTATCATAAATCCAGTATGAACGGGAAATTATAATATCATATTTATCAGACAAAAATATTATGATTTGGTCTATCTAACAACTTTTAATAACAAGGGCCAATGGTTTTCCTCCGAGATGGCAAAATTATAGAAAGCTTCTCTCCAATGCTTCTTGAAACAACAAAGTAGATTTTGTATCTTGCATGAGACTTTGTGTACATTACAACACAGAAAATATTGATGGAAGAGAAGAAAAAAATACTGGTCATCAGCATTCTGCTTTTTCTTCTTTTGTCTCAAGTTTAGCCCAAACTTGTCCTTTCAAGAAAGGGTTATTCTAGATTATAAGAAGTCAGAAAATTGTAAACATAAATATTGCAAGTCACAAAAGTAAAGATTGTTTTGGGTCAACAGTGACAACAGGAATTGCCAAAAAAACAATGAACCCATTGACATTTTTGACGCCAGTCAAGAAAGACGTCTGAGAAAACATTGTGAAAATGCAGAAACTGCTTGTAACATTTTTTTATTTGGACCAGTCTAAAATTTTGCTGTTTGGTAATGGATTACCTCAGCTGTAGAGCTTAAGATTGGCAATAACAGCCATAATTATGCAAAACATGTATCTTCAAATTTGGACCAGCCAGAATTTTTTTTATTTTTACTACTAAACTGAATTTAAAGGTGTTTTTTATATTTGCAAACACATCTGTAACTGTTTTTCATGATTTTTACACAAAACTTACGTTTCATACACATATATAAGCTCCTCATGCAGTTTAATTCCTTTTCCCGCTGTTCTATAAGACTCTGAGAACAGACATGCTAGTTTATACTTTAACTCCCGTAGTGCAGTCTTGATTTTTTCTTTCTCTGTTTGGCACTTGGGTAAATCCACAACCTCTCTCTGAAAATATTTGTATAATTAAAGTGTCCGCTGATTGGTGGAGCTAAACAATTCCACCGAAAAGAACACCTTTCTAATAACCAAGTGTCAAAGTTTCATTATGTTTTTAAACACAAAAACTGTTTTGTTTATGCGTAGTTGTCAGTTAGACAAAACAAAATGGCTGAAAAAGTTTAAAAAATAATTATGTAGTGCGATAAAGTTTTTCAATCTTGAAAAAGGAAAATTTTTACGAAATATTGATTTGAGTGTTAACTATAGTGTATTTTTTTAGGATCCCAAAGGATTAATTTTGTTTTTATTTCGTCTTTTAAATTGAATATTTTTGTCTTTTCCCATCTTTCCTGAAGACGAAATTTGAAATATAAACTTTATGTTGCCAAAGTATGACGTCATGTTGGGATAAGCCTGAAATTTCTGCCACATTGCCAAACGACAAAATTTTGGACTTGTCCAAATTCAAAGATGCTGAAGACAACAATATGAATTTTGCACTCTTTGATCTTTCTGGGAAGAAGAAATTGTTGGAAATGAAGAAATTGCTTGTCACAAGCAATTTCTTCATTTTCCAAAATGTTTTTCAAAGCCATTATCTTGTAGGGAGTCAAAAAGAGTCATGGTGTGGTAATGGGTTAAAGGCACAACTTTTCTATCATAAACTGACATCTGCAATGCGCTAATGTTTTCCGATTCTTGTTTCTATTTTCTGTTTTATGACAGAAAAGTCACGCATTTAACCTGTGATTGGGGTTGGAGCAAAGGCACAATATGACGTCACACCATGATAATTTACGGAAATTATAAAATCATTCAAAATTATTGAAAATTCATAGACAAAGGTATTGTGCAATTATAATAATAAAAATAAAGATATGTGCCCTTTCCCAAACAGGAAAATTTTGGACTGTTCAAACTTGAAAGCTGTTGCAGCTAGACAGCAAGAAACAACAGACGACAAAAATAAACTAGAACTGTCGCAAAGCGGACAAATACCCCCCACTAGCACCTTGTCACTGAAAAAGTGCTATAGGTCAAAAGGTTCTGTAGTTGGAGAACGGAAAAGAATTTTAAACGAAGTCCAACTGTGACCTTGACCTTTGACCTTGGTGACCCAAAAACAATAGGGCACCCCCTTGGATCATGGGCAACAACTGCGTAAAGTTTCATGATCCTAGGTCAAACGGTTCTCGAGTTAGAGCACGGAAACGAATTTTAAACAAAGTCCAACTGTGACCTTGACCTTTGACCTTGGTGACCAAAAAAGAATAGGGCACCTCCTTGGGTCATAGGCAACAACTGTGTAAAGTTTCATGATCCTAGGTCACCCGTTTCTTGACTTAGAGCACGGAAATGGATTTTAAACAAAGTCCGATTGTGACCTTGACCTTTGACCTTGGTGACCCAAAAACAATAGGGCACCTCCTTGGGTCATGGGCAACAACTGTGTAAAGTTTCATGATCCTAGGTCACCCGGTTCTTGAGTTAGAGCACGGAAACGGATTTCAAACAAAGTCCGATTGTGACCTTGACCTTTGACCTTGGTGACCCAAAAACAATAGGGCACCTCCTTGGGTCATGGGCAACAACTGTGTAAAGTTTCATGATCCTAGGTCACCTGGTTCTTGAGTTAGAGCACGGAAACGGATTTCAAACAAAGTCCGATTGTGACCTTGACCTTTGACCTTGGTGACCCAAAAACAATAGGGCACCTCCTTGGGTCATTGGCAACAACTGTGTAAAGTTTCATGATCCTAGGTCAAACGGTTCTCGAGTTAGAGCACGGAAACGAATTTTAAACAAAGTCCAACTGTGACCTTGACCTTTGACCTTGGTGACAAAAAAGAATAGGGCACCTCCTTGGGTCATAGGCAACAACTGTGTAAAGTTTCATGATCCTAGGTCACCCGGTTCTTGAGTTAGAGCACGGAAACAGATTTTAAACAAAGTCCGATTGTGACCTTGACCTTTGACCTTGGTGACCCAAAAACAATAGGGCACCTCCTTGGGTCATGGGCAACAACTGTGTAAAGTTTCATGATCCTAGGTCACCCGGTTCTTGAGTTAGAGCAAGGAAACGGATTTTAAACAAAGTCCGATTGTGAACTTGACCTTTGACCTTGGTGACCCAAAAACAATAGGGCACCTCCTTATGTCATAGGCAATAACTGTGTAAAGTTTCATGATCCTAGGTCAAACGGTTCTTGAGTTAGAGCACGGAAACAGAATTCAAACAAAGTCCGATTGTGACCTTGACCTTTGACCTTGGTGACCCAAAAACAATAGGGCACCTCCTTGGGTCATTGGCAACAACTGTGTGAAGTTTCATGATCCTAGGTCAAACGGTTCTTGAGTTAGAGCACGGAAACGGATTTTAAACAAAGTCCGATTGTGACCTTGACCTTTGACCTTGGTGACCCCAAAACAATAGGGCACCTCCTTGGGTCATGGGCAACAACTGTGTAAAGTTTCATGATCCTAGGTCAACTGGTTCTTGAGTTAGAGCACGGAAACGAAAAAGTCTACGGACGGACGGACGGACGGACGGACGGATGGACGGACGGACGGACGGACGGACGGACAGACAGACAGACATGGTGAAACCAATATACCCCCCTCTACTTCGTAGGTGGGGGGTATAAAAAAAAATACATATTTTATAGCATAGAAAATATTGAGGAAAAGGTGGAATTGCTGATAATCAGCAATTTCTTCTTTTCTTTCAATATTTTCAAATCTTTTTCTATTACACAAAAAGTTTTTTGAGAGAAAGGATTGTGCAGTACTGGTAAATACAACATGACAACAACAAGCCATTACATTTCTCATTTAACCTTTTACGAAATGACATTTTAGGGTTGTCCAATTTCATAAGCGGATCTAGAGGGGGGGGGGGTCAAGGGGTCCGGACCCCCCCTGGCGTTGACCAAAAAACAAATATTTGACTATATAACGTTACATATATAACACATTTAAAGCCATTATTTAGTCTTGGACCACCTGGAAAAAATCTTTGGGCTTGAACCATCCCTGGAAAAAAATCCTCAGGATCCACCCTTGAATTTGAAAGCAGCTGCAGATGACAAAATGGATGTCCCCAAAGAAGAGATTTGTGTATGATAGAGCTCAGAAAATATTGAGGCAAAAGCAGAAAACGCTGAATATCAGCATTTTCTTCTTTTGTCTCAATCTTTTCCAAAGCTAATTCTCTTAGGGACGTCAAAACCAGGTCTTGTTTGGGAAACAGTTAAATCAAGAAATCATAAACATTTTGACTTATCTAAATAAAGAATATTGTATGTAACAATGTTATTTTAATTCTGAAAACGGAAATCATGTAAAATGATGGCATTTAAAAACATTGAGGGAGGGGGACACATTGCTGGAATATTTTTCATTTGATGCAAATTTTCACAACACAGTTACACCTCACACAACAAAAAATACTGTGTCGACCTGTGCAGAATACCTTACCTTTACATAGTATTCCTAAAATTGAATATTCTATTGAAAAGAAAGTCGGGAAAATTCTTTTTAATGTCATATCAAAATACATAATAAACACCATGTAAAATGTAAACAGCAAAATAAATCCTATTTGAGCTAACGTTTGGGTTGGTCATATCCCGGCGGCTGGAGCACCTAAGCATGGATTCCTGTCGTTTCTCACACCAGTACCACCACATGACCCTTACCAAGCCTCCAGCTGCTCCCTCACATAGGTTCACAATATCAAACCATTGATGGGTGACATTTTTGTCAGTGAGGGTATTTGCCGCGGCCCGGTATCGAACCCGGGACCTCTCGAATGAGAGGCAGATGCGCAACCAACTGCGTCATGGCCGCGGCCGTTAACGTTCCGGATTGTAGCAACTGGGAGAGTGCAGCAAAGATGTCGGCGGAGAGTCACATGACAACAAGAATTTCAGGAGATCATTAATGATTTCGTTAACCCATTACCAAACGGCGAAATCCTAGACTGTTCCTAATTCAAAGAAGTTGCAGACAACACTTAAAACTGAATGAAATTTTAGATTTTATGTCACTTTGCATAGAAAATATTGCGGGAAATTAAGAAATTGCTTGTCACAAGCAATTTCTTCATTTTCCACAATGTTTTCTAAAGCTTGTATCTTGTAAGGAGTCAAAAAGAGGCATTGTTTGTTAATGGGTTAATACTAGAATAATTTGAAATCAGTTTGAAGCAAAGAAGGTAGGCAAATGCTAGGAATAAACAGGTTGTAGTAGAACTTTTAACAAGAGCTGTCCGAAGACAGCGCGCTCGACTTTCTAAGTTGCTTAGTATAAAGGGGGCATAACTCCAAATATAGTGGAGCCAGGGTCATAGGCCCTGGTAGTAAGGTAGAGGGTGTGATGGTGAATAAGTATTTCAAGTTTGGGTTGAATCCCTTTGATAGTATGGAAGTTATTGATGTTTGAAAAAACTTTAACTTTTGTTGCAACGCCGAGGCCAACGCCAATGCCGAAGACGGGTGACAGTATAAGCTCTCATTTTCTGTGAAAAGTCGAGCTAACTAGATGCCGAAGGGCAACATGTCGAGCCCGCTCATTTTGAAGAAAGAAGACCATACCTATGTCTACAGCTGTCATTACAATGGCGTTGTAAAAGTGGGGACAAAATAAGTTGGAATGATGGGGATCATGGTGAGACAGTTTATTGTTCACAAAATATTACATGTCTATGTATTTATAACGAGATACCAGAATGGATTAATTTGAGTATACATATGTGACCCGTCACGCTAAAAGGGACCTTATGCTAAGTCCATAGACCCGTCACGCTAAAAGGGACCTTATGCTAAGTCCATAAAACCAAATTACATTTGACCTCAAAGTTTGACCTTGACCTTTGAGCTTGGAATCTGGTTCTTGCACGCGACACTCCGCCTTACTGAGCTTGACATTTGTGCCAAGTTAAGGAATGGCCCGGACAAGCAAAAATCAACTCATTTTTTACATTTGACCTCAAAGTTTGACCTTGACCTTTCATCTTGGAATCTGGTATTATACATGAATCGTGGCTTATAAGTCTAAATTTCTCCATAACCCTTAAGCTAAACACCGTTCGTCTCAAGGGCTAATCGTGTTTGGTTTAAGGGCAAATCATTCAACTGACTTTGATTACGTCGCATGTGTAAACTATCAAATGAAAATGTGTAAATTAAAAATAATGTACGCATAGATAAGCTGATCTAAACAAAAAACACGCCCGTTTTGTCTAAAATGATTCGTTTGCTCCCAATAACATTCCTTTTTGAACTTTGTTGTTTTAAAAAATACGAAAAAGTTTGTTCGCCGAACATTACTATTCTGTCATTGAGGTAAGCAGCTCGAAGAAGATATGGAAGAAATTACTGGAAAGGACCACATGTATCTTATATGACGAAATATCGAAAAATCTAAAAATAACAGCGTTAAACAGTAACAACGCTTATGATCGGTAGAAATATTGTCTTGAAATTGTTCGACTCAAGGGCTGGTTCTTGCACGCGACACTCCATCTTACTGAGCTTGACATTTGTGCCAAGTTATTTCTGAATCCCTCCATCCATGGTGAAGTTATGGCCCGGACAAGCAAAAATCATCTCATTTTTGACATTTGACCTCCAAGTTTGACCTTGACCTTTGAGCTTGGAATCTGGTTTTTGCACGCGACACTCCGCCTTACTGAGCTTGACATTTGTGCCAAGTTATTTCTGAATCCCTCCATCCATGGTGAAGTTATGGCCCGGACAAGCAAAAATCATCTCATTTTTGACATTTGACCTCCAAGTTTGACCTTGACCTTTGAGCTTGGAATCTGGTTCTTGCACGCGACACTCTGCCTTACTGAGCTTGACATTTGTGCCAAGTTATTTCTGAATCCCTCCATCCATGGTGAAGTTATGGCCCGGACAAGCAAAAATCATCTCATTTTTGACATTTGACCTCCAAGTTTGACCTTGACCTTTGAGCTTGGAATCTGGTTCTTGCACGCGACACTCTGCCTTACTGAGCTTGACATTTGTGCCAAGTTATTTCTGAATCCCTCCATCCATGGTGAAGTTATGGCCCGGACAAGCAAAAATCTTCTCATTTTTGACATTTGACCTCCAAGTTTGACCTTGACCTTTGAGCTTGGAATCTGGTTCTTGCACGCGACACTCCGCATTACTGAGCTTGACATTTGTGCCAAGTTATTTCTGAATCCCTCCATCCATGGTGAAGTTATGGCCCGGACAAGCTCCATCCGGACGGACGCACGCACTAACGCACGCACGCACTAACGCACATACACCGAACCGCCATTGTGACAACTATGTCGAGCTCACCGCAAGCGGGCTCGACAAAAATCAGCTGAAAAGAATTGTAAATGGAAGATCAACCAAAATTTTATTTAGTTGTTAATAACTTTTCTATAAGCCGATATTTGAATGATCCTTTGCATTAAGGAAAGATCTGGTAGAAAACATTGTAGGACATGAAGAACTGCTTGTCACAAGCAATTTCTTCATTTACCACAATGTTTTTCAAAGCTTTTATCTTTTGGGGCATTAAAATTTGTCGTTATATGGGAAAGGATTAATTTTAATTAAATCTAGTCAAATTTGCCTACCAGTATGTTTATATTTCTCTGTATAACTTCCTCTCTATCTTCAGAAAACCCAGCTCCAGACAGAAACTCATCAACAGATCGCAGAAACCAGTCTATCTGCAAAAACAAAACAAGAGGTGAACAATAGAAAAGGCTTGGGAAACATTGACGCAAAAGAAAACAAGAGCCGTCACAGACGGATTATGCTCCCCGAATAAGTGTTTGTCACAAAATAAAAACTATCATACATTAAGCCCCCTTTTCCCATGACAGCTTTTTTGTACACACATTATTTATAGAATATGGTGTAGAATATCCTCCTTTTTACATGAGCACAAAATTTCATTAAATTCTGCCCATTAGATGAAGAGAAATAAGAGAAAAACTAATTTTTACACTAAGGCCCCTTTTTCTATGACGCAGCCTTAAATTTACAAACGGAGAAAAAGTTTCCTAGGTATTGACCCAGGGAGTTCACACGTGAAGTTTCATTGAATTTGGTGCAAGGGTTGCCGAGATCTGGCTGTGGACGGACGGACGGACGTCCGGACGGACAGACGGACGGACAGCGTGGCGACTATATGCTCCCCCGAATTTTTTTCGGGGAGCATGAAAAAACAGTAATGAACAGCATTTTGTCCTCTTGCCTCAATATTTTCTGCGTTATACCATACACATTTTTTACTTTTGATATCAACCATTTTGTCAATTGCAAAAAAAAATCAAATTGGAGCATGGTAAAATTTTGCCATTTGGTAAATGGCTAACATGAATTGGAGTGACAAAACTCATCTGGACATTATTCTGTCGTTAATTATTGTCAAGAGTTATGGTTTATAAATTTAAGTTAATTGGATTTCATACCCCATTCAACATTTATGGTCATATAAAGGTGGTAGCTGAGTCTCGTCCCCAGAAGACCAGAGTGGTCAGTATCAAATCAGCTTTGTCTGATTAAAATAGCCTAGCACATTTCCACTGCACCATGTCCTTGCCTTATTATTATTAATGGGGTCATGCACACATGAGTTAAAATTTTAAAGTAATAGCTTTAGTACAAGTAGAGATAAAGAAATGTTCACCTTAAACTTCAACAAAAAATATAAGTTGAAAAGGGGGATACAATTCAATGTAATAAGGCTTGTAAAAGTTATGGGACTTTGACCCAATATATGTGTGCAAAGATTCAACACAATAGCACTAGTAGATAAGGATGAATATAAGCAGCAAGTACTTTTAAAAGCCTTAACCTATTAGATCTTATAGACGACAAAATTTTGGGGAGGTCCAAATTTAAAGCTGTTGCAGATGACAAATTTAAGAGCATTGGATTTTACACTTTTGGTATTTTTCTGTAGACAACGTAGTGTGAAACGAAGAAATTGCTTGTCACAAGCAATTTCATCATTTTCCACAATTTTTTTCAAAGCCTTTAATTGTAAGGTGTCAAAAGCCATCGCCATGTGGTAATGGATTCAAGCCTGAGGCCTTAACTTAACCAAAAATAATTGGCACAGATGCCTGGGATAAGATGAAGATCCCATATTATTTTGGTAAAATCAACCTAACAAATTACCTTAATACCAGGCACTGTCATATCGTCTAGCGTCCCTCTTTCTTCTGCCTCCGTGTATACCCTGGCTATAGCCTTGTCAAAAGTGTGCATCAGTTTTTGAGTGATTTTGTTTCCGGAGTAACCAGTCTGTCGCCATAGCAACACAAGGTCATAAAGATTGTGTCTGGAAATATAGCATTCATGAATAAATAGAAAGAACAATTAAATCTATCATTTTTAGTAAAAATCATATCCTTAAGTTCTATTCACCTTAGTCATTGCAGATGGAGATCTTGTGTTATGTTGGTCTCAAATGCTTTGATAGCTTTTTTCCCCACTTTTCACCCAATATCAAACTCTAAACTACTGTAATCACTTTGCCAAGAATTTAATTGAAATTCTAACAGTCCATATCAAAAGATCAAGGGCATATTGTTGTACTGTTGTCCTTCTGTCTCTCCATCTGTCTGTCATTCCAGAACTCAATGAGAAAACATAAAATTGACCAAAAGCCATTTCCAGGGCATTAGTGTTTCACAAACATGTCTTGTTTTCAAATATTCTACAGTTACTTTATTAGTTTGAACATACCTCTGAAGATTTGCGAAAACATGAAAGTTAGACAAACAGTTAGCTAACCCATCCATATCTCCAAAATCAACCCATAACCATGGTAACTCTAAAACAGGCCGAGGACAAACTTCCTCAAAGTTTTCTTTAAACCAATCCATCTGGAAACAAAAGTTTTAAACCATAACCAGATGACAAAATTGCTGGTTCAAATTCAGGGATGTTGCAGACGACAATTTCGAGTGAATGAAATTTAAATTTTTGGGGTCTTTTGGGGTAGAAAACATTGCAAGAAATGAAGAAATAAATTGTCACAAGCAATTTCTTCATTTTCCAAAATGTTTTAGAAAGCCTCTATCTTTTGGGGTGCCAAAAAATGTTATCATGTGGTTATGGGTTAACATATCAATAAATAATATTTATTTCATAGCCATGCCTACATATCCTTTCCCCAACCATCAGAATTTCATGGTATACATATGATTACAGGCATTTTCTCTCCTTTTCTCAATGTTAAAGATTAACTTTTAAGTGTGTCAAAATGGAGACAAAATAAAAATGCCATAAGGTAATATTGAAATTCATCTAATTGGAACTGTTAGAGTTGAGCATACAGGACATTGCTTGAAGATTGACCAAACACCAATTGAGATCGCTCTGCCCTATGTAGAATCTAAGACAAACAATGGGGGCATTGGTATGTCGATTGTTTTGACTGTCAGTCGATAGATCGATACAATATCACATGCAACAAAGAATTTAAGACAAACAATGGGGGGGTGCATTTTTCTGATTGTCTATTAGCTTATCAATGGTTTTGATTGACAGCCAGCGTTTGGTCAATGGACAGACAAACAAGCAAACAGGCAAAGAAAGTAATCAGTGGATACAGAGACAATCAGGCAGAGACATAATACAGCCCTTCAGGGATATAAAAATCAACAGACTTGATATTTAACTAGCAGGAATATTGCACAAATCCACACCAAGATAGTGGTATGATGAAAGCCTTACCTTATCTATCTCCTGTTCAAAGAATCGGATCATACTTTTTAAATACATCATTCTGTGAAGAAAACAATTAGTAATTCATTTCTGTATTTTAAAAGTTTTAAAGTTTTTAAAAAACAAATACTTGGCAATTAAACAACTCTTTCACAGGCTACCATATCAAAGGAATTTTACTTTGATAAAATCAAACATTGATTCTTTAAAAATATAGAACACATAGTCTAACAAATTTCAAAGTAACTAGAAATCATAACAAGAGTTGTCAGCGGACAGCATGGACATTTTCATTTTCTATGGAAGTTTGTCACAAGTCTTGTGTGAAAGGGTAAACAAAATGACTTACCTTTTTGAAGGATCGGATAAATATTTGGCTGAGCATGCTTCCCTGAATTCATTAAATCCAAACCTGAAACAAGCAAGATGCATTTGTGAATGACAATTTGAGGGTTTTGGGCAAAAATATTCATTATAGCTAATCCCTTTCCCAAACAACAAAATTTTAGGGTGGTCAAATTTGAGTTCTGTTGCAGACAACAAAATGCATTGTTTGCAGATAGAATTTGTGTATAATTTAGCGCACAAAATACTGAAGCAAAAGGGTAAATGCTGATTATCAGACAGACACACAGATGAACTAATAGCACAAAAGAAAGAGTAATATTTTTTTTTACTGTTAAACATACATTCCCACCCATTTTCAGGGTAATTTTCTGTAAAAATAACTCTACATGAATAAAATATGGCCTTTAATTTTTCTCCATGCAAAATTTTAGCTTCGTCTGACTTGTATTAGCTTAGATTACGAAGGATATGAAACCCCATATCACATCATGTCATAAATACTAGCAATATGATAAAATTTTTTACATATTTTTAGACCATTGCATGATTATTAATTTATGTCAATTACTGTATGAATCTTGTTTTCTATTAAATAAAGTCTAAATGATCTGACAACATGCTACAAGCAAACTTCTGTGGATCATTAGGGATTTAGAATATTAATGGACCTTTAAAATAGAACTTACTTAATACAACCAGATTGATTGATTGTTAATTTTTCTATGGCAAAATACAGTGGTGACCACACATGGTCTGGTATACTAAATATCTCCTTGATTTCTAACTCCTGAAGCCCTTGGCGGGACAAGTACAAGCAACACATCACCTGAAATACACAAGATCAAGCCCACTATAGGATGGTAATGTTTTAGAGAGGCCCAAATGTTTTATGTTACAGATGTCAATTTCAGGAGAATGAAATTTAAAATTGTTTGGTCTTTCTGGATAGAAAACATTGTAGGAAATGACAAGTAATTTCTTTATTTTCTACAAGATTTTCCGAAAACTTTTCAGGGGCATCAAATTTGGGAATTGGTGAACCCTTTCCAAAACAGCAAAATATCAAACTAATCCTGTTAGGAAGATGTTGTGGGTGACAAAATGTTTGATGTTTCAGTAGAAAATGTGTATGTTATAGCACAGAAAATATTGACGGAAAAGGAGAAATTGCTGATCAAAGATTGTCCAGAAAATTAGTTGAATATGTAAAAAGACAAATGTTGGGAATGACAGTAAAACTGCCAATAGGGTTTGATTTTATTAAGTAAACCTTGACGTTATTTGGGACAAACAATAGAATTTTGTCAGTGTTATTCTAAAACCTGGCAACTATGGATTGATTGAAGCTGTAGTTACAAATTTTTATAACGCCAACGGTTTATCAATAAATAACGGTAAACCCAGTCTACAAATAGCAAAAAATTCATTGGTATTTATTCTGATTTTTACCAAATCAAGTAACTCTTATATCCATTTCCCTTTAAAAACAGATGAAGCTAGAGTTGGATTAATAATGATGCTCACCTGTTCTACCACATTATCTGGATAATCAGCAACATTGTAATCCTCCTCTAGCCTCGCCAAAACTTTACCAAATAGCTCCTCTGTACTGGTTGGGAGAAAAGGAAAGTCATGAAAATAGACCAATTTATGCTATGTTTTGACTATTATAGCTCACAATAAATGACTTGGCTAATGCCATCTGCCATGTCGTTTATCGGGAGCTATACCAAATTGCAAAATTTTAGACATGTCCAAATTCAAAGATGTTGCTGACCACTATTTCTAGCAAATAAAATTCTACATTTTTTTGTCTCTCAGGGTAGAAAACAAATCTCTGAATTTGTTTTCTTTTAATTGTTTCAAGTTAAGTTCCCAATAGACAAATGGACAGACAGACAGAGAATAGTATAAGACTTTCTATAGGGGCATAAGAAAATTAAGGTAGAATACCCATAATGTGGCCATTTTGAGATTTGGCAACATCAGATTTTTTGAAGTGACCTTGCAAACATTCGACGGTATCTGATCTAGATCTATACAGATAAAGTGAGGCGGAAAAATTCTACAATTTCTGCCACCATATGATAAAGACTTCTCCTGAAAACTGCCGATGTTTTGTGAATCTCTATTATCTTTATACTACCTGTGGGGAGTCAAAAAGAGCCACTGTGTGGTAACGGGTTATCCTATTACCACACAATGGCTCTTTTTTGACTCCCAATAAAATAATGGCCATGGAAAACATCATGGAAAATGAAGAAATTGCTTGTGACAAGCAATTTCTTCATTTCCCACAATGTTTTCCATCCAATAAGACCTAAAAATTAGAAATTCCATTCCAATGAAATTGTCTGCTGCAGGATCTTTCAATTTGGCCTGCCCTAAAATTCTGTCATTTAGTAATGGGTTAATTTTGATTATTGTCCTGTAAAAAACTGTGAAGCATCTAGCTAAAAGAACCCATGAGGGAAGTCCATGAAACATATATATGGATGCTTTTCAATAGAAACCTCGTAACTGCAGGTTGAAGCAAGCTGCAGTTTACGAGGTTTTTGTTGAAATGTGACGATATATAAAACCGACAGACCAGCGCCGCGTTCTTTAGAGCGAGATTTTTTAAGATTTCTTAAGATGTTTTGGATAAAGCGTTTTTATGACCGCAACTTTGACCAAGCTGTTCCGAATTCTCCATATTTATACAAATGACGTCATCATGACATCATTTGTATAAAGTATGGAGCATTCGGACCACCTTGGTTTGTAAATTATGAAGTGTTCGGAACAACTCGGTCAATTCTCTTTTATATTGTTTCTACAGAATTGACCAAGGGGTTCCGCACGAAGTATAGGGTTATGGCGCCTCCCTTTGAGTTTCTTAAAAATCTTGCTCTAAAGAACGCTCAATCCTAAAATATCTTAAGAAATCTCAAGAAATCTCACTCTAAAGAACGCACCTCAGATTCAGTTGAGGTCAGAAAGATTCAGGAAAGTTTCTATCCTACCATAGTCAGTCTGCACAGTCTGCGCCATTCTATGCAAACTGACTAGGATCAATATTTTTCACACTTCCAAGATGATCGTTTTAAGCATGATGTGCCATATATCACCCACTACCAGATAACAAAACTTTTAGACAGGTCTAAAATTCAAAGATACTGCAAATGACAATTTCAAGTGCATGAAATACACATATTTTGGTCGTTCTGGCTAGAAAACAAGCAATTCCTTTATTTTCCACAATGTTTTCCAAATCCTTTATCAATTAGGGAGTCAAAATGCATAAAGGTGTGGCAATGGGATAAAGAAAGAGGAACTGACTTACCTTTTAGATGAGATCAAGTTTTCAATTTTCTGGTCTAACAGTCTAAAATATCCAAATGAAACCAATTCCTGGAAATACAAGAGGCAAATGTATTACAATGAACTCCTTGTAATATATTGGGAAATCATGAGACATAACATTTTCAATATTTTCAATAATTTCATTTATACATGACCAATTTTAAGAAAGTTTGAAGCAGAGAAAGTGTGACAATATCAGATATAATGCTGAATGCGAATGATTTCTTAAAAACAAACTGATTAAAGCGTTATTGACAACCACCCAAAATTTTGATTTGTCGTCCATAATATTTCTTATCAGCTTATTTTTTAAAGATATACCACATTCATCTAATTCCTGTCAATTTTTTTCTCCTTCTCTGCTTCAAACCTTTTTAAAACAAGAGGGCCAAGATGGCACTGGATCGCTCACCTGATAGAATTTTGAAACTTTCTCCATGCAGAACAAGACCCACCTTTTACATGACCTAGGTATCTCTAAGACAAGAACACGAAACTTAAGATGCAAGATTATGATCCAGATGAAAACAACATTCTTAATCTTTACTGATCAAAATTTGTGGCTGTTAAAATGAAAATCAAGTCGATAAAAAAACATCAATTTTGTCATAATCCAGGGCACATAACTCTGTTCTGATAAAGATATTCTCCTCAACCTTATGTCCAAATTGTTTTTTGATTGGTCAATATTTATTGCTGTTTGAGTGAAATTAAAAACGAAATCGGCAATTTTGTCACCATCAAGGGCACACAACTCTGGTTTTTACTAGTCTGATCATTAATAAAAATGAAATCATATAAGATCTTATGATCATCAACATTGTGACCAAGTTGTGTCTTGATCAGTCAATATTTGTGTTTTTTTAAGTGAAAATAAAGTCGAAAACGGCAATTTTGTGAAATTCAAGGGCCAATAACTCTGGTTTTTCTAGTCCGATCAAGCAGAAACTCATTCAGCATATTATGGTTACCAACATTGTTGCAAAGTTTTGTCTTGATTAGTCAATAAATGTAGATGCTTAAGTGTTAACAAAGTCGAAAACGGCAAATTTGTCAAATTAAAGGGCAAATAACTCCAGACTTCCTACCTCGATGACACTGAAAATTGAACTCATTCATTATTGTATGGTTTCCAACATTCTAGCCAAGTTTTGTCTTGATTGGTAAATATTTGTAGATGCTAGAGTGGTAACAAAGTTGAAACTAGCTATTTTTGATATTCAAGGGTGCATAACTCAAGACTTCCTGATCCGATCTGAATCAAAATTAAACTAATCCTAGAACTTATCGTCATACATGTTTTGACCAAGTTTGCTTAAGATTGGTGAATATTTGTAGATGCCAGAGTGGTAACAAAGTCAAAACTAGCTATTTTTGATATTCAAGGGCACATAACTCCGGACTTCCTAATCCAATCTGACCCAAAATCAAAGTCATCCAAGAACTTATCATACATATTTTGACCAAGTTTGATTAAGATTGGTCAATATTTGTAGATACTAGAGTGGTAACAAGGTCAAAACTAGCCATTTTTGACGTTCAAAGGCACATAACTCTGGACTTCCTAGTCCGATCTGACTAAAAAACAAGAGGACCATGATGGTCCTATATCGCTCACCTGAACCAAAATGATATTTAAGCAACACTTTTCTTCAATTCAAAAAATATTTATGACTTTTAGACTGAAAACGAACTTATGGTCAATAACATTGTGAAAATCGAACTCATCCAAGATTTCATCTTGCCCAACATTGTGCCCAAGATTTGTCTTGTTTGATAAATAATTGTAGATTCTGGAGTATAAACAAGGACGAAAACAGCCGAAAACAGCAATTTTATCAAATTCAAGGGCGCATTACTCTTGACTTCCTAGTCAGATCAGGCTTAAAATCAAACTCAACCGAGATCTTATGATATCCAATAGGGATGGTAACTAGTACTAATTTTACTAATCGAGTACTCGATCACCCTTCCGATCGAGTACTCGAGTACTCGGATAGACACGTCATCTTTTGGTTATAGTATCAGTGTTCAACATGTTCATAACCGATATATGCTGCATATCTTCGGTATAAATATATCTTTAGATGACACTTGATCAGTACTCTATTTGAGAAAAACAGACAATTGTTAGATACGTGATGAGAGTTGCAGAAAGTGTCAAAATCTTTCCATTAAACTCGTGAAAAATAACAAAAAAAAACCTTGTTTTTCATCTCGTTGCAAAGCGTTCGTAATATTTACACATGTTGTGAGATATACACAAGTCACTATAGATTTAAAGGGAGGCATTGTTAGACTTTCTTGCATTTATTTGCGTGTAATCGGGAATGAGATGCTTCTTCTTCGAGAAACAAATAGCAATAGAATGAAATATTAACAATAATCACATAATCGGCTGATCGAATATTGCATTAACCAATCAACTCTAAGGTAAATCTTACGGACGTCCAATCAAAATGCATCGCCCGAAATCGGAGCAAAGGGCGGCGAAGGTGCGAACATTTATGACATTGTTTGACAGCGAGAACAATAGCTGTTGGCACTTGATTGCAAATTAGGACAATATCGAGGGATTAGATAATCGGCGTACGACTAGGTGTTACATGTTCTACCCTTTGCACGGTACAGTGTTGGAAAAGAGCGATCGATATTTTCAACAACTTGAGTTTGGAAACGAATTTTCATTTCTCTGCAGATATTATTTTTGTCTTTCCGATTACTCGATTAGTGATATTGGTAATCGATACTCGGACGTTCGATCGAGTACTCGATTAATCGAGTACTCGTTCCCATCCCTAATATCCAACATTGTGTCCAAGATTTGTCTTGATTGGTCAATAATTGTAGATTCTAGAGTGTAAACAAGGTCTAAAGCAGCCGAAAACGGCAATTTGATCAAATTCAAGGGCACATAACTCTCCACTTTTTGTCAGATTGGACTGAAAATCAAACTTATCCAAGATCTTATGGTCTCAAACATTGTGTTCAAGTTTTGTCTTAATTGATAAATAATAGTAGATTATAGAGTGTAAACAATGTCAAAAACAGCCGAAATCGGCAATTTTATCAAATTCAAGGGCACAAAACTCTCATCTTTCTGGTCAGATCAGACTGAAAATCAAACTCATCTGAGATCTTATGGCCTCCAACCTTGTGTCCAAGATTTGTCTTGATTGGTCATAAATTGTAGATTCTAGAGTGTAAATAAGGTCGAAAACAGTCAAAAACAGCAATTTTGTCAAATTCAAGGGCTCATAACTCTCAACTTTCTGGTGATCAGATAAGACTGAAAATCAAACTCATTTCAGATCTTATGATCTCCAATATTGTGTCCAAGTTTTGGATTGATTGATCAATAATTGTAGATTCTAGAGTGTAAACATCGTCGAAAACAGCCAAAAATGACAATTTTGTCAAATTCAAGGGCAAGTAACTCTCGACTTTCTGATCAGATCAGACTGAAAATTACACTTATCCGAGATCTCATAGTCCCAAACATTGTGTCAAAGTTTTGTCTTGATTGATGAATAATTGTAGATTCTAGAGTGTAAACAAGGTCAAAAACAGCCGAAAATGGCAATTTTGTCAAATTCAAGGGCACATAACTCTCGTCCTTCCAGTCAGATCAGACTGAAAATCAAACTCATCCGAGATCTTATGGTCTGCAATGTTATGTCCAAGATTTGTCTTGATTGATCAATAATTGTAGATGCTAGAGTGTAAACAATGTCAAAACTAAGTATTTTTCGCATTCAAGGGCAGATAACTCCTGCATTTCTAGTTCGATCTGACCCATAATCGAACTCATCCGAGATCTTATGGCCATACATGTTTTGACCAAGTTTGGTCAAGATTGGCTTATATTTGTAGATGCTAGAGTGTAAACACGAAATTGTGAACGGACGGACAGACAGACGGACAGACGGACGACGGACAAAAAGTGACCACAATAGTTCACCTTGAGCACTTCGTGCTCAGGTGAGCTAAAAACTCACTTGAGAATTTATGGTCATACATGTTTTGACCAAGTTTGGTTAAGATTGGTCAATATTTGTGGGTGCTAGAGTGGTGACAACAAAATGTGAACAGACGGACGGACAGACGGATGCCGACTGACAAAAAGCGACCACAATAGCTCATCTTGAGCACTTCATGCTCAGGTAAGCTAATTAGTCATATTTCAATAAAATAATCGACCATTTCCAGAAAATTTTGTGTCAAGTGATTCCCCAACGTGGTAATGCTAATCAAAGAATATTTTCAAACAAACAGCATTACGATGATCAGCCTGCATGTATTACATTGATTGCTTATTTGATTGGGGTTTAAAATAATAATCAACAATTTCTTAATTTACTAATGGACAAAAGTCTTGTCCATGTCTAAAAGTGTAATTAATTCGGTAACCACTTGAGGTAAGTACATGCATCATGTGCATATACTGCTACACATGTCACAGCAAAAATTTCAGTAATTTCTTATCAAGTTATGGCATGCTGTTTACCTGGCTCTGTTTTATGTTTTGGCACGGACCAAATGGGAATGGTTGTGATGAGCGTTGGTTAATTGAGGGCCGATATATGGACGTCGGCAACGAAGCCCTACCGTACAAAGACGACGACTGACGGTTCTAGCACTGATATGAGGGTGCATACGGCCAGGTGTATTAATGGCTGTACTATGGGGAAAAATAAACCGATTACGCAAGTGCGTCAAATTGATATGCCTGTCTTGACGTAACGTCGTCTCTCTGGGACGTCCAGACCTTGGAAGGTCCTCACCGGACCCAGTGGCAGCATATTTAGCACGCAACCTCCTAACAGTATGCATTGAAACGCCTAAAAAGTTTGCTACGTTTGCAACTGTATCTCCAGCTTGCAAACGTCCTATAGCTAATAAGCGTTGTTCATTTGAAGGACGCATAGCAGCGGATAATGGTATTGAAATCAATTTTTTATGTGTTTCTGTTTCCCGATAGATGGTTTGTCAGACGACAAAAGAAATTTGAAATCCCCAAACATCAACGCTTTGCATGTGCCAAAACGTGAAAAAAGCGGGGGGCACCATATGACAAAGTTTGTTGAGAAAATACTGAAATTTTTGCTGTGACATGTGTTAGTATATGCATGTGATGCATGTAAATTTTGACCGACTTACCACAAGTGGTTACCAAATTATTTACACTTTTAGACATGGACAAGACTTTTGTCCATTAGTATATATTAAAGTAGCTGGTACTCCTAACCATATGTTCCTGCAATGTGTTGCACAAGAACAAATACAAAAACCAACAAGAGCCACCAGCTGCTCATCCAACTTAGACAAATTAGATAAATCATAATGAGAGACAAGATTTACTTTATGATGAGATAAAAACAACTTATGTCTAGCAGATCTACAGATAAGAGGGGGTAAAGGCTTTTAAAAATGCCGACACAATCTTATCTGCTTTATGTGACAATTATTTTATTGTTTCCAACATGTTATAATTATTACAAGCCAACAATTTTGTTACCCTGGCAGGGATATAGAGAATAGATGGTTACTGTCTGTAGATTGAAAAAAATATCCGACAAGGCGGAGGAATTTTTATCCGGTGAGGCGTAGCCGAACCGGATAAATTTCCGAAGCCGAGTCGGATATTTTTTTCAATCTACAGACAGTAAACCATCTATTCTATTTATCCTGTTACGAACATTTGTTAAAAAAGAGGCGCTATTCTCGTTAAAAGAACGAACGGGAAGTATTTAATGACCTAGTTAGTTATCCTAAAGACCGTTAGACGCATAATTCGTGTTCGCGACAGAAGTTAGTTCTAAGGTGGAAAACAAACAAACTTTCGAACTTGTGTTAAATAGATCTTCTCTCGATTTTTTTTATCATTAACAGGTAAATATTATAACCATAGAACAAACTCAAATTGCTAGGAACTGCAAAGTTCAAATCAAGTAGACGACGAGATCTGTCCTCGGTTTGGGAATGGAAGGTTCTGTTTCAACGAAGAACAAGTTCCACATTCATTTGAAATATATTGAAAATGTTGAAATGAAGTAACAAGAACATGAAGCATACCTTAAATGGATTTATATGTCCTCCCAACTTCTATTTACACGATCATGGACATGTTTACAAACGTGTCATGATCTGTTATCTATCTGAATATTTCCGATGTTGTCCATTTTTATTTTAGACATGAATTCATCAACAAGACAAGTGTTTTGTGAGGGGAGAAGACAATTCAAAAGTAGCAGCCTACAATCGTTTTGAAATAAAATAACTAACCAACTATCTCATTCATTCTCTATCCCCTCTTCAGGTCTTGTATTTAAATCCTTCCCTTAAATGTTCCTGTTCATCTTGTTGTAAACATAAACACGGCTTCCAACTGTCAAAAATAACCTTGTGTATTACGTCATCAAAACCTTTTACGTCACAGAGTTTTAAAATTGGGTCAATACTACAGGGTGAACCTAAAGTGGGGGTATTTTATAAGGAAATGAAAAATGTCTGTTATGCTCTATATTTCCCACTCGCATCTGATTACGTTGTAGGAGTAAAGCTCAAACTCGGCATTTACATTGTACATTTTTGGAGCGATCTACTCGATCTTTCACTATCTCTGTGGATGAATTTATCATAGAGAATTTTTATTATGAAATTTAAGTCAACAAATTCTATTTCTGAGTTTTATTGCGAATATTACAAGTTTCAAGGCACAACCTAGATATCGAGTGACCTTCGCTTGATGAAAGTAGTGCCGACGTTATTGGTCACGTGACTAACTGACTGATATCAAAAAAAAATATCAGGCACCCTGTTATCAGTCAGTAAATACCGGAAGTGACAGGATAAATTACTTACAGATACAGTAACTTGTAGGAAGATGGGTAACTTTGTCATCTCGGCTGCTACAATCTTATCTAGCTGGTGTGGAGATAACTCTTTACCACTCTCTTGTAATATTTGCTGAAATTACATAATTCATTTACCCATTATCAGACTGCAAAATTTTAGGCTGGTCAAAATTCAAAGATATTGCAGAAGACAGTTTAAAGCGAATGAAATTTCATATAGTTGATCTTTCTGAGTTGAAAACATCATGGAAAATGAACAAATTGCTTGTCACAATTAAATATACAAAATATTTATAATATGTTAGCCACTGTTAGCTGATGATTAATTTTGTTTTTTCATCTGTATTAATATCTAGACAGTTAAAACTCATTCAATTACAGAAAATAGGGTAGTGTGTGATTTTATTGACCTGGCACAGCTTTACTTTTCATTATTAAGCATTTCCCAAACAAGACCTCCTTTTAACATTCCTTTAAGAAATGGCTTTGGAAAACATTGAAACAAAAGAAGAAACTGCTGATAACCAGCAGTTTCTCCTTTTGTCTCAATATTTTCTGTGTCATAGTTTACACAAATCATGTCTTTATTTTCATTAATTTTGTCGTCTGCAGCAGCTTTCAATTTGGATCACCCTAAATTTTTCCGTTTGGGAAAGGGTTAAACATTACTTGTTTTTTACCTACTCACCACACATAAATCCCTTTTGGCCTCTGGTAACAATGGTTCCATCTCAATAAGTCTGTATTTTCTACTCTGTAATTCTTCAATCACTTGTGTATCTGATGTTAAAGTTGATAAAACAACTGTGCAGCCTTGTGGAAATTGTTTCGGTAACCAATACAAGGTCTGCAAGAAATATTGGAAGCAAATTTGAGGTGCCTATAACATCACCATTAAAATATTCAATATTACTAATTGAAATAATCTGATGCAGTTCAATAGAAATTCTACCGTGTGGCTTGAATTATCCCAATTAAAAATCAAGAGATTCTAACAGAGTAGCTTTACCCATAACCAGACAGCAAAATCTTAGCATGGTCCAACGTTTTCCACAGTCTTTATCTTGTGGGGCTTCAAAATGCATCAATGTTGGGGAATGGGTTAAAAATATAGTCTTATCTACGCTATTTTACCAACTTCTTTCTTCACATTTTAGCTTATTGAATAATCCTCACAAATGGCTTTGCAGGTCATATATATCAAGATCAGCCTGGACAGATGTGCAGTCTGATCTTGTTCTAGACTTCCTGTTTTTTATTTGACAAAATTTTAAAATATTTAAAACTTAAAAACAAGTTTGCCTCACCTTGGCCACTTTACCAACTCCTGTAACTTTATCAAGTCCATCAATAATAATGACTGGTGTTTTATTGGTAGTTCTAACTTTGACCAGCAAAGTCTCTAGTTTGTGCAGGAAATGTTTTGTTTCTGCTATGCTGCCTTTTTCTGGCACCTCTTCGCCCTCTTGTTTTTGGGGCTTTTCATCTTGATATAACACATACTCAAATTCTGACACGAGGCGGGATAAAATCTCGTTAACATCTGGAATATGGAAAATATATTTTAGCCAGGATCTTGAAAAGGGCCCTTGGAGCTATTGAGAACAACATGAATCCAGATCAGCCTGTGCGTATGCACAGTCTGATCAGGATCCCTGCTGTTCTCTAATATATTCTTCATGACCTTTAACACGTTATGCTGCCCTTTTTCTGGTTTCTCTTCGCCCTCTTGTTGCCGTGGTTTCTCATGTTGCTATAACACATATTCAAATTCTGACACGAGGCGGGACAAAATCTCGTTAACATCTGGAAACAGAAAGTAATTTACAGTTACTGAAACTGTAGGAGGTTAGTGAAGAAGATTCCGTTGACATATCACAGATTTCATTTCACATGGCGCAGCTTTAGCTTTTATCATCATAAATCAAATGCCTGGGTATTTTTTACATAAAAATTCAGTAATAATTTCTTGTATACCTGTTATATCTGTGTCCTATGATACAAGTCTTTTTCAAGAATGATACTCTATATTCAAAATATGAACACATTTTGCAAAGAGGTCAGTGTCAGGTCAAATAAAATCCGTAATACTTTTGTGGTTTTCACCGTTTTCAACTGCTATGGGTCATATGGAGCAGCTGGAGCACCTCACCATGAATTCTTGTTATTTCTCATACCAGTAATACCACAACACCCTAACCGAGCCTCCAGCTACTCGCTCACATAGTTTAACGATATCAAACCATTGGTGGGTGACATTTTCGTCAGAAAGGATATTTGCCGCAGTTGGGGATTGAACCCCGGACCTCTAGACTGAGAGACAGATGCCCTGTCAAATATGCTATGGCCGCGGCGTGGGCATGCTAAGGAATTGACAATCAGACTAACAGACCAATTCATTAAGATTTGACCTAGATGCCTATTTCAAGAACCCATGTGACCCATAATCAAACTCCTCAGAGATATAAAGGAAACAAAAATTCTGAGCATGTTCAGGACAATCTTTCTGAATCAAATTCAGGTTGATTGGTCAAAATTGTGGCCTCTAGAGTGCACACAAGGTTATGCTAAAATTTGACCTCGTGACCTAGTTTTTGACCCCAGTTGTCCCAATTTGACCTTGTTTGAGATTTCATCAAGACAATCATTCTGACCAGTTTCCAGTTTGATTGGGCAAACAAGATGTGTTTGTGAAACACAAATACCCCCGAAATGGCCATTTTTCTATAATTATGACCTTAATTGATATTTGACCTTGACCTACATGAATGGCCTTGACCCTCTAACCTAATATCATTGACAGAAGGCTACATACCAAATTTGATCTTTGTATGTGGAATACTTTTGGAGAAAAAGCCAACATTAAGTTGTCATGTTAAGTTGTAAAGTTAAGTTTTCATGTTAAGGGTTAATAAGGGTAGAATGATGACCTTGAGGAAGGTCAAATTGCATGGAGCAGATAGATATCATTGAAAGAAGTTTACATACCAAATTTGAACTTTGTATGTGGAATACTTTAGGAGAAATGGCCAATGTTAAGTTGTTGCGTTAAGTTGCCGCGTTAAGTTGCATGTTAAGGGTGGATAAGGGTTAAACAGTGACATTGAGGAAGGTCAAATTGCATGGAGCAGATAGATATCATTAAAAGAAGTTTACATACCAAATTTCAGCTTTGTATGTGGAATACTTTTGGAGAAAAGGCCAATGTTAAGTTGTTGCATTAAGCTGGCACGTTAGGTTGCATTTTAAGGGTTAATATGGGTTAAACGGTGACCTTGAGGAAGGTCAAATTGCATGGAGCAGATAGATATCATTGAAAGAAGTTTACATACCAAATTTGAGCTTTGTATGCATAATGGTTGTCGAGAAAATGACAATGATAAGTTTCGGACTGACAGACAGACGGATGGACAGACAGACAACAGTAAAACAATATGCCCCCGATCTTTCGATACGGGGGCATAAAAATGTAGCCTCTAGTGTGCACACAAGCTTTTTTAAGATCCGACCCCGTAACCTAACTTTTGACCCAATTTCAAAGCTGTCTGAGATTTCATCAAGAGAATTCTAACCAATTCTTAGGTTGATTGGGCAAAAAATGTGATCTCGAAAAGGTACACAAGGTTTTTCTAAAATTTAACCCCGTCACCTAGTTTTTGACCCCATATGACCCATTTTTAAACTTGTCCAAGATTTCATCAAGACAAAAATTCTGACCAATTTTAAGGTTGATTGGACAAAAAATGTGGCCTCTAGAGTAAACACAAGGTTTTTCTAAGATTTGACCCAGTGACCTAGTTTCTGACCCAAGATGACCCAATTTCAAACTTGTCCAAGATTTTATCAAGAAAATCATTCTGACCAATTTTTGGGTTGATTGGGCAAAAACTGTGGCCTCTATAGTGCACACAAGGCAAAGTTTGACGGACGACGGAAAACGCACGCCGGACGCCGGACACTGCGGTATCACAATAGCTAACCATGAGCACTTTGTGCTCAGGTGAGCTAACAAAAGAAGTAAATGCTGATGATAAGTATTATCTCCTTTTGCCTCAATATTTTCCCTGCAACATTGCACAAGATTTGAATTTTCATAAACATACATTTTGTGGTCTGGAGCAGCTTTTGAATTAGACAACCTACAATTTTGCCGTTTGGGAATAGGTTAATCCACTTAATATACCTGTACTATTTTCAGCAAAGCCAACAAAATGGTAAGCCAGTGCATATGTTGACTTGTCTTGTTTTAAAGACTGTATCCAGTTACATATGGCTGCAGATTTGCCTGTTCCAGCCACTCCTGTTACCACAATATAGTCATTGCCTTCTGCAAATAAAGTGAAAAGAATTTCGGTAAAGAAAACAAGACACAGGTCTGTCAGGTCAAAACAACATGGTTGTGGTGTTCTTCCAGATAAATGATCTTTGATGTTTTAAGGTAGAATATCTGTAATGGGGCAATTTTGAGATTTAAATGATGTCATGATTATTCAGGTGACATCATTAAACTTTTCGTGGTATCAATATATACTGGCAAATTTGGAAGAGTAAAAACTCTCCACCTTCTGCAGCCAAATGATAACAACTTTGGGAGAAAATATCTGACATCATGTGAAATCATGTGAATCTTTATCATGGGGTTTCTACCTTAAGATGAAATTGGGTCATCAGTGGTTCAGAATAGGGTATATTTACCTACTTTAAGAAGACTACAGTATGCTAAATTCTATGGATCACCCTAAAATATAGCTTTATGGCAACAAGTTCTAACACACAATCTCACTTACTTTCATTCGAGGTATGGTTATTCAAAGCTTTAAGATATTTCTCCTTGTTGACAAAGATATTACATCTGCTCGTCAAGAATGCATCATGTTGATTGCGTAGTTCTTCTCTTCTTGACAGTTTTCTCGTCTCAAGGTCAACTAGTAATGTCTTCTTCAGATAATTCATTATTATCTCAAACATGGTCTTGGCTGCCTGTCAAGGTTAAAAGGTAACAAAATTTAGAAGTTGGAACAAAAGTTGAGCTTGCCTGTATACAAAGGTGTTGCTGAAGGCAAAAGTTATCGCGAATAAGTTCATGGGTGGTATTTCTTCTTTTTTTTATTTATTCATTTTTTTGTCAAAATTGAAAACTTAAGCCAATGATTAACAAAACTAGAACAACTAGAACTGTCGTAAAGCAGACAAATACCCCCCACTAGCGCCTTGTCACTGAAAAAGTGCTGTAGGTCAACCGGTTCTTGACTTAGAGCATGTAAACGGATTTTAAACAAAGTCCAATTGTGACCTTGACCTTTGACCTTCGTGACCCAAAAACAATAGGGCACCTCCTTGGGTCATGGGCAACAACTGTGTAAAGTTTCATGATCCTAGGTCAACCGGTTCATGACTTAGAGCACGGAAACGGATTTTTAAACAAAGTCCGATTGTGACCTTGGCCTTTGACCTTTGTGACCCAAAAACGATAGGGCACCACCTTGGGTCATGGGCAATAACTGTGTAAAGTTTCATGTTCCTAGGTCAACCGGTTCATGACTTAGAGCACGGAAACAGATTTTAAACAAAGTCCAATTGTGACCTTGACCTTTGACCTTCATGACCCCAAAACAATAGGGCACCTCCTTGGGTCATGGGCAACAACTGTGTAAAGTTTCATGATCCTAGGTCAACCGGTTCATGACTTAGAGCACGGAAACGAAAAAGTCTACGGACAGACGGATATAATAACACTTTCTGATGCCCACAAAGAGAACAGTCCTAGGAAAATTGAGGCAAAAGAAAACAGAAGATGTGTTAGTGAAACACCAATGCCCCCTAAATGGCCATTTTTCTAAAATGTTAAATTTTTTCATGTAAAGGGTTGATAAGGGTTAACAGATGACCTTGAGGAAGGTTAAATTCCATGAAACAGATAGATATCATTGAATGGAAAATGCATACCAAATTTGAGCTTTGCATGTCAAGTACTTTTGAAGAAAAGGTAAATGTTAAGTTTTCAGACAGATGGACAGACAGACAGACACGAGTATAACAATATCCCCCCAATCTCTTGATACGGCAGCACAAAAATGCTGATAAACAGCATTCTTTTGATTGAATACATGTATTTTCTCTGCTATATTGTAAACAAATCCTGTTTTTATCAACATTCATCCTTTCATCTAAAGCATCCTTTAAAATGGAACAATCTAAAATTTTGTAATAAAGAAATGACTTTAAAGGGTTAAACTAGTAAAGTTGTTTCAAAGCCTTTGAATCAAAGGCTGAAGCAAACCCTGACTTATATGTAACCCATCACGATAAAGGAGACCTTACAGGAAAAACATATAAACTAAACTTCAAGAAACCAATTAGACAGATGCCATATTTGGAGAATGAACATATCAGTAATTATAGTAAGATACAGAAAACATTCTAAATTCTGAAAATTATGTTTACAGTGTGACAAGCATCAACCCTAGTTAGTCTGCGCAGACTGAGCAGACTGACTAGGGTTGATACTTTTCACACTTCCCAAAAGGTCCCTTTCAGCACGACAAGTCAGATATGGTCTTACCTCTGCAGGCGTCTTATAATTCATAAACACTCCCAAACTCTGTAAAAGAATAAAATTAGAATTAGATCCATCACTAAATACCATCATACTTCCTTAACCCTATTGCACTCAGACCGGCCAAAACCTTACCTTTTATAATTTCCTCAGACCGGCCAAAACCGGCCGTTTTATAGGTGCTCCATTTATGTTGTTTTACAAGTTGATTTTCAATTAAACTGAAAATTATTCAACGCCGACAGAATAAGTACAAATTAAAGTATCTTCTAGTGAAAAAATTTTAAGAAAATTTTCATTATTAGCGGAGATATTGCAGTTTAAAAAGCGAGGAGGTAATTTCCCCCACGCATCTATTTGATTCGAACAGTCGATATTAATCGCCGAAATTCCGGTATACAAACCTAACATTTCAACACATATTGATTAAATAAACATCCTTTGATTCACTAGAATTTAAATCATCCATCAAAAATATCGGCGATATTTCCGATTGAAATGCGTATCTTGTGCAATACTGCATTTCTCGGAAAATTCCTTTGTTTACTAAAGGCCTAGATAAGGCCTGTGAAGATCGCCGAATTTCCGGGACTGGTCATGCATTGTAAGCCACACATTCGGAATGAATTCATGATATGCACTTGATTATGAAATAATTACAAGATTAAATTAGAATTATTGCAAACTGTCAAAAAGATTTACCATAAATCAAGCAACTTCACGGTCTAAACGTGATAATTACACTGTAATTATCGGTACCCTTATGGCGAACAAAAAATTTGAAATATATAAAAGACTGACCGATTTTCTCTATAAATCCATGTGTAATTATTTCTGTGCACATATAAATTGACTTGTGAAAGGGTAAAAGCGGGAAACTTTATGGAATGTGACCTTGTGTCGGGTCAACCGCGTGCCTTACTTCTTTGATGTAGGGGTCGGTGTCTCGTGACGTATGCTTTGATTACGTAACACTGCTCGAGATTTATTGTCAATTCCCGAGACCAGATGTGATTTACCCTTCGCGTAAGAGCAATATTATCAAAGTGCCAAAACAATCATGTTGAATTTTATATGTTTGGTAATCTCGTATTTTAAAATAATAAGGGAAAGAATTGCATTTTCTATGCTTGTCTAGAACAAGATTTACCTTTATTTCTGCTGGATGTACAATATTTCTCGTCTTCGGCAGTTTGCAATTTCTACACCAAGTTTATTTCTATTCTTTTTGTTTTGTTATTGTTGTGTTGATTATGCAAATTGAAATTGTTCAATACAGTAAAAACAGCAGATACGATTATGAAATAAGAATTAATTGAATGCATTATGAGTGGGAATAAAAAAATAAAAAATACCCTTTACCAAATAAAACATATAAATGTTTTGGATTTATATTGTGTCTCGTGGATATAATTTTATGGAATTAAAATCGGGTAAGTACAAATTGTGTTCAACTAACCATTGAGTATGCAGTGGCGGATCGTGGGGGGGGGGGGGGGGGGGGGTTGATCCCCAAAAATTTCAACTTACCATTGACTATGCAGTGGTGGATCTAGAGGGGGAAGGGGCCTTTCCCCACCGGAACATTTCAGCTAATCATTGAGTATGCAGTGGTGGATCCAGGGAGGGGGGGCAGGCAGGGGCAGCCCCCACTTTGATGTATTTTTATTCAAGTAATAATAGTGAATAAATTATAATTTTTTGTTGAAATTTACCTATTCCAAACCCCCTTTTGAGGAATTCGAATCACCTTGAAGAAATCCTGGATCTGTCAATGAGTTTGTTTGTTTTTTCTAACACTGAAAGTTTTGCTTATTTTTTTATGTTATGGTTCAAATTTGCAGATTTGAATATATTGTTTTTGAAAATATGTAATAGTAAAGAGAAAGAAATGTTAGTAAACAGACAATAAAAAAATACGAGACTTTCAACAAATCATCCGTTTATTTCCATATTTAACATGTAAGATCAGGGTAATATTTCCATCTTCTTTACACCACCAGAAAGGAAATTCATTTACCTGCAAAATAAAGAAAAAAATATTAAAATCTATTCATTTATAGTGAAGAAATTATTAATTGATATCCACATACTCAAAAAGAAATAGGTTTAAAAGACAATGAAACATGAGATTTTTTAACAAATCATCCCTTTATTTCCATTTTTACATAAAAAGATCAGAATAATATTTCATTTTCTTTAGACCATCAGAAAGGAAATTCATTTATCTGCAAAATAAAGAAAAAATTACTAAAATCCAATAATAAATAATGAAGATATTTACATTTAAATCCACCTACCCCCAATAGAAACAGGTAATTATATAATATTGGATAAATTCGCACGAGGACAGGTAGATAGAAAATCCAAATATGCATGAGTGCAATAGGGTTAAAACTCAGCCTCACAAAAAAAATATGATGTCAAGTGAATGAAAAAATTCATTAAAGGACTTATCTCTGTTATGTAATAAACCCATGAGCCACAAATTTAACCCTTTCCCAAACAAGACCTAGTTTTGATGTCCCTTTTAGACTAGGCTTGGGAAAACATTGAGGCAAAAGAAGAAAATGCTGATAATCAGCATTTTCTTCTATTGTCTCTATATTTTCTGTGCTATATCATAAACAATTCTATTTTACATCAACATACATTTTGTCATCTGCAGCAGCTTTGAAATTGAAACAGTCCAAATATTGGCTGTTTTGGAAAGGCTTAATATGCACATCTCTACTTGACAATGAGCGTTCCACAGATCTAGTCATCGAACAAGAGGACCATGATGGTCCTAAATCGCTCACCTGAATCAAGATGGCAAGAGCGATAATGGCAATTTTGTCAAATTCAAAGGCATGAAACTTATAAGGACTCTGTTTGGAAACAATTAAGAAATAATTTTGTTCCAATCGATCCTGTAAGGTTGGGTATGAATTAGCACAATTGTTCCCTTTTTATTTCAATAATTATTTAATGATTTCGCAATATACAACATAGGACTAATTTTCAAAGCATTCTGATCTGTTAGAGATTGATCATTTATGATAGGCTCAATTAACAAGATTTGGTCTGTGATTGAAAGAATATAGCGCAGGATTACCATCTGATAAGCTAAGGCTAATCCCATATTTGTTTACATAAGATAAACATGGGGCCAGCCAGAGCAACAGATAAGAGAAATAGATAAGAGAAAAAGGACAGATTTCTCTGAGTCCCATAAGCCCCTTCCTCCCTGCCACAGCCTGATTTTTTATCAATTATAAGAATTTGAGAACAAATTTTGAAAAGAGTGATTCAAGGAACATTCCTGCAAAGTCTGGTTCATTTGGGCCCAATGGTTGATTTTTTAAGAATTTTCTTATAATTTCTCAAAGTCCAATAAGCCCCTTCCTCCCTGCCAAGGCCACATTTTTTGTCAATTGTAAGAATTTGAAAACAAATTTTGAAAAGAGTGACTCAAGGAACATTCCTGTAAAGTCTGGTTCAAATTGGCCCAATGGTTGATCTTTAAAGAAATTTCTTACAATTTCTCTGAGTCTGATAAGCCCCCTTCCTCCCTGCCACGGCCACATTTTTGACAAATGTAAAAATTTGTGAATAAACTTTGAAAAGAGTGACTAAAGGAACATTTCTGCAAAGTCTGGTCCAAATTGGCCCAATGGTTGATTTTTAAAGAATTTTCTTATGATTTCTCCAAGTCCGATAAGCCCCTCCCTCCCTGCCACGGTCATAATTTTTTGACAAAGGTAAAAATTTGTGAATAAACTTTGAAAAGAGTGACTAAAGGAACATTTCTGCAAAGTCTGGTCCAAATTGGCCCAATGGTTGATTTTTAAAGAATTTTCTTATGATTTTTCCAAGTCCGATAAGCCCCTTCCTCCCTGCCACAGCCACATTTTTTGTCAATTGCAAGAATTTGAAAACAAATTTTGAAAAGAGTGACTCAAGGAACATTTCTGCAAAGTCTGGTTCAGTTTGGCCTAATGGTTGATTTTTAAAGAATTTTCTTATGATTTCTCTAAGTCCAATAAGCCCCTTCCTCCCTGCCACGGCCACATTTATTGACAAATGTAAAAATTTGTGGATGAATTTTGCAAAGAGTGACTCAATGCACATTCCTGCCAACTTTGGTTCAAATTGGCCGAATGGTTGATTTTTAAAGAATTTTCTTAAGATTTCTCTAAAATCTGATAAGCCCCGCCCTGCCACGCCCACATTTTTTGACAAATCAAAAATTCACTAACAAGTTTTGAAAAGGGTCACACAAGGAACATTTCTGTCAAGTTTGGTTAAAATTGGACCAATGGTTTAGGAGGAGAAGATCTTTGAAGAAATTGTGGACGGACAGACGGACAGACAGACGGACGGACGGACGACGGACAAAAAGCGATCACAATAGCTCACTTTGAGCACTGCGTGCTCAGGTGAGCTGAAAATATAACTATTATTATATGATTTTACTATTACTTCAATTGCTCTGTTTTACATTTGGCATACGATAGGATATATTTGTGATTTTTTTCATGGTAAAGTCTGTTCTATATGGTCTTTCACATTTCAATTAGTACTTTGGTACTCTAATATTTAGCAAACTAGGAATTTGTGTTCTTTACCTTTTCTCTTTGCTGGCTGACCCGGGATTTCAAATCGTCCATCAGCTGGGTGGAAAGTTCACTCTCTGCAGAATATTTAAACACTTGCTTCTTGTCTCCTTTTTGTTTGCCTTCCTCGCGCATTTTGTCATCAAAACTCTGTTGAGAGAGAAAACAAAATGTGTGAAACACAAACTCTACCCTATGACATGCGGTCCTACTAAATAAGATTGCTTGTCATGTATTTAAAACAAGAGTGATAGATTCACAATATAAGCCGCTATTTCATATTGAGTCTTCTTTTTCCAAGATGCAGCACAATATGGCAAAACCCAAATATATTGTGTATGTCCAGTTGACCTTTCTCAAGAAATTAAGGTAGGGAGAGCTTTCTTACAAACAGATGGATGGATGTATTGAATGTTCTCAATATATGATCATCTTCAGTTGCATAATAAGGAAACAAGGTGTCAAAATGTCACAAGATACACCCTTCACACTGCTTGATGTCAAACAACAAAGGGAAATAAGCACTGCACTCTGTAATCAGGAGAAAAATTGGACATAAGGTGACAGAGTTATGGACTTGGTCTGCCCGCTGGACAGCATGGGTGATCCTATAATACAAGGGCCGTATAAAAATATACACTACTCAAAAGTTCTAATTGGCCACCTCATATTTTGGGAAGTACAGACTACAACTATGTTCGAATCATTATCAATCTAGTATCATCAGCTGACAAATTCATTTATCATGATTGACAAAAAGATTCAATGGCTTCTTATTAGAATGTAATATCAAAATAATGGCATCAGAAAGACACCCTTTCCAATGAAAAGTCACAAAACAGAGGCAAATAATGTACTTTCCTAAAGCAGCACTGATCATGGCTTGTCACTGCATTGTGATGATTTTTTCACAGAATAAGGTGCATATTCTTGGGATTTTTCTCCATTCGTGAGCGAGAGCATGATACAGATCGTCCAAAATGATGCGTTATGGATGGCTGTCAGCCCTGCGTTCAGTAAGACAAAACGTTAGCTAACAGCTGTTTCATTCGGAATACTCGGTCAATTCTGTCATTTGGGTCAAAGAAGTTGCGAATGTTGGTAACGTTAGCTAACAGTTTGTCTACTGAACGCAGCCCTGAATTCTCTTTAATCAAACCCATAATGCTCAATTAGGCTAAAATTAAACTTTTCAATGTTTATGAAGGATTCGAATGTGGTTTGACGCCAATGTGCGATCAATGCCTATCAAATAATGACAGAGGAATGATATTGTTGACATGAATGGCTTCCAGAAATGCTTGGAAATGGCTGGAAAATGGGTAGTTTTGCTCCGGCTGTACACATTGCGCTGATAACGTTTTCCATGTTGATTGCTGTTGAATCTAACAAGTTAAAGGACCGAAAGGGTAGCCGATGTTACTAGGCTTTGTAAACTTCATATTAACATATCCACTTCCGGTCAACCGAAATTCCTGGAACAACCCTTTTTAGGCAGAATGGGGATGATTGAAATTCTAAAAAAGATGGAAATTATTGTTAAACGTACAAGAAATCATAAAAGAAGATTACTTTTGCTCTGTCAATGAAATAATGACCGAAAAGTTTATTGAGAGCATACCCCTATAATTGGCCTGCTAGATTCCATTATTCCAAGCTCTCTATCGTATTCGTGTTACTTGATTTTTAGTAATGTTTTCTGTTTTTCCTGTGTTCTAGGCTGTATAGGACATGATGTTTCGAACATTTACGAGTTTTGAAAAGCGCACATGCTTTTCGTGCAAGTTTGAAAAAAATGCCTTTTCTACCAATAACTCGTGCTAAATAAAACAATCAACGTTATGAAATGATTATATGAAACATTTATCAAATGGATCAACAACTGTCAAAATTTCAGTTTTTATGTTTCTGCCATTTTCTAATAAAATGAGTATAAAAAGTGGCCAATTAGAACTTTTGAGGAGTGTATGAAAATTTTTTTAATGAATGCAGAATTAATGATGATTTTTTAAAGTGAATGATATTACATACATGCAAATGTAGAGCAAGGCAAACACATCTCTCTCAGAAAAATTTAAGGTTAGAACAAGCATACCGGTAGTTACCTTGTCCCTGAAGAACAGAGCTGCTGGTAGGTGTCCAGGGTCATTCAAAAATCCATGAAGAAACTCTAGTTCTGTAACACTTTTGTCCCTAAATTGTTCTAACCATGTGTAACGACCCACAGCATTGTTAAAATTGTCTTGTAATACATTGTCTTCTGCACCATGCCACCCATATCTCTGAAAATGTGAAATAAAATATTTGTTTTGATTAATCAAACTTCTAAAATGTATGAAATGATTATATTGTAATGAGTGATATTTTTGTCCCTAAATAGGGAAGAATTTTATCCAGTTAAAAGTGACTTTATTTCAGACAAACAGATAGTACATTGTGGGTGCTGTTATAAAATCTCGTAACTACAGCTTGATTCAAGCAATAGTTACCAGATTTTGTAACAACACTGATGGTTCATCAAAACATAGCAGTAAACCTTGTCTATTTTTAGCAAAAAATTCATTGCAATAATTATTGTTCTAACCAAGTATAATGACCCACAGCGTTGTTAAAATTGTCTTCTGCTCCATGCCAACCATATCTCTGAAATTGTAACAAGTACTTGATTTAATTTACCAAATTAATTCCTAAAATGTATAAATTGAATTTTCAATGGATACTTTTGCCCTTGAACCCACAGCATTGTAAAAATTGTCTTGTAACACACTGTCCTCCACTCCATGCCATGCATATCTTTAAAAATAAAAAAAAAAGAGGGGGGCGTGTCATATGTCCTAAAAGCAAGAACTAGGTTTGAGTACGGGTAGGTATTATACTTTTAAAAATTAATGAACTAAACTGTTCTAGACATGTACACAGCGTTGTTAACCAACGCATAGGCACTTCTTGACGCACTGCAAAATAATCACTTCGGAAAACATTGTAGAAACAAGAGGACCATGATGGTCCTATATCGCTCACCTGAACCAAGATGATATGAGCCACAGTTATGTTTGAATCAATTAATATTTTTGACATTAAGACTGAAAACAAACTTATGGTCATCAACATTATGTCCCTGTTTCCTCTTTATAGGTCAATATATCTGGTTGTAAAGAGTGAAAACAAAGTCAAAAACGAGAATTTTTTCCATTTCAAGGGCAGATAACTCAGCAACTGCTTGTCTAATTGTGCTGAAGTTCAAACTCATCCATGATCTTATGGTGATTAACCATTATATCCAAGATCAAAGTTTTGTCTTGATTGGTCACCATTAATTTTGTGGCTGTTAGAGTAAAAACAAAGTCGAAAACAGCAATTTTGTCAAATTCAAGGGCAGATAACTCAGGACATTCTGGTCCGACCAAACCAAAACAAAAACTCATCCAAAATCCTGTACAAGGTCACCAACATTGTGTCCATTTTTTGTATATATTGGTCAATATTTGTAGATCTATGCTAGAGTGTAAACAATGTGAAAAGTAGCTATTTTTTATATTCAAGGGCAGATAACTCCTGACTTTCTGGTCCGATCTCACCCAAAATCGAACTAATGCAAGATCTTATGGTCACTAATATTGTGTTAAAAGTTTTGTCTTGATTGGTCAATAATTGCAGATGCTATAGTGTAAACAAAGTCGAAAACGGTCAAAAACGACAATTTTGTCAAATTTGAGGGCAGATAACTCCTGACTTTCTGGTCTGATCTGACCCAAAATCAAACTCATCCGAGATCTTATGGTCACCAACATTGTGTCCAACTTTTGTATTGATTGGTCAATATTTGTAGATGCTACAGTGTAAACAATGTCAAAAGTAGCTATTTTTTACATTCAAGGGCAGATAACTACGGACTTTCCGGTAGCTTATGGTCATACATGTTTTGACCAAGTTTGGTTAAGATTGGCTTATATTTATAGATGCTAGAGTGTAAACACCAAATTGTTGACAGACGGACGGACGGACATACAATAGTACCGGCCGAAAATGACAGTGACGTGGGCTAATGTTTACTACTTAACAACCAATCAACTCTGTTCGAATTTGTAACAGTGCAAATCAGACGAATTGATTGGTTTTGCAGCAGTAAACAACAACCTACGTCACTGTCCTTTTCGGCTGGGACTATTGTACAGATGGACGGACGACGGACAAAAGGCGATCACAATAGCTCACCTTGAGCACTTCGTGCTCAGGTGAGCTAATAAAAAAATGCTTGTGACATTCAATATTCCACAATGTATTCTGCTCCAAGTCATAAAAATTCAAAATTTCACCATATTGAAAATGTCATCTGCAACATCTTTCAATTTGGAACACCTTGATATTTTGTCATTTGGTGATGAGTTCAAATTGTCTTTTAACACACAATTTCTTCTGCCCCATGACTAGCATACCTCTGAAAATGTAACAAGTATTTGAGTGGGATCTGCTTATATCATTTTAACCCATTCCAAAACAACAGGAAATTCCAATTTGAAAGCTGCTTTGACAACAAAATGGATGTTGATAAATATGAGCATTGTGTATGATACAGTACAGAAAATTTTGAGGCAAAAGGAGAAAATGCTGATCATCAGCATTTCCTTTGTTTGCCTAAATGTTTTCCCAGGCCTGTTCTTTAAGGTGTGACAATCTGGCAACAGCTTAACCCATTACCAAAGGCCAAAATTGTAGGATAGTCCAATTTGAAAGCTGCTTCAGACGACAAAATGGATGATGATAAAGATGAGATTTGTGCACAATATAGTACAGAAAATATTGAGGCAAAAGGAGAAAATGCTGTTCAAAAGGAGAAAATGCTGATCATCAGCATTTCCTTCGTTTGCCTCAATGTTTTCTCAGGCCTGTTCTTTAACCCAAACAACAAAATTTTAGCCTAGTCCAATCTCGTAGGTGTTGCAGACGACAATTTCCATTGAACATTTTATTAACATTTTTTGGTCTTTCTTGGTAGAAAACATTGTGTCGCAAGCAATTTCCTCATTTTCCACAATGTTTTCTAAAGCCTTTATTTTGTGGGGCATCCAAAAGTGTCAATGTGTGGGAAAGGGTTAAGGTGTGACAGTCTGGCAATAGCTTAACCCATTACCAAAGGCCAAAATTTTAGGATAGTCCAATTTAAAAGCTGCTTCAACAACAAAATGGATGTTGATAAAGATGAGATTTGTGCACAATATAGTACAGACAAGGGCTGTCAGAAACGGACAATGCTCCCCGAATAAGGCATTGTCACAATAAATGTATGCCATAGAGAGCACTTTATTGTCAAGGGCATCTGATTTGCTACTCAAATATGAAATTTCATCAAATTCTGACCATTAGACTAGGAGTAATCAGAGAAAAACTATATTTAACCTTAAGTCCCCTTTTCCCATGACGAGGCCTCAAATCCAAAAACACGGAAAAGTACATCAGCATTATGTCATAGGGAGTTCACATGGTAAGTTTCATTTGATTTGGCCCAAGGGTTATGGAGATATTGTTTCGGACGGACGGACGGACAGGACGGACGGACGGACAGACAAAGCGGCGACTATATGCTCTCCCTTCGGGGAGCATAAAAATATTGAAGCAAAAGGAGAAAATGATAATCATCAAAATGTGGTCAAAATGCAGTCTAATAGACCCATCCTGGGGCCTGTTTCATCAAAATATTTAAGACATATTTATGACTTACTGATGACTTACAACAAGTTTCGGGCAAGAAAGGCATATCGCCAATCTATCAAGACCTGCGTTATGCGGTTGTTGTTTTGAGAGATATTTATATTCCGTTTTTATTCACCTGAGAGGGTGTGGCTAAGTAAAGGGGTTATTCCACGAGTTTACTTCTCGATACCTTGGTTGATAGAAGAGAAAAAACGTGCGGCACGAGCATGAACATATTTCAAAATTGAAAGAATGCGCGATTGTAAAATGTGTTGTCATAAAACCTCGTAACTACAGATTGATTCACGCTGCAGTTATAATGTTTTGCAACAATAGCGACGATTTACCGCTAATCGAGAAGGCTGTTTCTCCCCAAGCTTAAATTGAATGAACCGTTTACTAGGCTCCGCCCTGTCTCCCGAATAAAAACAGAATATAAGACACTGGTAAGTCAAAAATATGTCTTAAATATTTTGATGAAATTAATAGGCTCCTGCTAACTTACAGTTGCTACAGGTAACGAAGAAGCTTTTAGAGAACAATAAGGATTAACCCTTCCCCAAACAAGATCTGGTTTAGACGTCCTTAATAGATAAGGTTTGGGAAAACATTGAGGCAAAAGAAGAAAGTGCTGATAGTCAGCACTTTCTCCTTATGATAGTCAGCACTTTCTCCATTTGCCTCAATATTTTTTTTAGCTAAATTGTAGACAAATTCAATCTAAATTAGATCTAACACATATTTTGTTGTCTGCACCAGCTTTTGAATTGAACCACCCAAAATTTTGTCGTTTGGGAAAGGGTTAACAGAATAATTGAAGATTTTCTACAATTGTTTTTGATGTTGTTTTATCATGTACAGTGCACTCCGTGTATAACGAGATCGCCGGGACATCGCTCGATGCCTCGTTATAGCCATGTCTCGCTAAAGCCGAATTGTAACAGAATACTTGAAACATGTTCACTTGCCCATGTCTACTTTCGCTTTCAACGGAAGTGAACTATGGCACATTTATAATCTCCTTTTTAGAGAGCATAAAGATAGATAACTCTTGATATTTTAATACACACCACTAAGAGTAACATACGAACATTACACTTTACAGTTCATAAGTGCACAAAAATACTAATGGTTACTAACACCATAAAATATTTATTTGAAAAAAGTTGTGATTTTTCATTATCCTTATGGAAAATCCCTTTTCTAATTTTTTCATGATTTCAAATTTCAACTCTAAGGAAATAGTTTTCTGCTTTTTAGCAGTGTCTCCCGTATTTTCCAAATTCATCGCATATGGTCAATGTTGGAGCAAATGCTTATAACTCCAGATGGATTGAAGTTAGAGTTACAATGTTTTGCAATAACACTTTGTCGTTATGACAATAGGTAGATCGGAACTTGTAAATCCCATAATTGATCGATAATTACCTTGAAATGTCAGATTGAGGACGGCATGCTTTAGGACCCAGTAAATAGGTGTGAAAAATACAGCCAGGGCTAGGGCAATGTTGTTTGCAGACGACACGCTTTGTGACCAAGTCTCGTTAATGTGTGAAAAATAGATTTGGGACCAAGGAAATATGTACGCTATAGCCGATTTTTCGCTAAAACCAATCTCGCGTTATCCGATATAAAACAAAGGGAAAATAGAAGAGAAATGACAGGGACTTTGTTTTGTACTCGTTATAGACGGTATCTCGTATTACCCGAACTCGTAATACGTGGAGTGCACTGTAATTCCCCACCAAGCGTTATTTTCCAAGGTTAGTCCCTAGATGTGACTGCGGGTTGATTACTCAACATTTTGTCTAGACTGGATCAATTCTGCACAATGAACTAGGATCTGCAAAATGGACGGTTATGGCATATGAGATCAACATGGATCCTGATCAGCCTGTGTATACACACAGTCTGATCAGGACCCATGCTGTTCTCTGCAATAAAGCTTATTCAATATTCACTACCTTTATCAACTTTAACCTATTACCACACAGTGACTCTTTTTGACTCCTAACTTAATAATGGCTTTGGAAAACATTGTGGAAAACAAGTTTGAGTTTATTAGGGTTTTACGCCGTTTTCAACTACCAGGGTCATATTGCGGCGGCTGGAGCACCTAACCGTGGGTTCCTGGTATTTCTCGCACCAGTACAACCACAATATCCAAACCGAGCCTCCAGCTGCTCTCTCACATAGATGATTCACATCCATTGGTAAGAGAAAAATGACTTTTGTCAAATGTCAGAATGGATACTGGCCGAGCCGGGGTTCAAACTCGAGACCCCTGGATTGACGGACTACGACGTAACCGACTGAGCTATCGGGGCTCGGCTGTGGAAAACAAAGAAATTGCTTGTGACAAGCAATTTCTTCATTTCCCACAATGCTTTCTACACAAAATGACCAAAAATGTGAGATATTCTGACATTTAATGTTGTCGTTTGCAACATTTTGAATTTGGAGCAACCCAAATTTTTGTCGTTTGGTAATGGATATCTTTATCAGTCTCTATTTATTAACCCCTTCCCAAACAAGACCTGGTTTTGACGTCCCTAAGAGAATAGGCATGGGAAAACATTGAAACAAAAGAAGGAACTGCTGATAACCAGCAGTTTCTCCTTTTGTCTCAATATATTGTATGTCATATTTTACACAAATTCTATCTTTAATCAATAACTTCCATTTTGTCATTTGTGGCAGTTTTTGAAGTGGATTGCCCTATAAATTTGCTGTTTGGGAAAGGGTTTATTAAGCACAGGGTAAGCTGGAAACATGCAAGTCTGGAATGCCATAAGGGCTCTTTTCCCAGATCCTGGCTTGAAATGTTTCATAGATTCTCAGAACTGCGATGATGATAATTTATGTTTAGAAAATTTGAAAATTCCTTTTTTCTTTTAAAGAATGTTAACTCTTTCCCGAACAATTCCTGATTTTGACTTCTCTGACGAAGCTTCATTTGAAAACATTAAGGGAAAAGCAGAAAAGGCTGATGTTTTGCATTTTATATTTCCCTATAATGTTTTCCATCCCTTTGAATGGATACTTCAGGATTTGTGTCACACTTATTTCACCAAGATGAGGCCCACTACCAATACTTTAAACCTTTTCTAAACAAAATGCACCTAATAACAAGTCATGTGCTAACATTTCGGCAAAAAGAAGAAAACGATGATAACCAACATTTTCTCCTTTTTCCTAAACAATTTTCTGTGCTAGTAAAGTAACACATATCCTATTTCTGTGAACAGAAATTTTGTTGTTGGATTGGATTGAATGCAGTTTTACAGCCCACTCAGCAGCAATGGTCATAATAAAGATGGGACCTCTGTCCATTACCAGTAGCCAAAATTTTAGACTGGTCAGAATTTGAAGATGTTGCAGACGAAAATTTAAAGCGAATGAAATTTTACTTTTAGCGATCTTTTTGTCTGGAAAACATTGTGGGAAATGAAGAAACTGCTTGTCACAAGCAATTTCTTCATTTTCCACATTGTTTTCTACAGCCATTATTGTGTATGGAGTCATAAGGTGTCACTGTGTGGTAATGGGTTAAAGTCTTGTCCAAAAGACTGGTGAGGCGGGATTGAACCAGCGACCACCATGTTACAAGTTCTAGTCCAGCGAGTTACCGCTGCACCAACTCGGCCCTCAACCCATTTTGTTATCTGCAGCAGCTTTGAAAATGGACAGCCCAAATATTTTGTTGTTAGTGGAAGGGTTCATTGACACAGCACTTCATCAGCACTTTTATTTGCACTTTATTTAGGAATGGGTATTATTCAGTGTGACAAGGAAATAGCACTTTGTCTCTAAGACAAAATCAATTCAATCCAGGACTTTCACATTTGCAAGAAACTTGCTTTCCCAGCAAATTTCTGCATTTTTTTCTTTATTATTTCCAGATTGGTCTGCAAAATGTATATGGAATTCCAGGGCTTTTCAGTCTTGATCTTGATCATTGTCATGTGGAATTTCGCCCATTCTCTCATAAATGATACCTTTTGATGCCCACAAGATAAAATTGCAAAACATTGTGGAAAATGAAGAAATTGCTTGTGACAAGCAAATTCTTCATGTCCCACAATGTTTTTAAGTCCAGAGACACTAAAAAAATAGAATACATGTATTTCATTCACTTGAAATTTTAGTTTGCATTATCTTGGAATTTGGACCAGGCTAAAATTTTGCCTTCTGGCAATGGAATAAACTGTTAAAAAGTTTCTAGAGTCTAGACCCTTCACAAAACACGAAAATTTAAGCTGAAAATTTAAACCTTTCCCAAACAAGACCTGGTTTCGACGTCCCTAATAGACAAGGCTTTGGAAAACATTGAAACAAAAGAATAACCAGCAGTTTCTCCTTTTGTCTCAATATTTTCTGTGTCATACTTTACTCAAATCCTATCTTTAACAACATCCATTTTGTCATTTGTGGCAGTTTTTGAAGAGGACCACCCTAAAATTGTGTCGTTTGGGAAAGGGTTAAGAGGAGATAGTTATTAATCATCATTTTTTCTTTTTCCTCCAAAATCATCTAATGCTGTAATCATGTATGTTTTCTTCTGTTGAAATCAATTACTTTGACATCTGCAACAGTCTTAAAGTTTGACCTTTCAGAAATGGTTAACCCTTTCCCAAACAAGACCTGCTTATGACGTCCCTAAGAGAATAGGCTTTGGAAAACATTGAGGCAATGGGGGAAAATGCTGATAATCAGCATTTTCTCCCTTTGCCTCAATATTTTCCATGGTAAATTGTACACAAATCCTGTTTTTAATCAAACTTATTTTGTCGTCTGCAGTAGCTTTCAAATTGGACTACCCTAAAATTTGATTATTTGGGAAAGGGTTAATCATACAAAGTTTGTGACACATGTGATAAAATTTAACCCTTTCCCAAACAATTTCTTATTACATGTAATAAGCATGTAGATTAGGTATCAAAAGAATATGGGATTAACCCAATCAAATACAAAATTATTTCTGAATTATCAGTCAGCACATGTCACATTATGTTTATTACAAGTAACCCTTTCCCAAAGAATACCTTATTTTGACATTCTAAATTGAAAACATTAAATCAAGAGAAGAAAATGCTGATAACCAACATATTCTCTTTTTGCATCAATATTTTTTGTGCTTTATTGTAAAAGAATTCTATCTTTATACAGAGTTTATGTTTATAAAATATTTTGTCTTCCACAACAGCTTTCAACCCTTTCCCAAACAAGACCTGGTTTTGATGTCCCTAATAGAAAAGGCTTGGGAAAATATTGAAACAAAAGAAGAAACTGCTGATAACCAGCAGTTTCTCCTTTTGTCTCAATATTTTCTATACCATATTTTACACAAATCCTATCTTTTATAACATCCATTTTGGAATTTGTGGCAGTTTTTGAAGAGGATCACTCTAAAATTATGTTGTTTGGGAAAGGGTTAAGTTTGACAACCCTAAATTTTGGCTGTTTGGAAAAGGATTAATATGTAATTAATCATATCATTATTTGTAACACATGTGACAGTGGCATTTAACCCTTTCCCAAACAAGACATTGGTTTTGACGTCCCTAATATAAATGGCATGAGAAAACAATGAGACAAAAGGAGAAACTGCTGATGATCAGCAATTTCTCCTTTTGCATCAATGTTATATATGCTATATTTTACCCAAATACAGTCTTTTTGATATCTATTCTAAAACGTCCTGGCAAATATCTTTATGTCCATGGCCAAAACATCTGTCCATCTTTTTTGATAGCTACAATGGCGGATCCAGGATTTTTTTCCAGGGGGGGGGGGGGGGGGCTTTTATTAAGAAGTTATATAGTCAAAATTCAATTTTCAGCCAATTCCAGGGGGGTCATGACCCCCTGACCCCCCTCTAGATCCGCGCATGAGCTACATTCGCATTTGAAAATATTATTTTGCAATTTGGGCAAGGGTTAACCCTTTTCCAAACAATTTGTTTTTATACTCCGTAAATATTGACCTGAGCCTGTTGAATATGTAATGAGTAATTGTAATGCGAAATTGTCACTCTCCAACATATGTTGACATGAGAAGCATGTGCAGAATTCAAAGTCACAATGCTTATGGAAACTATTGACTCTGCTCGACAGCGAGGATTGCTGACTAGTATCGATTATTCCGTGTCATAATTACTCATTTCAAATTCACCGGGTTCAGGTCAATATTTACGAAGTATACTAGACCGATTATTTCTATGGATCATTGGAATGAATGGAAAATATCTATGGATCAATGGAATGCACCGTTCCGCGATAAATCAGTCCCCTAGTTACTGTTGCTATGCTTCACAAACAAAATCCAATATGACCGCCGCGGATGCTGAACGACCGATTGTTTATCTTCTATTTCGGAGAATATTTCTATATTTTATCTACCTGACAACAAAAAACATGCTGGTCGAATTTTAAAAACAGGACAGAATTACTACAATCAAGGTTATATTCATAACACCAAGATTAATCCGGAAATCCAGGCGTGAAAGTGTCGCTAGTTGCTGGCTGCAGGTCGAAGCTTAAAATGAAAGTAGGATATGCATCCTTTCCCAGTGAAATGAGGGATGAGGAGATTGTACAGTCACGTTGTACTTGTTAAGTATGGTAAGTGATTTCATTTTAAATCTCAGAACTATAGAGTTTACATCTAAGCAGTTTTAACAAAGCCTTTCCAACGCCAATGATAAAGTGAAAGTGAAAGTAGGTTTCAATGAACTTTCCTTCCATCCAAGCCAAGGTAGCAAATTGTCAATATTTTCTGTGTTTTATTCTACCAGATGTAAAGAAGATAAAGATCATATTTCACAAAAGAGGCTGATCTTTGTTTACTTATTGCCAAATGAGATTAATCAGTTATTTACCCCTTTCCCAAACAATTCCTAGCTTGCATGAGTAGTATGCAGGATGTTTTTTTAAGAATAAAAGTGTCTATTTGTATACATACATGTTACCGGACTAATTGTCTGTACTCTGCTAAAAGCTATAAATTTATCCGGTCCCGGACAGATTACCTACACACAGCTGAGTTTTGTTTGTTCAGAACCAAACAATTAGCCATTAATATTATAATTCAGGGGTTTCCTTAAAGGTGTATGGGGGCTTGGGGATTTTTTCCTTCCATTTGGGTATCAACCCTTTGCTACTTTTGTAACTATTCCATGGGGTTAATGAGAAAACAAGTTAAAACATAGACAAGAGGACCATGATGGTCCTATATCGCTCACCTGAACCAAAATGAAATGAGCCACAATTTTGTTCAATTCAATTAATATTTATGACTTTAAGACTGAAAACGAACTTATAGTCAATAACATTGCGAAAACCAAATTCATGCGAGATCTTATGGTGCCCAACATTGTGTCCAAGTTTTGTCTTGATTGATTAATAATTGTAAATTTTAGAGTGTAAACATGGTAAAAAAAAGTCGAAAAGGGCAATTTTGTCAAATTCAAGACGCAATCCCAGTTAAAGGGGACAATTGATGTCTCCGGCCTTAAATATGTTCTAGCTGCAAATAGTCAACATTATATAAATGCCCACCACATTTATTTTCATCCAACACCTATAACTAAAAAAATTATCTATAATTTGCGTTCGTAAGAACTCCATTTCTTATGAAAATCATGTGACAATCAAACTAGGGGGTACGAAAAACCGATGTCTCCGGGTATAAATTCTAACTTTCAAACCAAAAATGTCAAATTCAACAATAAGTTATCCTAACAGAACTGTCCCAATCTTGTACAGAAAACATAGATCTCCAGAACGATATCAAGATTTATATAAAAAATGCAATGCAAAATTTGTAGAACAGCCTCGAGTCGTTGTCTCCAAAATTCAAAAACGTACGGGACACTTTCTTTAAAGCTAAGAAACACTGACATAAATCAACGTTTAATGCATTAATCTAGCGCAATCTACTTTAGTATAAATATATATTATCAAAATGAAGTCGTATTTTGATATACCTTTGTCAATATTTTTAAAAAATCAACATTATTCTTAAACAATTTACCGTAATTTTAACCCCGTAACGTACGAGGCAAGAACTAAAGTAGCTGTAGTTAAAAATGTGTAATTATAAATACTTTAATTCTTCAAGTAACATCACTATTCGAAGTCTCTTCAAATATGATAAAAAGAATTATGCCGATTACTATAATAGCATTGATACAGCAGGCCAAATAAAGTTTGGTACACATGAAAAAGTGACGTACGAGCCCATAACGTTCGAGGCAATTTTTAGTTTTCAGTTTTTAAATTGCTGAAATGGGACGTTTCATGTTCTTTATTTATGTATTTTGGGTTCCTTAATGGCTCCAGTTTAAGCAAAATAGACTTTTAATGCACATAATAGACTGTATACGTACTTGTACTAGTCTCGTACGTAATGGTATAATAATTACGCTTAATTGATACTATTTTTACAATATTGAGGAAAGTTCCACAAAATATGCCGGTTTTTGTTGATATATATAGGAATATATTCATACCCATATACATTACACTAGATTGATGCATTAAAATATATTATTTCAGCGTTTCTTACCTTTATAAAAAGTGTCCCGTACGTTTTCGTATATTGGATCCATCAGATTTAAGGATGTCTATCAAATTTTGGATAACATTTCACTTAATTAAGCAGTTATTACACATACCTTATGTGTCAAAACAATACGAACATCTCAGCTTTTATAAATTGAAATTAATTTGGCTAGGAAGTTTTGATTTGTAAAACAAAACACCCAGATTGCTTATAGAGTTGTATTTATTTTCATTTATTCATTTCATTATAATTTTTTTGACAAAGTGTCTGGCAAATGGATATTGCCTGATAATATTATGATTTGATTGAAAAGGTAATAACACAGAGGCTGTGGTGTTAAAGAAAAGAAAGCACATTACGTACGGGACAAGCTGTAGTTACGTTCGGGACAGACCAGTTTTAAACTATTGTTGATTTATAATAAATCATTGACTTTCCATTTCTGCATATCGATTAAGGGAATAACTCATTGCTTTTGTTTAACAATACAAGAGAAAATTAAAGGTTGTTTGATGTATTTTAGAGGAGTTGGAAGTAGTCAACGTTCTAAAATAAAGGAATTTTACAAGGATGGCCGTTTTGTATTTTTCATTCACATAGGTACAATTCGCCATTTTCACCCATATTGTCAATTGATTCACATTTTACAAATAAATACTCATCAAAATGTATCGGGTTTATTATTCTTTAGGCATTACTTAATGGGAAATTAGACACACATTTCACAAAGGGGTCTATTTAAAATACGCTATTTTTTATGCACACATTCGATCATTTAACAATCTATAACTCCAAAACTAGACAAGCCCACTTGACAAAACAAGAGAAATTTGCGCAGAAGATGTGATTCATGAGGAAAATTTGTCCAGAATGAGTGAATGGTAAAATGAAAAATTTCGAAAAAAATTAAGTCAATTGTCCACTTTAACTGGGATTGCGTCTCAAGGGCAAGTAACTCTCGACTTTCTGATCAGATCAGACTGAAAATCAAACTCATCAAAGATCTTACGGTCCCCAAACATTGTGTCAAAGTCTCGTCTTGATTGATTAAGAATTGTAGATTCTAGAGTGCAAACAATTAAGGTCAAAATAGCCGAAAATGTCAATTTTGTCAAATTCAAGGGCACATAAGTCTTGTCTTTCTCGACAGATCAGAATGAAAGTCGAACTCATCCGAGATCTTATGGTCTCCAACATTGTGTTCAAGATTTGTCTTGATTAGTCAATAATTGTAGATTCTAGAGTGTAAACAAGGTCAAAAACAGGCAAAAACGGCAATTTTTTCAAACTCAAGGGCACGTAACTCTCGACTTTCTGACCAGATCAGACTGAAAATGAATCTCATCCAAGATCTTATTGCACCCAACATTGTGTTCAAGTTTTGTCTTGGTTGATTGATAATTGTCAATTTTAGAATGTAAACAAGTTTGAAAACAGCTGAAAATGGCAATTTAGTCAAATTCAAGGGCACATAACTCTCGACTTTCTGATAAAGATCAGACTGGAAATAAAATTCATCAAAAATCTTATGGTCCCGAAAATTGTGCCCAAGTTTTGTCTTGATTGATTCATAATTGTAGATTCTAGAGTGAAAACAAGGTAGAAAACAGCCTAAAATGGCAATTTTGTCAAATTCGAGGGCACAGTACTCTTGTCTTTCTGATCGGATCAGACTGAAAATCGAACTCATTCGAGATCTTATGGTCTCAAATATCATGTCCAAGTTTTGTTTTGATTGATCAATATTTGTAGATGCTAGAGTGTTAACAAAGTAAAAAGTAGCTATTTTTGACGTTCAAGGGCACATAACTCCTGACTTCCTGGTCCGATCTGACCCAAAATCGAACTCATGAAAGAACTTATGGTCATACATATTTTGACCAAGTTTGGTTAAGATTGGTCAATATTTGTGGATGCTAGAGTGTTAACAACAAATTGTGGACGGACAGACAGACGGACGACGGACAAAAAGCGACCACAATAGCGCACGTTGTGCTCAGGTGAGCTAACAACACATGGTTTGAAAACAGTTAATGACGCCGAACAAAATTTTGTTTGGTCGTCAATTACTTTCTGTCAAGTTCTCTTTAAAGGTGTGTTGTATTTTTACATTTTCTATGTTTCAAACCATATTCAAATATTTTCTTCTTTAAAAATAATTCCACAGGGAACTGTTCTATTATTTCCTTTATTTCTATATCCACTCTTCTTCTATATTCAAATAGGTCACTTATTAAGTGTGGAAAATGATACGTTGATAATCGGACTGTCAGAATTACACCCTCTGATATTGTATAAAATACAAAAAAAGGAGAGTAAATCGCTGGTCACGTTCGAAAATGTCGTAACTACAGTAACGTTCGAACGTGACCGACGAAATGCTGCTTATCTGCATTTCCTTGCTTTTCTTCAATAGTTTTCAAAGAAGCCCATGTGCTAGGTTGTCGAATATACAAACATGTAAAATAAACATTTTCAAGAAATGGCGTATGGAATGGTCAACCTGTATGGGTAGATCATAAATATCCAGGAAAAATGTCAGTAAAAAATCATTTAGTCCTTCTAAATCAAGACTGTATCAGACTTAACCTACCAACATATACTTTACATGTCCTTTGTAATAGCATTTATCGCAAACAGACCCACCGAAGAAATTGAAAAACCTAATACTTGCGCTAAATTCCCTTCGTTTTTGCCCTAGATAACGTGCTGCAAAAGACAACTACGCAAACTCTCGCTGTCCCCATGTATTTCTGATGCCAGAAATATCTAGTATGGGCTCCTTTGACACCCACGTGCTTCAAAAAGGTGCCATTGTTTGGGAAAGGATTAAGCCACAATGCATTACCACACAATTACTCTTTGACTCCCCATAAGGAAATGGTCATGGAAAAACATTGTGTAAAATGAAGAAATTGCTTGTGACAAGCAATTTTTTCTTCATTGTTCACAATATTTTCCATACAAAAAGACCAAAAAGGTACTATTTCATTCCCTTTAATTTGTCGTCTGCAACACCTTCCAAACTGGAACCGTCTAAAATTTTGTCGTTTGGGAAAGGATTAAGCGTTATACATGACTAATACACCTTATTTATAATATTTTTAATCTCGATCAAGGATATACATACATGTAAATACGTCAAGACAAATAATAAAATTGCTGCGTAAAATCAAACATACATAGATGGGACTTTTTCGGTATATGTCCTAAAATCTGAGATCGCGATTTTACAGAGATTTTGTGGATTCTAACATAAATGGTAAATGTAAGCACTATAATAGAAATCCTGCATATACATGTATATAACCTTTTTATAATGTTTAAGCTGGCAAAAAAGTTCAAATTTCTATGTTTGAACTTAAACAAAACAAGAGGACCATGATGGTCCTATATCGCTCACCTGAACCAAAATGATATAAGCAACACTTTTCTTCAATTCAAAAAATATTTATGACTTTAAGACTGAAAACAAACTTATGGTCAATAACATTGTGAAAATTGAACTCATCCAAGATTTCATCGTGCCCAACATTGTGTCCAAGATTTGTCTTGTTTGATAAATAATTGTAGATTCTAGAGTATAAACAAGGTCAAAACAGCCGAAAACAGCAATTTTGTCAAATTCAAGGGCACACAACTCTCCACTTTCTAGTCAGATCAGGCTGAAAATCAAACTCATCCAAGATCTTATGATATCCAACATTGTGTCCAAGATTTGTCTTCATTGGTCAATAATTGTAGATTCTAGAGTGTAAACAAGGTCTAAAGCAGCCGAAAACAGCAATTTGATCAAGTTCAAGGGCACATAACTCTCCACTTTTTGATCAGATCGGACTGAAAATCAACCTTATCCAAGATCTTATGGTCTCAAACATTGTGTTCAAGTTTTGTCTTAATTGATAAATAATAGTAGATTATAGAGTGTAAACAATGTCAAAAACAGCCGAAATCGGCAATTCTATCAAATTTAAGGGCACATAACTCTCATCTTTCTGGTCAGATCAGACTGAAAATTAAACTCATCTGAGATCTTATGGCCTCCAACCTTGTGTCCAAGATTTGTCTTGATTGGTCAAAAATTGTAGATTCTAGAGTGTAAATAAGGTCTAAAACAGTCAAAAACAGCAATTTTGTCAAATTCAAGGGCTCATAACTCTCAACTTTCTAATCAGATAAGACTGAAAATCAAACTCATCCCAGATCTTATGATCCCCAATATTGTGTACAAGTTTTGGATTGATTGATCAATAATTGTAGATTCTAGAGTGTAAACATCGTCGAAAACAGCTAAAAATGACAATTTTGTCAAATTCAAGGGCAAGTAACTCTCGACTTTCTGATCAGATGAGACTGAAAATAATACTCATCCGAGATCTCATGGTCCCAAACATTGTGTCAAAGTTTTGTCTTGATTGATGAATAATTGTAGATTCTAGAGTGTAAACAAGGTCAAAAACAGCCGAAAATGGCAATTTTGTCAAATTCAAGGGCACTAACTCTCATCTTTCTGGTCAGATCAGACTGAAAATCGAACTCATCCGAGATCTTATGGTCTGCAATGTTATGTCCAAGATTTGTCTTGATTGATCAATAATTGTAGATGCTAGAGTGTAAACAATGTCAAAACTAAGTATTTTTCGCATTCAAGGGCAGATAACTCCTGCATTTCTAGTTCGATCTGACCCATAATCGAACTCATCCGAGATCTTATGGCCATACATGTTTTGACCAACTTTGGTCAAGATTGGCTTATATTTGTAGATGCTAGAGTGTAAACACAAAATTGTGAACGGACGGACAGACGGACAGACAGACGGACGACGGACAAAAAGTGACCACAATAGCTCACCTTGAGCACTTCGTGCTCAGGTGAGCTAAAAATCCCTTGCCTACTTTGTCTTTGGTCCCAAAAAATAGACATCTGGTTGTCATCTACTAAATCAGATGCATTTCTGGTTTTATGGACTCACCAGAAGGTCCCTCTTAGTCCAAAGGTAACAAAATAAAAAAAAAAAACTTAGCTCAGCACAAAATTGTCATTTATTTCCAAATGACAAAAAGCTATATCTACAGGTTAAATGATATTCTGTTCAGACAGTTTAGTAACCTCATTCATATTCAATGAAGATATTTTTATGGATAAATGTATTTACAACACATCCACCAGTAAGAATGCACAAATATCTCCAATGCATCATTTATAGCGGCGTGTATGGTTCCGTACAAATAATGTTAACAGCTCTATATGGCTAGTTATCCGGTTCCTGACAGATAATATAAATGACTTATAGTCTGAACCAGACAAATAGCTACTGCCTTTAAAAATCATTCAGTGAAAAGAAGAGGTTTCTTTAATTCAATAGTTTTAAATGTGAATGCACTCTGGTCTTTCAACCTGGATCAGTTAGTTTGATTGTTGTTTGGGATAGGGTTAAGTGATTAGAATTATATGTTATAATATTCAATCTTTATGCAATTCTAGGAGTATTTTTCAAATCTTTGTTATTTGAGGTCTGGATTTATCTTTTTTCAATGATATTTATTGCCATTGTCATAATAAGTTAGGATATTGTGACTAGATAGATAGTATAATGTGGAAAGCATTTGCATGCACAAATACAAATACCATGTATATTGAGAATTATCTTTCAAATAACAGGTGAATCCATGCTGAAGAATTCAAGACACTCTCATGCTCACTTCTCGGAAACATATTTATGGATTTCCAGTTCTTCCTGAGAATCTATTGTTTCATTGGTAAGTTGTAAACATTAATATTAATATTATCTTGATGAAAGTCTCTTTGTAGGAAGCAAGATATGGCCAACATAAGGTTCTACATTTTGGTGTCAGTGCATAAAAGCATGAACAAAATTACAGTTGAAGGAAAAATGCTATTTGTGAGCTAAATATTAATTTAAGGTAGTACACCCCGAATAAGATATATATGTGACATCGGATTTTTTCGCGCGACACATTAATTACAAATCCAAACTTATTCGGTCAACGTAAATTTTCAGCGGTGAACGTTCCCCCGAATGTTTACAACCTGGACCAAATAAGTTTGGATATGTATGAATCTCATTAGGGGTGTAGTACCTTAATGACCTTTGATATAACCTGATTTAAATCCTTTTCCCAAAATATTCTATTAAGGTAGGTGACCAAATTACCCATAAAGCTACAAAGGAGTTTGTGGTGCTTTGTCAATTTATTTTGATGTTGAAAGCACACACAAAACATTAAACCCCATGCTCCTGACCCCAAATCATATGACTTAGGATTTGAAATAACAAAAGATTTTTATAATTACAAATGTATTTTGCTGTTCATCATATGCATTGTTGTGTTTGCCACATGTATCAGTTGTTTTATCATCAAAATTTGGGATTAAATGGCCCCAGTGTGTTCAAAGCAGTTCTTGTTTACAAATAAATATTCTTTGTGAGTATGCTTATTTGCAAGTATTATTCTGAAAAGGGTCAAAAGTTAGAAAGTTTAGTGACTTTTTAATGAATTAACACTCATACTAACTGTTTTGTGTGTGTGTTTTTTTTTCCAGATTGATCTTCTATCAAAAGGAGTTGAATGAAGGTTTAACCAATTTATCAAGTAGACCAAACAGTGAAATGAAGCACATTGACTTGAATTGTTTTGTGCATTTTTATTTCAAAAAATAAAACAAGTGTATGAAAAAGCAATGGTGGTGGTACTTGAATCAATGGCAAAATTATCACACAGCTTAAACCAAGGGCGGATCTAGGGATGGGGTCAGGGGGCCATGACCCCCCTGGAATTGATCAAAAATTGAATTTTGACTATATAAAACATATTTAACACATATTTAAGCCATTGTTTGGGCTTTGACCCCACCATGGAAAAAAATCTGGATCCGCCCTTGGCTTAAACCTATTTTGTTAATCCTTTCCCAAATAATACCTGATTCTGAATTAATGTCATTTTGAAAGGCATAGAGAGAAAAGAAGAACATGCTGATACCCAACCTGTTTTCTACTTTTCTTTGAAGGCTATTCATGTTAGTAGATTTAGATCTACAACCAACTTTCTACACTTAGTAGATCTAACACTCTCAGTAATTTTATGCCCCGCGTCCATTTACAGTGGCGGATCCAGGATTTCTAAAAGGGTGGGGTCGAATTTACATTTAGGGGGGTTCGTTTTGCTATAAATATACAATTTTGACTGAATTTCTGCATGAAAATGAAAGAATTAGGCTTCAGAGGGGGGTTCGTTTGAACACCCCCCCCCCCCCGAACCCCCTCTGGATCCGCCACTGATTTACAACTAACATTCAACTTGATTTCTACTCGGGATGAGCAGCTGGAGGCTTGGATTGGATGTTATGTTCGTACCTGTATGGAAAATGCAAGGAGAATGATTTTGAGTTAACCAGTTGCAGCATCGTAACAGAGAAAGTGTTTCACATTTTCCCAAACAAGCCCGATTTTGACGTCCCTAATAAAACAAAGTTTGCTAAATATTGAGACAAAAGAAGAAATCCACGTTGAAAATCCACAATTCTTCCTTTTGTCCCAATAGTTTCTATACTGGGTTTTCTATCAAAATCTAATCTGCTGTCTTCAAAGCCTTTAAATCAGCTAAATGAATTGGGGTCAAATGCGTTACAATCAAGCGTAAACAGCTCTTTTGCTTTGTTTGGGGCTTGTGAAATGTAATGAACCTTGCCCCTTTCATTCGTTTTGGATACCTAAATCCATGCAAAAGTTTCCCAAATCGCATTTTTGCATCAAAAAGCTAGAAATGTGTACAAATTTCGTATTTTTAAACCGGCGGCCTTAACTAGAGCGTATACGTTGCTAGGTAGTGTTTGGGAAGCGGAGCAACAAGCTTATCGGCGGTGAATAAATGACGCGCTCTGATTGGATGAAACTATCAGTATCGGAACGGTGCATTTGGGATAAACCAATCAAATGCAGGCATTATGCTGATTGATTTGTAAAGAACAAGTCAGAACATGGCGCATGCTGTGTTAATTAACCAACCCTTTATCTAATGGCACTTGATTTTAATGTATTGGACCCAGTGGAAAGAATTTGGAAATATTTTGGCAAAGGAGAATATGCTGATTATCATCATATTCTCCCCTTCCTTCAATATTTTCTATTATATGATGAACACAGTGAAGAGTCCAGAGGGTGTTGGTAGAGGGTGGTGGTATTTCTAACAAACCCCCCAGTGGCGGATCCAGAGGGAGTTCGAACGAACCCCCCTCGTTTGAACCCCCCTCTGAAGCCTAATTCTTTCATTTCCATGCAGAAATTCAGTCAAAATTGTATATTAATAGGAAAACGAACCCCCCTTTCAGAAATCCTGGATCTGCCACTGCCCCCTCTGTAGCCTGATCATTTCATTTTCATATAGAAATTCAGTAAAAATTGTGTACCATCCCCTCCCCCCCCTCCCCCCCCCCCCCCCCATTTGTATGTACAAACCTCCTTCTCTGACATCCTTAACCCATTACCAGACGACAACATTTTGGACTTTTCGCATTTGAAAGGTGTTGCAGAAGATTTTGGGGTACAAAATGATATGGAAAATATTGAAGCAAAAGGAGAAAATGCTGATTATTGGGTGTGACACTATCTGACACATACTATACTAATATCATAGCTAGAAAGTGTGAAACAGATGTGTCAGTCATATTTTCAAAACATTTGTCAAACAACATCTTCTAAAGATCTAGTCTTGGAATGTTTAAACCTTTCCCACACATTGACGCTTTTGGATGCTCAACAAAGTAAAGGCTTTGGAAAACATTGTGGAAAATGAAGAAATTGCTTGTGACAAGCAATTTCTTCATTTCCCACAATGTTTTCTACCAAGAAAGACCAAACTAGAACTGTCGCAAAGCATACGAATACCCCCCCACTAGGGCCTTGTCACTGAAAAAGTGCTATAGGTCAAAATGTTCTTGACTTAGAGCATGGAAACGGATTTTAAACAAAGTCCAACTGTGACCTTGACCTTTGACCTTGGTGACCCCAAAACAATAGGGCACCTCCATTGATCATGGGAAAGAACTGTGTAAAGTTTCATGATCCTAGGTCAAACGGTTCTCAAGTTAGAACACGGAAACGAAATTGTAAATTTTGACCACTTCCCCCCCCCCCCCCCCCCCCTCATTAAAAACTTCAAAGTGGCATAACTCTGAAACTAATGACTGGATCAAGATGAAAATTGCAGGTGCACAACTTCATATGATAGGAAACATCCTGATAAAATTTCAGAAAAATTGGTCAAAAACTGTAGGAGGAGAAGAGGACACAAGAATATGTCCACGGACGGACAGACAGACGGACAGACAGATGGACAACCTGATTCCAGTATACCACCCCCCATAACTTTGTTGTGGGGGGGGGGGTATAAAAATGTTAAATTTTGTTCAATGAAACTGGTCATCTGCAACACCTATGAGTTTGGACTAGGCTAAAATCTTGTTGTTTAGGAAAGGGTTAAACCTTTCCCAATAGACTCATTCCCTTCATAAGCCTACTACAAAAATCTTTGGAAGGCATCGAGACAAAAGAAGAAAACTTTTCCTACAATACTTCAACAAGAGTTTTGTGGCCATAAACTCATTTCCAAACGACAAAATTTTAGGGTGATCCAATTTAAAACCTGCTGCAGATAACAACAACAGCGCGCTCGACTTTCTAAGTTGCTTAGTATAAAGGGGGCATAACTCCAAATATAGTGGAGCCAGGGTCATGGGCCCTGGTAGTAAGGTAGAGGGTGTGATGGTGAATAAGTATTCCAAGTTTGGGTTTAATCCCTTTGGTAGTATGGAAGTTATTGATGTTTGAAAAAACTTTAACCTTTGTTGCAACGCCAACGCCCGGGTGACAGTATAAGCTCTCATTTTCTTCGAAAAGTCGAGCTAAAAATGATGATAATAAAGATATGATTTATGTAAAATATGGCACAGAAAATCCTGAGACAAAAGGAGAAACTGCTGGTTATCAGCAGTTTCTTCTTTTGTTTCAATGTTTTCCCAAGTCTGTTCTATTAGGGATGTCAAAACCAGGTCTTGTTCTGGAAAGGGTTAACAAGGAAATGAAAAATATGACTGCAGGGTATCACACATGTGTTATTACATAATAAAGGTATGTGCAAAATGTAAGGTAACACAATATCTCGATATCTTATCTAAGGTAGTGCAATAATATCCTAATATCCTAATTAACCCTTCCCATGATATTTACATCATAAGTCCTGTTGTGAACAAAGCAGGCAGTATAGACTAAGATCAGCCTGCACAGATGTGCAGTCTGATCTTGGTGTGGATTTCAGAAAACAAATTTAGAAAACCTTTAATACTTTCCCAAATGTCAAAATTTTACAGTGGTTCAATTTGAAAACAGCTACTCACAATATGACTGATAATAATAAAGATAGGATTTGTGAACAATATAGACCAGGAAATATTGAGGCAAAAGGAGAAAATGCTGGTTAATATCAGCATTTTCTTCTTTTGTCTCAATGTTTTCCTAGAAGCTAATTCTATTAGGGATGTCAAATCCAGGTCTTATTCGGAAGAGGATTAACCCTATCAAGACCTGGTTTTGACATCCCTAATAGAAAAGGCTTGGGAAAACATTGAGACAAAAGAAGAAACTGCTGATAACCGGCAGTTTCTCCTTTTGTCTAAATATTTTCTGTGCCATATTTACATAAATCCTATCTTTAATAGCATCCATTTTGTCATTTGTGGCAGTTTTTGAAGTGGATCACCTTAAATTTTTTTCGTTTGGGAAAGAGTTAACCCATTACCAAATGACAAAATTTTGACTTGTTCAAATTCAAAGATGTTGCAGACGACACTTTCAAGTGAATTAAATTTCAAATTTTGTTGTCGTTTTGGGTAGAAAACATTGTGGGAAATGAAGAAATTGCTTGTCACAAGCAATTTCTTCATTTTCCACGATGTTTTCCAAAGCAAATTTCATGTGAGGAGTCAAAAAGAGTCACTGTGTGGTAATGGGTTAAACCCTCTTGTCTGTTGCTCAGCTTACCTGTCCAAAAAATCCTATAAACATGTCGGACCGGTCAATCTCTCGCAGACAAATATTTATGACCTGAGCATTGGCAGACGACTCGGAGGTGATTCCCCATCTCATGTCCACGGCAGCAAACTGTAGACCATGCGAGTTACATAAATGGCGGATCTGCGGAAAATATCTTCGAGTCAGTTCCTCTCTTTCTTCCTCCATCCCCCCGAAGGGAGAAGAGAAAAACACCTTTACGATTCCAGGGTTTTTCAACTTTGGCATTTTTTTTTATCAAATCTGAAAAAGAAGAAATTAATCTGACTAAGAAAATTTTAACCCTTTCCCAAACAAGACCAGGTTTTGACATCCATAATAGGAAAGGTTTGGAAAAACATTGAAACAAAAGAAGAAACTGCTGATAACCAGCAGTTTCTCCTTTTGCCTCAATATTTTCTGTGCCATTTTTTTACACAAATCCTATCTTCAATAACATCCATTTTGTCATTTGTGGCAGTTTTTGAAGTAGATCACCCTAAAATTTTGTCGTTTGGGAAAGGGATTAACTTAAATCAAGCTGCTCTTCGCTGTACAAGTTTTCACATATTTGATGTTTTCTGTTGCAAGTAAGGGTTCCAGACCCTTTCCCAAACAAGACCTCATTTATATGTCCCTAATAGAAATGGCTTGGGGAAAACATTGAGACAAAAGAAGAAACTGCTGATACCCAGCAGTTTCTCCTTTTGTCTCAATATTTTCTGTGCTATATTGTACACAAATTCTATCTTAAATAAGGTCCATTTGTCATCTGCAGCAGCTTTTGGAATGGAAATTTTAAGATACTTGCCGTTTGGAAAAGGGGTAAGGAATTGTTTGTAGCACTGAGCTTTGATTTTGGTTGGCCACAGACATGACAGAGGGGGTTTGTTTGAGTAACAGTGTACCAAGTTTGAAGTTGGTAGCACTTATGGTTTAGAAGATATATGTTCCGGACAAAAATGCAAGGGTACAAACAATAAAGGGCAATAACTCAAAAAAGTTGGTGTGGCAAAGTAACAGTCATTTTACATGGCACTTCCCCACAATGAGATGTATAAGTGTACATGTACTAAGTTTGAAGTTGCTAGCACATATGGTAAATAGAAGATATGTTTCAAACAAATGCAAGGGTATAGTGCTCCCACGTTATTCAGATTCCAAACAATAAAAGCTATACCCATATATACTAATTTTGGGGTAAAATGGTCAAAACGAAATCATGTCGATGATAATCAGTATTTTGATGTTATATTGAAAAGACGATTTGCACATGAGTCTCTATAATAACATGTTTTTATAGGTCAAAGGTTTGTTTATAAATATCAGATTAGCTTTGGACCACTGTACAAATAACAAAGGGCAATAACAAAAAAAAGTGGGCGTGGCAGAGTAACGATATACAAAAATCAATTTCACAAGCAAAAGAATGTTGTCTGCAACTTTTTTAAATTATGAATTAGTCCAAAATTAAGATGTTTGGTAATGAGTTGAAAATTGCAAGTACCCAAAGGCATTTATGAAATTATTCCATTTGTATATGACAGTTTCCACGTAACAGTACACCAGAACTCACCTCTGAGACTCAAATTTAACCCATTCCCAAATGGCAAAATTTTAGACTAGTCCAAATTCAAAGATGTTGCAGATGACAATTTCAAGTAAACAAAATTAAAAAAAAATCTATGGTCATTTACAGTAGAAAACATTGTGAGAAATGAAGAAATTGCTTGTCAAACTGTTTTCCAAAGCCTTTATCTTGTTGGGTGTCAAAAGGTGTCACTGTCCGGTAATGGGTGCTTTATTTTGGGAAAGTTAGTGTTTCATTTGATTGATATTAATAACTCAAATAATGGCAAAACAGTGTCACAACATATCAAAGTAACAATTTTATTCAACTTTCAATTTTTGTGAAGCTAATGTCAGAATTGGACGGAAAAATTTGACAGAAAATCATAACATTAGCAACAGTATTTTTACAATTTTTCTATGTAAATGATATCTTAAATGTTTAGAATGTACTTTTTCTTGTTAAGCATCTCAAAATGCAATTTATTTGTGAGAATTGTTATTTGCGCACAAGCCAGTCATGGCGAAGACCGTCGGACCGGCAGACATGTCCGATGAAATTTCCCTCGGTCTGATAATTTTTTTGCTAATGTCAGTCCCACTGTCTGACATTAATTTTGACCTGTAAGCTAGAGAATGATAGTTCAGACTGAAAAAAATTTATTTGGTCTGACAGGTAACTCATTGCTGTCAGACCGAATGTCTGACAAAGATTTGTTGTTCTTCGCCATGTCTGACAAGCTCATGTCATAAAAGCTGACCAGACCAAATTTTCTATCCATGATCTGATGGAAGACACAAAATTTTCTGTCAAGAATATGATTTAGTAGGAAGTGCTTGTTGCGTGATTCTTCTGATTTTAGAAAAGTTCAAACGAACGGAATTTAAGGTCTACCTCTTCTGGAAGACCACTTCTGGCCTAAATCTCATGTGGCTAAAATGTACATGAATATCTTTCATCAATAAAGATATGAATGGTCACGAAAATAGGTCAACATTACAAGAAATGACCCATTTTACCAGTTCAATAAACATCTACGAAAACAATACTTTTGGAGACTAAATAGGTAAGAATGTTGTGATTCAGCTTAAATTTGTAGGGTAAACCCTTAACTTCATCATCGTTTGTCCAGAACCGTAAAGGTATCGAAAACCGGTCAATCCACGATAATTGTGCTAATAGGTACGAAATGGTTATGGTACGAAATGACTGCATACCCATGTATACGATCGAAATGTAAAATCTAAACATAGATGTATTTCCTTTGAATGCCTATGCTTCTTAATACAAAAAAATAATTTCGAAAAGTCTAAAAGTAATCTAGAAACCCTAAAATGGGATGCCCCTAAAATGTACCACCCTCTTACCTCACATTGTTTACAAAAGGAGAGTGATCAAGGGGGAGTAACCTTCTTTTGTTATTATCATTTTTTTTTTTTTTAGAATTGAATTTTTTAATTATTGTTCTCGATGCGACTTCCATTATATAGCCAAAACAAAGGATTTAAAATTTACAAATATGAAAAAAGCTAAACTCAAATAAAAATGGGTGACTTTAATAACGTAGGCGAAACGCACAAAATCGTAAACAAAACGTTCATTTGGGGCCGTCAAGGGGGGAATTTGTATTTTTTTCTTAACATTTTTTATTTTCTTGATATGAAAAGCCTTCAAAAATGCGCTTGTATACTTTTGTTTAATTTAAAAAATTATGATGTTTCTTATTGATTGTTTTGATTTTTTGTGATAAGAAATTATCCTCTTTGGAGCCTGTTCAGAGTTGAATCACGTAAGATTCTAAAAATAGTAACTAATTTGATGACATATCAAAGACGAAATAGTTCAGCGGTTTGCTGGCTATTCTAGGCTGGAATCGCCTTATATATCGTGTAGAATTATTAACTGTCTGAAAATGTAGGTTAAGATTACACTGAATGAAATTTCGATATATTATTTGAGAAATTACCAGTATAAAGAAAAATATATAGCGTATGAATCTTAACGGTACATTTCCCTATAAATAGGGCGCGTCATCGGTTCGACGTCATAGACGGCCAGACTAGCAACAAGGAAGGACACGGCAGATAAGTTTCTCAACCAGGCAGCCATCTTGATATATTTTGTTAATTTCGGAAATATTTGTTTTGTATTCTAGCGATCTGGTGTATTTTGTTTTGGTATTTCTGTGGAAAGTGATTGGATAGTTTATTGACGATGGTAGATATCAGAAGGACGAATAAACTCGGTGAAAACCATGTTTTGAATAAGCTCATTTCTAAGGCACAGAAAAGGAAAATAGTCGCTGAAAATTATCATATCTACGCATTACTTCAGTCAACCATAGTAAAACTGAAATCAGATAGCAATATGATAAACAGTTTATCTAAAATTTCCAGGGGTTCTAAATCAAAGGTAAAAATGCCAGCTGGTCGAATTGAATCAAAAGATGACAAATCAAGTGTAGACTCGAGGAAAGCAGAGGATATTTTGAAGTTGGATTTATTTTTCAGAAGATTGGACAATCCTAGTTCTTATCATGTACCTGGTAGTTGAATTTAATCAGCACGATTTGGCCCTTGAGCTAAGGAATTTTAATCTAAAAGCCTTTGCTGGAAAACGATCTGGAAGGTTCCATAGAAATCGAAGATGAGGTTAAATCCCAAGAATGGGTACTGTATTGTATTTAATTAATGATCGAATACATCGCTATATTTCTTTCTAGATTTAAGATCTGAAGAAGACAAGTATCTGGTCATTTATGAGAATACTGGACAATATGATTGAATCACTCGAGTCAAAAAGGTTGAAAACGGTACCAGAAAAGCTCTAAACCGAAAAGGCCCACTTTAGGAAATACTGATAATATCGTAAATCATCACTTTTCAATAAAAACCTTTTAACTGCAGCTTGTTTGAAGGTGTGGATACAAGATTTATGTTGAAAAGCAACAATGTGTGCTAGTGACTTACTGTAATTTTAGTATATACATTTGTATTTTCTGTAATCCAAACTTTTGAATTTGTTTAAGTTGTTGATCATTAACACATAGAGAAAAGTGGGCCTTAAGTGGGCCTTTTTTACCCTACGCCATATGATCAACAAAATGAAAAAAGCTTTATTTAATTTGTAATGTTTCATAGATTCCTTGATGTGGTTGATATGGAGAACTGCAATTATGATGACCAAAGACTTAGATGATGGTTGATTTATGGGTTATCATTGGCTTAGCCTTATTTTATATTATGCTTGAAACTGCAAATAAGTTAACTTGTAATCTGTTATCTCATAGACTTCAGATTATTTGAATTTATTTTCATTTTCTTGTTACACATCAATTAAAATTCATACTATTTTAGATGCCAGTTGATAAAATGGAAATGGTAATAACATTTAGAGGGGAAATGACTTATGTTGACAAAAATTTGTCATTTAGATTGATGAATGAAACAGTTGTTCTCATTGAAATATTCAATAAGATCTACAGTTATTTGACTTTAAATTAAGTATGATGTTTGAATGACTAAATGATAGTCAATTTGGATTTAAAGAATAAACATAATTAAATGATGGACTTGAAAATATGTTGATTTTTTCTATTCTTAACCTAGATGATCTTGAAAGCAGAGATTAATCCCAGAAATGATATCAAGATTTGATGACATGAGAAGGCAATTAACGTGACCACACCTTGGGTTGTAGTATTCAACAGTCGATATCGGAACAGAAATTGTCTGATGAAAGTTTATTACAGCAAAAAGTAGTTGATTTGTATTGTTTCGATACAATCCTGATTCAAGCAAGTGCCTTTAGCCTTCAAACTTGTAATATTCTTTCCAGACAGCACAAATCACAGGGTTCTCCCCAGAACAATTTGAAGCTGTAGTGGCAAACTATATAAATATTGGTAAACCTTGAAACACAATGATAGTGAATGAAAACATTATGGGAAATGAAGAAATTGCTCATCTTGAGCAATTTCTTCATCTCTCAAAATATTTTTACATCCAATTATCCTGATTGAGATTATAAGAAATGCATTATTTATCAGTGTTTGACATGAAATGCATTAAATCCCTATATTATTTGGTTACCTTTTTGAAAGAAATAAGCTGTGGGGTACTTTTTGAAGCTGTTTTGTCAATACTATGATTTTCATGAAGCTGTAGTGGGGCCGATGCAGCTTATTGGGCTGGGGAGAACACTGAATCATGTTTTCATTTGATGTCTTCTTTCCAAAATCTTTTGAAACAAAAATGGAAAAGAAGAAATTAGTAGTTTCATACATTTACTTCTTTTGTCTGATTGTTTCAAATCAATAAAGCCATCAAAACTGGATTGTACTATACATACTCCATTCTATCATTAGGTACCAAACTCATGTTCATGCAACTTGCCCCCTTACCATGACAATGATTATGGAAATTGACAAGGATATATCAATTTCTGAAACATGAATCTCAGAATCTGGTTTTCATCTTTGCAATTTTCATTGTCATGGATAAAAGGGAAAGTTTCATGAAATGTTTGGAATCTAGAATTGTATGGATTTCCAAGAACCTGATGTGAAAGGTAAAAACAAAGTTTAAGAAACAGGTTATGTTAAGAACAACATAAAACTGCCTTTTGACCTTTGTTTATGATGTTGTTGGATCATTCAAGAGCATAAGATTATGTAGCAAATCAGATGTCATGAATTGAAAGGCTGAACTTGTGCTCAAAGAGCTCCGCTGGATATACAACAAACATTTTCATGGTCTTTCATTGAGCCTGTAATGAAATATGAGCATTGACTTCAAACCTTAAATTGTTGGTATTTATTTCAATGCAACTTTGGTACATTCAAATGCATACCCAGAATATAAGGTTTGATAGGTCTAATTAGAGAGTTGTCTCGTAAATTATTTAATAATTTCTGAAGAAGCAAAAATTGCAACAGCTTTTAAGAATGAGAGAAAATTGATAATTTTATCTGGATTTAAAAGTATCATAACTAATGCTGTAATAAGCTTTAGTTGTGATGATTTTAAATGCTATCAATAACTTGCTGCTCTTTTATTTCTAAGGTAACTCTGCCTTACAAAGAATCTGATGGTGATGAGAAGTTAAGCCTGACAGTGTCATCATTTCAAGTTGCGACAATCCGATTGGGCGCTGCACAGCGCTAGGCCGATATTCAGAACCTGAATAAGTTAAATGCGGTATTCTAGCTAATTTAGCGGAAGACTGGTCTTCAATATTCTTTATAGCAATGGTTGTGTGAACAAGCCAAGTACATGTAAAGGGAGAAAGAAATTTCAACTGTTGGCACAAAAGGAATTGATCCATGTCAGGAATGTATATTTTCAGTACACATAAACTGAATGGGTAAATGCTTTTTATCACAAGAATTACTTGGTATTTTGAGTGGTTCTATTGCTGCTAATTTAACACATGCCTGCATAAGGTAATCTTAACCTTTTCCAAAACAACCCCTGGTTTTGACAGCCCTTGTAAGAGCAGTCAGAAAGCATTGGGGTGAAGCAAAATGTCTTTAACCAACATTTTTTCCTTCCAATATTTTCTTTGATATAGTATATGTTTCATGTTGTTTGCTGCCGAAGCTCTTACAGTAGAACAGAACTAAAATTTCGCTGTTTTAGAAATGGATTAATCTGATCCAAAGTCAGCACAGTTGACTTGGCTTAATCCAGGAAATGTATGCCTCATAGAATGCAGAGAAAAAGGAAACAATGCAATTTCATCAACATTTCCTAATTTTCTAGTATGTTTTCTAAAACTTTCTAGATATGTCCCTTTTCAAACAAGGGCATGTAAAGGAGACTGGTTGGTATAGTAACATGGTAACAAAATATCATCTGGCATTTATTTTTGCCTTTTCTATCTGTGAATCCACCCGTAGCATGACAGAATTGTCAATGGTAATCAAATAAGTAACAACTTTATCAATATATGGATTAGAAATGAAATATTTTGTTGTGGACCGACAGTTTTAACAAAAGACTTGCTTTTCTACTGACTAAAGTTTTAAAAGTATGTATTTTCTTTAATTTCATTTATAAGTATTAATGATTGCAGAAATAACAACATTTAGGCTAGAGTGCACCCTGCAGCTCATTGAATGCATGCCATTTAAAAATGAAATTTACAGCTTTAGATTAAAATGTAGGAGACAGAACATTAACTTTTTTTGTTGGGCTTAGGAGTGATGAGAGAAATTTGGTATTTCTTGTGATTTACTTTCAGCAAACTTTTCCCATGAAAAGCAGGAAAAATTTCTACAACAGGAACAATTCAACCACCCCAAAGGCAAGGAAAGATAAAGACCTACAATTTTAATACAATCCTGAAATGATCAAAGATACAACACCCCTCTGGGCAGAGAAATAAACAAGAAATACCTTTATGAAGGCTGATGTCAAAAACAATATATACCAAGTAATATAATTACAAATTTACCACACAGGGTCAATTTTATTGATGAATTCTGATTTACTTTGACTTTGAAATATTTAATTTCTGTATAAAAATTCCTTTTAGTATTATGCCTAATGGCATCCCTATTTTAGGCATATCTTTTATTGAAAGGCTTAGAATTTTAATTTTGGATATTAAATGGGAAAACAGGGACAACGCAATATTAAGGTGGGGGTGAATTAGGATTTGTTTTTTTCCAAAGTCTGTTGCAGATTTCATTGGTTTCACATGAAGTTTTATGACACAGACAAGAAAGGTTGCAGGTTTGGGTCTATTGGAGACCCCTGACAGTTGATGTTGAAAGAACTTTGAATATTGAGACCTGAATATGGATTAATAAAACAAAATATTAAAAAGCAAAGGTAAAGATAAAACAACAAGGAGCAAATATTCTTTGCAGCTTGATACCCAAATGACTAAATAAGTATATCCTGTATGGACCAGTGGAGTAAAGGGGTTCTGGAAGAGAGCCATAATAACAGTTAACTTAATAAAAAAATAACATTTCTTTTAAATTCTAGGTATGATCAAGCCATTCACTATAAATCAACATAATCAAGCTGAATGGAAAAGCTGAATTATCCTGAATAAATTTTGTCTTCTGAAATTGAAAATAATAACTTTGTTTAAATACTGATTTAGAATGGAATTGATTTCTTATTACAAATTTCATATTCTACAGATTGAGAATTTTTTATATTCATTATCATGGTGATATATTGGGGAAGGGTATTATTATACATTTGTGTGTCTAATGATGAAAATTTTAGAAAACAATTATTGATACTGTTGAATTGCTATCAAACAACCTAAACAGAATAATGGTGTAAAGATGGCCTGGTTTTGAAAAAGAAATTGAAGTGGCTCAGACTTTTGACCAATGTCTCTGTGGGAGCAAAGAAGTAAGACAAAAATAATGTACTATATTCTGTTTATTGTTGTTTAGTGCATCTTATAGAATATTTGACAAATTTCAGGTCTTTGTTGAAAAGCAGCAATATGATTTTTAAAGGAAAAGACACATTTTCTGTCAATACACATGAAAAGGTCAGGCCAAGCTGTAATATTGTGTGATTACTTAAATTCATATCTTACTTGAAAGTTGGTTTCAGATTTAAAACATAAAAATGATAAAATGTAAGAGGACAGACATCACTTAGGCCTGTGTAATTTTTGTGACCGCCCTTTTTGACTCAATAATTAATGTTTTATTCAAATATTTTTTTACCAGATAAGACTACTGACGTTAAAGCAATGTTTGGCTTGCAGGGAGAGGAGAAAATTTATTTTCTTTTACAGAGCCTCTTCCATCATACTCGTAACTCTGATTGGACCTTCTTGTGGGTGTTGTATTCCTGTCATCAGTCATATATGCTGAGATATTGTCAAATAACAACATGTGCAATTTTAGATTGAAAAATTAAATGAGCCAGGGTCTAGAAAAGAGCATTTGCAGCATTTTATACTACCTTGTTACTAGATCAATCTTTGCCCAAGTACAGACTGATCATGATTTATTCTGTTTTTATAGATAATGAAGAGTTAACACTTTCCCATACGACAAAATTTTAGGGTGATCCTCTTCAAAAACTGCCACAAATGACAAAATGGATGTTATTAAAGATAGAATTTGTGTAAACTATGGCATGGAAAATATTGAGACAAAAGGAGAAACTGCTGGTTATCAGCAGTTTCTTCTTTTGTTTCAATGTTTTCCCAAGCAATTTTGATTAGGGATGTCAAAACCAGGTCTTGTTTGGGAAAGGGTTAAAAGGGAACAACATAGACATTGATTCTAGGACTTCACACATACACTAGACCCATCTGGATTCATTTTGGTTTCAAATGCTACAAAGGATCACTTTTCCAAAGTCGGGTTTAAAAATAATGACAGATTTAGTTAAAACAAAATGAAGTGAATGAATAAAGTATGCTAATTCAAATTGCATTTCTTTACAAATAAGATCATTTCCTGATTGTTTTCTTCCAGATAATTATTTTTCACCTCGGAGACAAAATGTTCACTCAGGCATATATAATAAGCTATTAGTTCATTTTATTTCAATAATTGGATGTATTTGCATGCTCCCTTTAGAAAATCAAGACATCATTCCATTGTCAGAGATGGATCCAGTTTCTTTAAAATAGATCTTGGCACTAAATAAGCAGCTTAATATCTTTAAATCTCAGAATTATTTCAAATTTTATAGGTCATTAGAAATTAAGTGCTGACTTATTTGAGTTCACTTGCAGAATGGGGCTAGGGGCTCATTTTCTTTTACAGATATTCATCTCATTTCCAGTTATGCGACCCCTTGTGATTTGGGAGTTCCTGTTTACTTGAAAGCTTCTAATTTAATGTTGATCCGTGATGTTTCACAGGGAGATGTCTCGATAGTGAGTTCTCTTCAACCAAGACCTAGCCTGAGTCAATTTGTAAAAAAGATTAATTTGTAGATCTATGTCGATTCATGTATAATTGTTCAATTTACATTACAAATTAGATGAAAAATAATTTTACAAGAAATTAAGGAAGGAGCAGTATGGGTCAAGTTCATTGATGGACATCTGAGCTGAAATCAACCCTGGTTTTAAGAATGAGATAGAATTGAATGATTGCTTTAAATTGATGTAGGAAAGGATATGGGGTTTCCTGTGATTATCTTTCAGACATACCTAAAACAAACAACTTAAGTCGTTGTGTATAATCACATGACTTAGAATTTCTGATAATCTTCAATAACTTTGTCAATACTTTACCAATTTGAATTCGGTTTGAAGCAGAAAAGGTGGAAAAATGTCAGGAATAACATGGTCGTAGTAGATTTTTTAAAAAAATCAACTGAAAAAAAGTTATTGAAGATAAACCAAAATTTTGGTTTATCTTCAATTACTTTTTAATCAGTTGTATTTTCAAAAATCAACCACATCCATCTAATGTTTGATGTCTGTCCACATTCTCTGCTTCAAACCGAATTCAAATCGGTCCCGTATTAACAAAGTTATTGAAGATATTCAGTAATTATTGCATCACATGATTATCCACCTTGTAAGTGCTAATGTATTAGAAACCATGACAGAACAATTATCCAGATATTGAAGACAAATAACTTGCTAAACTGAACAGAGGGTAAGAATACCAAGTAAAAAGTTTTCTACTCTAATAGGAATTAATAAGAACTTTCTTACATATTCATCATGCAACTGGAACTAATAATCAAATTGGTTTTAAATATCAAAATGTACAGTTTGAGGATTGGGTAATTGTTCGTTGCATTGTGAAATATGTTTTGCAGAATTGATACATAAAAGAAAATGACTCAAATGATAAGTGGTTCTGATTCAGAAAGCATGCTCTTAATAAAACTGAAATTACTTTGATGATTATAATTCAATTTAAATCTTGTAGTTTGGGAATGTAACACTGAATTAATCCTATTTGACTTGCAGAGGGGGGAGAGTGTGGGCTAATTTTCTTTTACAGATCATCTTCCTTCTGATTTGTTGATATGCCTGTCCATGGTGTGGGTGTTCCTATCTGATTGAAAGCTTTTACTTCTGACAGCTCAGTAAAATTGTCCTAGGGAGAAACGAGGATTGTGAGGGACCAGTTATTATCAACTATGACATAAGCTAAGCAGAAGTTGTAGAAAATATCAAAAATAATGACTCACATGAACATCTTTATTATGCAGTTTATTTAGGTTAAAGGAATTACTCTTTGAATCTAGATAGATAAATTTATAGCACTTGTGATATTTACATTTCCAAATGGATTTATTATTCACATCTTTTAATTAAGGGTAAATTAGTAAACACTTTCCTCATCAAAAGTAAAACTTAGTAGTAATGACAAAGACAGAAATATGAGCCAAGTGCACTGATTGACATTTCAGCTTGAATTGTGTCTGGTTTCAATGGCTAGACGGAATTGAATGCTTACTTGTCAATCCATAGTCATTCTTTAAATAGTTGTGGATAGGCAAAGTTAAATATCTTTATTATTGGGTGGATCTTAAGCGGATAGAAAGGGATGTGGGTTTTTCCTGTGTTTTTCTTGCAGAAATTTGTAACCTAAAATAGAAAGACTGGAATGAATTTCAAGTGCTAACCCATTCACCAGCCACCGTAATGCGATTATCAAGAAAATGAAGAAATGGAAAATTTGATGAACTGATGAAAATTAGTGTAAAGTAACTTGACCAATTTCGAATGATCTTAGATGCAGGGCTGAGCGGAAAGAGGGAGAAAAATGAAATTTCGTAGTTAGAGAACCATTTTCCTGTGATCCTCATAGCAAGAGGTATAATAGACAAATTAGGTCTCCATTTCTCTAGGATTTGGCATATATTTGTCTTCCTTGTAAAGTCTACATAAATACTGGATAAAATTGATAGATAGCTTCATCTAAACTTCATCAAAAGATCACTGAGCATACCCCTCATATAGTTATTAAATGTTCTTAAATTAAATTGATCAAGATTGGGATAGGGTTATTGTTTGTTTCGTTGCAAAGTATGTATTGCAGATTTTCGTACGAGAAAGAAATTGGGTTCAAAAGATGTGATATGGTTCAGCTGCAAGGCACACGGCAAAAAGCAAGTAATCATGATGGCCATTGTTTGAGAAATCTGGAAAAATATGATAAAAGCCCTTTGAAGAATCGTGAGACTTCAGAACAGTAATAGAACGATGCAAAGAGTTGGATGGAGGTTAAAGTAAACTATGAACTGAACATCAATGCCAGCCCAAGACGCATTAAAGCAAAACATGAACTGTTTTCCGAGAAATTTTAGTGACCCTTACATAGCGATGCATGGCCCTTGGAATGAATGACCCTTCTGTTGATCCATTAGCCTACGACAAAAGAGCTGTATGGGACATGAGCAAGAATTCTCTAAATTGTGGTATGATAAGATTTTTCTAATAAAAATGCGCATTATATAAATTCTTCAGGAAAAATTAATTATTGAATTGAGCGATAATTACACTATCATCAGTATTGGAGATTGGAAAAAAGAGATCTGTATGTATACATCTTAAGAATAAGTTTTCTTAGTTCTAAGATGAACAAGGATTTATTCATATCATGACTTTTAAAATGATTATTCACTTTTGTGGGGATAGAGGGAGGGGATGAAATAATATCATAGTTTTGTCTTTCCCCTTAGTTTTGCTATGAGAAGCGGAAGAATACAGATCTATGCCACTCATGCCAGTAATGTTGAATTATGATTCACAAAAACTGTCTGAAGACTAAAGATGAATGTGATGTAATTTGTGCCTCTGGTACCAGTTTTCAAGAAATAGATGACATGGTTTTAGATTAGGAGAGGAAATGACCTAAAATGCCGGCCACTGTTAGAACTGAGAGGGAGATGTTAGAAGTTAAGCAGCATATTAACTCATCACGAAAGAAGTGAATCCCTTTGTAGCCTTACCCTGTTTGCTTTCTGCATATTTCAGACAAAGTAACTCTTATTTGTTTTAGATCTTTTCTTTGATAACTGATTGAAATATCTGACTGGAATAAGTGGGCAAAATTCATAAGATGATAGGAGCAAAAATTAGAACAAAATGTAACATGGTCTTTCTAAAAGTATCCTACATCTAAATCTGCATGTCTGTAACAATATTTATATTAATTTGATAATTATAATTCATTTTAAATCTTGTAGTTTGGGAATGTAACACTGAATTAATCCTATTTGACTTGCAGAGGGGGGAGAGTGTGGGCTAATTTTCTTTTACAGATCATCTTCCTTCTGATTTGTTGATATGCCTGTCCATGGTGTGGGTGTTCCTATCTGATTGAAAGCTTTTACTTCTGACAGCTCAGTAAAATTGTCCTGGGGAGAAATGTGGATTGTGAGGGACCAGTTATTATCAACTATGACATAAGCTAAGCAGGAGTTGTAGAAAATATCAAATATAATGACTCACATGAACATCTTTATTATGCAGTTTATTTAGGTTAAAGGAATAAGTCTTTGAATGTAGATAGATAAATTTATAGCACTTGTGATATTTACATTTCCAAATGAATTTATTATTCACATCTTAATTAAGGGTAAATTAGTAAACACTTTCCTCATCAAAAGTAAAACTTAGTAGTAATGACAAAGACAGAAATATGAGCCAAGTTCACTGATTGACATTTCAGCTTGAATTGTGTCTGGTTTCAATGGCTAGACGGAATTGAATGCTTACTTGTCAAACCATAAAGTCATTCTTTAAATAGTTGTGGATAGGCAAAGTTTAAATCTTTATTATTGGGTGTATCTTAACTGGATAGAAAGGGATGTGGGTTTTTCCTGTGTTTTTCTTGCAGAAATTTGTAACCTAAAATAGAAAGACTGGAATGAATTTCAAGTGCTAACCCATTCACCAGCCACCGTAGTGCGATTATCAAGAAAATGAAGAAATGGAAAATTTGATGAACTGATGAAAATTAGTGTAAAGTAACTTGACCAATTTCGAATGATCTTAGGTGCAGGGCTGAGCGGAAAGAGGGAGAAAAAATAAAATTTCGTAGTTGGAGAACAATTTCCCTGTGATCCTCATAGCAAGAGGTATAATAAACAAATTAGGTCTCCATTTCTCTAGGATTTAGCATATATTTGTCTTCCTTGTAAAGTCTACATAAATACTGGATAAAATTGATAGATTGCTTCATCTAAACTTCATCAAGAGATCACTGAGCATACCCCTCATATAGTTATTAAACATTCTTAAATTAAATTGATCAAGATTGGGATAGGGTTATTGTTTGTTTCGTTGCAAAGTATGTATTGCAGATTTTCGTACGAGAAAGAAATTAGTTTCAAAAGATGTGATATGGTTCAGCTGCAAGGCACACGGCAAAAGCAAGTAACCATGATGGCCATTGTTTGAGAAATCTGGAAAAATATGATAAAAGCCCTTTGAAGAATCGTGAGACTTCAGAACTGTAATAGAACGATGCAAAGAGTTGGATGGAGGTTAAACTATGAACTGAACATCAATGCCAGCCCAAGACGCATTAAAGCAAAACATGAACTGTTTTCCGAGAAATTTTAGTGACCCTTACATAGCGATGCATGGCCCTTGGAATGAATGACCCTTCTGTTGATCCATTAGCCTACGACAAAAGAGCTGTATGGGACATGAGCAAGAATTCTCTAAATTGTGGTATGATAAGATTTTTCTAATAAAAATGCACATTATATAAATTCTTCAGGAAAAATTAATTATTGAATTGAGCGATAATTACACTATCATCAGTATTGGAGATTGGAAAAAAGAGATCTGTATGTATACATCTTAAGAATAAGTTTTCTTAGTTAGTTGAACAAGGATTTATTCATATCATGACTTTCAAAATGATTATTCACTGTTGTGGGGACAGAGGGAGGGGATGAAATAATATCATAGTTTTGTCTTTCCCCTTAGTTTTGCTATGAGAAGCGGAAGAATACAGATCTATGCCACTCATGCCAGTAATGTTGAATTATGATTGACAAAAACTGTCTGAAGACTAAAGATGAATGTGATGTAATTTGTGCCTCTGGTACCAGTTTTCAAGAAATAGATGACATTGTTTTAGATTAGGAGAGGAAATGACCTAAAATGCCGGCCACTGTTAGAACTGAGAGGGAGATGTTAGAAGTTAAGCAGCATATTAATTCATCACGAAAGAAGTGAATCCCTTTGTAGCCTTACCCTGTTTGCTTTCCGCATATTTCAGACAAAGTAACTCTTATTAAATTTTGTTTTAGATCTTTTCTTTGATAACTGATTGAAATATCTGACAGGAATAAGTGGGCAAAATTCATAAGATGATAGGAGCAAAAATTAGAACAAAATGTAACATGGTATTTCTAAAAGTATCCTACATCTAAATCTGCATGTCTGTAACAATATTTATTTTACTTTGATAATTATAATTCAATTTAAATCTTGTAGTTTGGGAATGTAACACTGAATTAATCCTATTTGACTTGCAGAGGGGGGAGAGTGTGGGCTAATTTTCTTTTACAGATCATCTTCCTTCTGATTTGTTGATATGCCTGTCCATGGTGTGGGTGTTCCTATCTGATTGAAAGCTTTTACTTCTGACAGCTCAGTAAAATTGTCCTAGGGAGAAATGTGGATTGTGAGGGACCAGTTATTATCAACTATGACATAAGCTAAGCAGAAGTTGTAGAAAATATCAAAAATAATGACTCACATGAACATCTTTATTATGCAGTTTATTTAGGTTAAAGGAATAAGTCTTTGAATGTAGATAGATAAATTTATAGCACTTGTGATATTTACATTTCCAAATGAATTTATTATTCACATCTTTTAATTAAGGGTAAATTAGTAAACACTTTCCTCATCAAAAGTAAAACTTAGTAGTAATGACAAAGACAGAAATATGAGCCAAGTGCACTGATTGACATTTCAGCTTGAATTGTGTCTGGTTTCAATGGCTAGACGGAATTGAATGCTTACTTGTCAAACCATTAAGTCATTCTTTAAATAGTTGTGGATAGGCAATGTTTAAATCTTTATCATTGGGTGTATCTTAACCAGATAGAAAGGGATGTGGGTTTTTCCTGTGTTTTTCTTGCAGAAATTTATAACCTAAAATAGAAAGACTGGAATGAATTTCAAGTGCTAACCCATTCACCAGCCACCGTATTGCGATTATCAAGAAAATGAAGAAATGGAAAATTTGATGAACTGATGAAAATTAGTGTAAAGTAACTTGACCAATTTCGAATGATCTTAGGTGCAGGGCTGAGCGGAAAGAGGGAGAAAAATGAAATTTCGTAGTTGGAGAACAATTTCCCTGTGATCCTCATAGCAAGAGGTATAATAGACAAATTAGGTCTCCATTTCTCTAGGATTTAGCATATATTTGTCTTCCTTGTAAAGTCTACATAAATACTGGATAAAATTGATAGATTGCTTCATCTAAACTTCATCAAGAGATCACTGAGCATACCCCTCATATAGTTATTAAACGTTCTTAAATTAAATTGATCAAGATTGGGATAGGGTTATTGTTTGTTTCGTTGCAAAGTATGTATTGCAGATTTTCGTACGAGAAAGAAATTAGGTTCAAAAGATGTGATATGGTTCAGCTGCAAGGCACACGGCAAAAGCAAGTAATCATGATGGCCATTGTTTGAGAAATCTGGAAAAATATGATAAAAGCCCTTTGAAGAATCGTGAGACTTCAGAACAGTAATAGAACGATGCAAAGAGTTGGATGGAGGTTAAACAGGGTTGCATCTAGAGCGCGGCATTGCGGGATTGCCGCGAATTTTCATGAATGCCCCCCTATTTGTCAAATTGCCGCGGGCAAATCCCGCAAAAAAGAAGATAAAAACAGAGAAAATGATATGCATTTCTGATGCCAGCAATCACTTGGAAACGGGTTAAACACAAACAATATATGTCTTTCAATGAACAAAAACAGCTAATACTTGATTTTTCACTAGGGTGCATGCAAACTAAAACAGGCTGCCAAACGGAAGAAAACATGAATCTGCGCACGCCATGGCCACACTGACTCCGCCCAATAGACCTAAATAGATGTTTATCGGTTCCAAATATGGTTACTATTACTACGAAAAAGACCCGCGATTATACGCGCAGTGACAAATGACCTGAATTCCTATGACGTCATTTGAGAGTACTTTTCCCTGTACAAAAGTTTATTTCTGGCATCTACTTATGTCGATAAACTCCCTTAGTAGCTGCAATTTTCAATCTACAATAAAATCTTTTTGGCTTTGGTTTACTTAACAAATGTATCCTTCCGATTCTGACGAGACTCTAAAATGACCAATCACATCGTGCGAGGAAAAGAGGTTGTCCAATCAAATGACAAAGTCAGTTGATAGTAAATTCCCGCTTGACAACTTTCCCACGGCCGTAAACAGACAAGATAGCGTGGAAAAACAAGGATAGTTGGTACATAAGATAAGACCATTCCATATGAAAATGACTTAAACGCAATCTGGGTGAACTACAAGGATGGTGCAAATTATGGTTTTACAAACAAATAAAAGAAAAAATGATCAGGATGTCATGACTGGAAAATCCTTCCGCCTGACTTCCATAATCGATCTGAAAAATAGCCCATGAAAAATTACTTGTTTTAAGTGCAACTTTCACCGAGATAACCAGTAAGAAAGAAGTAAATCAATATGCAAAAACATTGAATCAAGAATACATATGTTTATCGATCTCTGAACAGTCCTGAAATACTCTGGGCACTTTGATCCACAAAAACACTACAGCGATGACGTCACTCAAAATTGCAAATGGCGGCTATGGTGACAGATAAATTTCAAAGATCTTTTGGACTACACTCGCTCAAACAGGCCTGTCATGCAACCGCTCGTGAACAGATAGGTAGCAAACCACAAGTGATATGTAATCTTCCAACTTTAAACGTCAGAATACTGAAAACGAGTGTATTTGAAAGGCACAAAGTTGGAAAAACATTACATTATTGTTTGATTTGGATCTATTTCATAGCTGTTAAGGTAATGTATTGTTATTTCGTTAGGATCTAGTTAAGATGACCTTTGTCACAGTTTACTTCACAATTTATTGAATACAACATTGAAAAATGCATTCAATTTTCAAAAGACATAAAATGACAAAGAATGGTCATTTTACGCATGCCCCCCATATTTTGGTCATTGCCCCCCAATTTCAGAAATTATGGGGGCATTTCCCCCCAATTTGCAAATTTCTGGATGCATCCCTGGTTAAAGTAAACTATGAACTGAACATCAATGCCAGCCCAAGACGCATTAAAGCAAAACATGAACTGTTTTCCGAGAAATTTTAGTGACCCTTACATAGCGATGCATGGCCCTTGGAATGAATGACCCTTCTGTTGATCCATTAGCCTACGACAAAAGAGCTGTATGGGACATGAGCAAGAATTCTCTAAATTGTGGTATGATAAGATTTTTCTAATAAAAATGCACATTATATAAATTCTTCAGGAAAAATTAATTATTGAATTGAGCGATATATACACTATCATCAGTATTGGAGATTGGAAAAAAGAGATCTGTATGTATACATCTTAAGAATAAGTTTTCTTAGTTAGTTGAACAAGGATTTATTCATATCATGACTTTCAAAATGATTATTCACTGTTGTGGGGATAGAGGGAGGGGATGAAATAATATAGTTTTGTCTTTCCCCTTAGTTTTGCTATGAGAAGCGGAAGAATACAGATCTATGCCACTCATGCCAGTAATGTTGAATTATGATTGACAAAAACTGTCTGAAGACTAAAGATGAATGTGATGTAATTTGTGCCTCTGGTACCAGTTTTCAAGAAATAGATGACATGGTTTTAGATTAGGAGAGGAAATGACCTAAAATGCCGGCCACTGTTAGAACTGAGAGGGAGATGTTAGAAGTTAAGCAGCATATTAATTCATCACGAAAGAAGTGAATCCCTTTGTAGCCTTACCCTGTTTGCTTTCTGCATATTTCAGACAAAGTAACTCTTATTAAATTTTGTTTTAGATCTTTTCCTTGATAACTGATTGAAATATCTGACAGGAATAAGTGGGCAAAATTCATAAGATGATAGGAGCAAAAATTATAACAAAATGTAACATGGTATTTCTAAAAGTATCCTACATCTAAATCTGCATGTCTGTAACAATATTTATATTACTTTGATAATTATAATTCAATTTAAATCTTGTAGTTTGGGAATGTAACACTGAATTAATCCTATTTGACTTGCAGAGGGGGGAGAGTGTGGGCTAATTTTCTTTTACAGATCATCTTCCTTCTGATTTGTTGATATGCCTGTCCATGGTGTGGGTGTTCGTATCTGATTGAAAGCTTTTACTTCTGACAGCTCAGTAAAATTGTCCTAGGGAGAAATGTGGATTGTGAGGGACCAGTTATTATCAACTATGACATAAGCTAAGCAGAAGTTGTAGAAAATATCAAAAATAATGACTCACATGAACATCTTTATTATGCAGTCTATTTAGGTTAAAGGAATTACTCTTTGAATGTAGATGGATAAATTTATAGCACTTGTGATATTTACATTTCCAAATGAATTTATTATTCACATCTTTTAATTAAGGGTAAATTAGTAAACACTTTCCTCATCAAAAGTAAAACTTAGTAGTAATGACAAAGACAGAAATATGAGCCAAGTGCACTGATTGACATTTCAGCTTGAATTGTGTCTGGTTTCAATGGCTAGACGGAATTGAATGCTTACTTGTCAAACCATTAAGTCATTCTTTAAATAGTTGTGGATAGGCAATGTTTAAATCTTTATCATTGGGTGTATCTTAAGCGGATAGAAAGGGATGTGGGTTTTTCCTGTGTTTTTCTTGCAGAAATTTATAACCTAAAATAGAAAGACTGGAATGAATTTCAAGTGCTAACCCATTCACCAGCCACCGTATTGCGATTATCAAGAAAATGAAGAAATGGAAAATTTGATGAACTGATGAAAATTAGTGTAAAGTAACTTGACCAATTTCGAATGATCTTAGGTGCAGGGCTGAGCGGAAAGAGGAAGAAAAATGAAATTTCGTAGTTGGAGAACAATTTCCCTGTGATCCTCATAGCAAGAGGTATAATAGACAAATTAGGTCTCCATTTCTCTAGGATTTAGCATATATTTGTCTTCCTTGTAAAGTCTACATAAATACTGGATAAAATTGATAGATTGCTTCATCTAAATTTCATCAAGAGATCACTGAGCATACCCCTCATATAGTTATTAAACATTCTTAAATTAAATTGATCAAGATTGGGATAGGGTTATTGTTTGTTTCGTTGCAAAGTATGTATTGCAGATTTTCGTACGAGAAAGAAATTAGGTTCAAAAGATGTGATATGGTTCAGCTGCAAGGCACACGGCAAAAGCAAGTAATCATGATGGCCATTGTTTGAGAAATCTGGAAAAATATGATAAAAGCCCTTTGAAGAATCGTGAGACTTCAGAACAGTAATAGAACGATGCAAAGAGTTGGATGGAGGTTAAAGTAAACTATGAACTGAACATCAATGCCAGCCCAAGACGCATTAAAGCAAAACATGAACTGTTTTCCGAGAAATTTTAGTGACCCTTACAAAGCGATGCATGGCCCTTGGAATGAATGACCCTTCTGTTGATCCATTAGCCTACGACAAAAGAGCTGTATGGGACATGAGCAAGAATTCTCTAAATTGTGGTATGATAAGATTTTTCTAATAAAAATGCACATTATATAAATTCTTCAGGAAAAATTAATTATTGAATTGAGCGATATATACACTATCATCATTATTGGAGATTGGAAAAAAGAGATCTGTATGTATACATCTTAAGAATAAGTTTTCTTAGTTAGTTGAACAAGGATTTATTCATATCCTGACTTTCAAAATGATTATTCACTGTTGTGGGGATAGAGGGAGGGGATGAAATAATATAGTTTTGTCTTTCCCCTTAGTTTTGCTATGAGAAGCGGAAGAATACAGATCTATGCCACTCATGCCAGTAATGTTGAATTATGATTGACAAAAACTGTCTGAAGACTAAAGATGAATGTGATGTAATTTGTGCCTCTGGTACCAGTTTTCAAGAAATAGATGACATTGTTTTAGATTAGGAGAGGAAATGACCTAAAATGCCGGCCACTGTTAGAACTGAGAGGGAGATGTTAGAAGTTAAGCAGCATATTAATTCATCACGAAAGAAGTGAATCCCTTTGTAGCCTTACCCTGTTTGCTTTCTGCATATTTCAGACAAAGTAACTCTTATTAAATTTTGTTTTAGATCTTTTCTTTGATAACTGATTGAAATATCTGACAGGAATAAGTGGGCAAAATTCATAAGATGATAGGAGCAAAAATTAGAACAAAATGTAACATGGTATTTCTAAAAGTATCCTACATCTAAATCTGCATGTCTGTAACAATATTTATATTACTTTGATAATTATAATTCAATTTAAATCTTGTAGTTTGGGAATGTAACACTGAATTAATCCTATTTGACTTGCAGAGGGGGGAGAGTGTGGGCTAATTTTCTTTTACAGATCATCTTCCTTCTGATTTGTTGATATGCCTGTCCATGGTGTGGGTGTTCCTATCTGATTGAAAGCTTTTACTTCTGACAGCTCAGTAAAATTGTCCTGGGGAGAAATGTGGATTGTGAGGGACCAGTTATTATCAACTATGACATAAGCTAAGCAGAAGTTGTAGAAAATATCAAAAATAATGACTCACATGAACATCTTTATTATGCAGTTTATTTAGGTTAAAGGAATTACTCTTTGAATGTAGATGGATAAATTTATAGCACTTGTGATATTTACATTTCCAAATGAATTTATTATTCACATCTTTTAATTAAGGGTAAATTAGTAAACACTTTCCTCATCAAAAGTAAAACTTAGTAGTAATGACAAAGACAGAAATATGAGCCAAGTGCACTGATTGACATTTCAGCTTGAATTGTGTCTGGTTTCAATGGCTAGACGGAATTGAATGCTTACTTGTCAAACCATTAAGTCATTCTTTAAATAGTTGTGGATAGGCAATGTTTAAATCTTTATCATTGGGTGTATCTTAAGCGGATAGAAAGGGATGTGGGTTTTTCCTGTGTTTTTCTTGCAGAAATTTATAACCTAAAATAGAAAGACTGGAATGAATTTCAAGTGCTAACCCATTCACCAGCCACCGTATTGCGATTATCAAGAAAATGAAGAAACGGAAAATTTGATGAACTGATGAAAATTAGTGTAAAGTAACTTGACCAATTTCGAATGATCTTAGGTGCAGGGCTGAGCGGAAAGAGGAAGAAAAATGAAATTTCGTAGTTGGAGAACAATTTCCCTGTGATCCTCATAGCAAGAGGTATAATAGACAAATTAGGTCTCCATTTCTCTAGGATTTAGCATATATTTGTCTTCCTTGTAAAGTCTACATAAATACTGGATAAAATTGATAGATTGCTTCATCTAAATTTCATCAAGAGATCACTGAGCATACCCCTCATATAGTTATTAAACATTCTTAAATTAAATTGATCAAGATTGGGATAGGGTTATTGTTTGTTTCGTTGCAAAGTATGTATTGCAGATTTTCGTACGAGAAAGAAATTGGGTTCAAAAGATGTGATATGGTTCAGCTGCAAGGCACACGGCAAAAGCAAGTAATCATGATGGCCATTGTTTGAGAAATCTGGAAAAATATGATAAAAGCCCTTTGAAGAATCGTGAGACTTCAGAACAGTAATAGAACGATGCAAAGAGTTGGATGGAGGTTAAAGTAAACTATGAACTGAACATCAATGCCAGCCCAAGACGCATTAAAGCAAAACATGAACTGTTTTCCGAGAAATTTTAGTGACCCTTACATAGCGATGCATGGCCCTTGGAATGAATGACCCTTCTGTTGATCCATTAGCCTACGACAAAAGAGCTGTATGGGACATGAGCAAGAATTCTCTAAATTGTGGTATGATAAGATTTTTCTAATAAAAATGCACATTATATAAATTCTTCAGGAAAAATTAATTATTGAATTGAGCGATATATACACTATCATCATTATTGGAGATTGGAAAAAAGAGATCTGTATGTATACATCTTAAGAATAAGTTTTCTTAGTTAGTTGAACAAGGATTTATTCATATCATGACTTTCAAAATGATTATTCACTGTTGTGGGGATAGAGGGAGGGGATGAAATAATATAGTTTTGTCTTTCCCCTTAGTTTTGCTATGAGAAGCGGAAGAATACAGATCTATGCCACTCATGCCAGTAATGTTGAATTATGATTGACAAAAACTGTCTGAAGACTAAAGATGAATGTGATGTAATTTGTGCCTCTGGTACCAGTTTTCAAGAAATAGATGACATTGTTTTAGATTAGGAGAGGAAATGACCTAAAATGCCGGCCACTGTTAGAACTGAGAGGGAGATGTTAGAAGTTAAGCAGCATATTAATTCATCACGAAAGAAGTGAATCCCTTTGTAGCCTTACCCTGTTTGCTTTCTGCATATTTCAGACAAAGTAACTCTTATTAAATTTTGTTTTAGATCTTTTCTTTGATAACTGATTGAAATATCTGACAGGAATAAGTGGGCAAAATTCATAAGATGATAGGAGCAAAAATTAGAACAAAATGTAACATGGTATTTCTAAAAGTATCCTACATCTAAATCTGCATGTCTGTAACAATATTTATATTACTTTGATAATTATAATTCAATTTAAATCTTGTAGTTTGGGAATGTAACACTGAATTAATCCTATTTGACTTGCAGAGGGGGGAGAGTGTGGGCTAATTTTCTTTTACAGATCATCTTCCTTCTGATTTGTTGATATGCCTGTCCATGGTGTGGGTGTTCCTATCTGATTGAAAGCTTTTACTTCTGACAGCTCAGTAAAATTGTCCTGGGGAGAAATGTGGATTGTGAGGGACCAGTTATTATCAACTATGACATAAGCTAAGCAGAAGTTGTAGAAAATATCAAAAATAACGACTCACATGAACATCTTTATTATGCAGTTTATTTAGGTTAAAGGAATTACTCTTTGAATGTAGATGGATAAATTTATAGCACTTGTGATATTTACATTTCCAAATGAATTTATTATTCACATCTTTTAATTAAGGGTAAATTAGTAAACACTTTCCTCATCAAAAGTAAAACTTAGTAGTAATGACAAAGACAGAAATATGAGCCAAGTGCACTGATTGACATTTCAGCTTGAATTGTGTCTGGTTTCAATGGCTAGACGGAATTGAATGCTTACTTGTCAAACCATTAAGTCATTCTTTAAATAGTTGTGGATAGGCAATGTTTAAATCTTTATCATTGGGTGTATCTTAAGCGGATAGAAAGGGATGTGGGTTTTTCCTGTGTTTTTCTTGCAGAAATTTATAACCTAAAATAGAAAGACTGGAATGAATTTCAAGTGCTAACCCATTCACCAGCCACCGTATTGCGATTATCAAGAAAATGAAGAAATGGAAAATTTGATGAACTGATGAAAATTAGTGTAAAGTAACTTGACCAATTTCGAATGATCTTAGGTGCAGGGCTGAGCGGAAAGAGGAAGAAAAATGAAATTTCGTAGTTGGAGAACAATTTCCCTGTGATCCTCATAGCAAGAGGTATAATAGACAAATTAGGTCTCCATTTCTCTAGGATTTAGCATATATTTGTCTTCCTTGTAAAGTCTACATAAATACTGGATAAAATTGATAGATTGCTTCATCTAAATTTCATCAAGAGATCACTGAGCATACCCCTCATATAGTTATTAAACATTCTTAAATTAAATTGATCAAGATTGGGATAGGGTTATTGTTTGTTTCGTTGCAAAGTATGTATTGCAGATTTTCGTACGAGAAAGAAATTGGGTTCAAAAGATGTGATATGGTTCAGCTGCAAGGCACACGGCAAAAGCAAGTAATCATGATGGCCATTGTTTGAGAAATCTGGAAAAATATGATAAAAGCCCTTTGAAGAATCGTGAGACTTCAGAACAGTAATAGAACGATGCAAAGAGTTGGATGGAGGTTAAAGTAAACTATGAACTGAACATCAATGCCAGCCCAAGACGCATTAAAGCAAAACATGAACTGTTTTCCGAGAAATTTTAGTGACCCTTACATAGCGATGCATGGCCCTTGGAATGAATGACCCTTCTGTTGATCCATTAGCCTACGACAAAAGAGCTGTATGGGACATGAGCAAGAATTCTCTAAATTGTGGTATGATAAGATTTTTCTAATAAAAATGCACATTATATAAATTCTTCAGGAAAAATTAATTATTGAATTGAGCGATATATACACTATCATCATTATTGGAGATTGGAAAAAAGAGATCTGTATGTATACATCTTAAGAATAAGTTTTCTTAGTTAGTTGAACAAGGATTTATTCATATCATGACTTTCAAAATGATTATTCACTGTTGTGGGGATAGAGGGAGGGGATGAAATAATATAGTTTTGTCTTTCCCCTTAGTTTTGCTATGAGAAGCGGAAGAATACAGATCTATGCCACTCATGCCAGTAATGTTGAATTATGATTGACAAAAACTGTCTGAAGACTAAAGATGAATGTGATGTAATTTGTGCCTCTGGTACCAGTTTTCAAGAAATAGATGACATTGTTTTAGATTAGGAAAGGAAATGACCTAAAATGCCGGCCACTGTTAGAACTGAGAGGGAGATGTTAGAAGTTAAGCAGCATATTAATTCATCACGAAAGAAGTGAATCCCTTTGTAGCCTTACCCTGTTTGCTTTCTGCATATTTCAGACAAAGTAACTCTTATTAAATTTTGTTTTAGATCTTTTCTTTGATAACTGATTGAAATATCTGACAGGAATAAGTGGGCAAAATTCATAAGATGATAGGAGCAAAAATTAGAACAAAATGTAACATGGTATTTCTAAAAGTATCCTACATCTAAATCTGCATGTCTGTAACAATATTTATATTACTTTGATAATTATAATTCAATTTAAATCTTGTAGTTTGGGAATGTAACACTGAATTAATCCTATTTGACTTGCAGAGGGGGGAGAGTGTGGGCTAATTTTCTTTTACAGATCATCTTCCTTCTGATTTGTTGATATGCCTGTCCATGGTGTGGGTGTTCCTATCTGATTGAAAGCTTTTACTTCTGACAGCTCAGTAAAATTGTCCTGGGGAGAAATGTGGATTGTGAGGGACCAGTTATTATCAACTATGACATAAGCTAAGCAGAAGTTGTAGAAAATATCAAAAATAATGACTCACATGAACATCTTTATTATGCAGTTTATTTAGGTTAAAGGAATTACTCTTTGAATGTAGATGGATAAATTTATAGCACTTGTGATATTTACATTTCCAAATGAATTTATTATTCACATCTTTTAATTAAGGGTAAATTAGTAAACACTTTCCTCATCAAAAGTAAAACTTAGTAGTAATGACAAAGACAGAAATATGAGCCAAGTGCACTGATTGACATTTCAGCTTGAATTGTGTCTGGTTTCAATGGCTAGACGGAATTGAATGCTTACTTGTCAAACCATTAAGTCATTCTTTAAATAGTTGTGGATAGGCAATGTTTAAATCTTTATCATTGGGTGTATCTTAAGCGGATAGAAAGGGATGTGGGTTTTTCCTGTGTTTTTCTTGCAGAAATTTATAACCTAAAATAGAAAGACTGGAATGAATTTCAAGTGCTAACCCATTCACCAGCCACCGTATTGCGATTATCAAGAAAATGAAGAAATGGAAAATTTGATGAACTGATGAAAATTAGTGTAAAGTAACTTGACCAATTTCGAATGATCTTAGGTGCAGGGCTGAGCGGAAAGAGGAAGAAAAATGAAATTTCGTAGTTGGAGAACAATTTCCCTGTGATCCTCATAGCAAGAGGTATAATAGACAAATTAGGTCTCCATTTCTCTAGGATTTAGCATATATTTGTCTTCCTTGTAAAGTCTACATAAATACTGGATAAAATTGATAGATTGCTTCATCTAAATTTCATCAAGAGATCACTGAGCATACCCCTCATATAGTTATTAAACATTCTTAAATTAAATTGATCAAGATTGGGATAGGGTTATTGTTTGTTTCGTTGCAAAGTATGTATTGCAGATTTTCGTACGAGAAAGAAATTAGGTTCAAAAGATGTGATATGGTTCAGCTGCAAGGCACACGGCAAAAGCAAGTAATCATGATGGCCATTGTTTGAGAAATCTGGAAAAATATGATAAAAGCCCTTTGAAGAATCGTGAGACTTCAGAACAGTAATAGAACGATGCAAAGAGTTGGATGGAGGTTAAAGTAAACTATGAACTGAACATCAATGCCAGCCCAAGACGCATTAAAGCAAAACATGAACTGTTTTCCGAGAAATTTTAGTGACCCTTACATAGCGATGCATGGCCCTTGGAATGAATGACCCTTCTGTTGATCCATTAGCCTACGACAAAAGAGCTGTATGGGACATGAGCAAGAATTCTCTAAATTGTGGTATGATAAGATTTTTCTAATAAAAATGCACATTATATAAATTCTTCAGGAAAAATTAATTATTGAATTGAGCGATATATACACTATCATCATTATTGGAGATTGGAAAAAAGAGATCTGTATGTATACATCTTAAGAATAAGTTTTCTTAGTTAGTTGAACAAGGATTTATTCATATCATGACTTTCAAAATGATTATTCACTGTTGTGGGGATAGAGGGAGGGGATGAAATAATATAGTTTTGTCTTTCCCCTTAGTTTTGCTATGAGAAGCGGAAGAATACAGATCTATGCCACTCATGCCAGTAATGTTGAATTATGATTGACAAAAACTGTCTGAAGACTAAAGATGAATGTGATGTAATTTGTGCCTCTGGTACCAGTTTTCAAGAAATAGATGACATTGTTTTAGATTAGGAGAGGAAATGACCTAAAATGCCGGCCACTGTTAGAACTGAGAGGGAGATGTTAGAAGTTAAGCAGCATATTAATTCATCACGAAAGAAGTGAATCCCTTTGTAGCCTTACCCTGTTTGCTTTCTGCATATTTCAGACAAAGTAACTCTTATTAAATTTTGTTTTAGATCTTTTCTTTGATAACTGATTGAAATATCTGACAGGAATAAGTGGGCAAAATTCATAAGATGATAGGAGCAAAAATTAGAACAAAATGTAACATGGTATTTCTAAAAGTATCCTACATCTAAATCTGCATGTCTGTAACAATATTTATATTACTTTGATAATTATAATTCAATTTAAATCTTGTAGTTTGGGAATGTAACACTGAATTAATCCTATTTGACTTGCAGAGGGGGGAGAGTGTGGGCTAATTTTCTTTTACAGATCATCTTCCTTCTGATTTGTTGATATGCCTGTCCATGGTGTGGGTGTTCCTATCTGATTGAAAGCTTTTACTTCTGACAGCTCAGTAAAATTGTCCTAGGGAGAAACGAGGATTGTGAGGGACCAGTTATTATCAACTATGACATAAGCTAAGCAGAAGTTGTAGAAAATATCAAAAATAATGACTCACATGAACATCTTTATTATGCAGTTTATTTAGGTTAAAGGAATTACTCTTTGAATCTAGATAGATAAATTTATAGCACTTGTGATATTTACATTTCCAAATGGATTTATTATTCACATCTTTTAATTAAGGGTAAATTAGTAAACACTTTCCTCATCAAAAGTAAAACTTAGTAGTAATGACAAAGACAGAAATATGAGCCAAGTGCACTGATTGACATTTCAGCTTGAATTGTGTCTGGTTTCAATGGCTAGACGGAATTGAATGCTTACTTGTCAATCCATAGTCATTCTTTAAATAGTTGTGGATAGGCAAAGTTAAATATCTTTATTATTGGGTGGATCTTAAGCGGATAGAAAGGGATGTGGGTTTTTCCTGTGTTTTTCTTGCAGAAATTTGTAACCTAAAATAGAAAGACTGGAATGAATTTCAAGTGCTAACCCATTCACCAGCCACCGTAATGCGATTATCAAGAAAATGAAGAAATGGAAAATTTGATGAACTGATGAAAATTAGTGTAAAGTAACTTGACCAATTTCGAATGATCTTAGATGCAGGGCTGAGCGGAAAGAGGGAGAAAAATGAAATTTCGTAGTTAGAGAACCATTTTCCTGTGATCCTCATAGCAAGAGGTATAATAGACAAATTAGGTCTCCATTTCTCTAGGATTTGGCATATATTTGTCTTCCTTGTAAAGTCTACATAAATACTGGATAAAATTGATAGATAGCTTCATCTAAACTTCATCAAAAGATCACTGAGCATACCCCTCATATAGTTATTAAATGTTCTTAAATTAAATTGATCAAGATTGGGATAGGGTTATTGTTTGTTTCGTTGCAAAGTATGTATTGCAGATTTTCGTACGAGAAAGAAATTGGGTTCAAAAGATGTGATATGGTTCAGCTGCAAGGCACACGGCAAAAAGCAAGTAATCATGATGGCCATTGTTTGAGAAATCTGGAAAAATATGATAAAAGCCCTTTGAAGAATCGTGAGACTTCAGAACAGTAATAGAACGATGCAAAGAGTTGGATGGAGGTTAAAGTAAACTATGAACTGAACATCAATGCCAGCCCAAGACGCATTAAAGCAAAACATGAACTGTTTTCCGAGAAATTTTAGTGACCCTTACATAGCGATGCATGGCCCTTGGAATGAATGACCCTTCTGTTGATCCATTAGCCTACGACAAAAGAGCTGTATGGGACATGAGCAAGAATTCTCTAAATTGTGGTATGATAAGATTTTTCTAATAAAAATGCGCATTATATAAATTCTTCAGGAAAAATTAATTATTGAATTGAGCGATAATTACACTATCATCAGTATTGGAGATTGGAAAAAAGAGATCTGTATGTATACATCTTAAGAATAAGTTTTCTTAGTTCTAAGATGAACAAGGATTTATTCATATCATGACTTTTAAAATGATTATTCACTTTTGTGGGGATAGAGGGAGGGGATGAAATAATATCATAGTTTTGTCTTTCCCCTTAGTTTTGCTATGAGAAGCGGAAGAATACAGATCTATGCCACTCATGCCAGTAATGTTGAATTATGATTCACAAAAACTGTCTGAAGACTAAAGATGAATGTGATGTAATTTGTGCCTCTGGTACCAGTTTTCAAGAAATAGATGACATGGTTTTAGATTAGGAGAGGAAATGACCTAAAATGCCGGCCACTGTTAGAACTGAGAGGGAGATGTTAGAAGTTAAGCAGCATATTAACTCATCACGAAAGAAGTGAATCCCTTTGTAGCCTTACCCTGTTTGCTTTCTGCATATTTCAGACAAAGTAACTCTTATTTGTTTTAGATCTTTTCTTTGATAACTGATTGAAATATCTGACTGGAATAAGTGGGCAAAATTCATAAGATGATAGGAGCAAAAATTAGAACAAAATGTAACATGGTCTTTCTAAAAGTATCCTACATCTAAATCTGCATGTCTGTAACAATATTTATATTAATTTGATAATTATAATTCATTTTAAATCTTGTAGTTTGGGAATGTAACACTGAATTAATCCTATTTGACTTGCAGAGGGGGGAGAGTGTGGGCTAATTTTCTTTTACAGATCATCTTCCTTCTGATTTGTTGATATGCCTGTCCATGGTGTGGGTGTTCCTATCTGATTGAAAGCTTTTACTTCTGACAGCTCAGTAAAATTGTCCTGGGGAGAAATGTGGATTGTGAGGGACCAGTTATTATCAACTATGACATAAGCTAAGCAGGAGTTGTAGAAAATATCAAATATAATGACTCACATGAACATCTTTATTATGCAGTTTATTTAGGTTAAAGGAATAAGTCTTTGAATGTAGATAGATAAATTTATAGCACTTGTGATATTTACATTTCCAAATGAATTTATTATTCACATCTTAATTAAGGGTAAATTAGTAAACACTTTCCTCATCAAAAGTAAAACTTAGTAGTAATGACAAAGACAGAAATATGAGCCAAGTTCACTGATTGACATTTCAGCTTGAATTGTGTCTGGTTTCAATGGCTAGACGGAATTGAATGCTTACTTGTCAAACCATAAAGTCATTCTTTAAATAGTTGTGGATAGGCAAAGTTTAAATCTTTATTATTGGGTGTATCTTAACTGGATAGAAAGGGATGTGGGTTTTTCCTGTGTTTTTCTTGCAGAAATTTGTAACCTAAAATAGAAAGACTGGAATGAATTTCAAGTGCTAACCCATTCACCAGCCACCGTAGTGCGATTATCAAGAAAATGAAGAAATGGAAAATTTGATGAACTGATGAAAATTAGTGTAAAGTAACTTGACCAATTTCGAATGATCTTAGGTGCAGGGCTGAGCGGAAAGAGGGAGAAAAAATAAAATTTCGTAGTTGGAGAACAATTTCCCTGTGATCCTCATAGCAAGAGGTATAATAAACAAATTAGGTCTCCATTTCTCTAGGATTTAGCATATATTTGTCTTCCTTGTAAAGTCTACATAAATACTGGATAAAATTGATAGATTGCTTCATCTAAACTTCATCAAGAGATCACTGAGCATACCCCTCATATAGTTATTAAACATTCTTAAATTAAATTGATCAAGATTGGGATAGGGTTATTGTTTGTTTCGTTGCAAAGTATGTATTGCAGATTTTCGTACGAGAAAGAAATTAGTTTCAAAAGATGTGATATGGTTCAGCTGCAAGGCACACGGCAAAAGCAAGTAACCATGATGGCCATTGTTTGAGAAATCTGGAAAAATATGATAAAAGCCCTTTGAAGAATCGTGAGACTTCAGAACTGTAATAGAACGATGCAAAGAGTTGGATGGAGGTTAAACTATGAACTGAACATCAATGCCAGCCCAAGACGCATTAAAGCAAAACATGAACTGTTTTCCGAGAAATTTTAGTGACCCTTACATAGCGATGCATGGCCCTTGGAATGAATGACCCTTCTGTTGATCCATTAGCCTACGACAAAAGAGCTGTATGGGACATGAGCAAGAATTCTCTAAATTGTGGTATGATAAGATTTTTCTAATAAAAATGCACATTATATAAATTCTTCAGGAAAAATTAATTATTGAATTGAGCGATAATTACACTATCATCAGTATTGGAGATTGGAAAAAAGAGATCTGTATGTATACATCTTAAGAATAAGTTTTCTTAGTTAGTTGAACAAGGATTTATTCATATCATGACTTTCAAAATGATTATTCACTGTTGTGGGGACAGAGGGAGGGGATGAAATAATATCATAGTTTTGTCTTTCCCCTTAGTTTTGCTATGAGAAGCGGAAGAATACAGATCTATGCCACTCATGCCAGTAATGTTGAATTATGATTGACAAAAACTGTCTGAAGACTAAAGATGAATGTGATGTAATTTGTGCCTCTGGTACCAGTTTTCAAGAAATAGATGACATTGTTTTAGATTAGGAGAGGAAATGACCTAAAATGCCGGCCACTGTTAGAACTGAGAGGGAGATGTTAGAAGTTAAGCAGCATATTAATTCATCACGAAAGAAGTGAATCCCTTTGTAGCCTTACCCTGTTTGCTTTCCGCATATTTCAGACAAAGTAACTCTTATTAAATTTTGTTTTAGATCTTTTCTTTGATAACTGATTGAAATATCTGACAGGAATAAGTGGGCAAAATTCATAAGATGATAGGAGCAAAAATTAGAACAAAATGTAACATGGTATTTCTAAAAGTATCCTACATCTAAATCTGCATGTCTGTAACAATATTTATTTTACTTTGATAATTATAATTCAATTTAAATCTTGTAGTTTGGGAATGTAACACTGAATTAATCCTATTTGACTTGCAGAGGGGGGAGAGTGTGGGCTAATTTTCTTTTACAGATCATCTTCCTTCTGATTTGTTGATATGCCTGTCCATGGTGTGGGTGTTCCTATCTGATTGAAAGCTTTTACTTCTGACAGCTCAGTAAAATTGTCCTAGGGAGAAATGTGGATTGTGAGGGACCAGTTATTATCAACTATGACATAAGCTAAGCAGAAGTTGTAGAAAATATCAAAAATAATGACTCACATGAACATCTTTATTATGCAGTTTATTTAGGTTAAAGGAATAAGTCTTTGAATGTAGATAGATAAATTTATAGCACTTGTGATATTTACATTTCCAAATGAATTTATTATTCACATCTTTTAATTAAGGGTAAATTAGTAAACACTTTCCTCATCAAAAGTAAAACTTAGTAGTAATGACAAAGACAGAAATATGAGCCAAGTGCACTGATTGACATTTCAGCTTGAATTGTGTCTGGTTTCAATGGCTAGACGGAATTGAATGCTTACTTGTCAAACCATTAAGTCATTCTTTAAATAGTTGTGGATAGGCAATGTTTAAATCTTTATCATTGGGTGTATCTTAACCAGATAGAAAGGGATGTGGGTTTTTCCTGTGTTTTTCTTGCAGAAATTTATAACCTAAAATAGAAAGACTGGAATGAATTTCAAGTGCTAACCCATTCACCAGCCACCGTATTGCGATTATCAAGAAAATGAAGAAATGGAAAATTTGATGAACTGATGAAAATTAGTGTAAAGTAACTTGACCAATTTCGAATGATCTTAGGTGCAGGGCTGAGCGGAAAGAGGGAGAAAAATGAAATTTCGTAGTTGGAGAACAATTTCCCTGTGATCCTCATAGCAAGAGGTATAATAGACAAATTAGGTCTCCATTTCTCTAGGATTTAGCATATATTTGTCTTCCTTGTAAAGTCTACATAAATACTGGATAAAATTGATAGATTGCTTCATCTAAACTTCATCAAGAGATCACTGAGCATACCCCTCATATAGTTATTAAACGTTCTTAAATTAAATTGATCAAGATTGGGATAGGGTTATTGTTTGTTTCGTTGCAAAGTATGTATTGCAGATTTTCGTACGAGAAAGAAATTAGGTTCAAAAGATGTGATATGGTTCAGCTGCAAGGCACACGGCAAAAGCAAGTAATCATGATGGCCATTGTTTGAGAAATCTGGAAAAATATGATAAAAGCCCTTTGAAGAATCGTGAGACTTCAGAACAGTAATAGAACGATGCAAAGAGTTGGATGGAGGTTAAACAGGGTTGCATCTAGAGCGCGGCATTGCGGGATTGCCGCGAATTTTCATGAATGCCCCCCTATTTGTCAAATTGCCGCGGGCAAATCCCGCAAAAAAGAAGATAAAAACAGAGAAAATGATATGCATTTCTGATGCCAGCAATCACTTGGAAACGGGTTAAACACAAACAATATATGTCTTTCAATGAACAAAAACAGCTAATACTTGATTTTTCACTAGGGTGCATGCAAACTAAAACAGGCTGCCAAACGGAAGAAAACATGAATCTGCGCACGCCATGGCCACACTGACTCCGCCCAATAGACCTAAATAGATGTTTATCGGTTCCAAATATGGTTACTATTACTACGAAAAAGACCCGCGATTATACGCGCAGTGACAAATGACCTGAATTCCTATGACGTCATTTGAGAGTACTTTTCCCTGTACAAAAGTTTATTTCTGGCATCTACTTATGTCGATAAACTCCCTTAGTAGCTGCAATTTTCAATCTACAATAAAATCTTTTTGGCTTTGGTTTACTTAACAAATGTATCCTTCCGATTCTGACGAGACTCTAAAATGACCAATCACATCGTGCGAGGAAAAGAGGTTGTCCAATCAAATGACAAAGTCAGTTGATAGTAAATTCCCGCTTGACAACTTTCCCACGGCCGTAAACAGACAAGATAGCGTGGAAAAACAAGGATAGTTGGTACATAAGATAAGACCATTCCATATGAAAATGACTTAAACGCAATCTGGGTGAACTACAAGGATGGTGCAAATTATGGTTTTACAAACAAATAAAAGAAAAAATGATCAGGATGTCATGACTGGAAAATCCTTCCGCCTGACTTCCATAATCGATCTGAAAAATAGCCCATGAAAAATTACTTGTTTTAAGTGCAACTTTCACCGAGATAACCAGTAAGAAAGAAGTAAATCAATATGCAAAAACATTGAATCAAGAATACATATGTTTATCGATCTCTGAACAGTCCTGAAATACTCTGGGCACTTTGATCCACAAAAACACTACAGCGATGACGTCACTCAAAATTGCAAATGGCGGCTATGGTGACAGATAAATTTCAAAGATCTTTTGGACTACACTCGCTCAAACAGGCCTGTCATGCAACCGCTCGTGAACAGATAGGTAGCAAACCACAAGTGATATGTAATCTTCCAACTTTAAACGTCAGAATACTGAAAACGAGTGTATTTGAAAGGCACAAAGTTGGAAAAACATTACATTATTGTTTGATTTGGATCTATTTCATAGCTGTTAAGGTAATGTATTGTTATTTCGTTAGGATCTAGTTAAGATGACCTTTGTCACAGTTTACTTCACAATTTATTGAATACAACATTGAAAAATGCATTCAATTTTCAAAAGACATAAAATGACAAAGAATGGTCATTTTACGCATGCCCCCCATATTTTGGTCATTGCCCCCCAATTTCAGAAATTATGGGGGCATTTCCCCCCAATTTGCAAATTTCTGGATGCATCCCTGGTTAAAGTAAACTATGAACTGAACATCAATGCCAGCCCAAGACGCATTAAAGCAAAACATGAACTGTTTTCCGAGAAATTTTAGTGACCCTTACATAGCGATGCATGGCCCTTGGAATGAATGACCCTTCTGTTGATCCATTAGCCTACGACAAAAGAGCTGTATGGGACATGAGCAAGAATTCTCTAAATTGTGGTATGATAAGATTTTTCTAATAAAAATGCACATTATATAAATTCTTCAGGAAAAATTAATTATTGAATTGAGCGATATATACACTATCATCAGTATTGGAGATTGGAAAAAAGAGATCTGTATGTATACATCTTAAGAATAAGTTTTCTTAGTTAGTTGAACAAGGATTTATTCATATCATGACTTTCAAAATGATTATTCACTGTTGTGGGGATAGAGGGAGGGGATGAAATAATATAGTTTTGTCTTTCCCCTTAGTTTTGCTATGAGAAGCGGAAGAATACAGATCTATGCCACTCATGCCAGTAATGTTGAATTATGATTGACAAAAACTGTCTGAAGACTAAAGATGAATGTGATGTAATTTGTGCCTCTGGTACCAGTTTTCAAGAAATAGATGACATGGTTTTAGATTAGGAGAGGAAATGACCTAAAATGCCGGCCACTGTTAGAACTGAGAGGGAGATGTTAGAAGTTAAGCAGCATATTAATTCATCACGAAAGAAGTGAATCCCTTTGTAGCCTTACCCTGTTTGCTTTCTGCATATTTCAGACAAAGTAACTCTTATTAAATTTTGTTTTAGATCTTTTCCTTGATAACTGATTGAAATATCTGACAGGAATAAGTGGGCAAAATTCATAAGATGATAGGAGCAAAAATTATAACAAAATGTAACATGGTATTTCTAAAAGTATCCTACATCTAAATCTGCATGTCTGTAACAATATTTATATTACTTTGATAATTATAATTCAATTTAAATCTTGTAGTTTGGGAATGTAACACTGAATTAATCCTATTTGACTTGCAGAGGGGGGAGAGTGTGGGCTAATTTTCTTTTACAGATCATCTTCCTTCTGATTTGTTGATATGCCTGTCCATGGTGTGGGTGTTCGTATCTGATTGAAAGCTTTTACTTCTGACAGCTCAGTAAAATTGTCCTAGGGAGAAATGTGGATTGTGAGGGACCAGTTATTATCAACTATGACATAAGCTAAGCAGAAGTTGTAGAAAATATCAAAAATAATGACTCACATGAACATCTTTATTATGCAGTCTATTTAGGTTAAAGGAATTACTCTTTGAATGTAGATGGATAAATTTATAGCACTTGTGATATTTACATTTCCAAATGAATTTATTATTCACATCTTTTAATTAAGGGTAAATTAGTAAACACTTTCCTCATCAAAAGTAAAACTTAGTAGTAATGACAAAGACAGAAATATGAGCCAAGTGCACTGATTGACATTTCAGCTTGAATTGTGTCTGGTTTCAATGGCTAGACGGAATTGAATGCTTACTTGTCAAACCATTAAGTCATTCTTTAAATAGTTGTGGATAGGCAATGTTTAAATCTTTATCATTGGGTGTATCTTAAGCGGATAGAAAGGGATGTGGGTTTTTCCTGTGTTTTTCTTGCAGAAATTTATAACCTAAAATAGAAAGACTGGAATGAATTTCAAGTGCTAACCCATTCACCAGCCACCGTATTGCGATTATCAAGAAAATGAAGAAATGGAAAATTTGATGAACTGATGAAAATTAGTGTAAAGTAACTTGACCAATTTCGAATGATCTTAGGTGCAGGGCTGAGCGGAAAGAGGAAGAAAAATGAAATTTCGTAGTTGGAGAACAATTTCCCTGTGATCCTCATAGCAAGAGGTATAATAGACAAATTAGGTCTCCATTTCTCTAGGATTTAGCATATATTTGTCTTCCTTGTAAAGTCTACATAAATACTGGATAAAATTGATAGATTGCTTCATCTAAATTTCATCAAGAGATCACTGAGCATACCCCTCATATAGTTATTAAACATTCTTAAATTAAATTGATCAAGATTGGGATAGGGTTATTGTTTGTTTCGTTGCAAAGTATGTATTGCAGATTTTCGTACGAGAAAGAAATTAGGTTCAAAAGATGTGATATGGTTCAGCTGCAAGGCACACGGCAAAAGCAAGTAATCATGATGGCCATTGTTTGAGAAATCTGGAAAAATATGATAAAAGCCCTTTGAAGAATCGTGAGACTTCAGAACAGTAATAGAACGATGCAAAGAGTTGGATGGAGGTTAAAGTAAACTATGAACTGAACATCAATGCCAGCCCAAGACGCATTAAAGCAAAACATGAACTGTTTTCCGAGAAATTTTAGTGACCCTTACAAAGCGATGCATGGCCCTTGGAATGAATGACCCTTCTGTTGATCCATTAGCCTACGACAAAAGAGCTGTATGGGACATGAGCAAGAATTCTCTAAATTGTGGTATGATAAGATTTTTCTAATAAAAATGCACATTATATAAATTCTTCAGGAAAAATTAATTATTGAATTGAGCGATATATACACTATCATCATTATTGGAGATTGGAAAAAAGAGATCTGTATGTATACATCTTAAGAATAAGTTTTCTTAGTTAGTTGAACAAGGATTTATTCATATCCTGACTTTCAAAATGATTATTCACTGTTGTGGGGATAGAGGGAGGGGATGAAATAATATAGTTTTGTCTTTCCCCTTAGTTTTGCTATGAGAAGCGGAAGAATACAGATCTATGCCACTCATGCCAGTAATGTTGAATTATGATTGACAAAAACTGTCTGAAGACTAAAGATGAATGTGATGTAATTTGTGCCTCTGGTACCAGTTTTCAAGAAATAGATGACATTGTTTTAGATTAGGAGAGGAAATGACCTAAAATGCCGGCCACTGTTAGAACTGAGAGGGAGATGTTAGAAGTTAAGCAGCATATTAATTCATCACGAAAGAAGTGAATCCCTTTGTAGCCTTACCCTGTTTGCTTTCTGCATATTTCAGACAAAGTAACTCTTATTAAATTTTGTTTTAGATCTTTTCTTTGATAACTGATTGAAATATCTGACAGGAATAAGTGGGCAAAATTCATAAGATGATAGGAGCAAAAATTAGAACAAAATGTAACATGGTATTTCTAAAAGTATCCTACATCTAAATCTGCATGTCTGTAACAATATTTATATTACTTTGATAATTATAATTCAATTTAAATCTTGTAGTTTGGGAATGTAACACTGAATTAATCCTATTTGACTTGCAGAGGGGGGAGAGTGTGGGCTAATTTTCTTTTACAGATCATCTTCCTTCTGATTTGTTGATATGCCTGTCCATGGTGTGGGTGTTCCTATCTGATTGAAAGCTTTTACTTCTGACAGCTCAGTAAAATTGTCCTGGGGAGAAATGTGGATTGTGAGGGACCAGTTATTATCAACTATGACATAAGCTAAGCAGAAGTTGTAGAAAATATCAAAAATAATGACTCACATGAACATCTTTATTATGCAGTTTATTTAGGTTAAAGGAATTACTCTTTGAATGTAGATGGATAAATTTATAGCACTTGTGATATTTACATTTCCAAATGAATTTATTATTCACATCTTTTAATTAAGGGTAAATTAGTAAACACTTTCCTCATCAAAAGTAAAACTTAGTAGTAATGACAAAGACAGAAATATGAGCCAAGTGCACTGATTGACATTTCAGCTTGAATTGTGTCTGGTTTCAATGGCTAGACGGAATTGAATGCTTACTTGTCAAACCATTAAGTCATTCTTTAAATAGTTGTGGATAGGCAATGTTTAAATCTTTATCATTGGGTGTATCTTAAGCGGATAGAAAGGGATGTGGGTTTTTCCTGTGTTTTTCTTGCAGAAATTTATAACCTAAAATAGAAAGACTGGAATGAATTTCAAGTGCTAACCCATTCACCAGCCACCGTATTGCGATTATCAAGAAAATGAAGAAATGGAAAATTTGATGAACTGATGAAAATTAGTGTAAAGTAACTTGACCAATTTCGAATGATCTTAGGTGCAGGGCTGAGCGGAAAGAGGAAGAAAAATGAAATTTCGTAGTTGGAGAACAATTTCCCTGTGATCCTCATAGCAAGAGGTATAATAGACAAATTAGGTCTCCATTTCTCTAGGATTTGGCATATATTTGTCTTCCTTGTAAAGTCTACATAAATACTGGATAAAATTGATAGATTGCTTCATCTAAATTTCATCAAGAGATCACTGAGCATACCCCTCATATAGTTATTAAACATTCTTAAATTAAATTGATCAAGATTGGGATAGGGTTATTGTTTGTTTCGTTGCAAAGTATGTATTGCAGATTTTCGTACGAGAAAGAAATTGGGTTCAAAAGATGTGATATGGTTCAGCTGCAAGGCACACGGCAAAAGCAAGTAATCATGATGGCCATTGTTTGAGAAATCTGGAAAAATATGATAAAAGCCCTTTGAAGAATCGTGAGACTTCAGAACAGTAATAGAACGATGCAAAGAGTTGGATGGAGGTTAAAGTAAACTATGAACTGAACATCAATGCCAGCCCAAGACGCATTAAAGCAAAACATGAACTGTTTTCCGAGAAATTTTAGTGACCCTTACATAGCGATGCATGGCCCTTGGAATGAATGACCCTTCTGTTGATCCATTAGCCTACGACAAAAGAGCTGTATGGGACATGAGCAAGAATTCTCTAAATTGTGGTATGATAAGATTTTTCTAATAAAAATGCACATTATATAAATTCTTCAGGAAAAATTAATTATTGAATTGAGCGATATATACACTATCATCATTATTGGAGATTGGAAAAAAGAGATCTGTATGTATACATCTTAAGAATAAGTTTTCTTAGTTAGTTGAACAAGGATTTATTCATATCATGACTTTCAAAATGATTATTCACTGTTGTGGGGATAGAGGGAGGGGATGAAATAATATAGTTTTGTCTTTCCCCTTAGTTTTGCTATGAGAAGCGGAAGAATACAGATCTATGCCACTCATGCCAGTAATGTTGAATTATGATTGACAAAAACTGTCTGAAGACTAAAGATGAATGTGATGTAATTTGTGCCTCTGGTACCAGTTTTCAAGAAATAGATGACATTGTTTTAGATTAGGAAAGGAAATGACCTAAAATGCCGGCCACTGTTAGAACTGAGAGGGAGATGTTAGAAGTTAAGCAGCATATTAATTCATCACGAAAGAAGTGAATCCCTTTGTAGCCTTACCCTGTTTGCTTTCTGCATATTTCAGACAAAGTAAATCTTATTAAATTTTGTTTTAGATCTTTTCTTTGATAACTGATTGAAATATCTGACAGGAATAAGTGGGCAAAATTCATAAGATGATAGGAGCAAAAATTAGAACAAAATGTAACATGGTATTTCTAAAAGTATCCTACATCTAAATCTGCATGTCTGTAACAATATTTATATTACTTTGATAATTATAATTCAATTTAAATCTTGTAGTTTGGGAATGTAACACTGAATTAATCCTATTTGACTTGCAGAGGGGGGAGAGTGTGGGCTAATTTTCTTTTACAGATCATCTTCCTTCTGATTTGTTGATATGCCTGTCCATGGTGTGGGTGTTCCTATCTGATTGAAAGCTTTTACTTCTGACAGCTCAGTAAAATTGTCCTGGGGAGAAATGTGGATTGTGAGGGACCAGTTATTATCAACTATGACATAAGCTAAGCAGAAGTTGTAGAAAATATCAAAAATAATGACTCACATGAACATCTTTATTATGCAGTTTATTTAGGTTAAAGGAATTACTCTTTGAATGTAGATGGATAAATTTATAGCACTTGTGATATTTACATTTCCAAATGAATTTATTATTCACATCTTTTAATTAAGGGTAAATTAGTAAACACTTTCCTCATCAAAAGTAAAACTTAGTAGTAATGACAAAGACAGAAATATGAGCCAAGTGCACTGATTGACATTTCAGCTTGAATTGTGTCTGGTTTCAATGGCTAGACGGAATTGAATGCTTACTTGTCAAACCATTAAGTCATTCTTTAAATAGTTGTGGATAGGCAATGTTTAAATCTTTATCATTGGGTGTATCTTAAGCGGATAGAAAGGGATGTGGGTTTTTCCTGTGTTTTTCTTGCAGAAATTTATAACCTAAAATAGAAAGACTGGAATGAATTTCAAGTGCTAACCCATTCACCAGCCACCGTATTGCGATTATCAAGAAAATGAAGAAATGGAAAATTTGATGAACTGATGAAAATTAGTGTAAAGTAACTTGACCAATTTCGAATGATCTTAGGTGCAGGGCTGAGCGGAAAGAGGAAGAAAAATGAAATTTCGTAGTTGGAGAACAATTTCCCTGTGATCCTCATAGCAAGAGGTATAATAGACAAATTAGGTCTCCATTTCTCTAGGATTTAGCATATATTTGTCTTCCTTGTAAAGTCTACATAAATACTGGATAAAATTGATAGATTGCTTCATCTAAATTTCATCAAGAGATCACTGAGCATACCCCTCATATAGTTATTAAACATTCTTAAATTAAATTGATCAAGATTGGGATAGGGTTATTGTTTGTTTCGTTGCAAAGTATGTATTGCAGATTTTCGTACGAGAAAGAAATTGGGTTCAAAAGATGTGATATGGTTCAGCTGCAAGGCACACGGCAAAAGCAAGTAATCATGATGGCCATTGTTTGAGAAATCTGGAAAAATATGATAAAAGCCCTTTGAAGAATCGTGAGACTTCAGAACAGTAATAGAACGATGCAAAGAGTTGGATGGAGGTTAAAGTAAACTATGAACTGAACATCAATGCCAGCCCAAGACGCATTAAAGCAAAACATGAACTGTTTTCCGAGAAATTTTAGTGACCCTTACATAGCGATGCATGGCCCTTGGAATGAATGACCCTTCTGTTGATCCATTAGCCTACGACAAAAGAGCTGTATGGGACATGAGCAAGAATTCTCTAAATTGTGGTATGATAAGATTTTTCTAATAAAAATGCACATTATATAAATTCTTCAGGAAAAATTAATTATTGAATTGAGCGATATATACACTATCATCATTATTGGAGATTGGAAAAAAGAGATCTGTATGTATACATCTTAAGAATAAGTTTTCTTAGTTAGTTGAACAAGGATTTATTCATATCATGACTTTCAAAATGATTATTCACTGTTGTGGGGATAGAGGGAGGGGATGAAATAATATAGTTTTGTCTTTCCCCTTAGTTTTGCTATGAGAAGCGGAAGAATACAGATCTATGCCACTCATGCCAGTAATGTTGAATTATGATTGACAAAAACTGTCTGAAGACTAAAGATGAATGTGATGTAATTTGTGCCTCTGGTACCAGTTTTCAAGAAATAGATGACATTGTTTTAGATTAGGAGAGGAAATGACCTAAAATGCCGGCCACTGTTAGAACTGAGAGGGAGATGTTAGAAGTTAAGCAGCATATTAATTCATCACGAAAGAAGTGAATCCCTTTGTAGCCTTACCCTGTTTGCTTTCTGCATATTTCAGACAAAGTAACTCTTATTAAATTTTGTTTTAGATCTTTTCTTTGATAACTGATTGAAATATCTGACAGGAATAAGTGGGCAAAATTCATAAGATGATAGGAGCAAAAATTAGAACAAAATGTAACATGGTATTTCTAAAAGTATCCTACATCTAAATCTGCATGTCTGTAACAATATTTATATTACTTTGATAATTATAATTCAATTTAAATCTTGTAGTTTGGGAATGTAACACTGAATTAATCCTATTTGACTTGCAGAGGGGGGAGAGTGTGGGCTAATTTTCTTTTACAGATCATCTTCCTTCTGATTTGTTGATATGCCTGTCCATGGTGTGGGTGTTCCTATCTGATTGAAAGCTTTTACTTCTGACAGCTCAGTAAAATTGTCCTGGGGAGAAATGTGGATTGTGAGGGACCAGTTATTATCAACTATGACATAAGCTAAGCAGAAGTTGTAGAAAATATCAAAAATAATGACTCACATGAACATCTTTATTATGCAGTTTATTTAGGTTAAAGGAATTACTCTTTGAATGTAGATGGATAAATTTATAGCACTTGTGATATTTACATTTCCAAATGAATTTATTATTCACATCTTTTAATTAAGGGTAAATTAGTAAACACTTTCCTCATCAAAAGTAAAACTTAGTAGTAATGACAAAGACAGAAATATGAGCCAAGTGCACTGATTGACATTTCAGCTTGAATTGTGTCTGGTTTCAATGGCTAGACGGAATTGAATGCTTACTTGTCAAACCATTAAGTCATTCTTTAAATAGTTGTGGATAGGCAATGTTTAAATCTTTATCATTGGGTGTATCTTAAGCGGATAGAAAGGGATGTGGGTTTTTCCTGTGTTTTTCTTGCAGAAATTTATAACCTAAAATAGAAAGACTGGAATGAATTTCAAGTGCTAACCCATTCACCAGCCACCGTATTGCGATTATCAAGAAAATGAAGAAATGGAAAATTTGATGAACTGATGAAAATTAGTGTAAAGTAACTTGACCAATTTCGAATGATCTTAGGTGCAGGGCTGAGCGGAAAGAGGAAGAAAAATGAAATTTCGTAGTTGGAGAACAATTTCCCTGTGATCCTCATAGCAAGAGGTATAATAGACAAATTAGGTCTCCATTTCTCTAGGATTTAGCATATATTTGTCTTCCTTGTAAAGTCTACATAAATACTGGATAAAATTGATAGATTGCTTCATCTAAATTTCATCAAGAGATCACTGAGCATACCCCTCATATAGTTATTAAACATTCTTAAATTAAATTGATCAAGATTGGGATAGGGTTATTGTTTGTTTCGTTGCAAAGTATGTATTGCAGATTTTCGTACGAGAAAGAAATTGGGTTCAAAAGATGTGATATGGTTCAGCTGCAAGGCACACGGCAAAAGCAAGTAATCATGATGGCCATTGTTTGAGAAATCTGGAAAAATATGATAAAAGCCCTTTGAAGAATCGTGAGACTTCAGAACAGTAATAGAACGATGCAAAGAGTTGGATGGAGGTTAAAGTAAACTATGAACTGAACATCAATGCCAGCCCAAGACGCATTAAAGCAAAACATGAACTGTTTTCTGAGAAATTTTAGTGACCCTTACATAGCGATGCATGGCCCTTGGAATGAATGACCCTTCTGTTGATCCATTAGCCTACGACAAAAGAGCTGTATGGGACATGAGCAAGAATTCTCTAAATTGTGGTATGATAAGATTTTTCTAATAAAAATGCACATTATATAAATTCTTCAGGAAAAATTAATTATTGAATTGAGCGATATATACACTATCATCATTATTGGAGATTGGAAAAAAGAGATCTGTATGTATACATCTTAAGAATAAGTTTTCTTAGTTAGTTGAACAAGGATTTATTCATATCATGACTTTCAAAATGATTATTCACTGTTGTGGGGATAGAGGGAGGGGATGAAATAATATAGTTTTGTCTTTCCCCTTAGTTTTGCTATGAGAAGCGGAAGAATACAGATCTATGCCACTCATGCCAGTAATGTTGAATTATGATTGACAAAAACTGTCTGAAGACTAAAGATGAATGTGATGTAATTTGTGCCTCTGGTACCAGTTTTCAAGAAATAGATGACATTGTTTTAGATTAGGAGAGGAAATGACCTAAAATGCCGGCCACTGTTAGAACTGAGAGGGAGATGTTAGAAGTTAAGCAGCATATTAATTCATCACGAAAGAAGTGAATCCCTTTGTAGCCTTACCCTGTTTGCTTTCTGCATATTTCAGACAAAGTAACTCTTATTAAATTTTGTTTTAGATCTTTTCTTTGATAACTGATTGAAATATCTGACAGGAATAAGTGGGCAAAATTCATAAGATGATAGGAGCAAAAATTAGAACAAAATGTAACATGGTATTTCTAAAAGTATCCTACATCTAAATCTGCATGTCTGTAACAATATTTATATTACTTTGATAATTATAATTCAATTTAAATCTTGTAGTTTGGGAATGTAACACTGAATTAATCCTATTTGACTTGCAGAGGGGGGAGAGTGTGGGCTAATTTTCTTTTACAGATCATCTTCCTTCTGATTTGTTGATATGCCTGTCCATGGTGTGGGTGTTCCTATCTGATTGAAAGCTTTTACTTCTGACAGCTCAGTAAAATTGTCCTGGGGAGAAATGTGGATTGTGAGGGACCAGTTATTATCAACTATGACATAAGCTAAGCAGAAGTTGTAGAAAATATCAAAAATAATGACTCACATGAACATCTTTATTATGCAGTTTATTTAGGTTAAAGGAATTACTCTTTGAATGTAGATGGATAAATTTATAGCACTTGTGATATTTACATTTCCAAATGAATTTATTATTCACATCTTTTAATTAAGGGTAAATTAGTAAACACTTTCCTCATCAAAAGTAAAACTTAGTAGTAATGACAAAGACAGAAATATGAGCCAAGTGCACTGATTGACATTTCAGCTTGAATTGTGTCTGGTTTCAATGGCTAGACGGAATTGAATGCTTACTTGTCAAACCATTAAGTCATTCTTTAACCCATTACCAAACAACAAAATTTTACACTTGTCCAAATTTAAAGATATTGCAGATGACAATTAAAACGGAATGAAATTTTATATTTTTATGTCTTTTTGTGTAGAAAATATTGTTGGAAATGAAGAAATTGCTTGTCAGAAGCAATTTCTTCATTTTCCACAATGTTTTCCAGAGCCATTATCTTATGGGGAGTCAAAAAGAGTCATTGTGTGGTAATGGGTTAAATAGTTGTGGATAGGCAATGTTTAAATATTCATCATTGGGCGTATCTTAAGCGGATAGAAAGGGATGTGGGTTTTTCCTGTGTTTTTCTTGCAGAAATTTATAACCTAAAATAGAAAGACTGGAATGAATTTCAAGTGCTAACCCATTCACCAGCCACCGTATTGCGATTATCAAGAAAATGAAGAAATGGAAAATTTGATGAACTGATGAAAATTAGTGTAAAGTAACTTGACCAATTTCGAATGATCTTAGGTGCAGGGCTGAGCGGAAAGAGGGAGAAAAATGAAATTTCGTAGTTGGAGAACAATTTCCCTGTGATCCTCATAGCAAGAGGTATAATAGACAAATTAGGTCTCCATTTCTCTAGGATTTAGCATATATTTGTCTTCCTTGTAAAGTCTACATAAATACTGGATAAAATTGATAGATTGCTTCATCTAAATTTCATCAAGAGATCACTGAGCATACCCCTCATATAGTTATTAAACATTCTTAAATTAAATTGATCAAGATTGGGATAGGGTTATTGTTTGTTTCGTTGCAAAGTATGTATTGCAGATTTTCGTACGAGAAAGAAATTAGGTTCAAAAGATGTGATATGGTTCAGCTGCAAGGCACACGGCAAAAGCAAGTAATCATGATGGCCATTGTTTGAGAAATCTGGAAAAATATGATAAAAGCCCTTTGAAGAATCGTGAGACTTCAGAACAGTAATAGAACGATGCAAAGAGTTGGATGGAGGTTAAAGTAAACTATGAACTGAACATCAATGCCAGCCCAAGACGCATTAAAGCAAAACATGAACTGTTTTCCGAGAAATTTTAGTGACCCTTACATAGCGATGCATGGCCCTTGGAATGAATGACCCTTCTGTTGATCCAGTAGCCTACGACAAAAGAGCTGTATGGGACATGAGCAAGAATTCTCTAAATTGTGGTATGATAAGATTTTTCTAATAAAAATGCACATTATATAAATTCTTCAGGAAAAATTAATTATTGAATTGAGCGATATATACACTATAATCAGTATTGGAGATTGGAAAAAGAGATCTGTATGTATACATCTTAAGAATAAGTTTTCTTAGTTAGTTGAACAAGGATTTATTCATATCATGACTTTCAAAATGATTATTCACTGTTGTGGGGATAGAGGGAGGGGATGAAATAATATAGTTTTGTCTTTCCCCTTAGTTTTGCTATGAGAAGCGGAAGAATACAGATCTATGCCACTCATGCCAGTAATGTTGAATTATGATTGACAAAAACTGTCTGAAGACTAAAGATGAATGTGATGTAATTTGTGCCTCTGGTACCAGTTTTCAAGAAATAGATGACATGGTTTTAGATTAGGAGAGGAAATGACCTAAAATGCCGGCCACTGTTAGAACTGAGAGGGAGATGTTGGAAGTTAGCAGCATATTAATTCATCACGAAAGAAGTGAATCCCTTTGTAGCCTTACCCTGTTTGCTTTCTGCATATTTCAGACAAAGTAACTCTTATTTGTTTTAGATCTTTTCTTTGATAACTGATTGAAATATCTGACTGGAATAAGTGGGCAAAATTCATAATATGATAGGAGCAAAAATTAGAACAAAATGTAACATGGTCTTTCTAAAAGTATCCTACATCTAAATCTGCATGTCTGTAACAATATTTATATTACTTTGATAATTATAATTCATTTTAAATCTTGTAGTTTGGGAATGTAACACTGAATTAATCCTATTTGACTTGCAGAGGGGGGAGAGTGTGGGCTAATTTTCTTTTACAGATCATCTTCCTTCTGATTTGTTGATATGCCTGTCCATGGTGTGGGTGTTCCTATCTGATTGAAAGCTTTTACTTCTGACAGCTCAGTAAAATTGTCCTAGGGAGAAATGTGGATTGTGAGGGACCAGTTATAATCAACTATGACATAAGCTAAGCAGAAGTTGTAGAAAATATCAAAAATAATGACTCACATGAACATCTTTATTATAATGCATTTTATTTAGGTTAAAGGAATTACTCTTTGAATCTAGATAGATAAATTTATAGCACTTGTGATATTTACATTTCCAAATGAATTTATTATTCACATCTTAATTAAGGGTAAATTAGTAAACACTTTCCTCATCAAAAGTAAAACTTAGTAGTAATGACAAAGACAGAAATATGAGCCAAGTTCACTGATTGACATTTCAGCTTGAATTGTGTCTGGTTTCAATGGCTAGACGGAATTGAATGCTTACTTGTCAAACCATAAAGTCATTCTTTAAATAGTTGTGGATAGGCAAAGTTTAAATCTTTATTATTGGGTGGATCTTAACCAGATAGAAAGGGATGTGGGTTTTTCCTGTGTTTTTCTTGCAGAAATTTATAACCTAAAATAGAAAGACTGGAATGAATTTCAAGTGCTAACCCATTCACCAGCCACCGTAGTGCGATTATCAAGAAAATGAAGAAATGGAAAATTTGATGAACTGATGAAAATTAGTGTAAAGTAACTTGACCAATTTCGAATGATCTTAGGTGCAGGGCTGAGCGGAAAGAGGGAGAAAAATGAAATTTCGTAGTTGGAGAACAATTTCCCTGTGATCCTCATAGCAAGAGGTATAATAGACAAATTAGGTCTCCATTTCTCTAGGATTTAGCATATATTTGTCTTCCTTGTAAAGTCTACATAAATACTGGATAAAATTGATAGATTGCTTCATCTAAACTTCATCATGAGATCACTGAGCATACCCCTCATATAGTTATTAAACATTCTTTAATCAAATTGATCAAGATTGGGATAGGGTTATTGTTTGTTTCGTTGCAAAGTATGTATTGCAGATTTTCCCACGAGAAAGAAATTAGGTTCAAAAGATGTGATATGGTTCAGCTGCAAGGCACACGGCAAAAGCAAGTAATCATGATGGCCATTGTTTGAGAAATCTGGAAAAATATGATAAAAGCCCTTTGAAGAATCGCGAGACTTCAGAACAGTAATAGAACGATGCAAAGAGTTGGATGGAGGTTAAAGTAAACTATGAACTGAACATCAATGCCAGCCCAAGACGCATTAAAGCAAAAACATGAACAGTTTTCCGAGAAATTTTAGTGACCCTTGCATAGCGATGCATGGCCCTTGGAATGAATGACCCTTCTGTTGATCCATTAGCCTACGACAAAAGAGCTGTATGGGACATGAGCAAGAATTCACTAAATTGTGGTATGATAAGATTTTTCTAATAAAAATGCACATTATATATAAATTCTTCAGGAAAAATCAATTATTGAATTGAGCGATAATTACACTATCATCAGTATTGGAGATTGGAAAAAAGAGATCTGTATGTATACATCTTAAGAATAAGTTTTCTTAGTTAGTTGAACAAGGATTTATTCATATCATGACTTTTAAAATGATTATTCACTGTTGTGGGGATAGAGGGAGGGGATGACATAATATCATAGTTTTGTCTTTCCCCTTAGTTTTGCTATGAGAAGCGGAAGAATACAGATCTATGCCACTCATGCCAGTAATGTTGAATTATGATTGACAAAAACTGTCTGAAGACTAAAGATGAATGTGATGTAATTTGTGCCTCTGGTACCAGTTTTCAAGAAATAGATGACATGGTTTTAGATTAGGAGAGGAAATGACCTAAAATGCCGGCCACTGTTAGAACTGAGAGGGAGATGTTGGAAGTTAGCAGCATATTAATTCATCACGAAAGAAGTGAATCCCTTTGTAGCCTTACCCTGTTTGCTTTCTGCATATTTCAGACAAAGTAACTCTTATTTGTTTTAGATCTTTTCTTTGATAACTGATTGAAATATCTGACTGGAATAAGTGGGCAAAATTCATAAGATGATAGGAGCAAAAATGAGAACAAAATGTAACATGGTCTTTCTAAAAGTATCCTACATCTAAATCTGCATGTCTGTAACAATATTTATATTACATTGATAATTATAATTCATTTTAAATCTTGTAGTTTGGGAATGTAACACTGAATTAATCCTATTTGACTTGCAGAGGGGGGAGAGTGTGGGCTAATTTTCTTTTACAGATCATCTTCCTTCTGATTTGTTGATATGCCTGTCCATGGTGTGGGTGTTCCTATCTGATTGAAAGCTTTTACTTCTGACAGCTCAGTAAAATTGTCCTAGGGAGAAATGTGGATTGTGAGGGACCAGTTATTATCAACTATGACATAAGCTAAGCAGAAGTTGTAGAAAATATAAAAAATAATGACTCACATGAACATCTTTATTATGCAGTTTATTTAGGTTAAAGGAATAAGTCTTTGAATGTAGATAGATAAATTTATAGCACTTGTGATATTTACATTTCCAAATGAATTTATTATTCACATCTTTTAATTAAGGGTAAATTAGTAAACACTTTCCTCATCAAAAGTAAAACTTAGTAGTAATGACAAAGACAGAAATATGAGCCAAGTTCACTGATTGACATTTCAGCTCGAATTGTGTCTGGTTTCAATGGCTAGACGGAATTGAATGCTTATTTGTCAAACCATAAAGTCATTCTTTAAATAGTTGTGGATAGGCAAAGTTTAAATCTTTATTATTGGGTGGATCTTAACCAGATAGAAAGGGATGTGGGTTTTTCCTGTGTTTTTCTTGCAGAAATTTATAACCTAAAATAGAAAGACTGGAATGAATTTCAAGTGCTAACCCATTCACCAGCCACCGTAGTGTGATTATCAAGAAAATGAAGAAATGGAAAATTTGATGAACTGATGAAAATTAGTGTAAAGTAACTTGACCAATTTCGAATGATCTTAGGTGCAGGGCTGAGCGGAAAGAGGGAGAAAAATGAAATTTCGTAGTTGGAGAACAATTTCCCTGTGATCCTCATAGCAAGAGGTATAATAGACAAATTAGGTCTCCATTTCTCTAGGATTTAGCATATATTTGTCTTCCTTGTAAAGTCTACATAAATACTGGATAAAATTGATAGATTGCTTCATCTAAACTTCATCATGAGATCACTGAGCATACCCCTCATATAGTTATTAAACATTCTTTAATCAAATTGATCAAGATTGGGATAGGGTTATTGTTTGTTTCGTTGCAAAGTATGTATTGCAGATTTTCGTACGAGAAAGAAATTAGGTTCAAAAGATGTGATATGGTTCAGCTGCAAGGCACACGGCAAAAGCAAGTAATCATGATGGCCATTGTTTGAGAAATCTGGAAAAATATGATAAAAGCCCTTTGAAGAATCGCGAGACTTCAGAACAGTAATAGAACGATGCAAAGAGTTGGATGGAGGTTAAAGTAAACTATGAACTGAACATCAATGCCAGCCCAAGACGCATTAAAGCAAAAACATGAACAGTTTTCCGAGAAATTTTAGTGACCCTTGCATAGCGATGCATGGCCCTTGGAATGAATGACCCTTCTGTTGATCCATTAGCCTACGACAAAAGAGCTGTATGGGACATGAGCAAGAATTCACTAAATTGTGGTATGATAAGATTTTTCTAATAAAAATGCACATTATATATAAATTCTTCAGGAAAAATTAATTATTGAATTGAGCGATAATTACACTATCATCAGTATTGGAGATTGGAAAAAAGAGATCTGTATGTATACATCGTAAGAATAAGTTTTCTTAGTTAGTTGAACAAGGATTTATTCATATCATGACTTTTAAAATGATTATTCATTGTTGTGGGGATAGAGGGAGGGGATGACATAATATCATAGTTTTGTCTTTCCCCTTAGTTTTGCTATGAGAAGCGGAAGAATACAGATCTATGCCACTCATGCCAGTAATGTTGAATTATGATTGACAAAAACTGTCTGAAGACTAAAGATGAATGTGATGTAATTTGTGCCTCTGGTACCAGTTTTCAAGAAATAGATGACATGGTTTTAGATTAGGAGAGGAAGTGACCTAAAATGCCGGCCACTGTTAGAACTGAGAGGGAGATGTTGGAAGTTAGCAGCATATTAATTCATCACGAAAGAAGTGAATCCCTTTGTAGCCTTACCCTGTTTGCTTTCTGCATATTTCAGACAAAGTAACTCTTATTTGTTTTAGATCTTTTCTTTGATAACTGATTGAAATATCTGACTGGAATAAGTGGGCAAAATTCATAAGATGATAGGAGCAAAAATTAGAACAAAATGTAACATGGTCTTTCTAAAAGTATCCTACATCTAAATCTGCATGTCTGTAACAATATTTATATTACTTTGATAATTATAATTCATTTTAAATCTTGTAGTTTGGGAATGTAACACTGAATTAATCCTATTTGACTTGCAGAGGGGGGAGAGTGTGGGCTAATTTTCTTTTACAGATCATCTTCCTTCTGATTTGTTGATATGCCTGTCCATGGTGTGGGTGTTCCTATCTGATTGAAAGCTTTTACTTCTGACAGCTCAGTAAAATTGTCCTAGGGAGAAATGTGGATTGTGAGGGACCAGTTATTATCAACTATGACATAAGCTAAGCAGAAGTTGTAGAAAATATCAAAAATAATGACTCACATGAACATCTTTATTATAATGCATTTTATTTAGGTTAAAGGAATAAGTCTTTGAATGTAGATGGATAAATTTATAGCACTTGTGATATTTACATTTCCAAATGAATTTATTATTCACATCTTTTAATTAAGGGTAAATTAGTAAACACTTTCCTCATCAAAAGTAAAACTTAGTAGTAATGACAAAGACAGAAATATGAGCCAAGTTCACTGATTGACATTTCAGCTTGAATTGTGTCTGGTTTCAATGGCTAGACGGAATTGAATGCTTACTTGTCTAACCATAAAGTCATTCTTTAAATAGTTGTGGATAGGCAAAGTTTAAATCTTTATTATTGGGTGGATCTTAACCAGATAGAAAGGGATGTGGGTTTTTCCTGTGTTTTTCTTGCAGAAATTTATAACCTAAAATAGAAAGACTGGAATGAATTTCAAGTGCTAACCCATTCACCAGCCACCGTAGTGCGATTATCAAGAAAATGAAGAAATGGAAAATTTGATGAACTGATGAAAATTAGTGTAAAGTAACTTGACCAATTTCGAATGATCTTAGGTGCAGGGCTGAGCGGAAAGAGGGAGAAAAATGAAATTTCGTAGTTGGAGAACAATTTCCCTGTGATCCTCATAGCAAGAGGTATAATAGACAAATTAGGTCTCCATTTCTCTAGGATTTAGCATATATTTGTCTTCCTTGTAAAGTCTACATAAATACTGGATAAAATTGATAGATTGCTTCATCTAAACTTCATCATGAGATCACTGAGCATACCCCTCATATAGTTATTAAACATTCTTTAATTAAATTGATCAAGATTGGGATAGGGTTATTGTTTGTTTCGTTGCAAAGTATGTATTGCAGATTTTCGTACGAGAAAGAAATTAGGTTCAAAAGATGTGATATGGTTCAGCTGCAAGGCACACGGCAAAAGCAAGTAATCATGATGGCCATTGTTTGAGAAATCTGGAAAAATATGGTAAAAGCCCTTTGAAAAATCGCGAGACTTCAGAACAGTAATAGAACGATGCAAAGAGTTGGATGGAGGTTAAAGTAAACTATGAACTGAACATCAATGCCAGCCCAAGACGCATTAAAGCAAAAACATGAACAGTTTTCCGAGAAATTTTAGTGACCCTTACATAGCGATGCATGGCCCTTGGAATGAATGACCCTTCTGTTGATCCAGTAGCCTACGACAAAAGAGCTGTATGGGACATGAGCAAGAATTCACTAAATTGTGGTATGATAAGATTTTTCTAATAAAAATGCACATTATATATAAATTCTTCAGGAAAAATTAATTATTGAATTGAGCGATAATTACACTATCATCAGTATTGGAGATTGGAAAAAAGAGATCTGTATGTATACATCTTAAGAATAAGTTTTCTTAGTTAGTTGAACAAGGATTTATTCATATCATGACTTTTAAAATGATTATTCACTGTTGTGGGGATAGAGGGAGGGGATGACATAATATCATAGTTTTGTCTTTCCCCTTAGTTTTGCTATGAGAAGCGGAAGAATACAGATCTATGCCACTCATGCCAGTAATGTTGAATTATGATTGACAAAAACTGTCTGAAGACTAAAGATGAATGTGATGTAATTTGTGCCTCTGGTACCAGTTTTCAAGAAATAGATGACATGGTTTTAGATTAGGAGAGGAAATGACCTAAAATGCCGGCCACTGTTAGAACTGAGAGGGAGATGTTGGAAGTTAGCAGCATATTAATTCATCACGAAAGAAGTGAATCCCTTTGTAGCCTTACCCTGTTTGCTTTCTGCATATTTCAGACAAAGTAACTCTTATTTGTTTTAGATCTTTTCTTTGATAACTGATTGAAATATCTGACTGGAATAAGTGGGCAAAATTCATAAGATGATAGGAGCAAAAATTAGAACAAAATGTAACATGGTCTTTCTAAAAGTATCCTACATCTAAATCTGCATGTCTGTAACAATATTTATATTACTTTGATAATTATAATTCATTTTAAATCTTGTAGTTTGGGAATGTAACACTGAATTAATCCCATTTGACTTGCAGAGGGGGCAGAGTGTGGGCTAATTTTCTTTTACAGATCATCTTCCTTCTGATTTGTTGATATGCCTGTCCATGGTGTGGGTGTTCCTATCTGATTGAAAGCTTTTACTTCTGACAGCTCAGTAAAATTGTCCTAGGGAGAAATGTGGATTGTGAGGGACCAGTTATTATCAACTATGACATAAGCTAAGCAGAAGTTGTAGAAAATATCAAAAATAATGACTCACATGAACATCTTCATTATGCATTTTATTTAGGTTAAAGGAATTACTCTTTGAATGTAGATAGATAAATTTATAGCACTTGTGATATTTACATTTCCAAATGAATTTATTATTCACATCTTTTAATTAAGGGTAAATTAGTAAACACTTTCCTCATCAAAAGTAAAACTTAGTAGTAATGACAAAGACAGAAATATGAGCCAAGTTCACTGATTGACATTTCAGCTTGAATTGTGTCTGGTTTCAATGGCTAGATGGAATTGAATGCTTACTTGTCAAACCATAAAGTCATTCTTTAAATAGTTGTGGATATGCAAAGTTTAAATCTTTATTATTGGGTGGATCTTAACCGGATAGAAAGGGATGTGGGTTTTTCCTTTGTTTTTCTTGCAGAAATTTATAACCTTTAATAGAAAGACTGGAATGAATTTCAAGTGCTAACCCATTCACTGGCCACCATTGTGCGATTATCAAGAAAATGAAGAAATAGAAAATTTGATGAACCGATGAAAATTAGTGTAAAGTAACTTGACGAATTTCGAATGATCTTAGGTGCAGGGCTGACCGGAAAGTGGGAGAAAAAAGAAATTTCGTAGTTGGAGAACAATTTCCCTGTGATCCTCATAGCAAGAGGTATAATAGACAAATTAGGTCTCCATTTCTCTAGGATTTAGCATATATTTGTCTTCCTTGTAAAGTCTACATAAATACTGGATAAAATTGATAGATTGCTTCATCTAAACTTCATCAAGAGATCACTGAGCATACCCCTCATATAGTTATTAAACTTTCTTAAATTAAATTGATCAAGATTGGGATAGGGTTATTGTTTGTTTCGTTGCAAAGTATGTATTGCAGATTTTCGTACAAGAAAGAAATTAGGTTCAAAAGATGTGATATGGTTCAGCTGTAAGGCACACGGCAAAAGCAAGTAATCATGATGGCCATTGTTTGAGAAATCTGGAAAAATATGATAAAAGCCCTTTGAAGAATCGTGAGACTTCAGAACAGTAATAGAACGATGCAAAGAGTTGGATGGAGGTTAAAGTAAACTATGAACTGAACATCAATGCCAGCCCAAGATGCGTTAAAGCAAAACATGAACTGTTTTCCGAGAAATTTTAGTGACCCTTACATAGCGATGCATGGCCCTTGGAATGAATGACCCTTCTGTTGATCCATTAGCCTACGACAAAAGAGCTGTATGGGACATGAGCAAGAATTCTCTAAATTGGGTATGATAAGATTTTTCTAATAAAAATGCACATTATATAAATTCTTCAGGAAAAATTAATTATTGAATTGAGCGATAATTACACTATCATCAGTATTGGAGATTGGAAAAAAGAGATCTGTATGTAAACATCTTAAGAATAAGTTTTCTTAGTTCTAAGATGAACAAGGATTTATTCATATCATGACTTTTAAAATGATTATTCACTGTTGTGGGGATAGAGGGAGGGGATGAAATAATATCATAGTTTTGTCTTTCCCCTTAGTTTTGCTATGAGAAGCGGAAGAATACAGATCTATGCCACCCATGCCAGTAATGTTGAATTATGATTGACAAAAACTGTCTGAAGACTAAAGATGAATGTGATGTAATTTGTGCCTCTGGTACCAGTTTTCAAGAAATAGATGACATGGTTTTAGATTAGGAGAGGAAATGACCTAAAATGCCGGCCACTGTTAGAACTGAGAGGGAGATGTTAGAAGTTAAGCAGCATATTAATTCATCACGAAAGAAGTGAATCCCTTTGTAGCCTTACCCTGTTTGCTTTCTGCATATTTCAGACAAAGTAACTCTTATTTGTTTTAGATCTTTTCTTTGATAACTGATTGAAATATCTGACTGGAATAAGTGGGCAAAATTCATAAGATGGTAGGAGCAAAAATTAGAACAAAATGTAACATGGTCTTTCTAAAAGTATCCTACATCTAAATCTGCATGTCTGTAACAATATTTATATTTCTTTGATAATTATAATTCATTTTAAATCTTGTAGTTTGGGAATGTAACACTGAATTTATCCTATTTGACTTGCAGAGCGGGGAGAGTGTGGGCTAATTTTCTTTTACAGATCATCTTCCTTCTGATTTGTTGATATGCCTGTCCATGGTGTGGGTGTTCCTATCTGATTGAAAGCTTTTACTTCTGACAGCTCAGTAAAATTGTCCTAGGGAGAAATGTGGATTGTGAGGGACCAGTTATTATCAACTATGACATAAGCTAAGCAGAAGTTGTAGAAAATATCAAAATTAATGACTCACATGAACATCTTCATTATGCATTTTATTTAGGTTAAAGGAATTACTCTTTGAATGTAGATGGATAAATTCATAGCACTTGTGATATTTACATTTCCAAATGAATTTATTATTCACATCTTTTAATTAAGGGTAAATTAGTAAACACTTTCCTCATCAAAAGTAAAACTTAGTAGTAATGACAAAGACAGAAATATGAGCCAAGTTCACTGATTGACATTTCAGCTTGAATTGTGTCTGGTTTCAATGGCTAGACGGAATTGAATGCTTACTTGTCAAAGCATAGTCATTCTTTAAATAGTTGTGGATAGGCAACGTTTAAATCTTTATTATTGGGTGGATCTTAACCGAATAGAAAGGGATGTGGGTTTTTCCTTTGTTTTTCTTGCAGAAATTTATAACCTAAAATAGAAAGACTGGAGTGAATTTCAAGTGCTAACCCATTCACCAGCCACTGTAGTGCGATTATCAAGAAAATGAAGAAATGGAAAATTTGATGAACTGATGAAAATTAGTGTAAAGTAACTTGACCAATTTCGAATGATCTTAGGTGCAGGGCTGAGCGGAAAGAGGGAGAAAAATGAAATTTCGTAGTTGGAGAACAATTTCCCTGTGATCCTCATAGCAAGAGGTATAATAGACAAATTAGGTCTCCATTTCTCTAGGATTTAGCATATATTTGTCTTCCTTGTAAAGTCTACATAAATACTGGATAAAATTGATAGATTGCTTCATCTAAACTTCATCAAGAGATCACTGAGCATACCCCTCATGTAGTTATTAAACGTTCTTAAATTAAATTGATCAAGATTGGGATAGGGTTATTGTTTGTTTCGTTGCAAAGTATGTATTGCAGATTTTCGTACGAGAAAGAAATTAGGTTCAAAAGATGTGATATGGTTCAGCTGCAAGGCACACGGCAAAAGCAAGTAATCATGATGGCCATTGTTTGAGAAATCTGGAAAAATATGATAAAAGCCCTTTGAAGAATCGTGAGACTTCAGAACAGTAATAGAACGATGCAAAAAGTTGGATGGAGGTTAAAGTAAACTATGAACTGAACATCAATGCCAGCCCAAGACGCATTAAAGCAAAACATGAACTGTTTTCCGAGAAATTTTAGTGACCCTTACATAGCGATGCATGGCCCTTGGAATGAATGACCCTTCTGTTGATCCATTAGCCTACGACAAAAGAGCTGTATGGGACATGAGCAAGGATTCTCTAAAATGTGGTATGATATGATTTTTCTAATTAGAATGTATATTATATAAATTCTTCAGGAAAAATGAGTTATTGAATTGAGCGATAAATACACTATCATCCGTATTGGAGATTAGAAATAAAGAGATCTGTATGTATGCATCTTAAAGTGACATTTCAGAATTTTTTGTCATAAATTTTACTTTAATTCTATCTGAAAGAGCATAATTCCTTATGAAAATTCTGAAAATTTCAAGCCAAATTATTGCGCCGTTTACGATAAATTTATATTTTTGTGTTATAATTGAACAAATTGTTGTGGACAACAGTTCGGATTTATATGCAATTTATCGATTATGTCTCAACTTTAAATGCGTGTATCTCGCTTATTGGCAACAACTTAAAAAAACTAATAGTATCTATACTCATTAGAATAACCAATCTTGGCATCAAGACATACTTTAAAAAATTGAAATTGGAATGAAATGTCCCTTTAAGAATAAGTTTTCTTAGTTAGTTGAACAAGGTTTTATTCATATCATGACTTTTAAAAATGGTTATTCACTGTTGTGGGGATAGAGGGAGGGGATGACATAATATCATAGTTTTGTCTTTTCACTTAGTTTTGCTATGAGAAGCGGAAGAATACAGATCTATGCCACTCATGCCAGTAATGTTGAATTATGATTGACAAAAACTGTCTGAAGACAAAAGATGAATGTGATGTAATTTGTGCCTCTGATACCAGTTTTCAAGAAATAGATGACATGGTTTTAGATAAGGAGCGGAAATGACCTAAAATGCCGGCCACTGTTTCTGAAATGGAGATTGGCAGTTTACCATGTCAATGCAAATGGATTAATTCTTCAGTTAGTATCTTTGTCCTGTTGGCTTTTTGTCAGCTTATTGAAGGTCAAGTAATGACCAATTGTTTTAAAACATTTTATTTAAAGTTGAAATATGTTTGAATGGAAGGCATAGACATCACAATGTTAGTGTTTATCAATTAGAAAAAAAGAGAATTTATTTAATTATGTAGATTTATAACTATAAAAAATCTTATATAATAGATTATACATTTAGTATTGAATTTATAAACGCCTTGATAGTTGGGATAGGGTTGGGGGCCTATTTTCTTTTTACAGATATTGTTATATCATAATTATCCGGCGGAAATGCCTCTTCGTTATTTTGATGGATAGCTACAGACAAGATGTCTACTAATGACCAAAGCTAAGTCAGTGTGTAGTATGTTAAAAGGGAAATAGAATAATAAATATAATAAAAAGGAAACATTTTTCTGTGAGTAAAATGTTGAGCTTATTATCTCAAAATATCGATTAAGAGTTGCTTTATTCAACGTCCTTCTATAACTGAACAAATTACAAAATGTCTTTGTTCTCTAGTATTCATTTGTGGAATGTGTATGGTCTATAATAGTATTTAGGAGTAAGTTTTTATTTACTACTGAGGAATAAAATCTGTCGAATTATTAACATCTTTTTCGTTAAAACTTGGCTTAGCCGGGTCACTGGCTGGTATGAACAATTTACAAGTTGATTCTCACAATGTAAATTAACATCAACACTTTACAAACAAGACATGCTGATCATGATATATTCTGACAAAAAAATATATAATTTGTAATAATCGATTTTAGTTTGCAGGGAGAGGGTGTTGGATAAATTTCTTTTACAGACATTCTTACTAGTAACATGTTCCTTCTGATATGCCTATTTGTCTGGCTGTTGTAATCAAGCGCGATTGAATGCTACAACTTCATAACAGTTGTAGAACCAATGAGAAGTCTAGAAAGTGAGGGGTTACGGTTAGTGAAGTTGGACCGTAAAATCTTTTTTTGTGCAGGACGGATGAGCGGTAACGGAAATGTCATAGGTTTGTAACATGTATTGTTTGAGGTTTGTTGCAATTCTGCATTGAAGTAATGTCAATGTTTATGTGTTTCTGTGGTTACGATTGAGTCACGATGCTTAGCAGATGGTCATGGAATTTTTGACCCAACTTTGTTCTTTGTGTCTCTGTGATATTTTACATCTGAGATTTCCTGTTTGTGTAAAGATAGCTGTTAATTCATTTTAGTGTTATGTAAGATGATTTTCCATGGTTATTTGTTTGAATTGTGTTGCTGCAAGTTTTCTGTGATATTATAGTTTCTATAGTGCTAGTTGTCACTCATTTATCATGACATTGTTTGCTTGTTAATGAGGTGTCTTTACAGATTCACGTATTTAAATGGAACTCGCCTTGTAGTTTGACTGACGAGACCTGGTAGAGACGGAGTCTGGTTGGACGAGAGACGTACGATCCACAACTGTCAGTTAAGCAGACCCGACACACGAGGAAAATAAGATAGATATGAAGCAAGTGTATGACCCCTTTAAGGACCATTTGATGTTTGGCATCAGAAATTATTTTTTTTATTGAGTCAGGGGGGTGAGTAAACATCCTTTAGCTGGTCTTGAGCAAGGGAAATCATACCTCCCCCTTCCGAAGTGAAGTAGGGTTGGGTATCCGGCTCGCAGCGTTTTCCTGACTTTTGGATTTTAAAATTTTGCTTAACCCCTTGTGCTGAATTCAAGACAAGCATCTTTGTACATAGCAAGAAGCATAGAATAAGAGCAGTCTGCACGTACGTGCAGTCTGCTCTTATTCTTTTCCGCTTGCTTGGGCAGAAGTAATAAAGCAGAATCAGCACTGTGAGGGTTAATATACAAATTGCAATGATAGGAAAATAGAAATCAAAAAGTATTTTGAAAATGTTTATATTAACCAAACAAAAAAATGAAATGTTAAAGAGCAACTAAAAGTTAAATTCACTGATAAGGTTTTGATATACATTTTATCGTGACGCTTCATTGCAGGAGTGATTCACAGATTGTATTAGGAGCATGTAATAAATCATGATTTTTTTCTTGTTATTATCTATATGCATTTTACTTTCTGCTATTTCAAATAATTTACATTTCATAATGTTTATAAAGGAAAACTTTGATATGTAGATTAGATAAAAATTTAATAAAAAAATAATCTTTATAGTTTTGTATAAAATGGAAAAGCTTCAAAAACTGCTTTCTTGAAATTGTATTCATGAATTGATGTCGGTTAAGATTTAGTGAATGAATTTTCAATTTCTTTTATTTAAAGAATAAAAAATGTTTTGAAAATGTTCAAGTAAAATACATTAGACGTATTTGAAGTAAATTGAGCAATATCAGTCAAATCAATATTTAATGTTCAGGAAATGAAGTTGACTGCCATGCATTTTAATTGAATCGATTTGAATACTAAAACACTAGTTTGGTCTAATTACAATAATACATGTTGATATTAATATTTCTCTGACACCTTCCTTTTGTGTCTTTTAAAGTATTGAAATCAAATGTATAATTAATCATTAACTATACATTTATTCCCCGCTGATAATATAATTTTCTAGCAAAATCAAGTAGGTTTTTTTCTGTTTGAGAGATATAAACTATTCTTAATGACCAAGATATTACTAGATAATGATAAATCTGTTAAATTTCAACAAAACTACTAGTAATGTAACTGTTTCAAATAATCACTAAATAGATAGTCAATGTAAATTATGTAATTTATAAGACTTTTTGGCTAGAAAAAATAAAAATAAAATCTCTTTAAACTTATATTGTCTTTTTGTTATATTTATATACGCCTGAATGGGTGTACTGTGTTTACCCCCTGGTCGTCCGTCCGTCTGTTGGCAAATCCATGACATGATGCATCCCTACGATGGTTTGCATTAGAACTTCCTGTATTTTATACCATTAAATCGACCCTTTCCCAAACTACAAAATCGTAGGTTGGCCCAGTGCTGCAGACAACAAAATTGTTGTTGATAAGAATGGGATTTGTTAACAAAATAGCTCAGAAAATATTGGGACAAAAGGAGAAAATGCAGTTTTTCAGCGTTTTCTTCCTTGCCTCAATGTTTTCCATAGCCTTATTCACAAGGGACACGTCAAAAAGAGATCTTGTTTTGGGAAAGGGTTGAATAACTCAATAAACTCATTCCACTGACCAGCCCCCTAATCCGAGTCTTCTCTGATGTAAATACGCTCTTTGATATTTTGATTTTTCGCTATTTACATAGCGAAAAATCAAAATATCGAAGAGCGTATTTACATCAGAGAAGACTCGGATTAACCAGCCCCCATGTGACCGTATATGCACCGCCCCGCGCGAAACTTGCTCGCCTCAGATAGCCATCTACATCAAGGTTTTCGTTTTGTCTCTGTGACCACCATTGTTCTCTCCAGACCAATAGGCTGTAGTGGCCACACTTCGCCTCTCAGTCCACCTTCAAAAGTACACGTAACCACGGCCTAATACCTTCATTTGTCACAAAATAATGATTTTGATGTTTCGTGTCAAAACTGATCGATACGGCGTTCTGTAAATATAAATATGCACGAAAAAATTATGGCAAAAAAGAAATTGCTCAATGAGCAATTTCTTCTTTGCCGTAATATTTTTGTGCACACTTATTTGTATTTATACAAACATTATTCATTCTATTTTCATGCATGATACTATCCATAATCCTTCTACAGCTTCAAATTGGTCTGCGGAGAACACTGGGTCACATAGTGTGTCATGTCATGCTGGAGGACGATCAATCGCTCATCCGATGAAATTAACCCTTCCCTAAGCCCAAAGTTTTAGATAACTCGATTAGAAAGATGCTGTCGATGACGTACAGTAATGTTAACAGATCAGGATATGTGTACAATACCAGTCGGAAAACATTAAAGCAAAAGGCGAAAATGCTGATTATCGGCACTTCTTCTTTGGCCTCAAATGTTTTCCGAAGCCTTTTCTATCGGATGCATCAAAACCAAGCCTTGGTTTGGAAAGGGTTACAATGACGGAGTCAAAAACGCCAATTGGATCAGTTCATCATACAATCGCCTGGCTAGGTCTTGATCCAAGATTTGGAGACCATCGATTGGTTATCGGATGAAACTAACCCTTTCCCAAACGCAAAATTTTAGATGGACCTAATTTACATCGAAGCTCCATATTTTACAAACTGGGTGTTGACAGAACTGGAATTGTGTACTATGCAAGTCTGAAGATAAAAACACAAAAGACGAAAATGCTGATTGATATCCGAATTTTTTCTTTGGCTTCAATGTTCTCCAAAGCATTTTCTAATGAAGACGTACAGACCAAGTCCCGCTTTTGGAATGTGTTTAAAAATCCCAAGAGTCCAAAAGAATTTGTCCACACAGCCGCCTCTGCTGTCCTGTTCAAAGATAAGATTTAGAAGCGATTATTCTATATTCGGATAAGACTTGACCCCTTTTGCCAAACGACAAAAGTTTAGATTGTCCCATTTAATCCATTACCAAACGAAAAAAAAAAATGAGACTGTTCCAAATTCAAAGATGCTGCAGACGACAATTTTAAATAAGTGAAGGAAATTTTAAAAAAAAAATGATTGGCCATTTTGGATCGAAAACAGTGTGGGAATTGAAGAAATTGCTTGTGACAAGCAATTTTTTCATTTTCCACAATGTTTTCCAAAGCCATTAATTAGTATTAAAAAGATGATGAGGGCAACACACTGGTAGATGAAACGTAAATTGAGCACAATATAAGCCAGAAAATTTTGAAGTAAAAGGAGGAAATGCCGATTATCAGCAGTTCCTTCTTTGGCATCAATGTTTTCCAAATCCCTTTTTGGAGACGTCACATCCAAGTCTAGTTTGGGAAAGGATTATACTACTAACATGATGTATCCACCATACGGTCAGAGTCTATGCGGGTTAATTCGTTCTGACGTTTGTCTTCAATCAATGGGTTGGTGGTCGTAAAGCCACTGATATCTCTGAAATACTGCTAGATATGGCGTAAAACCTGGATTAATCACTATGCCGCCATCATTCTGTTCCGTGATATGATTTCAAGACTAGCAAACCACTGAAGCAGGCGTAAATTACAACAGTAAAGGAAAGTAATTGATTGATTGCAGTTTAACCCTTCTTTCAACTGCTATGTTCATATCGCAGCAACTGGAGCACCTTGCCATAGATTTGTCGTTTCTCGCCAGTACGCCTGAACCACGTCCTTACAAAGCATCCAGCTGCCCGCACTTGTGGGTTTACGCCTCTCCAACCATTGACAGTCCGAGATAGATGACAGAAGGGGTGTTTGCCACCACTGGGGACAGAACCTGGTATCTCGATCTTTACCCATGAGCTTTTGACGCGTCAAGTCATGGAAAAGGCTTAGACCAAACAGTCAAAAGGGCACTGATACGATTTGAAAGTGGACATCGAGGGAAGTTTATACTGATAAAGATATGATTTGTGTACAATATACCTGGGAAAATATTGAAACATTGTAAGAAAAGATGCTCATTATCAGCATTTTTCTTTTGCCTCAATTTCCCCGATTAGGATTGTTAACAGGTAGTCCACCTATAATGAGATTTATGTAATGTCCGAATTTTTCATGTGGGGCCATGAACATATGTTACGTATCCGAACCTATATGGGCGACGAAAATATTTGGCGGAGCAATGTTTCACTTCCGAATGTTTACGAAGACGCCAAATAATTCCGACGTCGGGTGAATCTCATTAGGGATGAACTACCTTTAAACCAGGTCCTGTTTGGTACCGTGATGGCTGAACATACCTTGCTGGTTGGATCATCCCTTAACCCATTACCAAACGACAAAATTTGGACCTGTCCAAATACAAAGATGTGGCAGACGACAATTTGAAGTGACTGGAATTTTATATTCTGTTGGTCTTTTGTGGTTGAAAACATTGTGGAAAATGAAGAAATTGCTTGTGACAAGCAATTTCTTCATTTTCCACATTGTTTTTCAAAGCCATTATCTTATGAGGAGTCAAAATGAGCCACTGTGTGATAATCAGTTAACATTCAAGTCTTAAGCCTTTCTTACAATCTGTCGTGCGTTCTTGAAAGTCGTGCGTCTTCGGAGATTTTTTCTCAGAAGACGCATGATTTATAAAGACGCACGACGGTTTTGTAAGAGAGGCTCTTGCGCGCGCCTTGATCTCCAAAAGACGCAGAATGGTTAAAATGAAAAATAGTCTAGTCCTTCTTTTAGCTACATCCATTCTGAATCATGAATGCGTCCTCCACCTAAGAAGTAGCACAACCAGGCGAAAGCTGTTCCAAATGTCAAATTAGAGCTTGGTAAAAGTGCAAATACCATATACAAACATGGAAACTATTAAGGCAAAAGGAGTTTCTTCATTTGCCTCATTGTTTTCTCATATTTTTTCTATAATTTGCAGCAAGGCGTCAGAGTCAGTATTTGTGAAAAGGCTAAATATGGTAGTCTGGATTTATCTTAGCTCATTGCCATGCAATGACGCTTTTTGACGCCCCACAACATAACGGCTTTAGAAAACATTGTTGAAAATGAAGAAATTGCTTTTGGCAAGCAATTTCTTCATTTCCCACAATGTTTTCTACTAAAAAAAGACGAACAAATGTACAATATTGTCCTCTTGAATTTTCGTCTGCATGATCTTTGAATTTGGAATAGTAGCCTAAAATTTTGTCGTTTGGGAAAGGGTTAAAGATGATGAACAAACAAATCTTTTATGACTATTTTATTGTTTAACATTATAAAAACAATCCATTACAATACACATTACGACACAAAACAAACTGAAGGTCACAGTGAGGCCTCCTTTACAATCAGTTTCTGAAAAGTAAAATTAAAGTAGTCCACCCCAAATGAGATCCACACGACGAAATTTTTGTGCGACGTCGTAAAAATTAATAAGGTATCCGAACCTAGATCTATTTGGGAAACAACATAATTTTTTGGCGGTGGAATGTTCCATCACCGAATGTTTACGACGTCACCCGAATAATTCTGACGTTGTGTTAGTCTTATTAGGGGTGGACTACCTTAATTCATTACCAGACAGCAACATTTTGGACTGTCTCCCATCTTCAGAGAGGTTGCAAAAAACTTCAAGTTTATGAAATTTTAGAAAAGTCTTTATGTTTTGGATTATAATAAATTGTGGGGATTGAAGAAATTGGAGAAAAAGGAGAAGAATGAGGAGGAAAGAAGAAGAAGATTGAGATGGAGAAAAAGGAGGAAAAGAAGAAGGAAAGGAAGAAAGAGAAGAAGCAAAAACTGACGATGATGCTTTTGCTTCTTATGATGAACAACAACAACATCAATTTTAACATTTTTTATGCAAAATATACATCCAGCCGATATTTGATTTTCTCAAAAACTGCTCGAACGATTTCCTTGATAATTTGAGAAACGCTAGCTTAAAGCTCCATCTACATCTCAACATAGTCGCTATAACTGGGAAAAATCGTATTCTGGTCATAATTGAGTTAGAAAGTACATATAGATCTACCGACATAAATAGGACGTTATTTAGATGAATTTAATATTATGCTGCTATAGAAGAAGAAGAAGAAAAAGAAGAAGAAGAAGAAGAGTTTTACACTGGGCCAGTCTTTATCGTCATTCATTAAGGTACTGGCAACAATAGGATTTTCATGGTGGGGAATCACGTGACCCAATGATAAAAAATGACGAGTTTGCCGTGCTATTTTCTTATGTAAATTCTATTTTCTGTGGGGCTCAACATAGTGGCAATTTTCTCTGGCTGGATGTTAAGTTTTAAAAAAAATTATTTACGATTTTCTGAAACTAGTGTGCCACACGATTCCCCGACGAGAATATGGAATTCTGATCAAATCTCTTTACTTGCTGTACTATTTTCTCATGTATGAATGGGGCTCAATACAGTGGCAATTTTCTCTACGTTTGGCTGGGTGTTAACTTTTAACAAAATTTATTGGCGATTTTCTGAAACTAAAATATTGTGCCACGTTATTCGCCGCCGCGAATATGGACTTTAGTTCAAATCTCTGCACTTGCTGGGAGTATTTTCTTATGTATGAATAGTGCTCAATACAGTGGCAATTTTCTCTACGTTTGGCCGGGTGTTAAGTTTGAATAAAATCGTTGACGAGTTTATGAAATGTTTGTGACACGTGATTCCCCGCCGCGAATATGGACTTCATGGGCAATTGTTCAAAACTGTGCAGGCAATTTTCTTTACATTTTGCTGGGTAGATCTATTAATTTTAAACAACATCATAGACGATTTTCTAAAATTTGAACCACGTGAATCCCCGCCCCGAATATGGACATTCGTTCAAAACTATGCAGTTGCTGTGCTATTCTCTCATGGTTGCATTTCGCAAAGGTACTGGTAAGAGTCGGGTTGACATGGGATTTTCGCAGTGGGGAATCGCATGGCACAACTAGATTTCTATTTCAATAAAAATCTTCATATAGAGGATCTAGATCTATATTATGGACATTGTTAGTCTATAAAAGAAAGTCCTGCTTGTAGATATACAGACTGATCTTATTTTATACTAGATCTAGTCCTGTCAAAACCAGATAGATATGTTGTTTGGGAAATGGTTAACATAACATGCATGCCTACATGCATAATTACAACAAAACTTTACAGCGCTGGCATGATTTTTTTTTAAAAAAAGAGCTGCGCTTTCGCGTAGAGAAGGGATGGAAAGGGTACAAAAACGCTGAAAATGACGTCATATGACACATGATGACGTCATAGAGAAAGGGAGAAAATTCGGTTCTTACGCTATCCTTTCCCTTAGACCATGTAGAGAGATACCAATTGTTAAAATGCATTTCGTCGATTTTCTGAAGAAAAAAAAGACCTCGTAACTGCAGCTTGTTTACAACTGACATCCATGTTTTATGCCAAGTCCACAGTTTCATAATGTTACTTTCTTGGAATACTTCCCAAACAACACATGTCAGTCTTGGCGTCTACTTAAAAGAAAAAGTTCGAGAAAAAATGAGGAAAAAGGAGAAAAAAATATTCGATTAAGAATTTGTTCAGCACCCAAATGCCGTAGTTCACTAATCGAGAAGTGCCAAGTTTCATCTGAAATCACATAAAAAATAAATATTGAACTGGAAAATTGACTAAATTTATTATTTTTCCTCGCTGTAATTTTCAAACAGAAGAGTATCTTTTTTAAAAGGAGTATCATTTCTAAACAATTCGCACTATGGGCCAATCAGCGCTCATTTCATCTATATATCCGGACTTTCCCTATACAAAAAGCACCTTCCGCCGACATACTTGATTAAAACTACAAATTACGCCCACAATCTGTCTATCATACAGGACAGAAAATATTGAGACAAAAGGAGAAAATGCTGATGGCCAGCGATAACGATAACTGAAATGTCATAGGTTTGTAACATGTATTGTTTGAGGTTTGTTGCAATTCTGCGTTGAAATAACGTCAATGTTTATGCGTTTCTGTAGTTACGATGGAGTCACGATGCATAGCAGATGGTCATGAAATTTTTCGACCCAACTTTGTTCTTTGTGTCTCTGTGATATTTTACATCTCGAGTTTTTTTCAGTTTGCTGTAAAGATAGCTGTTAATTCATTTTAGTGTTATGCAAGATGATTTTCCATTTTATTTGTATGAATTGTGTTGCTGCAAGTTTTCTGTGCTATTATAGTTTCTATAGTGCTAGTTGTTACTGATTTATCATGACATTGTTTGCTTGTTGATGAGGTGTCTTTACAGATTCACGTATTTAAATGGAACTCGCCTTGTAGTTTGATGAGACCTGGTAGAGATGGAGTCTGGTTGGACGAGAGACGTACGATCCACAACTGTCAGTTAAGCAGACCCGACACACGAGGAAAATAAGATAGATATGAAGCAAGTGTATGACCCCTTTAAGGACCATTTGATGTTTGGCATCAGAAATTATTTTTTTTTATTGAGTCAGGGGGGTGAGTAAACACCCTTCAGCTGGTCTTGAGCAAGGGAAATCATACCTCCCCCTTCCGAAGTGAAGTAGGGTTGGGTATCCGGCTCGCAGCGTTTTCCTGACTTTTGGACTTTAAAAGTTTGGTTAACCCCTTATGCTGAATTCAAGACGAGCATCTTTGTACATAGTAAGAAGCATAGAATAAGAGCAGTCTGCACGTACGTGCAGTCTGCTCTTATTCTTTTCCGCTTGCTTGGGCAGAAGTAATAAAGCAGAATCAGCACTGTGAGGGTTAATATACAAATTGCAATGATAGGAAAATAGAAATCAAAAAGTATTTTGAAAATGTTTATATTAACCAACAAAAAAATGAAATGTTAAAGAGCAACTAAAAGTTAAATTCACTGATAAGGTTTTGATATACATTTTATCATGACGCTTCATTGCAGGAGTGATTCACAGATTGTATTAGGAGCATGTAATAAATCATGATTTTTTTCTTGTTATTATCTATATGCATTTTACTTTCTGCTATTTCAAATAATTTACATTTCATAATGTTTATAAAGGAAAACTTTGATATGTAGATTAAATAAAAATTTAATAAAAAAATAATCTTTATAGTTTTGTATAAAATGGAAAAGCTTCAAAAACTGCTTTCTTGAAATTGTATTCATGAATTGATGTCGGTTAAGATTTAGTGAATGACTTTTCAATTTCTTTTATTTAAAGAATAAAAAATGTTTTGAAAATGTTCAAGTAAAATACATTAGACGTATTTGAAGTAAATTGAGCAATATCAGTCAAATCAATATTTAATGTTCAGGAAATGAAGTTGACTGCCATGCATTTTAATTGAATCGATTTGAATACTAAAACACTAGTTTGGTCTAATTACAATAATACATGTTGATATTAATATTTCTCTGACACCTTCTTTTTGTGTCTTTTAAAGTATTGAAATCAAATGTATAATTAATCATTAACTATACATTTATTCCCCGCTGATAATATAATTTTCTAGCAAAATATAATAGGTTTTTTTTCTGTTTGAGAGATATAAACTATTCTTAATGACCAAGATATTACTAGATAATGATAAATCTGTTAAATTTCAACAAAACTACTAGTAATGTAACTGTTTCAAATAATCACTAAATAGATAGTCAATGTAAATTATGTAATTTATAAGACTTTTTGGCTAGAAAAAATAAAAATAAAATCTCTTTAAACTTATATTGTCTTTTTGTTATATTTATATACGCCTGAATGGGTGTACTGTGTTTACCCCCTGGTCGTCCGTCCGTCTGTTGGCAAATCCATGACATGATGCATCCCTACGATGGTTTGCATTAGAACTTCCTGTATTTTATACCATTAAATCGACCCTTTCCCAAACTACAAAATCGTAGGTTGGCCCAGTGCTGCAGACAACAAAATTGTTGTTGATAAGAATGGGATTTGTTAACAAAATAGCTCAGAAAATATTGGGACAAAAGGAGAAAATGCAGTTTTTCAGCGTTTTCTTCTTTGCCTCAATGTTTTCCATAGCCTTATTCACAAGGGACACGTCAAAAAGAGATCTTGTTTTGGGAAAGGGTTGAATAACTCAATAAACTCATTCCACTGACCAGCCCCCTAATCCGAGTCTTCTCTGATGTAAAAACGCTCTTTGATATTTTGATTTTTCGCTATTTACATAGCGAAAAATCAAAATATCGAAGAGCGTATTTACATCAGAGAAGACTCGGATTAACCAGCCCCCATGTGACCGTATATGCACCGCCCCGCGCGAAACTTGCTCGCCTCAGATAGCCATCCACATCAAGGTTTTCGTTTTGTCTCTGTGACCACCATTGTTCTCTCCAGACCAATAGGCTGTAGTGGCCACACTTCGCCTCTCAGTCCACCTTCAAAAGTACACGTAACCACGGCCTAATACCTTCATTTGTCACAAAATAATGATTTTGATGTTTCGTGTCAAAACTGATCGATACGGCGTTCTGTAAATATAAATATGCACGAAAAAATTATGGCAAAAAAGAAATTGCTCAATGAGCAATTTCTTCTTTGCCGTAATATTTTTGTGCACACTTATTTGTATTTATACAAACATTATTCATTCTATGTTCATGCATGATACTATCCATAATCCTACTACAGCTTCAAGTTGGTCTGCGGAGAACACTGGGTCACATAGTGTGTCATGTCATGCTGGAGGACGATCAATCGCTCATCCGATGAAATTAACCCTTCCCTAAGCCCAAAGTTTTAGATAACTCGATTAGAAAGATGCTGTCGATGACATACAGTAATGTTAACAGATCAGGATATGTGTACAATACCAGTCGGAAAACATTAAAGCAAAAGGCGAAAATGCTGATTATCGGCACTTCTTCTTTGGCCTCAAATGTTTTCCGAAGCCTTTTCTATCGGATGCATCAAAACCAAGCCTTGGTTTGGAAAGGGTTACAATGACGGAGTCAAAAACGCCAATTGGATCAGTTCATCATACAATCGCCTGGCTAGGTCTTGATCCAAGATTTGGAGACCATCGATTGGTTATCGGATGAAACTAACCCTTTCCCAAACGCAAAATTTTAGATGGACCTAATTTACATCGAAGCTCCATATTTTACAAACTGGGTGTTGACAGAACTGGAATTGTGTACTATGCAAGTCTGAAGATAAAAACACAAAAGACGAAAATGCTGATTGATATCCGAATTTTTTCTTTGGCTTCAATGTTCTCCAAAGCATTTTCTAATGAAGACGTACAGACCAAGTCGTGCTTTTGGAATGTGTTTAAAAATCCCAAGAGTCCAAAAGAATTTGTCCACACAGCCGCCTCTGCTGTCCTGTTCAAAGATAAGATTTAGAAGCGATTATTCTATATTCGGATAAGACTTGACCCCTTTTGCCAAACGACAAAAGTTTAGATTGTCCCATTTAATCCATTACCAAACGAAAAAAAAATGAGACTGTTCCAAATTCAAAGATGCTGCAGACGACAATTTTAAATAAGTGAAGGAAATTTAAAAAAAAAATGATTGGCCATTTTGGATCGAAAACATTGTGGGAAATGAAGAAATTGCTTGTGACAAGCAATTTTTTCATTTTCCACAATGTTTTCCAAAGCCATTAATTAGTATTAAAAAGATGATGAGGGCAACACACTGGTAGATGAAACGTAAATTGAGCACAATATAAGCCAGAAAATTTTGAAGTAAAAGGAGGAAATGTCGATTATCAGCAGTTCCTTCTTTGGCATCAATGTTTTCCAAATCCCTTTTTGGAGACGTCACATCCAAGTCTAGTTTGGGAAAGGATTATACTACTAACATGATGTATCCACCATACGGTCAGAGTCTATGCGGGTTAATTCGTTCTGACGTTTGTCTTCAATCAATGGGTTGGTGGTCGTAAAGCCACTGATATCTCTGAAATACTGCTAGATATGGCGTAAAACCTGGATTAATCACTATGCCGCCATCATTCTGTTCCGTGATATGATTTCAAGACTAGCAAACCACTGAAGCAGGCGTAAATTACAACAGTAAAGGAAAGTAATTGATTGATTGCAGTTTAACCCTTCTTTCAACTGCTATGTTCATATCGCAGCAACTGGAGCACCTTGCCATAGATTTGTCGTTTCTCGCCAGTACGCCTGAACCACGTCCTTACAAAGCCTCCAGCTGCCCGCACTGGTGGGTTTACGCCTCTCCAACCATTGACAGTCCGAGATAGATGACAGAAGGGGTGTTTGCCACCACTGGGGACAGAACCTGGTATCTCGATCTTTACCCATGAGCTTTTGACGCGTCAAGTCATGGAAAAGGCTTAGACCAAACAGTCAAAAGGGCACTGATACGATTTGAAAGTGGACATCGAGGGTAATTTATACTGATAAAGATATGATTTGTGTACAATATACCTGGGAAAATATTGAAACATTGTAAGAAAAGATGCTCATTATCAGCATTTTTCTTTTGCCTCAATTTCCCCGATTAGGATTGTTAACAGGTAGTCCACCTATAATGAGATTTATGTAATGTCCGAATTTTTCATGTGGGGCCATGAACATATGTTACGTATCCGAACCTATATGGGCGACGAAAATATTTGGCGGAGCAATGTTTCACTTCCGAATGTTTACGAAGACGCCAAATAATTCCGACGTCGGGTGAATCTCATTAGGGATGAACTACCTTTAAACCAGGTCCTGTTTGGTACCGTGATGGCTGAACATACCTTGCTGGTTGGATCATCCCTTAACCCATTACCAAACGACAAAATTTGGACCTGTCCAAATACAAAGATGTGGCAGACGACAATTTGAAGTGACTGGAATTTTATATTCTGTTGGTCTTTTGTGGTTGAAAACATTGTGGAAAATGAAGAAATTGCTTGTGACAAGCAATTTCTTCATTTTCCACATTGTTTTTTAAAGCCATTATCTTATGAGGAGTCAAAATGAGCCACTGTGTGATAATCAGTTAACATTCAAGTCTTAAGCCTTTCTTACAATCTGTCGTGCGTTCTTGAAAGTCGTGCGTCTTCGGAGATTTTTTCTCAGAAGACGCATGATTTATAAAGACGCACGACGGTTTTGTAAGAGAGGCTCTTGCGCGCGCCTTGATCTCCAAAAGACGCAGAATGGTTAAAATGAAAAATAGTCTAGTCCTTCTTTTAGCTACATCCATTCTGAATCATGAATGCGTCCTCCACCTAAGAAGTAGCACAACCAGGCGAAAGCTGTTCCAAATGTCAAATTAGAGCTTGGTAAAAGTGCAAATACCATATACAAACATGGAAAATATTAAGGCAAAAGGAGTTTCTTCATTTGCCTCATTGTTTTCTCATATTTTTTCTATAATTTGCAGCAAGGCGTCAGAGTCAGTATTTGTGAAAAGGCTAAATATGGTAGTCTGGATTTATCTTAGCTCATTGCCATGCAATGACGCTTTTTGACGCCCCACAACATAACGGCTTTAGAAAACATTGTTGAAAATGAAGAAATTGCTTTTGGCAAGCAATTTCTTCATTTCCCACAATGTTTTCTACTAAAAAAAGACGAACAAATGTACAATATTGTCCTCTTGAATTTTCGTCTGCATGATCTTTGAATTTGGAATAGTAGCCTAAAATTTTGTCGTTTGGGAAAGGGTTAAAGATGATGAACAAACAAATCTTTTATGACTATTTTATTGTTTAACATTATAAAAACAATCCATTACAATACACATTACGACACAAAACAAACTGAAGGTCACAGTGAGGCCTCCTTTACAATCAGTTTCTGAAAAGTAAAATTAAAGTAGTCCACCCCAAATGAGATCCACACGACGAAATTTTTGTGCGACGTCGTAAAAATTAATAAGGTATCCGAACCTAGATCTATTTGGGAAACAACATAATTTTTTGGCGGTGGAATGTTCCATCACCGAATGTTTACGACGTCACCCGAATAATTCTGACGTTGTGTTAGTCTTATTAGGGGTGGACTACCTTAATTCATTACCAGACAGCAACATTTTGGACTGTCTCCCATCTTCAGAGAGGTTGCAAAAAACTTCAAGTTTATGAAATTTTAGAAAAGTCTTTATGTTTTGGATTATAATAAATTGTGGGGATTGAAGAAATTGGAGAAAAAGGAGAAGAATGAGGAGGAAAGAAGAAGAAGATTGAGATGGAGAAAAAGGAGGAAAAGAAGAAGGAAAGGAAGAAAGAGAAGAAGCAAAAACTGACGATGATGCTTTTGCTTCTTATGATGAACAACAACAACATCAATTTTAACATTTTTTATGCAAAATATACATCCAGCCGATATTTGATTTTCTCAAAAACTGCTCGAACGATTTCCTTGATAATTTGAGAAACGCTAGCTTAAAGCTCCATCTACATCTCAACATAGTCGCTATAACTGGGAAAAATCGTATTCTGGTCATAATTGAGTTAGAAAGTACATATAGATCTACCGACATAAATAGGACGTTATTTAGATGAATTTAATATTATGCTGCTATAGAAGAAGAAGAAGAAAAAGAAGAAGAAGAAGAAGAGTTTTACACTGGGCCAGTCTTTATCGTCATTCATTAAGGTACTGGCAACAATAGGATTTTCATGGTGGGGAATCACGTGACCCAATGATAAAAAATGACGAGTTTGCCGTGCTATTTTCTTATGTAAATTCTATTTTCTGTGGGGCTCAACATAGTGGCAATTTTCTCTGGCTGGATGTTAAGTTTTAAAAAAAATTATTTACGATTTTCTGAAACTAGTGTGCCACACGATTCCCCGACGAGAATATGGAATTCTGATCAAATCTCTTTACTTGCTGTACTATTTTCTCATGTATGAATGGGGCTCAATACAGTGGCAATTTTCTCTACGTTTGGCTGGGTGTTAACTTTTAACAAAATTTATTGGCGATTTTCTGAAACTAAAATATTGTGCCACGTTATTCGCCGCCGCGAATATGGACTTTAGTTCAAATCTCTGCACTTGCTGGGAGTATTTTCTTATGTATGAATAGTGCTCAATACAGTGGCAATTTTCTCTACGTTTGGCCGGGTGTTAAGTTTGAATAAAATCGTTGACGAGTTTATGAAATGTTTGTGACACGTGATTCCCCGCCGCGAATATGGACTTCATGGGCAATTGTTCAAAACTGTGCAGGCAATTTTCTTTACATTTTGCTGGGTAGATCTATTAATTTTAAACAACATCATAGACGATTTTCTAAAATTTGAACCACGTGAATCCCCGCCCCGAATATGGACATTCGTTCAAAACTATGCAGTTGCTGTGCTATTCTCTCATGGTTGCATTTCGCAAAGGTACTGGTAAGAGTCGGGTTGACATGGGATTTTCGCAGTGGGGAATCGCATGGCACAACTAGATTTCTATTTCAATAAAAATCTTCATATAGAGGATCTAGATCTATATTATGGACATTGTTAGTCTATAAAAGAAAGTCCTGCTTGTAGATATACAGACTGATCTTATTTTATACTAGATCTAGTCCTGTCAAAACCAGATAGATATGTTGTTTGGGAAATGGTTAACATAACATGCATGCCTACATGCATAATTACAACAAAACTTTACAGCGCTGGCATGATTTTTTTTAAAAAAAGAGCTGCGCTTTCGCGTAGAGAAGGGATGGAAAGGGTACAAAAACGCTGAAAATGACGTCATATGACACATGATGACGTCATAGAGAAAGGGAGAAAATTCGGTTCTTACGCTATCCTTTCCCTTAGACCATGTAGAGAGATACCAATTGTTAAAATGCATTTCGTCGATTTTCTGAAGAAAAAAAGACCTCGTAACTGCAGCTTGTTTACAACTAACATCCATGTTTTATGCCAAGTCCACAGTTTCATAATGTTACTTTCTTGGAATACTTCCCAAACAACACATGTCAGTCTTGGCGTCTACTTAAAAGAAAAAGTTCGAGAAAAAATGAGGAAAAAGGAGAAAAAAATATTCGATTAAGAATTTGTTCAGCACCCAAATGCCGTAGTTCACTAATCGAGAAGTGCCAAGTTTCATCTGAAATCACATAAAAAATAAATATTGAACTGGAAAATTGACTAAATTTATTATTTTTCCTCGCTGTAATTTTCAAACAGAAGAGTATCTTTTTTAAAAGGAGTATCATTTCTAAACAATTCGCACTATGGGCCAATCAGCGCTCATTTCATCTATATATCCGGACTTTCCCTATACAAAAAGCACCTTCCGCCGACATACTTGATTAAAACTACAAATTACGCCCACAATCTGTCTATCATACAGGACAGAAAATATTGAGACAAAAGGAGAAAATGCTGATGGCCAGCGATAACGATAACTGAAATGTCATAGGTTTGTAACATGTATTGTTTGAGGTTTGTTGCAATTCTGCGTTGAAATAACGTCAATGTTTATGCGTTTCTGTAGTTACGATGGAGTCACGATGCATAGCAGATGGTCATGAAATTTTTCGACCCAACTTTGTTCTTTGTGTCTCTGTGATATTTTACATCTCGAGTTTTTTTCAGTTTGCTGTAAAGATAGCTGTTAATTCATTTTAGTGTTATGCAAGATGATTTTCCATTTTATTTGTATGAATTGTGTTGCTGCAAGTTTTCTGTGCTATTATAGTTTCTATAGTGCTAGTTGTTACTGATTTATCATGACATTGTTTGCTTGTTGATGAGGTGTCTTTACAGATTCACGTATTTAAATGGAACTCGCCTTGTAGTTTGATGAGACCTGGTAGAGATGGAGTCTGGTTGGACGAGAGACGTACGATCCACAACTGTCAGTTAAGCAGACCCGACACACGAGGAAAATAAGATAGATATGAAGCAAGTGTATGACCCCTTTAAGGACCATTTGATGTTTGGCATCAGAAATTATTTTTTTTTATTGAGTCAGGGGGGTGAGTAAACACCCTTCAGCTGGTCTTGAGCAAGGGAAATCATACCTCCCCCTTCCGAAGTGAAGTAGGGTTGGGTATCCGGCTCGCAGCGTTTTCCTGACTTTTGGACTTTAAAAGTTTGGTTAACCCCTTATGCTGAATTCAAGACGAGCATCTTTGTACATAGTAAGAAGCATAGAATAAGAGCAGTCTGCACGTACGTGCAGTCTGCTCTTATTCTTTTCCGCTTGCTTGGGCAGAAGTAATAAAGCAGAATCAGCACTGTGAGGGTTAATATACAAATTGCAATGATAGGAAAATAGAAATCAAAAAGTATTTTGAAAATGTTTATATTAACCAAACAAAAAAATGAAATGTTAAAGAGCAACTAAAAGTTAAATTCACTGATAAGGTTTTGATATACATTTTATCGTGACGCTTCATTGCAGGAGTGATTCACAGATTGTATTAGGAGCATGTAATAAATCATGATTTTTTTCTTGTTATTATCTATATGCATTTTACTTTCTGCTATTTCAAATAATTTACATTTCATAATGTTTATAAAGGAAAACTTTGATATGTAGATTAAATAAAAATTTAATAAAAAAATAATCTTTATAGTTTTGTATAAAATGGAAAAGCTTCAAAAACTGCTTTCTTGAAATTGTATTCATGAATTGATGTCGGTTAAGATTTAGTGAATGAATTTTCAATTTCTTTTATTTAAAGAATAAAAAATGTTTTGAAAATGTTCAAGTAAAATACATTAGACGTATTTGAAGTAAATTGAGCAATATCAGTCAAATCAATATTTAATGTTCAGGAAATGAAGTTGACTGCCATGCATTTTAATTGAATCGATTTGAATACTAAAACACTAGTTTGGTCTAATTACAATAATACATGTTGATATTAATATTTCTCTGACACCTTCTTTTTGTGTCTTTTAAAGTATTGAAATCAAATGTATAATTAATCATTAACTATACATTTATTCCCCGCTGATAATATAATTTTCTAGCAAAATATAATAGGTTTTTTTTCTGTTTGAGAGATATAAACTATTCTTAATGACCAAGATATTACTAGATAATGATAAATCTGTTAAATTTCAACAAAACTACTAGTAATGTAACTGTTTCAAATAATCACTGAATAGATAGTCAATGTAAATTATGTAATTTATAAGACTTTTTGGCTAGAAAAAATAAAAATAAAATCTCTTTAAACTTATATTGTCTTTTTGTTATATTTATATACGCCTGAATGGGTGTACTGTGTTTACCCCCTGGTCGTCCGTCCGTCTGTTGGCAAATCCATGACATGATGCATCCCTACGATGGTTTGCATTAGAACTTCCTGTATTTTATACCATTAAATCGACCCTTTCCCAAACTACAAAATCGTAGGTTGGCCCAGTGCTGCAGACAACAAAATTGTTGTTGATAAGAATGGGATTTGTTAACAAAATAGCTCAGAAAATATTGGGACAAAAGGAGAAAATGCAGTTTTTCAGCGTTTTCTTCTTTGCCTCAATGTTTTCCATAGCCTTATTCACAAGGGACACGTCAAAAAGAGATCTTGTTTTGGGAAAGGGTTGAATAACTCAATAAACTCATTCCACTGACCAGCCCCCTAATCCGAGTCTTCTCTGATGTAAAAACGCTCTTTGATATTTTGATTTTTCGCTATTTACATAGCGAAAAATCAAAATATCGAAGAGCGTATTTACATCAGAGAAGACTCGGATTAACCAGCCCCCATGTGACCGTATATGCACCGCCCCGCGCGAAACTTGCTCGCCTCAGATAGCCATCCACATCAAGGTTTTCGTTTTGTCTCTGTGACCACCATTGTTCTCTCCAGACCAATAGGCTGTAGTGGCCACACTTCGCCTCTCAGTCCACCTTCAAAAGTACACGTAACCACGGCCTAATACATTCAAATTTGTTAAAAAATAATGATTTTGATGTTTCGTGTCAAAACTGACCAATACAGCGTTTTGTAAATATAAATATGCACGAAAAAATTATGGCAAAAAAGAAATTGCTCAATGAGCAATTTCTTCTTTGCCGTAATATTTTTGTGCACACTTATTTGTATTTATACAAACATTATGCATTCTATGTTCATGCATGATACTATCCATAATCCTACTACAGCTTCAAGTTGGTCTGCGGAGAACACTGGGTCACATAGTGTGTCATGTCATGCTGGAGGACGATCAATCGCTCATCCGATGAAATTAACCCTTTCCTAAACCCAAAGTTTTAGATAACTCGATTAGAAAGATGCTGTCGATGACGTACAGTAATGTTTACAGATCAGGATATGTGTACAATACAAGTCGGAAAACATTAAAGCAAAAGGCGAAAATGCTGATTATCAGCACTTCTTCTTTGGCCTCAAATGTTTTCCGAAGCCTTTTCTATCGGATGCATCAAAACCAAGCCTTGGTTTGGAAAGGGTTACAATGACGGAGTCAAAAACGCAAATTGGATCAGTTCATCATACAATCGCCTGGCTAGGTCTTGATCCAAGATTTGGAGACCATCGATTGGTTATCGGATGAAACTAACCCTTTCCCAAACGCAAAATTTTAGATGGACCTAATTTACATCGAAGCTCCATATTTTACAAACTGGGTGTTGACAGAACTGGAATTGTGTACTATGCAAGTCTGAAGATAAAAACACAAAAGACGAAAATGCTGATTGATATCCGAATTTTTTCTTTGGCTTCAATGTTCTCCAAAGCATTTTCTAATGAAGACGTACAGACCAAGTCCCGCTTTTGGAATGTGTTTAAAAATCCCAAGAGTCCAAAAGAATTTGTCCACACAGCCGCCTCTGCTGTCCTGTTCAAAGATAAGATTTAGAAGCGATTATTCTATATTCGGATAAGACTTGACCCCTTTTGCCAAACGACAAAAGTTTAGATTGTCCCATTTAATCCATTACCAAACGAAAAAAAAATGAGACTGTTCCAAATTCAAAGATGCTGCAGACGACAATTTTAAATAAGTGAAGGAAATTTTTTTAAAAAAAATGATTGGCCATTTTGGATCGAAAACATTGTGGGAAATGAAGAAATTGCTTGTGACAAGCAATTTCTTCATTTTCCACAATGTTTTCCAAAGCCATTAATTAGTATTAAAAAGATGATGAGGGCAACACACTGGTAGATAAACCGTAAATTGAGCACAATATAAGCCAGAAAATTTTGAAGTAAAAGGAGGAAATGCCGATTACCAGCAGTTCCTTCTTTGGCTTCAATGTTTTCCAAATCCCTTTTTGGAGACGTCACATCCAAGTCTAGTTTGGGAAAGGATTATACTACTAACATGATGTATCCACCATACGGTCAGAGTCTATGCGGGTTAATTCGTTCTGACGTTTGTCTTCAATCAATGGGTTGGTGATCGTAAAGCCACTGATATCTGAAATACTGCTAGATATGGCGTAAAACCTGGATTAATCACTATGCCGCTGTCATTCTGTTCCGTGATATGATTTCAAGACTAGCAAACCACTGAAGCAGGCGTAAATTACAACAGTAAAGGAAAGTAATTGATTGATTGCAGTTTAACCCTTCTTTCAACTGCTATGTTCATATCGCAGCAACTGGAGCACCTTGCCATAGATTTGTCGTTTCTCGCCAGTACGCCTGAACCACGTCCTTACAAAGCCTCCAGCTGCCCGCACTGGTGGGTTTACGCCTCTCCAACCATTGACAGTCCGAGATAGATGACAGAAGGGGTGTTTGCCACCACTGGGGACAGAACCTGGTATCTCGATCTTTACCCATGAGCTTTTGACGCGTCAAGTCATGGAAAAGGCTTAGACCAAACAGTCAAAAGGGCACTGATACGATTTGAAAGTGGACATCGAGGGTAATTTATACTGATAAAGATATGATTTGTGTACAATATACCTGGGAAAATATTGAAACATTGTAAGAAAAGATGCTCATTATCAGCATTTTTCTTTTGCCTCAATTTCCCCGATTAGGATTGTTAACAGGTAGTCCACCTATAATGAGATTTATGTAATGTCCGAATTTTTCATGTGGGGCCATGAACATATGTTACGTATCCGAACCTATATGGGCGACGAAAATATTTGGCGGAGCAATGTTTCACTTCCGAATGTTTACGAAGACGCCAAATAATTCCGACGTCGGGTGAATCTCATTAGGGATGAACTACCTTTAAACCAGGTCCTGTTTGGTACCGTGATGGCTGAACATACCTTGCTGGTTGGATCATCCCTTAACCCATTACCAAACGACAAAATTTGGACCTGTCCAAATACAAAGATGTGGCAGACGACAATTTGAAGTGACTGGAATTTTATATTCTGTTGGTCTTTTGTGGTTGAAAACATTGTGGAAAATGAAGAAATTGCTTGTGACAAGCAATTTCTTCATTTTCCACATTGTTTTTTAAAGCCATTATCTTATGAGGAGTCAAAATGAGCCACTGTGTGATAATCAGTTAACATTCAAGTCTTAAGCCTTTCTTACAATCTGTCGTGCGTTCTTGAAAGTCGTGCGTCTTCGGAGATTTTTTCTCAGAAGACGCATGATTTATAAAGACGCACGACGGTTTTGTAAGAGAGGCTCTTGCGCGCGCCTTGATCTCCAAAAGACGCAGAATGGTTAAAATGAAAAATAGTCTAGTCCTTCTTTTAGCTACATCCATTCTGAATCATGAATGCGTCCTCCACCTAAGAAGTAGCACAACCAGGCGAAAGCTGTTCCAAATGTCAAATTAGAGCTTGGTAAAAGTGCAAATACCATATACAAACATGGAAAATATTAAGGCAAAAGGAGTTTCTTCATTTGCCTCATTGTTTTCTCATATTTTTTCTATAATTTGCAGCAAGGCGTCAGAGTCAGTATTTGTGAAAAGGCTAAATATGGTAGTCTGGATTTATCTTAGCTCATTGCCATGCAATGACGCTTTTTGACGCCCCACAACATAACGGCTTTAGAAAACATTGTTGAAAATGAAGAAATTGCTTTTGGCAAGCAATTTCTTCATTTCCCACAATGTTTTCTACTAAAAAAAGACGAACAAATGTACAATATTGTCCTCTTGAATTTTCGTCTGCATGATCTTTGAATTTGGAATAGTAGCCTAAAATTTTGTCGTTTGGGAAAGGGTTAAAGATGATGAACAAACAAATCTTTTATGACTATTTTATTGTTTAACATTATAAAAACAATCCATTACAATACACATTACGACACAAAACAAACTGAAGGTCACAGTGAGGCCTCCTTTACAATCAGTTTCTGAAAAGTAAAATTAAAGTAGTCCACCCCAAATGAGATCCACACGACGAAATTTTTGTGCGACGTCGTAAAAATTAATAAGGTATCCGAACCTAGATCTATTTGGGAAACAACATAATTTTTTGGCGGTGGAATGTTCCATCACCGAATGTTTACGACGTCACCCGAATAATTCTGACGTTGTGTTAGTCTTATTAGGGGTGGACTACCTTAATTCATTACCAGACAGCAACATTTTGGACTGTCTCCCATCTTCAGAGAGGTTGCAAAAAACTTCAAGTTTATGAAATTTTAGAAAAGTCTTTATGTTTTGGATTATAATAAATTGTGGGGATTGAAGAAATTGGAGAAAAAGGAGAAGAATGAGGAGGAAAGAAGAAGAAGATTGAGATGGAGAAAAAGGAGGAAAAGAAGAAGGAAAGGAAGAAAGAGAAGAAGCAAAAACTGACGATGATGCTTTTGCTTCTTATGATGAACAACAACAACATCAATTTTAACATTTTTTATGCAAAATATACATCCAGCCGATATTTGATTTTCTCAAAAACTGCTCGAACGATTTCCTTGATAATTTGAGAAACGCTAGCTTAAAGCTCCATCTACATCTCAACATAGTCGCTATAACTGGGAAAAATCGTATTCTGGTCATAATTGAGTTAGAAAGTACATATAGATCTACCGACATAAATAGGACGTTATTTAGATGAATTTAATATTATGCTGCTATAGAAGAAGAAGAAGAAAAAGAAGAAGAAGAAGAAGAGTTTTACACTGGGCCAGTCTTTATCGTCATTCATTAAGGTACTGGCAACAATAGGATTTTCATGGTGGGGAATCACGTGACCCAATGATAAAAAATGACGAGTTTGCCGTGCTATTTTCTTATGTAAATTCTATTTTCTGTGGGGCTCAACATAGTGGCAATTTTCTCTGGCTGGATGTTAAGTTTTAAAAAAAATTATTTACGATTTTCTGAAACTAGTGTGCCACACGATTCCCCGACGAGAATATGGAATTCTGATCAAATCTCTTTACTTGCTGTACTATTTTCTCATGTATGAATGGGGCTCAATACAGTGGCAATTTTCTCTACGTTTGGCTGGGTGTTAACTTTTAACAAAATTTATTGGCGATTTTCTGAAACTAAAATATTGTGCCACGTTATTCGCCGCCGCGAATATGGACTTTAGTTCAAATCTCTGCACTTGCTGGGAGTATTTTCTTATGTATGAATAGTGCTCAATACAGTGGCAATTTTCTCTACGTTTGGCCGGGTGTTAAGTTTGAATAAAATCGTTGACGAGTTTATGAAATGTTTGTGACACGTGATTCCCCGCCGCGAATATGGACTTCATGGGCAATTGTTCAAAACTGTGCAGGCAATTTTCTTTACATTTTGCTGGGTAGATCTATTAATTTTAAACAACATCATAGACGATTTTCTAAAATTTGAACCACGTGAATCCCCGCCCCGAATATGGACATTCGTTCAAAACTATGCAGTTGCTGTGCTATTCTCTCATGGTTGCATTTCGCAAAGGTACTGGTAAGAGTCGGGTTGACATGGGATTTTCGCAGTGGGGAATCGCATGGCACAACTAGATTTCTATTTCAATAAAAATCTTCATATAGAGGATCTAGATCTATATTATGGACATTGTTAGTCTATAAAAGAAAGTCCTGCTTGTAGATATACAGACTGATCTTATTTTATACTAGATCTAGTCCTGTCAAAACCAGATAGATATGTTGTTTGGGAAATGGTTAACATAACATGCATGCCTACATGCATAATTACAACAAAACTTTACAGCGCTGGCATGATTTTTTTTAAAAAAAGAGCTGCGCTTTCGCGTAGAGAAGGGATGGAAAGGGTACAAAAACGCTGAAAATGACGTCATATGACACATGATGACGTCATAGAGAAAGGGAGAAAATTCGGTTCTTACGCTATCCTTTCCCTTAGACCATGTAGAGAGATACCAATTGTTAAAATGCATTTCGTCGATTTTCTGAAGAAAAAAAGACCTCGTAACTGCAGCTTGTTTACAACTAACATCCATGTTTTATGCCAAGTCCACAGTTTCATAATGTTACTTTCTTGGAATACTTCCCAAACAACACATGTCAGTCTTGGCGTCTACTTAAAAGAAAAAGTTCGAGAAAAAATGAGGAAAAAGGAGAAAAAAATATTCGATTAAGAATTTGTTCAGCACCCAAATGCCGTAGTTCACTAATCGAGAAGTGCCAAGTTTCATCTGAAATCACATAAAAAATAAATATTGAACTGGAAAATTGACTAAATTTATTATTTTTCCTCGCTGTAATTTTCAAACAGAAGAGTATCTTTTTTAAAAGGAGTATCATTTCTAAACAATTCGCACTATGGGCCAATCAGCGCTCATTTCATCTATATATCCGGACTTTCCCTATACAAAAAGCACCTTCCGCCGACATACTTGATTAAAACTACAAATTACGCCCACAATCTGTCTATCATACAGGACAGAAAATATTGAGACAAAAGGAGAAAATGCTGATGGCCAGCGATAACGATAACTGAAATGTCATAGGTTTGTAACATGTATTGTTTGAGGTTTGTTGCAATTCTGCGTTGAAATAACGTCAATGTTTATGCGTTTCTGTAGTTACGATGGAGTCACGATGCATAGCAGATGGTCATGAAATTTTTCGACCCAACTTTGTTCTTTGTGTCTCTGTGATATTTTACATCTCGAGTTTTTTTCAGTTTGCTGTAAAGATAGCTGTTAATTCATTTTAGTGTTATGCAAGATGATTTTCCATTTTATTTGTATGAATTGTGTTGCTGCAAGTTTTCTGTGCTATTATAGTTTCTATAGTGCTAGTTGTTACTGATTTATCATGACATTGTTTGCTTGTTGATGAGGTGTCTTTACAGATTCACGTATTTAAATGGAACTCGCCTTGTAGTTTGATGAGACCTGGTAGAGATGGAGTCTGGTTGGACGAGAGACGTACGATCCACAACTGTCAGTTAAGCAGACCCGACACACGAGGAAAATAAGATAGATATGAAGCAAGTGTATGACCCCTTTAAGGACCATTTGATGTTTGGCATCAGAAATTATTTTTTTTTATTGAGTCAGGGGGGTGAGTAAACACCCTTCAGCTGGTCTTGAGCAAGGGAAATCATACCTCCCCCTTCCGAAGTGAAGTAGGGTTGGGTATCCGGCTCGCAGCGTTTTCCTGACTTTTGGACTTTAAAAGTTTGGTTAACCCCTTATGCTGAATTCAAGACGAGCATCTTTGTACATAGTAAGAAGCATAGAATAAGAGCAGTCTGCACGTACGTGCAGTCTGCTCTTATTCTTTTCCGCTTGCTTGGGCAGAAGTAATAAAGCAGAATCAGCACTGTGAGGGTTAATATACAAATTGCAATGATAGGAAAATAGAAATCAAAAAGTATTTTGAAAATGTTTATATTAACCAAACAAAAAAATGAAATGTTAAAGAGCAACTAAAAGTTAAATTCACTGATAAGGTTTTGATATACATTTTATCGTGACGCTTCATTGCAGGAGTGATTCACAGATTGTATTAGGAGCATGTAATAAATCATGATTTTTTTCTTGTTATTATCTATATGCATTTTACTTTCTGCTATTTCAAATAATTTACATTTCATAATGTTTATAAAGGAAAACTTTGATATGTAGATTAAATAAAAATTTAATAAAAAAATAATCTTTATAGTTTTGTATAAAATGGAAAAGCTTCAAAAACTGCTTTCTTGAAATTGTATTCATGAATTGATGTCGGTTAAGATTTAGTGAATGAATTTTCAATTTCTTTTATTTAAAGAATAAAAAATGTTTTGAAAATGTTCAAGTAAAATACATTAGACGTATTTGAAGTAAATTGAGCAATATCAGTCAAATCAATATTTAATGTTCAGGAAATGAAGTTGACTGCCATGCATTTTAATTGAATCGATTTGAATACTAAAACACTAGTTTGGTCTAATTACAATAATACATGTTGATATTAATATTTCTCTGACACCTTCTTTTTGTGTCTTTTAAAGTATTGAAATCAAATGTATAATTAATCATTAACTATACATTTATTCCCCGCTGATAATATAATTTTCTAGCAAAATATAATAGGTTTTTTTTCTGTTTGAGAGATATAAACTATTCTTAATGACCAAGATATTACTAGATAATGATAAATCTGTTAAATTTCAACAAAACTACTAGTAATGTAACTGTTTCAAATAATCACTGAATAGATAGTCAATGTAAATTATGTAATTTATAAGACTTTTTGGCTAGAAAAAATAAAAATAAAATCTCTTTAAACTTATATTGTCTTTTTGTTATATTTATATACGCCTGAATGGGTGTACTGTGTTTACCCCCTGGTCGTCCGTCCGTCTGTTGGCAAATCCATGACATGATGCATCCCTACGATGGTTTGCATTAGAACTTCCTGTATTTTATACCATTAAATCGACCCTTTCCCAAACTACAAAATCGTAGGTTGGCCCAGTGCTGCAGACAACAAAATTGTTGTTGATAAGAATGGGATTTGTTAACAAAATAGCTCAGAAAATATTGGGACAAAAGGAGAAAATGCAGTTTTTCAGCGTTTTCTTCTTTGCCTCAATGTTTTCCATAGCCTTATTCACAAGGGACACGTCAAAAAGAGATCTTGTTTTGGGAAAGGGTTGAATAACTCAATAAACTCATTCCACTGACCAGCCCCCTAATCCGAGTCTTCTCTGATGTAAAAACGCTCTTTGATATTTTGATTTTTCGCTATTTACATAGCGAAAAATCAAAATATCGAAGAGCGTATTTACATCAGAGAAGACTCGGATTAACCAGCCCCCATGTGACCGTATATGCACCGCCCCGCGCGAAACTTGCTCGCCTCAGATAGCCATCCACATCAAGGTTTTCGTTTTGTCTCTGTGACCACCATTGTTCTCTCCAGACCAATAGGCTGTAGTGGCCACACTTCGCCTCTCAGTCCACCTTCAAAAGTACACGTAACCACGGCCTAATACCTTCATTTGTCACAAAATAATGATTTTGATGTTTCGTGTCAAAACTGATCGATACGGCGTTCTGTAAATATAAATATGCACGAAAAAATTATGGCAAAAAAGAAATTGCTCAATGAGCAATTTCTTCTTTGCCGTAATATTTTTGTGCACACTTATTTGTATTTATACAAACATTATTCATTCTATGTTCATGCATGATACTATCCATAATCCTACTACAGCTTCAAGTTGGTCTGCGGAGAACACTGGGTCACATAGTGTGTCATGTCATGCTGGAGGACGATCAATCGCTCATCCGATGAAATTAACCCTTCCCTAAGCCCAAAGTTTTAGATAACTCGATTAGAAAGATGCTGTCGATGACATACAGTAATGTTAACAGATCAGGATATGTGTACAATACCAGTCGGAAAACATTAAAGCAAAAGGCGAAAATGCTGATTATCGGCACTTCTTCTTTGGCCTCAAATGTTTTCCGAAGCCTTTTCTATCGGATGCATCAAAACCAAGCCTTGGTTTGGAAAGGGTTACAATGACGGAGTCAAAAACGCCAATTGGATCAGTTCATCATACAATCGCCTGGCTAGGTCTTGATCCAAGATTTGGAGACCATCGATTGGTTATCGGATGAAACTAACCCTTTCCCAAACGCAAAATTTTAGATGGACCTAATTTACATCGAAGCTCCATATTTTACAAACTGGGTGTTGACAGAACTGGAATTGTGTACTATGCAAGTCTGAAGATAAAAACACAAAAGACGAAAATGCTGATTGATATCCGAATTTTTTCTTTGGCTTCAATGTTCTCCAAAGCATTTTCTAATGAAGACGTACAGACCAAGTCGTGCTTTTGGAATGTGTTTAAAAATCCCAAGAGTCCAAAAGAATTTGTCCACACAGCCGCCTCTGCTGTCCTGTTCAAAGATAAGATTTAGAAGCGATTATTCTATATTCGGATAAGACTTGACCCCTTTTGCCAAACGACAAAAGTTTAGATTGTCCCATTTAATCCATTACCAAACGAAAAAAAAATGAGACTGTTCCAAATTCAAAGATGCTGCAGACGACAATTTTAAATAAGTGAAGGAAATTTAAAAAAAAAATGATTGGCCATTTTGGATCGAAAACATTGTGGGAAATGAAGAAATTGCTTGTGACAAGCAATTTTTTCATTTTCCACAATGTTTTCCAAAGCCATTAATTAGTATTAAAAAGATGATGAGGGCAACACACTGGTAGATGAAACGTAAATTGAGCACAATATAAGCCAGAAAATTTTGAAGTAAAAGGAGGAAATGTCGATTATCAGCAGTTCCTTCTTTGGCATCAATGTTTTCCAAATCCCTTTTTGGAGACGTCACATCCAAGTCTAGTTTGGGAAAGGATTATACTACTAACATGATGTATCCACCATACGGTCAGAGTCTATGCGGGTTAATTCGTTCTGACGTTTGTCTTCAATCAATGGGTTGGTGGTCGTAAAGCCACTGATATCTCTGAAATACTGCTAGATATGGCGTAAAACCTGGATTAATCACTATGCCGCCATCATTCTGTTCCGTGATATGATTTCAAGACTAGCAAACCACTGAAGCAGGCGTAAATTACAACAGTAAAGGAAAGTAATTGATTGATTGCAGTTTAACCCTTCTTTCAACTGCTATGTTCATATCGCAGCAACTGGAGCACCTTGCCATAGATTTGTCGTTTCTCGCCAGTACGCCTGAACCACGTCCTTACAAAGCCTCCAGCTGCCCGCACTGGTGGGTTTACGCCTCTCCAACCATTGACAGTCCGAGATAGATGACAGAAGGGGTGTTTGCCACCACTGGGGACAGAACCTGGTATCTCGATCTTTACCCATGAGCTTTTGACGCGTCAAGTCATGGAAAAGGCTTAGACCAAACAGTCAAAAGGGCACTGATACGATTTGAAAGTGGACATCGAGGGTAATTTATACTGATAAAGATATGATTTGTGTACAATATACCTGGGAAAATATTGAAACATTGTAAGAAAAGATGCTCATTATCAGCATTTTTCTTTTGCCTCAATTTCCCCGATTAGGATTGTTAACAGGTAGTCCACCTATAATGAGATTTATGTAATGTCCGAATTTTTCATGTGGGGCCATGAACATATGTTACGTATCCGAACCTATATGGGCGACGAAAATATTTGGCGGAGCAATGTTTCACTTCCGAATGTTTACGAAGACGCCAAATAATTCCGACGTCGGGTGAATCTCATTAGGGATGAACTACCTTTAAACCAGGTCCTGTTTGGTACCGTGATGGCTGAACATACCTTGCTGGTTGGATCATCCCTTAACCCATTACCAAACGACAAAATTTGGACCTGTCCAAATACAAAGATGTGGCAGACGACAATTTGAAGTGACTGGAATTTTATATTCTGTTGGTCTTTTGTGGTTGAAAACATTGTGGAAAATGAAGAAATTGCTTGTGACAAGCAATTTCTTCATTTTCCACATTGTTTTTTAAAGCCATTATCTTATGAGGAGTCAAAATGAGCCACTGTGTGATAATCAGTTAACATTCAAGTCTTAAGCCTTTCTTACAATCTGTCGTGCGTTCTTGAAAGTCGTGCGTCTTCGGAGATTTTTTCTCAGAAGACGCATGATTTATAAAGACGCACGACGGTTTTGTAAGAGAGGCTCTTGCGCGCGCCTTGATCTCCAAAAGACGCAGAATGGTTAAAATGAAAAATAGTCTAGTCCTTCTTTTAGCTACATCCATTCTGAATCATGAATGCGTCCTCCACCTAAGAAGTAGCACAACCAGGCGAAAGCTGTTCCAAATGTCAAATTAGAGCTTGGTAAAAGTGCAAATACCATATACAAACATGGAAAATATTAAGGCAAAAGGAGTTTCTTCATTTGCCTCATTGTTTTCTCATATTTTTTCTATAATTTGCAGCAAGGCGTCAGAGTCAGTATTTGTGAAAAGGCTAAATATGGTAGTCTGGATTTATCTTAGCTCATTGCCATGCAATGACGCTTTTTGACGCCCCACAACATAACGGCTTTAGAAAACATTGTTGAAAATGAAGAAATTGCTTTTGGCAAGCAATTTCTTCATTTCCCACAATGTTTTCTACTAAAAAAAGACGAACAAATGTACAATATTGTCCTCTTGAATTTTCGTCTGCATGATCTTTGAATTTGGAATAGTAGCCTAAAATTTTGTCGTTTGGGAAAGGGTTAAAGATGATGAACAAACAAATCTTTTATGACTATTTTATTGTTTAACATTATAAAAACAATCCATTACAATACACATTACGACACAAAACAAACTGAAGGTCACAGTGAGGCCTCCTTTACAATCAGTTTCTGAAAAGTAAAATTAAAGTAGTCCACCCCAAATGAGATCCACACGACGAAATTTTTGTGCGACGTCGTAAAAATTAATAAGGTATCCGAACCTAGATCTATTTGGGAAACAACATAATTTTTTGGCGGTGGAATGTTCCATCACCGAATGTTTACGACGTCACCCGAATAATTCTGACGTTGTGTTAGTCTTATTAGGGGTGGACTACCTTAATTCATTACCAGACAGCAACATTTTGGACTGTCTCCCATCTTCAGAGAGGTTGCAAAAAACTTCAAGTTTATGAAATTTTAGAAAAGTCTTTATGTTTTGGATTATAATAAATTGTGGGGATTGAAGAAATTGGAGAAAAAGGAGAAGAATGAGGAGGAAAGAAGAAGAAGATTGAGATGGAGAAAAAGGAGGAAAAGAAGAAGGAAAGGAAGAAAGAGAAGAAGCAAAAACTGACGATGATGCTTTTGCTTCTTATGATGAACAACAACAACATCAATTTTAACATTTTTTATGCAAAATATACATCCAGCCGATATTTGATTTTCTCAAAAACTGCTCGAACGATTTCCTTGATAATTTGAGAAACGCTAGCTTAAAGCTCCATCTACATCTCAACATAGTCGCTATAACTGGGAAAAATCGTATTCTGGTCATAATTGAGTTAGAAAGTACATATAGATCTACCGACATAAATAGGACGTTATTTAGATGAATTTAATATTATGCTGCTATAGAAGAAGAAGAAGAAAAAGAAGAAGAAGAAGAAGAGTTTTACACTGGGCCAGTCTTTATCGTCATTCATTAAGGTACTGGCAACAATAGGATTTTCATGGTGGGGAATCACGTGACCCAATGATAAAAAATGACGAGTTTGCCGTGCTATTTTCTTATGTAAATTCTATTTTCTGTGGGGCTCAACATAGTGGCAATTTTCTCTGGCTGGATGTTAAGTTTTAAAAAAAATTATTTACGATTTTCTGAAACTAGTGTGCCACACGATTCCCCGACGAGAATATGGAATTCTGATCAAATCTCTTTACTTGCTGTACTATTTTCTCATGTATGAATGGGGCTCAATACAGTGGCAATTTTCTCTACGTTTGGCTGGGTGTTAACTTTTAACAAAATTTATTGGCGATTTTCTGAAACTAAAATATTGTGCCACGTTATTCGCCGCCGCGAATATGGACTTTAGTTCAAATCTCTGCACTTGCTGGGAGTATTTTCTTATGTATGAATAGTGCTCAATACAGTGGCAATTTTCTCTACGTTTGGCCGGGTGTTAAGTTTGAATAAAATCGTTGACGAGTTTATGAAATGTTTGTGACACGTGATTCCCCGCCGCGAATATGGACTTCATGGGCAATTGTTCAAAACTGTGCAGGCAATTTTCTTTACATTTTGCTGGGTAGATCTATTAATTTTAAACAACATCATAGACGATTTTCTAAAATTTGAACCACGTGAATCCCCGCCCCGAATATGGACATTCGTTCAAAACTATGCAGTTGCTGTGCTATTCTCTCATGGTTGCATTTCGCAAAGGTACTGGTAAGAGTCGGGTTGACATGGGATTTTCGCAGTGGGGAATCGCATGGCACAACTAGATTTCTATTTCAATAAAAATCTTCATATAGAGGATCTAGATCTATATTATGGACATTGTTAGTCTATAAAAGAAAGTCCTGCTTGTAGATATACAGACTGATCTTATTTTATACTAGATCTAGTCCTGTCAAAACCAGATAGATATGTTGTTTGGGAAATGGTTAACATAACATGCATGCCTACATGCATAATTACAACAAAACTTTACAGCGCTGGCATGATTTTTTTTAAAAAAAGAGCTGCGCTTTCGCGTAGAGAAGGGATGGAAAGGGTACAAAAACGCTGAAAATGACGTCATATGACACATGATGACGTCATAGAGAAAGGGAGAAAATTCGGTTCTTACGCTATCCTTTCCCTTAGACCATGTAGAGAGATACCAATTGTTAAAATGCATTTCGTCGATTTTCTGAAGAAAAAAAGACCTCGTAACTGCAGCTTGTTTACAACTAACATCCATGTTTTATGCCAAGTCCACAGTTTCATAATGTTACTTTCTTGGAATACTTCCCAAACAACACATGTCAGTCTTGGCGTCTACTTAAAAGAAAAAGTTCGAGAAAAAATGAGGAAAAAGGAGAAAAAAATATTCGATTAAGAATTTGTTCAGCACCCAAATGCCGTAGTTCACTAATCGAGAAGTGCCAAGTTTCATCTGAAATCACATAAAAAATAAATATTGAACTGGAAAATTGACTAAATTTATTATTTTTCCTCGCTGTAATTTTCAAACAGAAGAGTATCTTTTTTAAAAGGAGTATCATTTCTAAACAATTCGCACTATGGGCCAATCAGCGCTCATTTCATCTATATATCCGGACTTTCCCTATACAAAAAGCACCTTCCGCCGACATACTTGATTAAAACTACAAATTACGCCCACAATCTGTCTATCATACAGGACAGAAAATATTGAGACAAAAGGAGAAAATGCTGATGGCCAGCGATAACGATAACTGAAATGTCATAGGTTTGTAACATGTATTGTTTGAGGTTTGTTGCAATTCTGCGTTGAAATAACGTCAATGTTTATGCGTTTCTGTAGTTACGATGGAGTCACGATGCATAGCAGATGGTCATGAAATTTTTCGACCCAACTTTGTTCTTTGTGTCTCTGTGATATTTTACATCTCGAGTTTTTTTCAGTTTGCTGTAAAGATAGCTGTTAATTCATTTTAGTGTTATGCAAGATGATTTTCCATTTTATTTGTATGAATTGTGTTGCTGCAAGTTTTCTGTGCTATTATAGTTTCTATAGTGCTAGTTGTTACTGATTTATCATGACATTGTTTGCTTGTTGATGAGGTGTCTTTACAGATTCACGTATTTAAATGGAACTCGCCTTGTAGTTTGATGAGACCTGGTAGAGATGGAGTCTGGTTGGACGAGAGACGTACGATCCACAACTGTCAGTTAAGCAGACCCGACACACGAGGAAAATAAGATAGATATGAAGCAAGTGTATGACCCCTTTAAGGACCATTTGATGTTTGGCATCAGAAATTATTTTTTTTTATTGAGTCAGGGGGGTGAGTAAACACCCTTCAGCTGGTCTTGAGCAAGGGAAATCATACCTCCCCCTTCCGAAGTGAAGTAGGGTTGGGTATCCGGCTCGCAGCGTTTTCCTGACTTTTGGACTTTAAAAGTTTGGTTAACCCCTTATGCTGAATTCAAGACGAGCATCTTTGTACATAGTAAGAAGCATAGAATAAGAGCAGTCTGCACGTACGTGCAGTCTGCTCTTATTCTTTTCCGCTTGCTTGGGCAGAAGTAATAAAGCAGAATCAGCACTGTGAGGGTTAATATACAAATTGCAATGATAGGAAAATAGAAATCAAAAAGTATTTTGAAAATGTTTATATTAACCAAACAAAAAAATGAAATGTTAAAGAGCAACTAAAAGTTAAATTCACTGATAAGGTTTTGATATACATTTTATCGTGACGCTTCATTGCAGGAGTGATTCACAGATTGTATTAGGAGCATGTAATAAATCATGATTTTTTTCTTGTTATTATCTATATGCATTTTACTTTCTGCTATTTCAAATAATTTACATTTCATAATGTTTATAAAGGAAAACTTTGATATGTAGATTAAATAAAAATTTAATAAAAAAATAATCTTTATAGTTTTGTATAAAATGGAAAAGCTTCAAAAACTGCTTTCTTGAAATTGTATTCATGAATTGATGTCGGTTAAGATTTAGTGAATGAATTTTCAATTTCTTTTATTTAAAGAATAAAAAATGTTTTGAAAATGTTCAAGTAAAATACATTAGACGTATTTGAAGTAAATTGAGCAATATCAGTCAAATCAATATTTAATGTTCAGGAAATGAAGTTGACTGCCATGCATTTTAATTGAATCGATTTGAATACTAAAACACTAGTTTGGTCTAATTACAATAATACATGTTGATATTAATATTTCTCTGACACCTTCTTTTTGTGTCTTTTAAAGTATTGAAATCAAATGTATAATTAATCATTAACTATACATTTATTCCCCGCTGATAATATAATTTTCTAGCAAAATCAAGTAGGTTTTTTCTGTTTGAGAGATATAAACTATTCTTAATGACCAAGATATTACTAGATAATGATAAATCTGTTAAATTTCAACAAAACTACTAGTAATGTAACTGTTTCAAATAATCACTGAATAGATAGTCAATGTAAATTATGTAATTTATAAGACTTTTTGGCTAGAAAAAATAAAAATAAAATCTCTTTAAACTTATATTGTCTTTTTGTTATATTTATATACGCCTGAATGGGTGTACTGTGTTTACCCCCTGGTCGTCCGTCCGTCTGTTGGCAAATCCATGACATGATGCATCCCTACGATGGTTTGCATTAGAACTTCCTGTATTTTATACCATTAAATCGACCCTTTCCCAAACTACAAAATCGTAGGTTGGCCCAGTGCTGCAGACAACAAAATTGTTGTTGATAAGAATGGGATTTGTTAACAAAATAGCTCAGAAAATATTGGGACAAAAGGAGAAAATGCAGTTTTTCAGCGTTTTCTTCTTTGCCTCAATGTTTTCCATAGCCTTATTCACAAGGGACACGTCAAAAAGAGATCTTGTTTTGGGAAAGGGTTGAATAACTCAATAAACTCATTCCACTGACCAGCCCCCTAATCCGAGTCTTCTCTGATGTAAAAACGCTCTTTGATATTTTGATTTTTCGCTATTTACATAGCGAAAAATCAAAATATCGAAGAGCGTATTTACATCAGAGAAGACTCGGATTAACCAGCCCCCATGTGACCGTATATGCACCGCCCCGCGCGAAACTTGCTCGCCTCAGATAGCCATCCACATCAAGGTTTTCGTTTTGTCTCTGTGACCACCATTGTTCTCTCCAGACCAATAGGCTGTAGTGGCCACACTTCGCCTCTCAGTCCACCTTCAAAAGTACACGTAACCACGGCCTAATACATTCAAATTTGTTAAAAAATAATGATTTTGATGTTTCGTGTCAAAACTGACCAATACAGCGTTTTGTAAATATAAATATGCACGAAAAAATTATGGCAAAAAAGAAATTGCTCAATGAGCAATTTCTTCTTTGCCGTAATATTTTTGTGCACACTTATTTGTATTTATACAAACATTATTCATTCTATGTTCATGCATGATACTATCCATAATCCTACTACAGCTTCAAGTTGGTCTGCGGAGAACACTGGGTCACATAGTGTGTCATGTCATGCTGGAGGACGATCAATCGCTCATCCGATGAAATTAACCCTTCCCTAAGCCCAAAGTTTTAGATAACTCGATTAGAAAGATGCTGTCGATGACATACAGTAATGTTAACAGATCAGGATATGTGTACAATACCAGTCGGAAAACATTAAAGCAAAAGGCGAAAATGCTGATTATCGGCACTTCTTCTTTGGCCTCAAATGTTTTCCGAAGCCTTTTCTATCGGATGCATCAAAACCAAGCCTTGGTTTGGAAAGGGTTACAATGACGGAGTCAAAAACGCCAATTGGATCAGTTCATCATACAATCGCCTGGCTAGGTCTTGATCCAAGATTTGGAGACCATCGATTGGTTATCGGATGAAACTAACCCTTTCCCAAACGCAAAATTTTAGATGGACCTAATTTACATCGAAGCTCCATATTTTACAAACTGGGTGTTGACAGAACTGGAATTGTGTACTATGCAAGTCTGAAGATAAAAACACAAAAGACGAAAATGCTGATTGATATCCGAATTTTTTCTTTGGCTTCAATGTTCTCCAAAGCATTTTCTAATGAAGACGTACAGACCAAGTCGTGCTTTTGGAATGTGTTTAAAAATCCCAAGAGTCCAAAAGAATTTGTCCACACAGCCGCCTCTGCTGTCCTGTTCAAAGATAAGATTTAGAAGCGATTATTCTATATTCGGATAAGACTTGACCCCTTTTGCCAAACGACAAAAGTTTAGATTGTCCCATTTAATCCATTACCAAACGAAAAAAAAATGAGACTGTTCCAAATTCAAAGATGCTGCAGACGACAATTTTAAATAAGTGAAGGAAATTTAAAAAAAAAATGATTGGCCATTTTGGATCGAAAACATTGTGGGAAATGAAGAAATTGCTTGTGACAAGCAATTTTTTCATTTTCCACAATGTTTTCCAAAGCCATTAATTAGTATTAAAAAGATGATGAGGGCAACACACTGGTAGATGAAACGTAAATTGAGCACAATATAAGCCAGAAAATTTTGAAGTAAAAGGAGGAAATGTCGATTATCAGCAGTTCCTTCTTTGGCATCAATGTTTTCCAAATCCCTTTTTGGAGACGTCACATCCAAGTCTAGTTTGGGAAAGGATTATACTACTAACATGATGTATCCACCATACGGTCAGAGTCTATGCGGGTTAATTCGTTCTGACGTTTGTCTTCAATCAATGGGTTGGTGGTCGTAAAGCCACTGATATCTCTGAAATACTGCTAGATATGGCGTAAAACCTGGATTAATCACTATGCCGCCATCATTCTGTTCCGTGATATGATTTCAAGACTAGCAAACCACTGAAGCAGGCGTAAATTACAACAGTAAAGGAAAGTAATTGATTGATTGCAGTTTAACCCTTCTTTCAACTGCTATGTTCATATCGCAGCAACTGGAGCACCTTGCCATAGATTTGTCGTTTCTCGCCAGTACGCCTGAACCACGTCCTTACAAAGCCTCCAGCTGCCCGCACTGGTGGGTTTACGCCTCTCCAACCATTGACAGTCCGAGATAGATGACAGAAGGGGTGTTTGCCACCACTGGGGACAGAACCTGGTATCTCGATCTTTACCCATGAGCTTTTGACGCGTCAAGTCATGGAAAAGGCTTAGACCAAACAGTCAAAAGGGCACTGATACGATTTGAAAGTGGACATCGAGGGTAATTTATACTGATAAAGATATGATTTGTGTACAATATACCTGGGAAAATATTGAAACATTGTAAGAAAAGATGCTCATTATCAGCATTTTTCTTTTGCCTCAATTTCCCCGATTAGGATTGTTAACAGGTAGTCCACCTATAATGAGATTTATGTAATGTCCGAATTTTTCATGTGGGGCCATGAACATATGTTACGTATCCGAACCTATATGGGCGACGAAAATATTTGGCGGAGCAATGTTTCACTTCCGAATGTTTACGAAGACGCCAAATAATTCCGACGTCGGGTGAATCTCATTAGGGATGAACTACCTTTAAACCAGGTCCTGTTTGGTACCGTGATGGCTGAACATACCTTGCTGGTTGGATCATCCCTTAACCCATTACCAAACGACAAAATTTGGACCTGTCCAAATACAAAGATGTGGCAGACGACAATTTGAAGTGACTGGAATTTTATATTCTGTTGGTCTTTTGTGGTTGAAAACATTGTGGAAAATGAAGAAATTGCTTGTGACAAGCAATTTCTTCATTTTCCACATTGTTTTTTAAAGCCATTATCTTATGAGGAGTCAAAATGAGCCACTGTGTGATAATCAGTTAACATTCAAGTCTTAAGCCTTTCTTACAATCTGTCGTGCGTTCTTGAAAGTCGTGCGTCTTCGGAGATTTTTTCTCAGAAGACGCATGATTTATAAAGACGCACGACGGTTTTGTAAGAGAGGCTCTTGCGCGCGCCTTGATCTCCAAAAGACGCAGAATGGTTAAAATGAAAAATAGTCTAGTCCTTCTTTTAGCTACATCCATTCTGAATCATGAATGCGTCCTCCACCTAAGAAGTAGCACAACCAGGCGAAAGCTGTTCCAAATGTCAAATTAGAGCTTGGTAAAAGTGCAAATACCATATACAAACATGGAAAATATTAAGGCAAAAGGAGTTTCTTCATTTGCCTCATTGTTTTCTCATATTTTTTCTATAATTTGCAGCAAGGCGTCAGAGTCAGTATTTGTGAAAAGGCTAAATATGGTAGTCTGGATTTATCTTAGCTCATTGCCATGCAATGACGCTTTTTGACGCCCCACAACATAACGGCTTTAGAAAACATTGTTGAAAATGAAGAAATTGCTTTTGGCAAGCAATTTCTTCATTTCCCACAATGTTTTCTACTAAAAAAAGACGAACAAATGTACAATATTGTCCTCTTGAATTTTCGTCTGCATGATCTTTGAATTTGGAATAGTAGCCTAAAATTTTGTCGTTTGGGAAAGGGTTAAAGATGATGAACAAACAAATCTTTTATGACTATTTTATTGTTTAACATTATAAAAACAATCCATTACAATACACATTACGACACAAAACAAACTGAAGGTCACAGTGAGGCCTCCTTTACAATCAGTTTCTGAAAAGTAAAATTAAAGTAGTCCACCCCAAATGAGATCCACACGACGAAATTTTTGTGCGACGTCGTAAAAATTAATAAGGTATCCGAACCTAGATCTATTTGGGAAACAACATAATTTTTTGGCGGTGGAATGTTCCATCACCGAATGTTTACGACGTCACCCGAATAATTCTGACGTTGTGTTAGTCTTATTAGGGGTGGACTACCTTAATTCATTACCAGACAGCAACATTTTGGACTGTCTCCCATCTTCAGAGAGGTTGCAAAAAACTTCAAGTTTATGAAATTTTAGAAAAGTCTTTATGTTTTGGATTATAATAAATTGTGGGGATTGAAGAAATTGGAGAAAAAGGAGAAGAATGAGGAGGAAAGAAGAAGAAGATTGAGATGGAGAAAAAGGAGGAAAAGAAGAAGGAAAGGAAGAAAGAGAAGAAGCAAAAACTGACGATGATGCTTTTGCTTCTTATGATGAACAACAACAACATCAATTTTAACATTTTTTATGCAAAATATACATCCAGCCGATATTTGATTTTCTCAAAAACTGCTCGAACGATTTCCTTGATAATTTGAGAAACGCTAGCTTAAAGCTCCATCTACATCTCAACATAGTCGCTATAACTGGGAAAAATCGTATTCTGGTCATAATTGAGTTAGAAAGTACATATAGATCTACCGACATAAATAGGACGTTATTTAGATGAATTTAATATTATGCTGCTATAGAAGAAGAAGAAGAAAAAGAAGAAGAAGAAGAAGAGTTTTACACTGGGCCAGTCTTTATCGTCATTCATTAAGGTACTGGCAACAATAGGATTTTCATGGTGGGGAATCACGTGACCCAATGATAAAAAATGACGAGTTTGCCGTGCTATTTTCTTATGTAAATTCTATTTTCTGTGGGGCTCAACATAGTGGCAATTTTCTCTGGCTGGATGTTAAGTTTTAAAAAAAATTATTTACGATTTTCTGAAACTAGTGTGCCACACGATTCCCCGACGAGAATATGGAATTCTGATCAAATCTCTTTACTTGCTGTACTATTTTCTCATGTATGAATGGGGCTCAATACAGTGGCAATTTTCTCTACGTTTGGCTGGGTGTTAACTTTTAACAAAATTTATTGGCGATTTTCTGAAACTAAAATATTGTGCCACGTTATTCGCCGCCGCGAATATGGACTTTAGTTCAAATCTCTGCACTTGCTGGGAGTATTTTCTTATGTATGAATAGTGCTCAATACAGTGGCAATTTTCTCTACGTTTGGCCGGGTGTTAAGTTTGAATAAAATCGTTGACGAGTTTATGAAATGTTTGTGACACGTGATTCCCCGCCGCGAATATGGACTTCATGGGCAATTGTTCAAAACTGTGCAGGCAATTTTCTTTACATTTTGCTGGGTAGATCTATTAATTTTAAACAACATCATAGACGATTTTCTAAAATTTGAACCACGTGAATCCCCGCCCCGAATATGGACATTCGTTCAAAACTATGCAGTTGCTGTGCTATTCTCTCATGGTTGCATTTCGCAAAGGTACTGGTAAGAGTCGGGTTGACATGGGATTTTCGCAGTGGGGAATCGCATGGCACAACTAGATTTCTATTTCAATAAAAATCTTCATATAGAGGATCTAGATCTATATTATGGACATTGTTAGTCTATAAAAGAAAGTCCTGCTTGTAGATATACAGACTGATCTTATTTTATACTAGATCTAGTCCTGTCAAAACCAGATAGATATGTTGTTTGGGAAATGGTTAACATAACATGCATGCCTACATGCATAATTACAACAAAACTTTACAGCGCTGGCATGATTTTTTTTAAAAAAAGAGCTGCGCTTTCGCGTAGAGAAGGGATGGAAAGGGTACAAAAACGCTGAAAATGACGTCATATGACACATGATGACGTCATAGAGAAAGGGAGAAAATTCGGTTCTTACGCTATCCTTTCCCTTAGACCATGTAGAGAGATACCAATTGTTAAAATGCATTTCGTCGATTTTCTGAAGAAAAAAAGACCTCGTAACTGCAGCTTGTTTACAACTAACATCCATGTTTTATGCCAAGTCCACAGTTTCATAATGTTACTTTCTTGGAATACTTCCCAAACAACACATGTCAGTCTTGGCGTCTACTTAAAAGAAAAAGTTCGAGAAAAAATGAGGAAAAAGGAGAAAAAAATATTCGATTAAGAATTTGTTCAGCACCCAAATGCCGTAGTTCACTAATCGAGAAGTGCCAAGTTTCATCTGAAATCACATAAAAAATAAATATTGAACTGGAAAATTGACTAAATTTATTATTTTTCCTCGCTGTAATTTTCAAACAGAAGAGTATCTTTTTTAAAAGGAGTATCATTTCTAAACAATTCGCACTATGGGCCAATCAGCGCTCATTTCATCTATATATCCGGACTTTCCCTATACAAAAAGCACCTTCCGCCGACATACTTGATTAAAACTACAAATTACGCCCACAATCTGTCTATCATACAGGACAGAAAATATTGAGACAAAAGGAGAAAATGCTGATGGCCAGCGATAACGATAACTGAAATGTCATAGGTTTGTAACATGTATTGTTTGAGGTTTGTTGCAATTCTGCGTTGAAATAACGTCAATGTTTATGCGTTTCTGTAGTTACGATGGAGTCACGATGCATAGCAGATGGTCATGAAATTTTTCGACCCAACTTTGTTCTTTGTGTCTCTGTGATATTTTACATCTCGAGTTTTTTTCAGTTTGCTGTAAAGATAGCTGTTAATTCATTTTAGTGTTATGCAAGATGATTTTCCATTTTATTTGTATGAATTGTGTTGCTGCAAGTTTTCTGTGCTATTATAGTTTCTATAGTGCTAGTTGTTACTGATTTATCATGACATTGTTTGCTTGTTGATGAGGTGTCTTTACAGATTCACGTATTTAAATGGAACTCGCCTTGTAGTTTGATGAGACCTGGTAGAGATGGAGTCTGGTTGGACGAGAGACGTACGATCCACAACTGTCAGTTAAGCAGACCCGACACACGAGGAAAATAAGATAGATATGAAGCAAGTGTATGACCCCTTTAAGGACCATTTGATGTTTGGCATCAGAAATTATTTTTTTTTATTGAGTCAGGGGGGTGAGTAAACACCCTTCAGCTGGTCTTGAGCAAGGGAAATCATACCTCCCCCTTCCGAAGTGAAGTAGGGTTGGGTATCCGGCTCGCAGCGTTTTCCTGACTTTTGGACTTTAAAAGTTTGGTTAACCCCTTATGCTGAATTCAAGACGAGCATCTTTGTACATAGTAAGAAGCATAGAATAAGAGCAGTCTGCACGTACGTGCAGTCTGCTCTTATTCTTTTCCGCTTGCTTGGGCAGAAGTAATAAAGCAGAATCAGCACTGTGAGGGTTAATATACAAATTGCAATGATAGGAAAATAGAAATCAAAAAGTATTTTGAAAATGTTTATATTAACCAAACAAAAAAATGAAATGTTAAAGAGCAACTAAAAGTTAAATTCACTGATAAGGTTTTGATATACATTTTATCGTGACGCTTCATTGCAGGAGTGATTCACAGATTGTATTAGGAGCATGTAATAAATCATGATTTTTTTCTTGTTATTATCTATATGCATTTTACTTTCTGCTATTTCAAATAATTTACATTTCATAATGTTTATAAAGGAAAACTTTGATATGTAGATTAAATAAAAATTTAATAAAAAAATAATCTTTATAGTTTTGTATAAAATGGAAAAGCTTCAAAAACTGCTTTCTTGAAATTGTATTCATGAATTGATGTCGGTTAAGATTTAGTGAATGAATTTTCAATTTCTTTTATTTAAAGAATAAAAAATGTTTTGAAAATGTTCAAGTAAAATACATTAGACGTATTTGAAGTAAATTGAGCAATATCAGTCAAATCAATATTTAATGTTCAGGAAATGAAGTTGACTGCCATGCATTTTAATTGAATCGATTTGAATACTAAAACACTAGTTTGGTCTAATTACAATAATACATGTTGATATTAATATTTCTCTGACACCTTCTTTTTGTGTCTTTTAAAGTATTGAAATCAAATGTATAATTAATCATTAACTATACATTTATTCCCCGCTGATAATATAATTTTCTAGCAAAATATAATAGGTTTTTTTTCTGTTTGAGAGATATAAACTATTCTTAATGACCAAGATATTACTAGATAATGATAAATCTGTTAAATTTCAACAAAACTACTAGTAATGTAACTGTTTCAAATAATCACTGAATAGATAGTCAATGTAAATTATGTAATTTATAAGACTTTTTGGCTAGAAAAAATAAAAATAAAATCTCTTTAAACTTATATTGTCTTTTTGTTATATTTATATACGCCTGAATGGGTGTACTGTGTTTACCCCCTGGTCGTCCGTCCGTCTGTTGGCAAATCCATGACATGATGCATCCCTACGATGGTTTGCATTAGAACTTCCTGTATTTTATACCATTAAATCGACCCTTTCCCAAACTACAAAATCGTAGGTTGGCCCAGTGCTGCAGACAACAAAATTGTTGTTGATAAGAATGGGATTTGTTAACAAAATAGCTCAGAAAATATTGGGACAAAAGGAGAAAATGCAGTTTTTCAGCGTTTTCTTCTTTGCCTCAATGTTTTCCATAGCCTTATTCACAAGGGACACGTCAAAAAGAGATCTTGTTTTGGGAAAGGGTTGAATAACTCAATAAACTCATTCCACTGACCAGCCCCCTAATCCGAGTCTTCTCTGATGTAAAAACGCTCTTTGATATTTTGATTTTTCGCTATTTACATAGCGAAAAATCAAAATATCGAAGAGCGTATTTACATCAGAGAAGACTCGGATTAACCAGCCCCCATGTGACCGTATATGCACCGCCCCGCGCGAAACTTGCTCGCCTCAGATAGCCATCCACATCAAGGTTTTCGTTTTGTCTCTGTGACCACCATTGTTCTCTCCAGACCAATAGGCTGTAGTGGCCACACTTCGCCTCTCAGTCCACCTTCAAAAGTACACGTAACCACGGCCTAATACCTTCATTTGTCACAAAATAATGATTTTGATGTTTCGTGTCAAAACTGATCGATACGGCGTTCTGTAAATATAAATATGCACGAAAAAATTATGGCAAAAAAGAAATTGCTCAATGAGCAATTTCTTCTTTGCCGTAATATTTTTGTGCACACTTATTTGTATTTATACAAACATTATTCATTCTATGTTCATGCATGATACTATCCATAATCCTACTACAGCTTCAAGTTGGTCTGCGGAGAACACTGGGTCACATAGTGTGTCATGTCATGCTGGAGGACGATCAATCGCTCATCCGATGAAATTAACCCTTCCCTAAGCCCAAAGTTTTAGATAACTCGATTAGAAAGATGCTGTCGATGACATACAGTAATGTTAACAGATCAGGATATGTGTACAATACCAGTCGGAAAACATTAAAGCAAAAGGCGAAAATGCTGATTATCGGCACTTCTTCTTTGGCCTCAAATGTTTTCCGAAGCCTTTTCTATCGGATGCATCAAAACCAAGCCTTGGTTTGGAAAGGGTTACAATGACGGAGTCAAAAACGCCAATTGGATCAGTTCATCATACAATCGCCTGGCTAGGTCTTGATCCAAGATTTGGAGACCATCGATTGGTTATCGGATGAAACTAACCCTTTCCCAAACGCAAAATTTTAGATGGACCTAATTTACATCGAAGCTCCATATTTTACAAACTGGGTGTTGACAGAACTGGAATTGTGTACTATGCAAGTCTGAAGATAAAAACACAAAAGACGAAAATGCTGATTGATATCCGAATTTTTTCTTTGGCTTCAATGTTCTCCAAAGCATTTTCTAATGAAGACGTACAGACCAAGTCGTGCTTTTGGAATGTGTTTAAAAATCCCAAGAGTCCAAAAGAATTTGTCCACACAGCCGCCTCTGCTGTCCTGTTCAAAGATAAGATTTAGAAGCGATTATTCTATATTCGGATAAGACTTGACCCCTTTTGCCAAACGACAAAAGTTTAGATTGTCCCATTTAATCCATTACCAAACGAAAAAAAAATGAGACTGTTCCAAATTCAAAGATGCTGCAGACGACAATTTTAAATAAGTGAAGGAAATTTAAAAAAAAAATGATTGGCCATTTTGGATCGAAAACATTGTGGGAAATGAAGAAATTGCTTGTGACAAGCAATTTTTTCATTTTCCACAATGTTTTCCAAAGCCATTAATTAGTATTAAAAAGATGATGAGGGCAACACACTGGTAGATGAAACGTAAATTGAGCACAATATAAGCCAGAAAATTTTGAAGTAAAAGGAGGAAATGTCGATTATCAGCAGTTCCTTCTTTGGCATCAATGTTTTCCAAATCCCTTTTTGGAGACGTCACATCCAAGTCTAGTTTGGGAAAGGATTATACTACTAACATGATGTATCCACCATACGGTCAGAGTCTATGCGGGTTAATTCGTTCTGACGTTTGTCTTCAATCAATGGGTTGGTGGTCGTAAAGCCACTGATATCTCTGAAATACTGCTAGATATGGCGTAAAACCTGGATTAATCACTATGCCGCCATCATTCTGTTCCGTGATATGATTTCAAGACTAGCAAACCACTGAAGCAGGCGTAAATTACAACAGTAAAGGAAAGTAATTGATTGATTGCAGTTTAACCCTTCTTTCAACTGCTATGTTCATATCGCAGCAACTGGAGCACCTTGCCATAGATTTGTCGTTTCTCGCCAGTACGCCTGAACCACGTCCTTACAAAGCCTCCAGCTGCCCGCACTGGTGGGTTTACGCCTCTCCAACCATTGACAGTCCGAGATAGATGACAGAAGGGGTGTTTGCCACCACTGGGGACAGAACCTGGTATCTCGATCTTTACCCATGAGCTTTTGACGCGTCAAGTCATGGAAAAGGCTTAGACCAAACAGTCAAAAGGGCACTGATACGATTTGAAAGTGGACATCGAGGGTAATTTATACTGATAAAGATATGATTTGTGTACAATATACCTGGGAAAATATTGAAACATTGTAAGAAAAGATGCTCATTATCAGCATTTTTCTTTTGCCTCAATTTCCCCGATTAGGATTGTTAACAGGTAGTCCACCTATAATGAGATTTATGTAATGTCCGAATTTTTCATGTGGGGCCATGAACATATGTTACGTATCCGAACCTATATGGGCGACGAAAATATTTGGCGGAGCAATGTTTCACTTCCGAATGTTTACGAAGACGCCAAATAATTCCGACGTCGGGTGAATCTCATTAGGGATGAACTACCTTTAAACCAGGTCCTGTTTGGTACCGTGATGGCTGAACATACCTTGCTGGTTGGATCATCCCTTAACCCATTACCAAACGACAAAATTTGGACCTGTCCAAATACAAAGATGTGGCAGACGACAATTTGAAGTGACTGGAATTTTATATTCTGTTGGTCTTTTGTGGTTGAAAACATTGTGGAAAATGAAGAAATTGCTTGTGACAAGCAATTTCTTCATTTTCCACATTGTTTTTTAAAGCCATTATCTTATGAGGAGTCAAAATGAGCCACTGTGTGATAATCAGTTAACATTCAAGTCTTAAGCCTTTCTTACAATCTGTCGTGCGTTCTTGAAAGTCGTGCGTCTTCGGAGATTTTTTCTCAGAAGACGCATGATTTATAAAGACGCACGACGGTTTTGTAAGAGAGGCTCTTGCGCGCGCCTTGATCTCCAAAAGACGCAGAATGGTTAAAATGAAAAATAGTCTAGTCCTTCTTTTAGCTACATCCATTCTGAATCATGAATGCGTCCTCCACCTAAGAAGTAGCACAACCAGGCGAAAGCTGTTCCAAATGTCAAATTAGAGCTTGGTAAAAGTGCAAATACCATATACAAACATGGAAAATATTAAGGCAAAAGGAGTTTCTTCATTTGCCTCATTGTTTTCTCATATTTTTTCTATAATTTGCAGCAAGGCGTCAGAGTCAGTATTTGTGAAAAGGCTAAATATGGTAGTCTGGATTTATCTTAGCTCATTGCCATGCAATGACGCTTTTTGACGCCCCACAACATAACGGCTTTAGAAAACATTGTTGAAAATGAAGAAATTGCTTTTGGCAAGCAATTTCTTCATTTCCCACAATGTTTTCTACTAAAAAAAGACGAACAAATGTACAATATTGTCCTCTTGAATTTTCGTCTGCATGATCTTTGAATTTGGAATAGTAGCCTAAAATTTTGTCGTTTGGGAAAGGGTTAAAGATGATGAACAAACAAATCTTTTATGACTATTTTATTGTTTAACATTATAAAAACAATCCATTACAATACACATTACGACACAAAACAAACTGAAGGTCACAGTGAGGCCTCCTTTACAATCAGTTTCTGAAAAGTAAAATTAAAGTAGTCCACCCCAAATGAGATCCACACGACGAAATTTTTGTGCGACGTCGTAAAAATTAATAAGGTATCCGAACCTAGATCTATTTGGGAAACAACATAATTTTTTGGCGGTGGAATGTTCCATCACCGAATGTTTACGACGTCACCCGAATAATTCTGACGTTGTGTTAGTCTTATTAGGGGTGGACTACCTTAATTCATTACCAGACAGCAACATTTTGGACTGTCTCCCATCTTCAGAGAGGTTGCAAAAAACTTCAAGTTTATGAAATTTTAGAAAAGTCTTTATGTTTTGGATTATAATAAATTGTGGGGATTGAAGAAATTGGAGAAAAAGGAGAAGAATGAGGAGGAAAGAAGAAGAAGATTGAGATGGAGAAAAAGGAGGAAAAGAAGAAGGAAAGGAAGAAAGAGAAGAAGCAAAAACTGACGATGATGCTTTTGCTTCTTATGATGAACAACAACAACATCAATTTTAACATTTTTTATGCAAAATATACATCCAGCCGATATTTGATTTTCTCAAAAACTGCTCGAACGATTTCCTTGATAATTTGAGAAACGCTAGCTTAAAGCTCCATCTACATCTCAACATAGTCGCTATAACTGGGAAAAATCGTATTCTGGTCATAATTGAGTTAGAAAGTACATATAGATCTACCGACATAAATAGGACGTTATTTAGATGAATTTAATATTATGCTGCTATAGAAGAAGAAGAAGAAAAAGAAGAAGAAGAAGAAGAGTTTTACACTGGGCCAGTCTTTATCGTCATTCATTAAGGTACTGGCAACAATAGGATTTTCATGGTGGGGAATCACGTGACCCAATGATAAAAAATGACGAGTTTGCCGTGCTATTTTCTTATGTAAATTCTATTTTCTGTGGGGCTCAACATAGTGGCAATTTTCTCTGGCTGGATGTTAAGTTTTAAAAAAAATTATTTACGATTTTCTGAAACTAGTGTGCCACACGATTCCCCGACGAGAATATGGAATTCTGATCAAATCTCTTTACTTGCTGTACTATTTTCTCATGTATGAATGGGGCTCAATACAGTGGCAATTTTCTCTACGTTTGGCTGGGTGTTAACTTTTAACAAAATTTATTGGCGATTTTCTGAAACTAAAATATTGTGCCACGTTATTCGCCGCCGCGAATATGGACTTTAGTTCAAATCTCTGCACTTGCTGGGAGTATTTTCTTATGTATGAATAGTGCTCAATACAGTGGCAATTTTCTCTACGTTTGGCCGGGTGTTAAGTTTGAATAAAATCGTTGACGAGTTTATGAAATGTTTGTGACACGTGATTCCCCGCCGCGAATATGGACTTCATGGGCAATTGTTCAAAACTGTGCAGGCAATTTTCTTTACATTTTGCTGGGTAGATCTATTAATTTTAAACAACATCATAGACGATTTTCTAAAATTTGAACCACGTGAATCCCCGCCCCGAATATGGACATTCGTTCAAAACTATGCAGTTGCTGTGCTATTCTCTCATGGTTGCATTTCGCAAAGGTACTGGTAAGAGTCGGGTTGACATGGGATTTTCGCAGTGGGGAATCGCATGGCACAACTAGATTTCTATTTCAATAAAAATCTTCATATAGAGGATCTAGATCTATATTATGGACATTGTTAGTCTATAAAAGAAAGTCCTGCTTGTAGATATACAGACTGATCTTATTTTATACTAGATCTAGTCCTGTCAAAACCAGATAGATATGTTGTTTGGGAAATGGTTAACATAACATGCATGCCTACATGCATAATTACAACAAAACTTTACAGCGCTGGCATGATTTTTTTTAAAAAAAGAGCTGCGCTTTCGCGTAGAGAAGGGATGGAAAGGGTACAAAAACGCTGAAAATGACGTCATATGACACATGATGACGTCATAGAGAAAGGGAGAAAATTCGGTTCTTACGCTATCCTTTCCCTTAGACCATGTAGAGAGATACCAATTGTTAAAATGCATTTCGTCGATTTTCTGAAGAAAAAAAGACCTCGTAACTGCAGCTTGTTTACAACTAACATCCATGTTTTATGCCAAGTCCACAGTTTCATAATGTTACTTTCTTGGAATACTTCCCAAACAACACATGTCAGTCTTGGCGTCTACTTAAAAGAAAAAGTTCGAGAAAAAATGAGGAAAAAGGAGAAAAAAATATTCGATTAAGAATTTGTTCAGCACCCAAATGCCGTAGTTCACTAATCGAGAAGTGCCAAGTTTCATCTGAAATCACATAAAAAATAAATATTGAACTGGAAAATTGACTAAATTTATTATTTTTCCTCGCTGTAATTTTCAAACAGAAGAGTATCTTTTTTAAAAGGAGTATCATTTCTAAACAATTCGCACTATGGGCCAATCAGCGCTCATTTCATCTATATATCCGGACTTTCCCTATACAAAAAGCACCTTCCGCCGACATACTTGATTAAAACTACAAATTACGCCCACAATCTGTCTATCATACAGGACAGAAAATATTGAGACAAAAGGAGAAAATGCTGATGGCCAGCGATAACGATAACTGAAATGTCATAGGTTTGTAACATGTATTGTTTGAGGTTTGTTGCAATTCTGCGTTGAAATAACGTCAATGTTTATGCGTTTCTGTAGTTACGATGGAGTCACGATGCATAGCAGATGGTCATGAAATTTTTCGACCCAACTTTGTTCTTTGTGTCTCTGTGATATTTTACATCTCGAGTTTTTTTCAGTTTGCTGTAAAGATAGCTGTTAATTCATTTTAGTGTTATGCAAGATGATTTTCCATTTTATTTGTATGAATTGTGTTGCTGCAAGTTTTCTGTGCTATTATAGTTTCTATAGTGCTAGTTGTTACTGATTTATCATGACATTGTTTGCTTGTTGATGAGGTGTCTTTACAGATTCACGTATTTAAATGGAACTCGCCTTGTAGTTTGATGAGACCTGGTAGAGATGGAGTCTGGTTGGACGAGAGACGTACGATCCACAACTGTCAGTTAAGCAGACCCGACACACGAGGAAAATAAGATAGATATGAAGCAAGTGTATGACCCCTTTAAGGACCATTTGATGTTTGGCATCAGAAATTATTTTTTTTTATTGAGTCAGGGGGGTGAGTAAACACCCTTCAGCTGGTCTTGAGCAAGGGAAATCATACCTCCCCCTTCCGAAGTGAAGTAGGGTTGGGTATCCGGCTCGCAGCGTTTTCCTGACTTTTGGACTTTAAAAGTTTGGTTAACCCCTTATGCTGAATTCAAGACGAGCATCTTTGTACATAGTAAGAAGCATAGAATAAGAGCAGTCTGCACGTACGTGCAGTCTGCTCTTATTCTTTTCCGCTTGCTTGGGCAGAAGTAATAAAGCAGAATCAGCACTGTGAGGGTTAATATACAAATTGCAATGATAGGAAAATAGAAATCAAAAAGTATTTTGAAAATGTTTATATTAACCAAACAAAAAAATGAAATGTTAAAGAGCAACTAAAAGTTAAATTCACTGATAAGGTTTTGATATACATTTTATCGTGACGCTTCATTGCAGGAGTGATTCACAGATTGTATTAGGAGCATGTAATAAATCATGATTTTTTTCTTGTTATTATCTATATGCATTTTACTTTCTGCTATTTCAAATAATTTACATTTCATAATGTTTATAAAGGAAAACTTTGATATGTAGATTAAATAAAAATTTAATAAAAAAATAATCTTTATAGTTTTGTATAAAATGGAAAAGCTTCAAAAACTGCTTTCTTGAAATTGTATTCATGAATTGATGTCGGTTAAGATTTAGTGAATGAATTTTCAATTTCTTTTATTTAAAGAATAAAAAATGTTTTGAAAATGTTCAAGTAAAATACATTAGACGTATTTGAAGTAAATTGAGCAATATCAGTCAAATCAATATTTAATGTTCAGGAAATGAAGTTGACTGCCATGCATTTTAATTGAATCGATTTGAATACTAAAACACTAGTTTGGTCTAATTACAATAATACATGTTGATATTAATATTTCTCTGACACCTTCTTTTTGTGTCTTTTAAAGTATTGAAATCAAATGTATAATTAATCATTAACTATACATTTATTCCCCGCTGATAATATAATTTTCTAGCAAAATCAAGTAGGTTTTTTCTGTTTGAGAGATATAAACTATTCTTAATGACCAAGATATTACTAGATAATGATAAATCTGTTAAATTTCAACAAAACTACTAGTAATGTAACTGTTTCAAATAATCACTGAATAGATAGTCAATGTAAATTATGTAATTTATAAGACTTTTTGGCTAGAAAAAATAAAAATAAAATCTCTTTAAACTTATATTGTCTTTTTGTTATATTTATATACGCCTGAATGGGTGTACTGTGTTTACCCCCTGGTCGTCCGTCCGTCTGTTGGCAAATCCATGACATGATGCATCCCTACGATGGTTTGCATTAGAACTTCCTGTATTTTATACCATTAAATCGACCCTTTCCCAAACTACAAAATCGTAGGTTGGCCCAGTGCTGCAGACAACAAAATTGTTGTTGATAAGAATGGGATTTGTTAACAAAATAGCTCAGAAAATATTGGGACAAAAGGAGAAAATGCAGTTTTTCAGCGTTTTCTTCTTTGCCTCAATGTTTTCCATAGCCTTATTCACAAGGGACACGTCAAAAAGAGATCTTGTTTTGGGAAAGGGTTGAATAACTCAATAAACTCATTCCACTGACCAGCCCCCTAATCCGAGTCTTCTCTGATGTAAAAACGCTCTTTGATATTTTGATTTTTCGCTATTTACATAGCGAAAAATCAAAATATCGAAGAGCGTATTTACATCAGAGAAGACTCGGATTAACCAGCCCCCATGTGACCGTATATGCACCGCCCCGCGCGAAACTTGCTCGCCTCAGATAGCCATCCACATCAAGGTTTTCGTTTTGTCTCTGTGACCACCATTGTTCTCTCCAGACCAATAGGCTGTAGTGGCCACACTTCGCCTCTCAGTCCACCTTCAAAAGTACACGTAACCACGGCCTAATACATTCAAATTTGTTAAAAAATAATGATTTTGATGTTTCGTGTCAAAACTGACCAATACAGCGTTTTGTAAATATAAATATGCACGAAAAAATTATGGCAAAAAAGAAATTGCTCAATGAGCAATTTCTTCTTTGCCGTAATATTTTTGTGCACACTTATTTGTATTTATACAAACATTATGCATTCTATGTTCATGCATGATACTATCCATAATCCTACTACAGCTTCAAGTTGGTCTGCGGAGAACACTGGGTCACATAGTGTGTCATGTCATGCTGGAGGACGATCAATCGCTCATCCGATGAAATTAACCCTTTCCTAAACCCAAAGTTTTAGATAACTCGATTAGAAAGATGCTGTCGATGACGTACAGTAATGTTTACAGATCAGGATATGTGTACAATACAAGTCGGAAAACATTAAAGCAAAAGGCGAAAATGCTGATTATCAGCACTTCTTCTTTGGCCTCAAATGTTTTCCGAAGCCTTTTCTATCGGATGCATCAAAACCAAGCCTTGGTTTGGAAAGGGTTACAATGACGGAGTCAAAAACGCAAATTGGATCAGTTCATCATACAATCGCCTGGCTAGGTCTTGATCCAAGATTTGGAGACCATCGATTGGTTATCGGATGAAACTAACCCTTTCCCAAACGCAAAATTTTAGATGGACCTAATTTACATCGAAGCTCCATATTTTACAAACTGGGTGTTGACAGAACTGGAATTGTGTACTATGCAAGTCTGAAGATAAAAACACAAAAGACGAAAATGCTGATTGATATCCGAATTTTTTCTTTGGCTTCAATGTTCTCCAAAGCATTTTCTAATGAAGACGTACAGACCAAGTCCCGCTTTTGGAATGTGTTTAAAAATCCCAAGAGTCCAAAAGAATTTGTCCACACAGCCGCCTCTGCTGTCCTGTTCAAAGATAAGATTTAGAAGCGATTATTCTATATTCGGATAAGACTTGACCCCTTTTGCCAAACGACAAAAGTTTAGATTGTCCCATTTAATCCATTACCAAACGAAAAAAAAATGAGACTGTTCCAAATTCAAAGATGCTGCAGACGACAATTTTAAATAAGTGAAGGAAATTTTTTTAAAAAAAATGATTGGCCATTTTGGATCGAAAACATTGTGGGAAATGAAGAAATTGCTTGTGACAAGCAATTTCTTCATTTTCCACAATGTTTTCCAAAGCCATTAATTAGTATTAAAAAGATGATGAGGGCAACACACTGGTAGATAAACCGTAAATTGAGCACAATATAAGCCAGAAAATTTTGAAGTAAAAGGAGGAAATGCCGATTACCAGCAGTTCCTTCTTTGGCTTCAATGTTTTCCAAATCCCTTTTTGGAGACGTCACATCCAAGTCTAGTTTGGGAAAGGATTATACTACTAACATGATGTATCCACCATACGGTCAGAGTCTATGCGGGTTAATTCGTTCTGACGTTTGTCTTCAATCAATGGGTTGGTGATCGTAAAGCCACTGATATCTGAAATACTGCTAGATATGGCGTAAAACCTGGATTAATCACTATGCCGCTGTCATTCTGTTCCGTGATATGATTTCAAGACTAGCAAACCACTGAAGCAGGCGTAAATTACAACAGTAAAGGAAAGTAATTGATTGATTGCAGTTTAACCCTTCTTTCAACTGCTATGTTCATATCGCAGCAACTGGAGCACCTTGCCATAGATTTGTCGTTTCTCGCCAGTACGCCTGAACCACGTCCTTACAAAGCCTCCAGCTGCCCGCACTGGTGGGTTTACGCCTCTCCAACCATTGACAGTCCGAGATAGATGACAGAAGGGGTGTTTGCCACCACTGGGGACAGAACCTGGTATCTCGATCTTTACCCATGAGCTTTTGACGCGTCAAGTCATGGAAAAGGCTTAGACCAAACAGTCAAAAGGGCACTGATACGATTTGAAAGTGGACATCGAGGGTAATTTATACTGATAAAGATATGATTTGTGTACAATATACCTGGGAAAATATTGAAACATTGTAAGAAAAGATGCTCATTATCAGCATTTTTCTTTTGCCTCAATTTCCCCGATTAGGATTGTTAACAGGTAGTCCACCTATAATGAGATTTATGTAATGTCCGAATTTTTCATGTGGGGCCATGAACATATGTTACGTATCCGAACCTATATGGGCGACGAAAATATTTGGCGGAGCAATGTTTCACTTCCGAATGTTTACGAAGACGCCAAATAATTCCGACGTCGGGTGAATCTCATTAGGGATGAACTACCTTTAAACCAGGTCCTGTTTGGTACCGTGATGGCTGAACATACCTTGCTGGTTGGATCATCCCTTAACCCATTACCAAACGACAAAATTTGGACCTGTCCAAATACAAAGATGTGGCAGACGACAATTTGAAGTGACTGGAATTTTATATTCTGTTGGTCTTTTGTGGTTGAAAACATTGTGGAAAATGAAGAAATTGCTTGTGACAAGCAATTTCTTCATTTTCCACATTGTTTTTTAAAGCCATTATCTTATGAGGAGTCAAAATGAGCCACTGTGTGATAATCAGTTAACATTCAAGTCTTAAGCCTTTCTTACAATCTGTCGTGCGTTCTTGAAAGTCGTGCGTCTTCGGAGATTTTTTCTCAGAAGACGCATGATTTATAAAGACGCACGACGGTTTTGTAAGAGAGGCTCTTGCGCGCGCCTTGATCTCCAAAAGACGCAGAATGGTTAAAATGAAAAATAGTCTAGTCCTTCTTTTAGCTACATCCATTCTGAATCATGAATGCGTCCTCCACCTAAGAAGTAGCACAACCAGGCGAAAGCTGTTCCAAATGTCAAATTAGAGCTTGGTAAAAGTGCAAATACCATATACAAACATGGAAAATATTAAGGCAAAAGGAGTTTCTTCATTTGCCTCATTGTTTTCTCATATTTTTTCTATAATTTGCAGCAAGGCGTCAGAGTCAGTATTTGTGAAAAGGCTAAATATGGTAGTCTGGATTTATCTTAGCTCATTGCCATGCAATGACGCTTTTTGACGCCCCACAACATAACGGCTTTAGAAAACATTGTTGAAAATGAAGAAATTGCTTTTGGCAAGCAATTTCTTCATTTCCCACAATGTTTTCTACTAAAAAAAGACGAACAAATGTACAATATTGTCCTCTTGAATTTTCGTCTGCATGATCTTTGAATTTGGAATAGTAGCCTAAAATTTTGTCGTTTGGGAAAGGGTTAAAGATGATGAACAAACAAATCTTTTATGACTATTTTATTGTTTAACATTATAAAAACAATCCATTACAATACACATTACGACACAAAACAAACTGAAGGTCACAGTGAGGCCTCCTTTACAATCAGTTTCTGAAAAGTAAAATTAAAGTAGTCCACCCCAAATGAGATCCACACGACGAAATTTTTGTGCGACGTCGTAAAAATTAATAAGGTATCCGAACCTAGATCTATTTGGGAAACAACATAATTTTTTGGCGGTGGAATGTTCCATCACCGAATGTTTACGACGTCACCCGAATAATTCTGACGTTGTGTTAGTCTTATTAGGGGTGGACTACCTTAATTCATTACCAGACAGCAACATTTTGGACTGTCTCCCATCTTCAGAGAGGTTGCAAAAAACTTCAAGTTTATGAAATTTTAGAAAAGTCTTTATGTTTTGGATTATAATAAATTGTGGGGATTGAAGAAATTGGAGAAAAAGGAGAAGAATGAGGAGGAAAGAAGAAGAAGATTGAGATGGAGAAAAAGGAGGAAAAGAAGAAGGAAAGGAAGAAAGAGAAGAAGCAAAAACTGACGATGATGCTTTTGCTTCTTATGATGAACAACAACAACATCAATTTTAACATTTTTTATGCAAAATATACATCCAGCCGATATTTGATTTTCTCAAAAACTGCTCGAACGATTTCCTTGATAATTTGAGAAACGCTAGCTTAAAGCTCCATCTACATCTCAACATAGTCGCTATAACTGGGAAAAATCGTATTCTGGTCATAATTGAGTTAGAAAGTACATATAGATCTACCGACATAAATAGGACGTTATTTAGATGAATTTAATATTATGCTGCTATAGAAGAAGAAGAAGAAAAAGAAGAAGAAGAAGAAGAGTTTTACACTGGGCCAGTCTTTATCGTCATTCATTAAGGTACTGGCAACAATAGGATTTTCATGGTGGGGAATCACGTGACCCAATGATAAAAAATGACGAGTTTGCCGTGCTATTTTCTTATGTAAATTCTATTTTCTGTGGGGCTCAACATAGTGGCAATTTTCTCTGGCTGGATGTTAAGTTTTAAAAAAAATTATTTACGATTTTCTGAAACTAGTGTGCCACACGATTCCCCGACGAGAATATGGAATTCTGATCAAATCTCTTTACTTGCTGTACTATTTTCTCATGTATGAATGGGGCTCAATACAGTGGCAATTTTCTCTACGTTTGGCTGGGTGTTAACTTTTAACAAAATTTATTGGCGATTTTCTGAAACTAAAATATTGTGCCACGTTATTCGCCGCCGCGAATATGGACTTTAGTTCAAATCTCTGCACTTGCTGGGAGTATTTTCTTATGTATGAATAGTGCTCAATACAGTGGCAATTTTCTCTACGTTTGGCCGGGTGTTAAGTTTGAATAAAATCGTTGACGAGTTTATGAAATGTTTGTGACACGTGATTCCCCGCCGCGAATATGGACTTCATGGGCAATTGTTCAAAACTGTGCAGGCAATTTTCTTTACATTTTGCTGGGTAGATCTATTAATTTTAAACAACATCATAGACGATTTTCTAAAATTTGAACCACGTGAATCCCCGCCCCGAATATGGACATTCGTTCAAAACTATGCAGTTGCTGTGCTATTCTCTCATGGTTGCATTTCGCAAAGGTACTGGTAAGAGTCGGGTTGACATGGGATTTTCGCAGTGGGGAATCGCATGGCACAACTAGATTTCTATTTCAATAAAAATCTTCATATAGAGGATCTAGATCTATATTATGGACATTGTTAGTCTATAAAAGAAAGTCCTGCTTGTAGATATACAGACTGATCTTATTTTATACTAGATCTAGTCCTGTCAAAACCAGATAGATATGTTGTTTGGGAAATGGTTAACATAACATGCATGCCTACATGCATAATTACAACAAAACTTTACAGCGCTGGCATGATTTTTTTTAAAAAAAGAGCTGCGCTTTCGCGTAGAGAAGGGATGGAAAGGGTACAAAAACGCTGAAAATGACGTCATATGACACATGATGACGTCATAGAGAAAGGGAGAAAATTCGGTTCTTACGCTATCCTTTCCCTTAGACCATGTAGAGAGATACCAATTGTTAAAATGCATTTCGTCGATTTTCTGAAGAAAAAAAGACCTCGTAACTGCAGCTTGTTTACAACTAACATCCATGTTTTATGCCAAGTCCACAGTTTCATAATGTTACTTTCTTGGAATACTTCCCAAACAACACATGTCAGTCTTGGCGTCTACTTAAAAGAAAAAGTTCGAGAAAAAATGAGGAAAAAGGAGAAAAAAATATTCGATTAAGAATTTGTTCAGCACCCAAATGCCGTAGTTCACTAATCGAGAAGTGCCAAGTTTCATCTGAAATCACATAAAAAATAAATATTGAACTGGAAAATTGACTAAATTTATTATTTTTCCTCGCTGTAATTTTCAAACAGAAGAGTATCTTTTTTAAAAGGAGTATCATTTCTAAACAATTCGCACTATGGGCCAATCAGCGCTCATTTCATCTATATATCCGGACTTTCCCTATACAAAAAGCACCTTCCGCCGACATACTTGATTAAAACTACAAATTACGCCCACAATCTGTCTATCATACAGGACAGAAAATATTGAGACAAAAGGAGAAAATGCTGATGGCCAGCGATAACGATAACTGAAATGTCATAGGTTTGTAACATGTATTGTTTGAGGTTTGTTGCAATTCTGCGTTGAAATAACGTCAATGTTTATGCGTTTCTGTAGTTACGATGGAGTCACGATGCATAGCAGATGGTCATGAAATTTTTCGACCCAACTTTGTTCTTTGTGTCTCTGTGATATTTTACATCTCGAGTTTTTTTCAGTTTGCTGTAAAGATAGCTGTTAATTCATTTTAGTGTTATGCAAGATGATTTTCCATTTTATTTGTATGAATTGTGTTGCTGCAAGTTTTCTGTGCTATTATAGTTTCTATAGTGCTAGTTGTTACTGATTTATCATGACATTGTTTGCTTGTTGATGAGGTGTCTTTACAGATTCACGTATTTAAATGGAACTCGCCTTGTAGTTTGATGAGACCTGGTAGAGATGGAGTCTGGTTGGACGAGAGACGTACGATCCACAACTGTCAGTTAAGCAGACCCGACACACGAGGAAAATAAGATAGATATGAAGCAAGTGTATGACCCCTTTAAGGACCATTTGATGTTTGGCATCAGAAATTATTTTTTTTTATTGAGTCAGGGGGGTGAGTAAACACCCTTCAGCTGGTCTTGAGCAAGGGAAATCATACCTCCCCCTTCCGAAGTGAAGTAGGGTTGGGTATCCGGCTCGCAGCGTTTTCCTGACTTTTGGACTTTAAAAGTTTGGTTAACCCCTTATGCTGAATTCAAGACGAGCATCTTTGTACATAGTAAGAAGCATAGAATAAGAGCAGTCTGCACGTACGTGCAGTCTGCTCTTATTCTTTTCCGCTTGCTTGGGCAGAAGTAATAAAGCAGAATCAGCACTGTGAGGGTTAATATACAAATTGCAATGATAGGAAAATAGAAATCAAAAAGTATTTTGAAAATGTTTATATTAACCAAACAAAAAAATGAAATGTTAAAGAGCAACTAAAAGTTAAATTCACTGATAAGGTTTTGATATACATTTTATCGTGACGCTTCATTGCAGGAGTGATTCACAGATTGTATTAGGAGCATGTAATAAATCATGATTTTTTTCTTGTTATTATCTATATGCATTTTACTTTCTGCTATTTCAAATAATTTACATTTCATAATGTTTATAAAGGAAAACTTTGATATGTAGATTAAATAAAAATTTAATAAAAAAATAATCTTTATAGTTTTGTATAAAATGGAAAAGCTTCAAAAACTGCTTTCTTGAAATTGTATTCATGAATTGATGTCGGTTAAGATTTAGTGAATGAATTTTCAATTTCTTTTATTTAAAGAATAAAAAATGTTTTGAAAATGTTCAAGTAAAATACATTAGACGTATTTGAAGTAAATTGAGCAATATCAGTCAAATCAATATTTAATGTTCAGGAAATGAAGTTGACTGCCATGCATTTTAATTGAATCGATTTGAATACTAAAACACTAGTTTGGTCTAATTACAATAATACATGTTGATATTAATATTTCTCTGACACCTTCTTTTTGTGTCTTTTAAAGTATTGAAATCAAATGTATAATTAATCATTAACTATACATTTATTCCCCGCTGATAATATAATTTTCTAGCAAAATCAAGTAGGTTTTTTCTGTTTGAGAGATATAAACTATTCTTAATGACCAAGATATTACTAGATAATGATAAATCTGTTAAATTTCAACAAAACTACTAGTAATGTAACTGTTTCAAATAATCACTGAATAGATAGTCAATGTAAATTATGTAATTTATAAGACTTTTTGGCTAGAAAAAATAAAAATAAAATCTCTTTAAACTTATATTGTCTTTTTGTTATATTTATATACGCCTGAATGGGTGTACTGTGTTTACCCCCTGGTCGTCCGTCCGTCTGTTGGCAAATCCATGACATGATGCATCCCTACGATGGTTTGCATTAGAACTTCCTGTATTTTATACCATTAAATCGACCCTTTCCCAAACTACAAAATCGTAGGTTGGCCCAGTGCTGCAGACAACAAAATTGTTGTTGATAAGAATGGGATTTGTTAACAAAATAGCTCAGAAAATATTGGGACAAAAGGAGAAAATGCAGTTTTTCAGCGTTTTCTTCTTTGCCTCAATGTTTTCCATAGCCTTATTCACAAGGGACACGTCAAAAAGAGATCTTGTTTTGGGAAAGGGTTGAATAACTCAATAAACTCATTCCACTGACCAGCCCCCTAATCCGAGTCTTCTCTGATGTAAAAACGCTCTTTGATATTTTGATTTTTCGCTATTTACATAGCGAAAAATCAAAATATCGAAGAGCGTATTTACATCAGAGAAGACTCGGATTAACCAGCCCCCATGTGACCGTATATGCACCGCCCCGCGCGAAACTTGCTCGCCTCAGATAGCCATCCACATCAAGGTTTTCGTTTTGTCTCTGTGACCACCATTGTTCTCTCCAGACCAATAGGCTGTAGTGGCCACACTTCGCCTCTCAGTCCACCTTCAAAAGTACACGTAACCACGGCCTAATACATTCAAATTTGTTAAAAAATAATGATTTTGATGTTTCGTGTCAAAACTGACCAATACAGCGTTTTGTAAATATAAATATGCACGAAAAAATTATGGCAAAAAAGAAATTGCTCAATGAGCAATTTCTTCTTTGCCGTAATATTTTTGTGCACACTTATTTGTATTTATACAAACATTATGCATTCTATGTTCATGCATGATACTATCCATAATCCTACTACAGCTTCAAGTTGGTCTGCGGAGAACACTGGGTCACATAGTGTGTCATGTCATGCTGGAGGACGATCAATCGCTCATCCGATGAAATTAACCCTTTCCTAAACCCAAAGTTTTAGATAACTCGATTAGAAAGATGCTGTCGATGACGTACAGTAATGTTTACAGATCAGGATATGTGTACAATACAAGTCGGAAAACATTAAAGCAAAAGGCGAAAATGCTGATTATCAGCACTTCTTCTTTGGCCTCAAATGTTTTCCGAAGCCTTTTCTATCGGATGCATCAAAACCAAGCCTTGGTTTGGAAAGGGTTACAATGACGGAGTCAAAAACGCAAATTGGATCAGTTCATCATACAATCGCCTGGCTAGGTCTTGATCCAAGATTTGGAGACCATCGATTGGTTATCGGATGAAACTAACCCTTTCCCAAACGCAAAATTTTAGATGGACCTAATTTACATCGAAGCTCCATATTTTACAAACTGGGTGTTGACAGAACTGGAATTGTGTACTATGCAAGTCTGAAGATAAAAACACAAAAGACGAAAATGCTGATTGATATCCGAATTTTTTCTTTGGCTTCAATGTTCTCCAAAGCATTTTCTAATGAAGACGTACAGACCAAGTCCCGCTTTTGGAATGTGTTTAAAAATCCCAAGAGTCCAAAAGAATTTGTCCACACAGCCGCCTCTGCTGTCCTGTTCAAAGATAAGATTTAGAAGCGATTATTCTATATTCGGATAAGACTTGACCCCTTTTGCCAAACGACAAAAGTTTAGATTGTCCCATTTAATCCATTACCAAACGAAAAAAAAATGAGACTGTTCCAAATTCAAAGATGCTGCAGACGACAATTTTAAATAAGTGAAGGAAATTTTTTTAAAAAAAATGATTGGCCATTTTGGATCGAAAACATTGTGGGAAATGAAGAAATTGCTTGTGACAAGCAATTTCTTCATTTTCCACAATGTTTTCCAAAGCCATTAATTAGTATTAAAAAGATGATGAGGGCAACACACTGGTAGATAAACCGTAAATTGAGCACAATATAAGCCAGAAAATTTTGAAGTAAAAGGAGGAAATGCCGATTACCAGCAGTTCCTTCTTTGGCTTCAATGTTTTCCAAATCCCTTTTTGGAGACGTCACATCCAAGTCTAGTTTGGGAAAGGATTATACTACTAACATGATGTATCCACCATACGGTCAGAGTCTATGCGGGTTAATTCGTTCTGACGTTTGTCTTCAATCAATGGGTTGGTGATCGTAAAGCCACTGATATCTGAAATACTGCTAGATATGGCGTAAAACCTGGATTAATCACTATGCCGCTGTCATTCTGTTCCGTGATATGATTTCAAGACTAGCAAACCACTGAAGCAGGCGTAAATTACAACAGTAAAGGAAAGTAATTGATTGATTGCAGTTTAACCCTTCTTTCAACTGCTATGTTCATATCGCAGCAACTGGAGCACCTTGCCATAGATTTGTCGTTTCTCGCCAGTACGCCTGAACCACGTCCTTACAAAGCCTCCAGCTGCCCGCACTGGTGGGTTTACGCCTCTCCAACCATTGACAGTCCGAGATAGATGACAGAAGGGGTGTTTGCCACCACTGGGGACAGAACCTGGTATCTCGATCTTTACCCATGAGCTTTTGACGCGTCAAGTCATGGAAAAGGCTTAGACCAAACAGTCAAAAGGGCACTGATACGATTTGAAAGTGGACATCGAGGGTAATTTATACTGATAAAGATATGATTTGTGTACAATATACCTGGGAAAATATTGAAACATTGTAAGAAAAGATGCTCATTATCAGCATTTTTCTTTTGCCTCAATTTCCCCGATTAGGATTGTTAACAGGTAGTCCACCTATAATGAGATTTATGTAATGTCCGAATTTTTCATGTGGGGCCATGAACATATGTTACGTATCCGAACCTATATGGGCGACGAAAATATTTGGCGGAGCAATGTTTCACTTCCGAATGTTTACGAAGACGCCAAATAATTCCGACGTCGGGTGAATCTCATTAGGGATGAACTACCTTTAAACCAGGTCCTGTTTGGTACCGTGATGGCTGAACATACCTTGCTGGTTGGATCATCCCTTAACCCATTACCAAACGACAAAATTTGGACCTGTCCAAATACAAAGATGTGGCAGACGACAATTTGAAGTGACTGGAATTTTATATTCTGTTGGTCTTTTGTGGTTGAAAACATTGTGGAAAATGAAGAAATTGCTTGTGACAAGCAATTTCTTCATTTTCCACATTGTTTTTTAAAGCCATTATCTTATGAGGAGTCAAAATGAGCCACTGTGTGATAATCAGTTAACATTCAAGTCTTAAGCCTTTCTTACAATCTGTCGTGCGTTCTTGAAAGTCGTGCGTCTTCGGAGATTTTTTCTCAGAAGACGCATGATTTATAAAGACGCACGACGGTTTTGTAAGAGAGGCTCTTGCGCGCGCCTTGATCTCCAAAAGACGCAGAATGGTTAAAATGAAAAATAGTCTAGTCCTTCTTTTAGCTACATCCATTCTGAATCATGAATGCGTCCTCCACCTAAGAAGTAGCACAACCAGGCGAAAGCTGTTCCAAATGTCAAATTAGAGCTTGGTAAAAGTGCAAATACCATATACAAACATGGAAAATATTAAGGCAAAAGGAGTTTCTTCATTTGCCTCATTGTTTTCTCATATTTTTTCTATAATTTGCAGCAAGGCGTCAGAGTCAGTATTTGTGAAAAGGCTAAATATGGTAGTCTGGATTTATCTTAGCTCATTGCCATGCAATGACGCTTTTTGACGCCCCACAACATAACGGCTTTAGAAAACATTGTTGAAAATGAAGAAATTGCTTTTGGCAAGCAATTTCTTCATTTCCCACAATGTTTTCTACTAAAAAAAGACGAACAAATGTACAATATTGTCCTCTTGAATTTTCGTCTGCATGATCTTTGAATTTGGAATAGTAGCCTAAAATTTTGTCGTTTGGGAAAGGGTTAAAGATGATGAACAAACAAATCTTTTATGACTATTTTATTGTTTAACATTATAAAAACAATCCATTACAATACACATTACGACACAAAACAAACTGAAGGTCACAGTGAGGCCTCCTTTACAATCAGTTTCTGAAAAGTAAAATTAAAGTAGTCCACCCCAAATGAGATCCACACGACGAAATTTTTGTGCGACGTCGTAAAAATTAATAAGGTATCCGAACCTAGATCTATTTGGGAAACAACATAATTTTTTGGCGGTGGAATGTTCCATCACCGAATGTTTACGACGTCACCCGAATAATTCTGACGTTGTGTTAGTCTTATTAGGGGTGGACTACCTTAATTCATTACCAGACAGCAACATTTTGGACTGTCTCCCATCTTCAGAGAGGTTGCAAAAAACTTCAAGTTTATGAAATTTTAGAAAAGTCTTTATGTTTTGGATTATAATAAATTGTGGGGATTGAAGAAATTGGAGAAAAAGGAGAAGAATGAGGAGGAAAGAAGAAGAAGATTGAGATGGAGAAAAAGGAGGAAAAGAAGAAGGAAAGGAAGAAAGAGAAGAAGCAAAAACTGACGATGATGCTTTTGCTTCTTATGATGAACAACAACAACATCAATTTTAACATTTTTTATGCAAAATATACATCCAGCCGATATTTGATTTTCTCAAAAACTGCTCGAACGATTTCCTTGATAATTTGAGAAACGCTAGCTTAAAGCTCCATCTACATCTCAACATAGTCGCTATAACTGGGAAAAATCGTATTCTGGTCATAATTGAGTTAGAAAGTACATATAGATCTACCGACATAAATAGGACGTTATTTAGATGAATTTAATATTATGCTGCTATAGAAGAAGAAGAAGAAAAAGAAGAAGAAGAAGAAGAGTTTTACACTGGGCCAGTCTTTATCGTCATTCATTAAGGTACTGGCAACAATAGGATTTTCATGGTGGGGAATCACGTGACCCAATGATAAAAAATGACGAGTTTGCCGTGCTATTTTCTTATGTAAATTCTATTTTCTGTGGGGCTCAACATAGTGGCAATTTTCTCTGGCTGGATGTTAAGTTTTAAAAAAAATTATTTACGATTTTCTGAAACTAGTGTGCCACACGATTCCCCGACGAGAATATGGAATTCTGATCAAATCTCTTTACTTGCTGTACTATTTTCTCATGTATGAATGGGGCTCAATACAGTGGCAATTTTCTCTACGTTTGGCTGGGTGTTAACTTTTAACAAAATTTATTGGCGATTTTCTGAAACTAAAATATTGTGCCACGTTATTCGCCGCCGCGAATATGGACTTTAGTTCAAATCTCTGCACTTGCTGGGAGTATTTTCTTATGTATGAATAGTGCTCAATACAGTGGCAATTTTCTCTACGTTTGGCCGGGTGTTAAGTTTGAATAAAATCGTTGACGAGTTTATGAAATGTTTGTGACACGTGATTCCCCGCCGCGAATATGGACTTCATGGGCAATTGTTCAAAACTGTGCAGGCAATTTTCTTTACATTTTGCTGGGTAGATCTATTAATTTTAAACAACATCATAGACGATTTTCTAAAATTTGAACCACGTGAATCCCCGCCCCGAATATGGACATTCGTTCAAAACTATGCAGTTGCTGTGCTATTCTCTCATGGTTGCATTTCGCAAAGGTACTGGTAAGAGTCGGGTTGACATGGGATTTTCGCAGTGGGGAATCGCATGGCACAACTAGATTTCTATTTCAATAAAAATCTTCATATAGAGGATCTAGATCTATATTATGGACATTGTTAGTCTATAAAAGAAAGTCCTGCTTGTAGATATACAGACTGATCTTATTTTATACTAGATCTAGTCCTGTCAAAACCAGATAGATATGTTGTTTGGGAAATGGTTAACATAACATGCATGCCTACATGCATAATTACAACAAAACTTTACAGCGCTGGCATGATTTTTTTTAAAAAAAGAGCTGCGCTTTCGCGTAGAGAAGGGATGGAAAGGGTACAAAAACGCTGAAAATGACGTCATATGACACATGATGACGTCATAGAGAAAGGGAGAAAATTCGGTTCTTACGCTATCCTTTCCCTTAGACCATGTAGAGAGATACCAATTGTTAAAATGCATTTCGTCGATTTTCTGAAGAAAAAAAGACCTCGTAACTGCAGCTTGTTTACAACTAACATCCATGTTTTATGCCAAGTCCACAGTTTCATAATGTTACTTTCTTGGAATACTTCCCAAACAACACATGTCAGTCTTGGCGTCTACTTAAAAGAAAAAGTTCGAGAAAAAATGAGGAAAAAGGAGAAAAAAATATTCGATTAAGAATTTGTTCAGCACCCAAATGCCGTAGTTCACTAATCGAGAAGTGCCAAGTTTCATCTGAAATCACATAAAAAATAAATATTGAACTGGAAAATTGACTAAATTTATTATTTTTCCTCGCTGTAATTTTCAAACAGAAGAGTATCTTTTTTAAAAGGAGTATCATTTCTAAACAATTCGCACTATGGGCCAATCAGCGCTCATTTCATCTATATATCCGGACTTTCCCTATACAAAAAGCACCTTCCGCCGACATACTTGATTAAAACTACAAATTACGCCCACAATCTGTCTATCATACAGGACAGAAAATATTGAGACAAAAGGAGAAAATGCTGATGGCCAGCGATAACGATAACTGAAATGTCATAGGTTTGTAACATGTATTGTTTGAGGTTTGTTGCAATTCTGCGTTGAAATAACGTCAATGTTTATGCGTTTCTGTAGTTACGATGGAGTCACGATGCATAGCAGATGGTCATGAAATTTTTCGACCCAACTTTGTTCTTTGTGTCTCTGTGATATTTTACATCTCGAGTTTTTTTCAGTTTGCTGTAAAGATAGCTGTTAATTCATTTTAGTGTTATGCAAGATGATTTTCCATTTTATTTGTATGAATTGTGTTGCTGCAAGTTTTCTGTGCTATTATAGTTTCTATAGTGCTAGTTGTTACTGATTTATCATGACATTGTTTGCTTGTTGATGAGGTGTCTTTACAGATTCACGTATTTAAATGGAACTCGCCTTGTAGTTTGATGAGACCTGGTAGAGATGGAGTCTGGTTGGACGAGAGACGTACGATCCACAACTGTCAGTTAAGCAGACCCGACACACGAGGAAAATAAGATAGATATGAAGCAAGTGTATGACCCCTTTAAGGACCATTTGATGTTTGGCATCAGAAATTATTTTTTTTTATTGAGTCAGGGGGGTGAGTAAACACCCTTCAGCTGGTCTTGAGCAAGGGAAATCATACCTCCCCCTTCCGAAGTGAAGTAGGGTTGGGTATCCGGCTCGCAGCGTTTTCCTGACTTTTGGACTTTAAAAGTTTGGTTAACCCCTTATGCTGAATTCAAGACGAGCATCTTTGTACATAGTAAGAAGCATAGAATAAGAGCAGTCTGCACGTACGTGCAGTCTGCTCTTATTCTTTTCCGCTTGCTTGGGCAGAAGTAATAAAGCAGAATCAGCACTGTGAGGGTTAATATACAAATTGCAATGATAGGAAAATAGAAATCAAAAAGTATTTTGAAAATGTTTATATTAACCAAACAAAAAAATGAAATGTTAAAGAGCAACTAAAAGTTAAATTCACTGATAAGGTTTTGATATACATTTTATCGTGACGCTTCATTGCAGGAGTGATTCACAGATTGTATTAGGAGCATGTAATAAATCATGATTTTTTTCTTGTTATTATCTATATGCATTTTACTTTCTGCTATTTCAAATAATTTACATTTCATAATGTTTATAAAGGAAAACTTTGATATGTAGATTAAATAAAAATTTAATAAAAAAATAATCTTTATAGTTTTGTATAAAATGGAAAAGCTTCAAAAACTGCTTTCTTGAAATTGTATTCATGAATTGATGTCGGTTAAGATTTAGTGAATGAATTTTCAATTTCTTTTATTTAAAGAATAAAAAATGTTTTGAAAATGTTCAAGTAAAATACATTAGACGTATTTGAAGTAAATTGAGCAATATCAGTCAAATCAATATTTAATGTTCAGGAAATGAAGTTGACTGCCATGCATTTTAATTGAATCGATTTGAATACTAAAACACTAGTTTGGTCTAATTACAATAATACATGTTGATATTAATATTTCTCTGACACCTTCTTTTTGTGTCTTTTAAAGTATTGAAATCAAATGTATAATTAATCATTAACTATACATTTATTCCCCGCTGATAATATAATTTTCTAGCAAAATATAATAGGTTTTTTTTCTGTTTGAGAGATATAAACTATTCTTAATGACCAAGATATTACTAGATAATGATAAATCTGTTAAATTTCAACAAAACTACTAGTAATGTAACTGTTTCAAATAATCACTGAATAGATAGTCAATGTAAATTATGTAATTTATAAGACTTTTTGGCTAGAAAAAATAAAAATAAAATCTCTTTAAACTTATATTGTCTTTTTGTTATATTTATATACGCCTGAATGGGTGTACTGTGTTTACCCCCTGGTCGTCCGTCCGTCTGTTGGCAAATCCATGACATGATGCATCCCTACGATGGTTTGCATTAGAACTTCCTGTATTTTATACCATTAAATCGACCCTTTCCCAAACTACAAAATCGTAGGTTGGCCCAGTGCTGCAGACAACAAAATTGTTGTTGATAAGAATGGGATTTGTTAACAAAATAGCTCAGAAAATATTGGGACAAAAGGAGAAAATGCAGTTTTTCAGCGTTTTCTTCTTTGCCTCAATGTTTTCCATAGCCTTATTCACAAGGGACACGTCAAAAAGAGATCTTGTTTTGGGAAAGGGTTGAATAACTCAATAAACTCATTCCACTGACCAGCCCCCTAATCCGAGTCTTCTCTGATGTAAAAACGCTCTTTGATATTTTGATTTTTCGCTATTTACATAGCGAAAAATCAAAATATCGAAGAGCGTATTTACATCAGAGAAGACTCGGATTAACCAGCCCCCATGTGACCGTATATGCACCGCCCCGCGCGAAACTTGCTCGCCTCAGATAGCCATCCACATCAAGGTTTTCGTTTTGTCTCTGTGACCACCATTGTTCTCTCCAGACCAATAGGCTGTAGTGGCCACACTTCGCCTCTCAGTCCACCTTCAAAAGTACACGTAACCACGGCCTAATACCTTCATTTGTCACAAAATAATGATTTTGATGTTTCGTGTCAAAACTGATCGATACGGCGTTCTGTAAATATAAATATGCACGAAAAAATTATGGCAAAAAAGAAATTGCTCAATGAGCAATTTCTTCTTTGCCGTAATATTTTTGTGCACACTTATTTGTATTTATACAAACATTATTCATTCTATGTTCATGCATGATACTATCCATAATCCTACTACAGCTTCAAGTTGGTCTGCGGAGAACACTGGGTCACATAGTGTGTCATGTCATGCTGGAGGACGATCAATCGCTCATCCGATGAAATTAACCCTTCCCTAAGCCCAAAGTTTTAGATAACTCGATTAGAAAGATGCTGTCGATGACATACAGTAATGTTAACAGATCAGGATATGTGTACAATACCAGTCGGAAAACATTAAAGCAAAAGGCGAAAATGCTGATTATCGGCACTTCTTCTTTGGCCTCAAATGTTTTCCGAAGCCTTTTCTATCGGATGCATCAAAACCAAGCCTTGGTTTGGAAAGGGTTACAATGACGGAGTCAAAAACGCCAATTGGATCAGTTCATCATACAATCGCCTGGCTAGGTCTTGATCCAAGATTTGGAGACCATCGATTGGTTATCGGATGAAACTAACCCTTTCCCAAACGCAAAATTTTAGATGGACCTAATTTACATCGAAGCTCCATATTTTACAAACTGGGTGTTGACAGAACTGGAATTGTGTACTATGCAAGTCTGAAGATAAAAACACAAAAGACGAAAATGCTGATTGATATCCGAATTTTTTCTTTGGCTTCAATGTTCTCCAAAGCATTTTCTAATGAAGACGTACAGACCAAGTCGTGCTTTTGGAATGTGTTTAAAAATCCCAAGAGTCCAAAAGAATTTGTCCACACAGCCGCCTCTGCTGTCCTGTTCAAAGATAAGATTTAGAAGCGATTATTCTATATTCGGATAAGACTTGACCCCTTTTGCCAAACGACAAAAGTTTAGATTGTCCCATTTAATCCATTACCAAACGAAAAAAAAATGAGACTGTTCCAAATTCAAAGATGCTGCAGACGACAATTTTAAATAAGTGAAGGAAATTTAAAAAAAAAATGATTGGCCATTTTGGATCGAAAACATTGTGGGAAATGAAGAAATTGCTTGTGACAAGCAATTTTTTCATTTTCCACAATGTTTTCCAAAGCCATTAATTAGTATTAAAAAGATGATGAGGGCAACACACTGGTAGATGAAACGTAAATTGAGCACAATATAAGCCAGAAAATTTTGAAGTAAAAGGAGGAAATGTCGATTATCAGCAGTTCCTTCTTTGGCATCAATGTTTTCCAAATCCCTTTTTGGAGACGTCACATCCAAGTCTAGTTTGGGAAAGGATTATACTACTAACATGATGTATCCACCATACGGTCAGAGTCTATGCGGGTTAATTCGTTCTGACGTTTGTCTTCAATCAATGGGTTGGTGGTCGTAAAGCCACTGATATCTCTGAAATACTGCTAGATATGGCGTAAAACCTGGATTAATCACTATGCCGCCATCATTCTGTTCCGTGATATGATTTCAAGACTAGCAAACCACTGAAGCAGGCGTAAATTACAACAGTAAAGGAAAGTAATTGATTGATTGCAGTTTAACCCTTCTTTCAACTGCTATGTTCATATCGCAGCAACTGGAGCACCTTGCCATAGATTTGTCGTTTCTCGCCAGTACGCCTGAACCACGTCCTTACAAAGCCTCCAGCTGCCCGCACTGGTGGGTTTACGCCTCTCCAACCATTGACAGTCCGAGATAGATGACAGAAGGGGTGTTTGCCACCACTGGGGACAGAACCTGGTATCTCGATCTTTACCCATGAGCTTTTGACGCGTCAAGTCATGGAAAAGGCTTAGACCAAACAGTCAAAAGGGCACTGATACGATTTGAAAGTGGACATCGAGGGTAATTTATACTGATAAAGATATGATTTGTGTACAATATACCTGGGAAAATATTGAAACATTGTAAGAAAAGATGCTCATTATCAGCATTTTTCTTTTGCCTCAATTTCCCCGATTAGGATTGTTAACAGGTAGTCCACCTATAATGAGATTTATGTAATGTCCGAATTTTTCATGTGGGGCCATGAACATATGTTACGTATCCGAACCTATATGGGCGACGAAAATATTTGGCGGAGCAATGTTTCACTTCCGAATGTTTACGAAGACGCCAAATAATTCCGACGTCGGGTGAATCTCATTAGGGATGAACTACCTTTAAACCAGGTCCTGTTTGGTACCGTGATGGCTGAACATACCTTGCTGGTTGGATCATCCCTTAACCCATTACCAAACGACAAAATTTGGACCTGTCCAAATACAAAGATGTGGCAGACGACAATTTGAAGTGACTGGAATTTTATATTCTGTTGGTCTTTTGTGGTTGAAAACATTGTGGAAAATGAAGAAATTGCTTGTGACAAGCAATTTCTTCATTTTCCACATTGTTTTTTAAAGCCATTATCTTATGAGGAGTCAAAATGAGCCACTGTGTGATAATCAGTTAACATTCAAGTCTTAAGCCTTTCTTACAATCTGTCGTGCGTTCTTGAAAGTCGTGCGTCTTCGGAGATTTTTTCTCAGAAGACGCATGATTTATAAAGACGCACGACGGTTTTGTAAGAGAGGCTCTTGCGCGCGCCTTGATCTCCAAAAGACGCAGAATGGTTAAAATGAAAAATAGTCTAGTCCTTCTTTTAGCTACATCCATTCTGAATCATGAATGCGTCCTCCACCTAAGAAGTAGCACAACCAGGCGAAAGCTGTTCCAAATGTCAAATTAGAGCTTGGTAAAAGTGCAAATACCATATACAAACATGGAAAATATTAAGGCAAAAGGAGTTTCTTCATTTGCCTCATTGTTTTCTCATATTTTTTCTATAATTTGCAGCAAGGCGTCAGAGTCAGTATTTGTGAAAAGGCTAAATATGGTAGTCTGGATTTATCTTAGCTCATTGCCATGCAATGACGCTTTTTGACGCCCCACAACATAACGGCTTTAGAAAACATTGTTGAAAATGAAGAAATTGCTTTTGGCAAGCAATTTCTTCATTTCCCACAATGTTTTCTACTAAAAAAAGACGAACAAATGTACAATATTGTCCTCTTGAATTTTCGTCTGCATGATCTTTGAATTTGGAATAGTAGCCTAAAATTTTGTCGTTTGGGAAAGGGTTAAAGATGATGAACAAACAAATCTTTTATGACTATTTTATTGTTTAACATTATAAAAACAATCCATTACAATACACATTACGACACAAAACAAACTGAAGGTCACAGTGAGGCCTCCTTTACAATCAGTTTCTGAAAAGTAAAATTAAAGTAGTCCACCCCAAATGAGATCCACACGACGAAATTTTTGTGCGACGTCGTAAAAATTAATAAGGTATCCGAACCTAGATCTATTTGGGAAACAACATAATTTTTTGGCGGTGGAATGTTCCATCACCGAATGTTTACGACGTCACCCGAATAATTCTGACGTTGTGTTAGTCTTATTAGGGGTGGACTACCTTAATTCATTACCAGACAGCAACATTTTGGACTGTCTCCCATCTTCAGAGAGGTTGCAAAAAACTTCAAGTTTATGAAATTTTAGAAAAGTCTTTATGTTTTGGATTATAATAAATTGTGGGGATTGAAGAAATTGGAGAAAAAGGAGAAGAATGAGGAGGAAAGAAGAAGAAGATTGAGATGGAGAAAAAGGAGGAAAAGAAGAAGGAAAGGAAGAAAGAGAAGAAGCAAAAACTGACGATGATGCTTTTGCTTCTTATGATGAACAACAACAACATCAATTTTAACATTTTTTATGCAAAATATACATCCAGCCGATATTTGATTTTCTCAAAAACTGCTCGAACGATTTCCTTGATAATTTGAGAAACGCTAGCTTAAAGCTCCATCTACATCTCAACATAGTCGCTATAACTGGGAAAAATCGTATTCTGGTCATAATTGAGTTAGAAAGTACATATAGATCTACCGACATAAATAGGACGTTATTTAGATGAATTTAATATTATGCTGCTATAGAAGAAGAAGAAGAAAAAGAAGAAGAAGAAGAAGAGTTTTACACTGGGCCAGTCTTTATCGTCATTCATTAAGGTACTGGCAACAATAGGATTTTCATGGTGGGGAATCACGTGACCCAATGATAAAAAATGACGAGTTTGCCGTGCTATTTTCTTATGTAAATTCTATTTTCTGTGGGGCTCAACATAGTGGCAATTTTCTCTGGCTGGATGTTAAGTTTTAAAAAAAATTATTTACGATTTTCTGAAACTAGTGTGCCACACGATTCCCCGACGAGAATATGGAATTCTGATCAAATCTCTTTACTTGCTGTACTATTTTCTCATGTATGAATGGGGCTCAATACAGTGGCAATTTTCTCTACGTTTGGCTGGGTGTTAACTTTTAACAAAATTTATTGGCGATTTTCTGAAACTAAAATATTGTGCCACGTTATTCGCCGCCGCGAATATGGACTTTAGTTCAAATCTCTGCACTTGCTGGGAGTATTTTCTTATGTATGAATAGTGCTCAATACAGTGGCAATTTTCTCTACGTTTGGCCGGGTGTTAAGTTTGAATAAAATCGTTGACGAGTTTATGAAATGTTTGTGACACGTGATTCCCCGCCGCGAATATGGACTTCATGGGCAATTGTTCAAAACTGTGCAGGCAATTTTCTTTACATTTTGCTGGGTAGATCTATTAATTTTAAACAACATCATAGACGATTTTCTAAAATTTGAACCACGTGAATCCCCGCCCCGAATATGGACATTCGTTCAAAACTATGCAGTTGCTGTGCTATTCTCTCATGGTTGCATTTCGCAAAGGTACTGGTAAGAGTCGGGTTGACATGGGATTTTCGCAGTGGGGAATCGCATGGCACAACTAGATTTCTATTTCAATAAAAATCTTCATATAGAGGATCTAGATCTATATTATGGACATTGTTAGTCTATAAAAGAAAGTCCTGCTTGTAGATATACAGACTGATCTTATTTTATACTAGATCTAGTCCTGTCAAAACCAGATAGATATGTTGTTTGGGAAATGGTTAACATAACATGCATGCCTACATGCATAATTACAACAAAACTTTACAGCGCTGGCATGATTTTTTTTAAAAAAAGAGCTGCGCTTTCGCGTAGAGAAGGGATGGAAAGGGTACAAAAACGCTGAAAATGACGTCATATGACACATGATGACGTCATAGAGAAAGGGAGAAAATTCGGTTCTTACGCTATCCTTTCCCTTAGACCATGTAGAGAGATACCAATTGTTAAAATGCATTTCGTCGATTTTCTGAAGAAAAAAAGACCTCGTAACTGCAGCTTGTTTACAACTAACATCCATGTTTTATGCCAAGTCCACAGTTTCATAATGTTACTTTCTTGGAATACTTCCCAAACAACACATGTCAGTCTTGGCGTCTACTTAAAAGAAAAAGTTCGAGAAAAAATGAGGAAAAAGGAGAAAAAAATATTCGATTAAGAATTTGTTCAGCACCCAAATGCCGTAGTTCACTAATCGAGAAGTGCCAAGTTTCATCTGAAATCACATAAAAAATAAATATTGAACTGGAAAATTGACTAAATTTATTATTTTTCCTCGCTGTAATTTTCAAACAGAAGAGTATCTTTTTTAAAAGGAGTATCATTTCTAAACAATTCGCACTATGGGCCAATCAGCGCTCATTTCATCTATATATCCGGACTTTCCCTATACAAAAAGCACCTTCCGCCGACATACTTGATTAAAACTACAAATTACGCCCACAATCTGTCTATCATACAGGACAGAAAATATTGAGACAAAAGGAGAAAATGCTGATGGCCAGCGATAACGATAACTGAAATGTCATAGGTTTGTAACATGTATTGTTTGAGGTTTGTTGCAATTCTGCGTTGAAATAACGTCAATGTTTATGCGTTTCTGTAGTTACGATGGAGTCACGATGCATAGCAGATGGTCATGAAATTTTTCGACCCAACTTTGTTCTTTGTGTCTCTGTGATATTTTACATCTCGAGTTTTTTTCAGTTTGCTGTAAAGATAGCTGTTAATTCATTTTAGTGTTATGCAAGATGATTTTCCATTTTATTTGTATGAATTGTGTTGCTGCAAGTTTTCTGTGCTATTATAGTTTCTATAGTGCTAGTTGTTACTGATTTATCATGACATTGTTTGCTTGTTGATGAGGTGTCTTTACAGATTCACGTATTTAAATGGAACTCGCCTTGTAGTTTGATGAGACCTGGTAGAGATGGAGTCTGGTTGGACGAGAGACGTACGATCCACAACTGTCAGTTAAGCAGACCCGACACACGAGGAAAATAAGATAGATATGAAGCAAGTGTATGACCCCTTTAAGGACCATTTGATGTTTGGCATCAGAAATTATTTTTTTTTATTGAGTCAGGGGGGTGAGTAAACACCCTTCAGCTGGTCTTGAGCAAGGGAAATCATACCTCCCCCTTCCGAAGTGAAGTAGGGTTGGGTATCCGGCTCGCAGCGTTTTCCTGACTTTTGGACTTTAAAAGTTTGGTTAACCCCTTATGCTGAATTCAAGACGAGCATCTTTGTACATAGTAAGAAGCATAGAATAAGAGCAGTCTGCACGTACGTGCAGTCTGCTCTTATTCTTTTCCGCTTGCTTGGGCAGAAGTAATAAAGCAGAATCAGCACTGTGAGGGTTAATATACAAATTGCAATGATAGGAAAATAGAAATCAAAAAGTATTTTGAAAATGTTTATATTAACCAAACAAAAAAATGAAATGTTAAAGAGCAACTAAAAGTTAAATTCACTGATAAGGTTTTGATATACATTTTATCGTGACGCTTCATTGCAGGAGTGATTCACAGATTGTATTAGGAGCATGTAATAAATCATGATTTTTTTCTTGTTATTATCTATATGCATTTTACTTTCTGCTATTTCAAATAATTTACATTTCATAATGTTTATAAAGGAAAACTTTGATATGTAGATTAAATAAAAATTTAATAAAAAAATAATCTTTATAGTTTTGTATAAAATGGAAAAGCTTCAAAAACTGCTTTCTTGAAATTGTATTCATGAATTGATGTCGGTTAAGATTTAGTGAATGAATTTTCAATTTCTTTTATTTAAAGAATAAAAAATGTTTTGAAAATGTTCAAGTAAAATACATTAGACGTATTTGAAGTAAATTGAGCAATATCAGTCAAATCAATATTTAATGTTCAGGAAATGAAGTTGACTGCCATGCATTTTAATTGAATCGATTTGAATACTAAAACACTAGTTTGGTCTAATTACAATAATACATGTTGATATTAATATTTCTCTGACACCTTCTTTTTGTGTCTTTTAAAGTATTGAAATCAAATGTATAATTAATCATTAACTATACATTTATTCCCCGCTGATAATATAATTTTCTAGCAAAATCAAGTAGGTTTTTTCTGTTTGAGAGATATAAACTATTCTTAATGACCAAGATATTACTAGATAATGATAAATCTGTTAAATTTCAACAAAACTACTAGTAATGTAACTGTTTCAAATAATCACTGAATAGATAGTCAATGTAAATTATGTAATTTATAAGACTTTTTGGCTAGAAAAAATAAAAATAAAATCTCTTTAAACTTATATTGTCTTTTTGTTATATTTATATACGCCTGAATGGGTGTACTGTGTTTACCCCCTGGTCGTCCGTCCGTCTGTTGGCAAATCCATGACATGATGCATCCCTACGATGGTTTGCATTAGAACTTCCTGTATTTTATACCATTAAATCGACCCTTTCCCAAACTACAAAATCGTAGGTTGGCCCAGTGCTGCAGACAACAAAATTGTTGTTGATAAGAATGGGATTTGTTAACAAAATAGCTCAGAAAATATTGGGACAAAAGGAGAAAATGCAGTTTTTCAGCGTTTTCTTCTTTGCCTCAATGTTTTCCATAGCCTTATTCACAAGGGACACGTCAAAAAGAGATCTTGTTTTGGGAAAGGGTTGAATAACTCAATAAACTCATTCCACTGACCAGCCCCCTAATCCGAGTCTTCTCTGATGTAAAAACGCTCTTTGATATTTTGATTTTTCGCTATTTACATAGCGAAAAATCAAAATATCGAAGAGCGTATTTACATCAGAGAAGACTCGGATTAACCAGCCCCCATGTGACCGTATATGCACCGCCCCGCGCGAAACTTGCTCGCCTCAGATAGCCATCCACATCAAGGTTTTCGTTTTGTCTCTGTGACCACCATTGTTCTCTCCAGACCAATAGGCTGTAGTGGCCACACTTCGCCTCTCAGTCCACCTTCAAAAGTACACGTAACCACGGCCTAATACATTCAAATTTGTTAAAAAATAATGATTTTGATGTTTCGTGTCAAAACTGACCAATACAGCGTTTTGTAAATATAAATATGCACGAAAAAATTATGGCAAAAAAGAAATTGCTCAATGAGCAATTTCTTCTTTGCCGTAATATTTTTGTGCACACTTATTTGTATTTATACAAACATTATTCATTCTATGTTCATGCATGATACTATCCATAATCCTACTACAGCTTCAAGTTGGTCTGCGGAGAACACTGGGTCACATAGTGTGTCATGTCATGCTGGAGGACGATCAATCGCTCATCCGATGAAATTAACCCTTCCCTAAGCCCAAAGTTTTAGATAACTCGATTAGAAAGATGCTGTCGATGACATACAGTAATGTTAACAGATCAGGATATGTGTACAATACCAGTCGGAAAACATTAAAGCAAAAGGCGAAAATGCTGATTATCGGCACTTCTTCTTTGGCCTCAAATGTTTTCCGAAGCCTTTTCTATCGGATGCATCAAAACCAAGCCTTGGTTTGGAAAGGGTTACAATGACGGAGTCAAAAACGCCAATTGGATCAGTTCATCATACAATCGCCTGGCTAGGTCTTGATCCAAGATTTGGAGACCATCGATTGGTTATCGGATGAAACTAACCCTTTCCCAAACGCAAAATTTTAGATGGACCTAATTTACATCGAAGCTCCATATTTTACAAACTGGGTGTTGACAGAACTGGAATTGTGTACTATGCAAGTCTGAAGATAAAAACACAAAAGACGAAAATGCTGATTGATATCCGAATTTTTTCTTTGGCTTCAATGTTCTCCAAAGCATTTTCTAATGAAGACGTACAGACCAAGTCGTGCTTTTGGAATGTGTTTAAAAATCCCAAGAGTCCAAAAGAATTTGTCCACACAGCCGCCTCTGCTGTCCTGTTCAAAGATAAGATTTAGAAGCGATTATTCTATATTCGGATAAGACTTGACCCCTTTTGCCAAACGACAAAAGTTTAGATTGTCCCATTTAATCCATTACCAAACGAAAAAAAAATGAGACTGTTCCAAATTCAAAGATGCTGCAGACGACAATTTTAAATAAGTGAAGGAAATTTAAAAAAAAAATGATTGGCCATTTTGGATCGAAAACATTGTGGGAAATGAAGAAATTGCTTGTGACAAGCAATTTTTTCATTTTCCACAATGTTTTCCAAAGCCATTAATTAGTATTAAAAAGATGATGAGGGCAACACACTGGTAGATGAAACGTAAATTGAGCACAATATAAGCCAGAAAATTTTGAAGTAAAAGGAGGAAATGTCGATTATCAGCAGTTCCTTCTTTGGCATCAATGTTTTCCAAATCCCTTTTTGGAGACGTCACATCCAAGTCTAGTTTGGGAAAGGATTATACTACTAACATGATGTATCCACCATACGGTCAGAGTCTATGCGGGTTAATTCGTTCTGACGTTTGTCTTCAATCAATGGGTTGGTGGTCGTAAAGCCACTGATATCTCTGAAATACTGCTAGATATGGCGTAAAACCTGGATTAATCACTATGCCGCCATCATTCTGTTCCGTGATATGATTTCAAGACTAGCAAACCACTGAAGCAGGCGTAAATTACAACAGTAAAGGAAAGTAATTGATTGATTGCAGTTTAACCCTTCTTTCAACTGCTATGTTCATATCGCAGCAACTGGAGCACCTTGCCATAGATTTGTCGTTTCTCGCCAGTACGCCTGAACCACGTCCTTACAAAGCCTCCAGCTGCCCGCACTGGTGGGTTTACGCCTCTCCAACCATTGACAGTCCGAGATAGATGACAGAAGGGGTGTTTGCCACCACTGGGGACAGAACCTGGTATCTCGATCTTTACCCATGAGCTTTTGACGCGTCAAGTCATGGAAAAGGCTTAGACCAAACAGTCAAAAGGGCACTGATACGATTTGAAAGTGGACATCGAGGGTAATTTATACTGATAAAGATATGATTTGTGTACAATATACCTGGGAAAATATTGAAACATTGTAAGAAAAGATGCTCATTATCAGCATTTTTCTTTTGCCTCAATTTCCCCGATTAGGATTGTTAACAGGTAGTCCACCTATAATGAGATTTATGTAATGTCCGAATTTTTCATGTGGGGCCATGAACATATGTTACGTATCCGAACCTATATGGGCGACGAAAATATTTGGCGGAGCAATGTTTCACTTCCGAATGTTTACGAAGACGCCAAATAATTCCGACGTCGGGTGAATCTCATTAGGGATGAACTACCTTTAAACCAGGTCCTGTTTGGTACCGTGATGGCTGAACATACCTTGCTGGTTGGATCATCCCTTAACCCATTACCAAACGACAAAATTTGGACCTGTCCAAATACAAAGATGTGGCAGACGACAATTTGAAGTGACTGGAATTTTATATTCTGTTGGTCTTTTGTGGTTGAAAACATTGTGGAAAATGAAGAAATTGCTTGTGACAAGCAATTTCTTCATTTTCCACATTGTTTTTTAAAGCCATTATCTTATGAGGAGTCAAAATGAGCCACTGTGTGATAATCAGTTAACATTCAAGTCTTAAGCCTTTCTTACAATCTGTCGTGCGTTCTTGAAAGTCGTGCGTCTTCGGAGATTTTTTCTCAGAAGACGCATGATTTATAAAGACGCACGACGGTTTTGTAAGAGAGGCTCTTGCGCGCGCCTTGATCTCCAAAAGACGCAGAATGGTTAAAATGAAAAATAGTCTAGTCCTTCTTTTAGCTACATCCATTCTGAATCATGAATGCGTCCTCCACCTAAGAAGTAGCACAACCAGGCGAAAGCTGTTCCAAATGTCAAATTAGAGCTTGGTAAAAGTGCAAATACCATATACAAACATGGAAAATATTAAGGCAAAAGGAGTTTCTTCATTTGCCTCATTGTTTTCTCATATTTTTTCTATAATTTGCAGCAAGGCGTCAGAGTCAGTATTTGTGAAAAGGCTAAATATGGTAGTCTGGATTTATCTTAGCTCATTGCCATGCAATGACGCTTTTTGACGCCCCACAACATAACGGCTTTAGAAAACATTGTTGAAAATGAAGAAATTGCTTTTGGCAAGCAATTTCTTCATTTCCCACAATGTTTTCTACTAAAAAAAGACGAACAAATGTACAATATTGTCCTCTTGAATTTTCGTCTGCATGATCTTTGAATTTGGAATAGTAGCCTAAAATTTTGTCGTTTGGGAAAGGGTTAAAGATGATGAACAAACAAATCTTTTATGACTATTTTATTGTTTAACATTATAAAAACAATCCATTACAATACACATTACGACACAAAACAAACTGAAGGTCACAGTGAGGCCTCCTTTACAATCAGTTTCTGAAAAGTAAAATTAAAGTAGTCCACCCCAAATGAGATCCACACGACGAAATTTTTGTGCGACGTCGTAAAAATTAATAAGGTATCCGAACCTAGATCTATTTGGGAAACAACATAATTTTTTGGCGGTGGAATGTTCCATCACCGAATGTTTACGACGTCACCCGAATAATTCTGACGTTGTGTTAGTCTTATTAGGGGTGGACTACCTTAATTCATTACCAGACAGCAACATTTTGGACTGTCTCCCATCTTCAGAGAGGTTGCAAAAAACTTCAAGTTTATGAAATTTTAGAAAAGTCTTTATGTTTTGGATTATAATAAATTGTGGGGATTGAAGAAATTGGAGAAAAAGGAGAAGAATGAGGAGGAAAGAAGAAGAAGATTGAGATGGAGAAAAAGGAGGAAAAGAAGAAGGAAAGGAAGAAAGAGAAGAAGCAAAAACTGACGATGATGCTTTTGCTTCTTATGATGAACAACAACAACATCAATTTTAACATTTTTTATGCAAAATATACATCCAGCCGATATTTGATTTTCTCAAAAACTGCTCGAACGATTTCCTTGATAATTTGAGAAACGCTAGCTTAAAGCTCCATCTACATCTCAACATAGTCGCTATAACTGGGAAAAATCGTATTCTGGTCATAATTGAGTTAGAAAGTACATATAGATCTACCGACATAAATAGGACGTTATTTAGATGAATTTAATATTATGCTGCTATAGAAGAAGAAGAAGAAAAAGAAGAAGAAGAAGAAGAGTTTTACACTGGGCCAGTCTTTATCGTCATTCATTAAGGTACTGGCAACAATAGGATTTTCATGGTGGGGAATCACGTGACCCAATGATAAAAAATGACGAGTTTGCCGTGCTATTTTCTTATGTAAATTCTATTTTCTGTGGGGCTCAACATAGTGGCAATTTTCTCTGGCTGGATGTTAAGTTTTAAAAAAAATTATTTACGATTTTCTGAAACTAGTGTGCCACACGATTCCCCGACGAGAATATGGAATTCTGATCAAATCTCTTTACTTGCTGTACTATTTTCTCATGTATGAATGGGGCTCAATACAGTGGCAATTTTCTCTACGTTTGGCTGGGTGTTAACTTTTAACAAAATTTATTGGCGATTTTCTGAAACTAAAATATTGTGCCACGTTATTCGCCGCCGCGAATATGGACTTTAGTTCAAATCTCTGCACTTGCTGGGAGTATTTTCTTATGTATGAATAGTGCTCAATACAGTGGCAATTTTCTCTACGTTTGGCCGGGTGTTAAGTTTGAATAAAATCGTTGACGAGTTTATGAAATGTTTGTGACACGTGATTCCCCGCCGCGAATATGGACTTCATGGGCAATTGTTCAAAACTGTGCAGGCAATTTTCTTTACATTTTGCTGGGTAGATCTATTAATTTTAAACAACATCATAGACGATTTTCTAAAATTTGAACCACGTGAATCCCCGCCCCGAATATGGACATTCGTTCAAAACTATGCAGTTGCTGTGCTATTCTCTCATGGTTGCATTTCGCAAAGGTACTGGTAAGAGTCGGGTTGACATGGGATTTTCGCAGTGGGGAATCGCATGGCACAACTAGATTTCTATTTCAATAAAAATCTTCATATAGAGGATCTAGATCTATATTATGGACATTGTTAGTCTATAAAAGAAAGTCCTGCTTGTAGATATACAGACTGATCTTATTTTATACTAGATCTAGTCCTGTCAAAACCAGATAGATATGTTGTTTGGGAAATGGTTAACATAACATGCATGCCTACATGCATAATTACAACAAAACTTTACAGCGCTGGCATGATTTTTTTTAAAAAAAGAGCTGCGCTTTCGCGTAGAGAAGGGATGGAAAGGGTACAAAAACGCTGAAAATGACGTCATATGACACATGATGACGTCATAGAGAAAGGGAGAAAATTCGGTTCTTACGCTATCCTTTCCCTTAGACCATGTAGAGAGATACCAATTGTTAAAATGCATTTCGTCGATTTTCTGAAGAAAAAAAGACCTCGTAACTGCAGCTTGTTTACAACTAACATCCATGTTTTATGCCAAGTCCACAGTTTCATAATGTTACTTTCTTGGAATACTTCCCAAACAACACATGTCAGTCTTGGCGTCTACTTAAAAGAAAAAGTTCGAGAAAAAATGAGGAAAAAGGAGAAAAAAATATTCGATTAAGAATTTGTTCAGCACCCAAATGCCGTAGTTCACTAATCGAGAAGTGCCAAGTTTCATCTGAAATCACATAAAAAATAAATATTGAACTGGAAAATTGACTAAATTTATTATTTTTCCTCGCTGTAATTTTCAAACAGAAGAGTATCTTTTTTAAAAGGAGTATCATTTCTAAACAATTCGCACTATGGGCCAATCAGCGCTCATTTCATCTATATATCCGGACTTTCCCTATACAAAAAGCACCTTCCGCCGACATACTTGATTAAAACTACAAATTACGCCCACAATCTGTCTATCATACAGGACAGAAAATATTGAGACAAAAGGAGAAAATGCTGATGGCCAGCGATAACGATAACTGAAATGTCATAGGTTTGTAACATGTATTGTTTGAGGTTTGTTGCAATTCTGCGTTGAAATAACGTCAATGTTTATGCGTTTCTGTAGTTACGATGGAGTCACGATGCATAGCAGATGGTCATGAAATTTTTCGACCCAACTTTGTTCTTTGTGTCTCTGTGATATTTTACATCTCGAGTTTTTTTCAGTTTGCTGTAAAGATAGCTGTTAATTCATTTTAGTGTTATGCAAGATGATTTTCCATTTTATTTGTATGAATTGTGTTGCTGCAAGTTTTCTGTGCTATTATAGTTTCTATAGTGCTAGTTGTTACTGATTTATCATGACATTGTTTGCTTGTTGATGAGGTGTCTTTACAGATTCACGTATTTAAATGGAACTCGCCTTGTAGTTTGATGAGACCTGGTAGAGATGGAGTCTGGTTGGACGAGAGACGTACGATCCACAACTGTCAGTTAAGCAGACCCGACACACGAGGAAAATAAGATAGATATGAAGCAAGTGTATGACCCCTTTAAGGACCATTTGATGTTTGGCATCAGAAATTATTTTTTTTTATTGAGTCAGGGGGGTGAGTAAACACCCTTCAGCTGGTCTTGAGCAAGGGAAATCATACCTCCCCCTTCCGAAGTGAAGTAGGGTTGGGTATCCGGCTCGCAGCGTTTTCCTGACTTTTGGACTTTAAAAGTTTGGTTAACCCCTTATGCTGAATTCAAGACGAGCATCTTTGTACATAGTAAGAAGCATAGAATAAGAGCAGTCTGCACGTACGTGCAGTCTGCTCTTATTCTTTTCCGCTTGCTTGGGCAGAAGTAATAAAGCAGAATCAGCACTGTGAGGGTTAATATACAAATTGCAATGATAGGAAAATAGAAATCAAAAAGTATTTTGAAAATGTTTATATTAACCAAACAAAAAAATGAAATGTTAAAGAGCAACTAAAAGTTAAATTCACTGATAAGGTTTTGATATACATTTTATCGTGACGCTTCATTGCAGGAGTGATTCACAGATTGTATTAGGAGCATGTAATAAATCATGATTTTTTTCTTGTTATTATCTATATGCATTTTACTTTCTGCTATTTCAAATAATTTACATTTCATAATGTTTATAAAGGAAAACTTTGATATGTAGATTAAATAAAAATTTAATAAAAAAATAATCTTTATAGTTTTGTATAAAATGGAAAAGCTTCAAAAACTGCTTTCTTGAAATTGTATTCATGAATTGATGTCGGTTAAGATTTAGTGAATGAATTTTCAATTTCTTTTATTTAAAGAATAAAAAATGTTTTGAAAATGTTCAAGTAAAATACATTAGACGTATTTGAAGTAAATTGAGCAATATCAGTCAAATCAATATTTAATGTTCAGGAAATGAAGTTGACTGCCATGCATTTTAATTGAATCGATTTGAATACTAAAACACTAGTTTGGTCTAATTACAATAATACATGTTGATATTAATATTTCTCTGACACCTTCTTTTTGTGTCTTTTAAAGTATTGAAATCAAATGTATAATTAATCATTAACTATACATTTATTCCCCGCTGATAATATAATTTTCTAGCAAAATATAATAGGTTTTTTTTCTGTTTGAGAGATATAAACTATTCTTAATGACCAAGATATTACTAGATAATGATAAATCTGTTAAATTTCAACAAAACTACTAGTAATGTAACTGTTTCAAATAATCACTGAATAGATAGTCAATGTAAATTATGTAATTTATAAGACTTTTTGGCTAGAAAAAATAAAAATAAAATCTCTTTAAACTTATATTGTCTTTTTGTTATATTTATATACGCCTGAATGGGTGTACTGTGTTTACCCCCTGGTCGTCCGTCCGTCTGTTGGCAAATCCATGACATGATGCATCCCTACGATGGTTTGCATTAGAACTTCCTGTATTTTATACCATTAAATCGACCCTTTCCCAAACTACAAAATCGTAGGTTGGCCCAGTGCTGCAGACAACAAAATTGTTGTTGATAAGAATGGGATTTGTTAACAAAATAGCTCAGAAAATATTGGGACAAAAGGAGAAAATGCAGTTTTTCAGCGTTTTCTTCTTTGCCTCAATGTTTTCCATAGCCTTATTCACAAGGGACACGTCAAAAAGAGATCTTGTTTTGGGAAAGGGTTGAATAACTCAATAAACTCATTCCACTGACCAGCCCCCTAATCCGAGTCTTCTCTGATGTAAAAACGCTCTTTGATATTTTGATTTTTCGCTATTTACATAGCGAAAAATCAAAATATCGAAGAGCGTATTTACATCAGAGAAGACTCGGATTAACCAGCCCCCATGTGACCGTATATGCACCGCCCCGCGCGAAACTTGCTCGCCTCAGATAGCCATCCACATCAAGGTTTTCGTTTTGTCTCTGTGACCACCATTGTTCTCTCCAGACCAATAGGCTGTAGTGGCCACACTTCGCCTCTCAGTCCACCTTCAAAAGTACACGTAACCACGGCCTAATACCTTCATTTGTCACAAAATAATGATTTTGATGTTTCGTGTCAAAACTGATCGATACGGCGTTCTGTAAATATAAATATGCACGAAAAAATTATGGCAAAAAAGAAATTGCTCAATGAGCAATTTCTTCTTTGCCGTAATATTTTTGTGCACACTTATTTGTATTTATACAAACATTATTCATTCTATGTTCATGCATGATACTATCCATAATCCTACTACAGCTTCAAGTTGGTCTGCGGAGAACACTGGGTCACATAGTGTGTCATGTCATGCTGGAGGACGATCAATCGCTCATCCGATGAAATTAACCCTTCCCTAAGCCCAAAGTTTTAGATAACTCGATTAGAAAGATGCTGTCGATGACATACAGTAATGTTAACAGATCAGGATATGTGTACAATACCAGTCGGAAAACATTAAAGCAAAAGGCGAAAATGCTGATTATCGGCACTTCTTCTTTGGCCTCAAATGTTTTCCGAAGCCTTTTCTATCGGATGCATCAAAACCAAGCCTTGGTTTGGAAAGGGTTACAATGACGGAGTCAAAAACGCCAATTGGATCAGTTCATCATACAATCGCCTGGCTAGGTCTTGATCCAAGATTTGGAGACCATCGATTGGTTATCGGATGAAACTAACCCTTTCCCAAACGCAAAATTTTAGATGGACCTAATTTACATCGAAGCTCCATATTTTACAAACTGGGTGTTGACAGAACTGGAATTGTGTACTATGCAAGTCTGAAGATAAAAACACAAAAGACGAAAATGCTGATTGATATCCGAATTTTTTCTTTGGCTTCAATGTTCTCCAAAGCATTTTCTAATGAAGACGTACAGACCAAGTCGTGCTTTTGGAATGTGTTTAAAAATCCCAAGAGTCCAAAAGAATTTGTCCACACAGCCGCCTCTGCTGTCCTGTTCAAAGATAAGATTTAGAAGCGATTATTCTATATTCGGATAAGACTTGACCCCTTTTGCCAAACGACAAAAGTTTAGATTGTCCCATTTAATCCATTACCAAACGAAAAAAAAATGAGACTGTTCCAAATTCAAAGATGCTGCAGACGACAATTTTAAATAAGTGAAGGAAATTTAAAAAAAAAATGATTGGCCATTTTGGATCGAAAACATTGTGGGAAATGAAGAAATTGCTTGTGACAAGCAATTTTTTCATTTTCCACAATGTTTTCCAAAGCCATTAATTAGTATTAAAAAGATGATGAGGGCAACACACTGGTAGATGAAACGTAAATTGAGCACAATATAAGCCAGAAAATTTTGAAGTAAAAGGAGGAAATGTCGATTATCAGCAGTTCCTTCTTTGGCATCAATGTTTTCCAAATCCCTTTTTGGAGACGTCACATCCAAGTCTAGTTTGGGAAAGGATTATACTACTAACATGATGTATCCACCATACGGTCAGAGTCTATGCGGGTTAATTCGTTCTGACGTTTGTCTTCAATCAATGGGTTGGTGGTCGTAAAGCCACTGATATCTCTGAAATACTGCTAGATATGGCGTAAAACCTGGATTAATCACTATGCCGCCATCATTCTGTTCCGTGATATGATTTCAAGACTAGCAAACCACTGAAGCAGGCGTAAATTACAACAGTAAAGGAAAGTAATTGATTGATTGCAGTTTAACCCTTCTTTCAACTGCTATGTTCATATCGCAGCAACTGGAGCACCTTGCCATAGATTTGTCGTTTCTCGCCAGTACGCCTGAACCACGTCCTTACAAAGCCTCCAGCTGCCCGCACTGGTGGGTTTACGCCTCTCCAACCATTGACAGTCCGAGATAGATGACAGAAGGGGTGTTTGCCACCACTGGGGACAGAACCTGGTATCTCGATCTTTACCCATGAGCTTTTGACGCGTCAAGTCATGGAAAAGGCTTAGACCAAACAGTCAAAAGGGCACTGATACGATTTGAAAGTGGACATCGAGGGTAATTTATACTGATAAAGATATGATTTGTGTACAATATACCTGGGAAAATATTGAAACATTGTAAGAAAAGATGCTCATTATCAGCATTTTTCTTTTGCCTCAATTTCCCCGATTAGGATTGTTAACAGGTAGTCCACCTATAATGAGATTTATGTAATGTCCGAATTTTTCATGTGGGGCCATGAACATATGTTACGTATCCGAACCTATATGGGCGACGAAAATATTTGGCGGAGCAATGTTTCACTTCCGAATGTTTACGAAGACGCCAAATAATTCCGACGTCGGGTGAATCTCATTAGGGATGAACTACCTTTAAACCAGGTCCTGTTTGGTACCGTGATGGCTGAACATACCTTGCTGGTTGGATCATCCCTTAACCCATTACCAAACGACAAAATTTGGACCTGTCCAAATACAAAGATGTGGCAGACGACAATTTGAAGTGACTGGAATTTTATATTCTGTTGGTCTTTTGTGGTTGAAAACATTGTGGAAAATGAAGAAATTGCTTGTGACAAGCAATTTCTTCATTTTCCACATTGTTTTTTAAAGCCATTATCTTATGAGGAGTCAAAATGAGCCACTGTGTGATAATCAGTTAACATTCAAGTCTTAAGCCTTTCTTACAATCTGTCGTGCGTTCTTGAAAGTCGTGCGTCTTCGGAGATTTTTTCTCAGAAGACGCATGATTTATAAAGACGCACGACGGTTTTGTAAGAGAGGCTCTTGCGCGCGCCTTGATCTCCAAAAGACGCAGAATGGTTAAAATGAAAAATAGTCTAGTCCTTCTTTTAGCTACATCCATTCTGAATCATGAATGCGTCCTCCACCTAAGAAGTAGCACAACCAGGCGAAAGCTGTTCCAAATGTCAAATTAGAGCTTGGTAAAAGTGCAAATACCATATACAAACATGGAAAATATTAAGGCAAAAGGAGTTTCTTCATTTGCCTCATTGTTTTCTCATATTTTTTCTATAATTTGCAGCAAGGCGTCAGAGTCAGTATTTGTGAAAAGGCTAAATATGGTAGTCTGGATTTATCTTAGCTCATTGCCATGCAATGACGCTTTTTGACGCCCCACAACATAACGGCTTTAGAAAACATTGTTGAAAATGAAGAAATTGCTTTTGGCAAGCAATTTCTTCATTTCCCACAATGTTTTCTACTAAAAAAAGACGAACAAATGTACAATATTGTCCTCTTGAATTTTCGTCTGCATGATCTTTGAATTTGGAATAGTAGCCTAAAATTTTGTCGTTTGGGAAAGGGTTAAAGATGATGAACAAACAAATCTTTTATGACTATTTTATTGTTTAACATTATAAAAACAATCCATTACAATACACATTACGACACAAAACAAACTGAAGGTCACAGTGAGGCCTCCTTTACAATCAGTTTCTGAAAAGTAAAATTAAAGTAGTCCACCCCAAATGAGATCCACACGACGAAATTTTTGTGCGACGTCGTAAAAATTAATAAGGTATCCGAACCTAGATCTATTTGGGAAACAACATAATTTTTTGGCGGTGGAATGTTCCATCACCGAATGTTTACGACGTCACCCGAATAATTCTGACGTTGTGTTAGTCTTATTAGGGGTGGACTACCTTAATTCATTACCAGACAGCAACATTTTGGACTGTCTCCCATCTTCAGAGAGGTTGCAAAAAACTTCAAGTTTATGAAATTTTAGAAAAGTCTTTATGTTTTGGATTATAATAAATTGTGGGGATTGAAGAAATTGGAGAAAAAGGAGAAGAATGAGGAGGAAAGAAGAAGAAGATTGAGATGGAGAAAAAGGAGGAAAAGAAGAAGGAAAGGAAGAAAGAGAAGAAGCAAAAACTGACGATGATGCTTTTGCTTCTTATGATGAACAACAACAACATCAATTTTAACATTTTTTATGCAAAATATACATCCAGCCGATATTTGATTTTCTCAAAAACTGCTCGAACGATTTCCTTGATAATTTGAGAAACGCTAGCTTAAAGCTCCATCTACATCTCAACATAGTCGCTATAACTGGGAAAAATCGTATTCTGGTCATAATTGAGTTAGAAAGTACATATAGATCTACCGACATAAATAGGACGTTATTTAGATGAATTTAATATTATGCTGCTATAGAAGAAGAAGAAGAAAAAGAAGAAGAAGAAGAAGAGTTTTACACTGGGCCAGTCTTTATCGTCATTCATTAAGGTACTGGCAACAATAGGATTTTCATGGTGGGGAATCACGTGACCCAATGATAAAAAATGACGAGTTTGCCGTGCTATTTTCTTATGTAAATTCTATTTTCTGTGGGGCTCAACATAGTGGCAATTTTCTCTGGCTGGATGTTAAGTTTTAAAAAAAATTATTTACGATTTTCTGAAACTAGTGTGCCACACGATTCCCCGACGAGAATATGGAATTCTGATCAAATCTCTTTACTTGCTGTACTATTTTCTCATGTATGAATGGGGCTCAATACAGTGGCAATTTTCTCTACGTTTGGCTGGGTGTTAACTTTTAACAAAATTTATTGGCGATTTTCTGAAACTAAAATATTGTGCCACGTTATTCGCCGCCGCGAATATGGACTTTAGTTCAAATCTCTGCACTTGCTGGGAGTATTTTCTTATGTATGAATAGTGCTCAATACAGTGGCAATTTTCTCTACGTTTGGCCGGGTGTTAAGTTTGAATAAAATCGTTGACGAGTTTATGAAATGTTTGTGACACGTGATTCCCCGCCGCGAATATGGACTTCATGGGCAATTGTTCAAAACTGTGCAGGCAATTTTCTTTACATTTTGCTGGGTAGATCTATTAATTTTAAACAACATCATAGACGATTTTCTAAAATTTGAACCACGTGAATCCCCGCCCCGAATATGGACATTCGTTCAAAACTATGCAGTTGCTGTGCTATTCTCTCATGGTTGCATTTCGCAAAGGTACTGGTAAGAGTCGGGTTGACATGGGATTTTCGCAGTGGGGAATCGCATGGCACAACTAGATTTCTATTTCAATAAAAATCTTCATATAGAGGATCTAGATCTATATTATGGACATTGTTAGTCTATAAAAGAAAGTCCTGCTTGTAGATATACAGACTGATCTTATTTTATACTAGATCTAGTCCTGTCAAAACCAGATAGATATGTTGTTTGGGAAATGGTTAACATAACATGCATGCCTACATGCATAATTACAACAAAACTTTACAGCGCTGGCATGATTTTTTTTAAAAAAAGAGCTGCGCTTTCGCGTAGAGAAGGGATGGAAAGGGTACAAAAACGCTGAAAATGACGTCATATGACACATGATGACGTCATAGAGAAAGGGAGAAAATTCGGTTCTTACGCTATCCTTTCCCTTAGACCATGTAGAGAGATACCAATTGTTAAAATGCATTTCGTCGATTTTCTGAAGAAAAAAAGACCTCGTAACTGCAGCTTGTTTACAACTAACATCCATGTTTTATGCCAAGTCCACAGTTTCATAATGTTACTTTCTTGGAATACTTCCCAAACAACACATGTCAGTCTTGGCGTCTACTTAAAAGAAAAAGTTCGAGAAAAAATGAGGAAAAAGGAGAAAAAAATATTCGATTAAGAATTTGTTCAGCACCCAAATGCCGTAGTTCACTAATCGAGAAGTGCCAAGTTTCATCTGAAATCACATAAAAAATAAATATTGAACTGGAAAATTGACTAAATTTATTATTTTTCCTCGCTGTAATTTTCAAACAGAAGAGTATCTTTTTTAAAAGGAGTATCATTTCTAAACAATTCGCACTATGGGCCAATCAGCGCTCATTTCATCTATATATCCGGACTTTCCCTATACAAAAAGCACCTTCCGCCGACATACTTGATTAAAACTACAAATTACGCCCACAATCTGTCTATCATACAGGACAGAAAATATTGAGACAAAAGGAGAAAATGCTGATGGCCAGCGATAACGATAACTGAAATGTCATAGGTTTGTAACATGTATTGTTTGAGGTTTGTTGCAATTCTGCGTTGAAATAACGTCAATGTTTATGCGTTTCTGTAGTTACGATGGAGTCACGATGCATAGCAGATGGTCATGAAATTTTTCGACCCAACTTTGTTCTTTGTGTCTCTGTGATATTTTACATCTCGAGTTTTTTTCAGTTTGCTGTAAAGATAGCTGTTAATTCATTTTAGTGTTATGCAAGATGATTTTCCATTTTATTTGTATGAATTGTGTTGCTGCAAGTTTTCTGTGCTATTATAGTTTCTATAGTGCTAGTTGTTACTGATTTATCATGACATTGTTTGCTTGTTGATGAGGTGTCTTTACAGATTCACGTATTTAAATGGAACTCGCCTTGTAGTTTGATGAGACCTGGTAGAGATGGAGTCTGGTTGGACGAGAGACGTACGATCCACAACTGTCAGTTAAGCAGACCCGACACACGAGGAAAATAAGATAGATATGAAGCAAGTGTATGACCCCTTTAAGGACCATTTGATGTTTGGCATCAGAAATTATTTTTTTTTATTGAGTCAGGGGGGTGAGTAAACACCCTTCAGCTGGTCTTGAGCAAGGGAAATCATACCTCCCCCTTCCGAAGTGAAGTAGGGTTGGGTATCCGGCTCGCAGCGTTTTCCTGACTTTTGGACTTTAAAAGTTTGGTTAACCCCTTATGCTGAATTCAAGACGAGCATCTTTGTACATAGTAAGAAGCATAGAATAAGAGCAGTCTGCACGTACGTGCAGTCTGCTCTTATTCTTTTCCGCTTGCTTGGGCAGAAGTAATAAAGCAGAATCAGCACTGTGAGGGTTAATATACAAATTGCAATGATAGGAAAATAGAAATCAAAAAGTATTTTGAAAATGTTTATATTAACCAAACAAAAAAATGAAATGTTAAAGAGCAACTAAAAGTTAAATTCACTGATAAGGTTTTGATATACATTTTATCGTGACGCTTCATTGCAGGAGTGATTCACAGATTGTATTAGGAGCATGTAATAAATCATGATTTTTTTCTTGTTATTATCTATATGCATTTTACTTTCTGCTATTTCAAATAATTTACATTTCATAATGTTTATAAAGGAAAACTTTGATATGTAGATTAAATAAAAATTTAATAAAAAAATAATCTTTATAGTTTTGTATAAAATGGAAAAGCTTCAAAAACTGCTTTCTTGAAATTGTATTCATGAATTGATGTCGGTTAAGATTTAGTGAATGAATTTTCAATTTCTTTTATTTAAAGAATAAAAAATGTTTTGAAAATGTTCAAGTAAAATACATTAGACGTATTTGAAGTAAATTGAGCAATATCAGTCAAATCAATATTTAATGTTCAGGAAATGAAGTTGACTGCCATGCATTTTAATTGAATCGATTTGAATACTAAAACACTAGTTTGGTCTAATTACAATAATACATGTTGATATTAATATTTCTCTGACACCTTCTTTTTGTGTCTTTTAAAGTATTGAAATCAAATGTATAATTAATCATTAACTATACATTTATTCCCCGCTGATAATATAATTTTCTAGCAAAATCAAGTAGGTTTTTTCTGTTTGAGAGATATAAACTATTCTTAATGACCAAGATATTACTAGATAATGATAAATCTGTTAAATTTCAACAAAACTACTAGTAATGTAACTGTTTCAAATAATCACTGAATAGATAGTCAATGTAAATTATGTAATTTATAAGACTTTTTGGCTAGAAAAAATAAAAATAAAATCTCTTTAAACTTATATTGTCTTTTTGTTATATTTATATACGCCTGAATGGGTGTACTGTGTTTACCCCCTGGTCGTCCGTCCGTCTGTTGGCAAATCCATGACATGATGCATCCCTACGATGGTTTGCATTAGAACTTCCTGTATTTTATACCATTAAATCGACCCTTTCCCAAACTACAAAATCGTAGGTTGGCCCAGTGCTGCAGACAACAAAATTGTTGTTGATAAGAATGGGATTTGTTAACAAAATAGCTCAGAAAATATTGGGACAAAAGGAGAAAATGCAGTTTTTCAGCGTTTTCTTCTTTGCCTCAATGTTTTCCATAGCCTTATTCACAAGGGACACGTCAAAAAGAGATCTTGTTTTGGGAAAGGGTTGAATAACTCAATAAACTCATTCCACTGACCAGCCCCCTAATCCGAGTCTTCTCTGATGTAAAAACGCTCTTTGATATTTTGATTTTTCGCTATTTACATAGCGAAAAATCAAAATATCGAAGAGCGTATTTACATCAGAGAAGACTCGGATTAACCAGCCCCCATGTGACCGTATATGCACCGCCCCGCGCGAAACTTGCTCGCCTCAGATAGCCATCCACATCAAGGTTTTCGTTTTGTCTCTGTGACCACCATTGTTCTCTCCAGACCAATAGGCTGTAGTGGCCACACTTCGCCTCTCAGTCCACCTTCAAAAGTACACGTAACCACGGCCTAATACATTCAAATTTGTTAAAAAATAATGATTTTGATGTTTCGTGTCAAAACTGACCAATACAGCGTTTTGTAAATATAAATATGCACGAAAAAATTATGGCAAAAAAGAAATTGCTCAATGAGCAATTTCTTCTTTGCCGTAATATTTTTGTGCACACTTATTTGTATTTATACAAACATTATGCATTCTATGTTCATGCATGATACTATCCATAATCCTACTACAGCTTCAAGTTGGTCTGCGGAGAACACTGGGTCACATAGTGTGTCATGTCATGCTGGAGGACGATCAATCGCTCATCCGATGAAATTAACCCTTTCCTAAACCCAAAGTTTTAGATAACTCGATTAGAAAGATGCTGTCGATGACGTACAGTAATGTTTACAGATCAGGATATGTGTACAATACAAGTCGGAAAACATTAAAGCAAAAGGCGAAAATGCTGATTATCAGCACTTCTTCTTTGGCCTCAAATGTTTTCCGAAGCCTTTTCTATCGGATGCATCAAAACCAAGCCTTGGTTTGGAAAGGGTTACAATGACGGAGTCAAAAACGCAAATTGGATCAGTTCATCATACAATCGCCTGGCTAGGTCTTGATCCAAGATTTGGAGACCATCGATTGGTTATCGGATGAAACTAACCCTTTCCCAAACGCAAAATTTTAGATGGACCTAATTTACATCGAAGCTCCATATTTTACAAACTGGGTGTTGACAGAACTGGAATTGTGTACTATGCAAGTCTGAAGATAAAAACACAAAAGACGAAAATGCTGATTGATATCCGAATTTTTTCTTTGGCTTCAATGTTCTCCAAAGCATTTTCTAATGAAGACGTACAGACCAAGTCCCGCTTTTGGAATGTGTTTAAAAATCCCAAGAGTCCAAAAGAATTTGTCCACACAGCCGCCTCTGCTGTCCTGTTCAAAGATAAGATTTAGAAGCGATTATTCTATATTCGGATAAGACTTGACCCCTTTTGCCAAACGACAAAAGTTTAGATTGTCCCATTTAATCCATTACCAAACGAAAAAAAAATGAGACTGTTCCAAATTCAAAGATGCTGCAGACGACAATTTTAAATAAGTGAAGGAAATTTTTTTAAAAAAAATGATTGGCCATTTTGGATCGAAAACATTGTGGGAAATGAAGAAATTGCTTGTGACAAGCAATTTCTTCATTTTCCACAATGTTTTCCAAAGCCATTAATTAGTATTAAAAAGATGATGAGGGCAACACACTGGTAGATAAACCGTAAATTGAGCACAATATAAGCCAGAAAATTTTGAAGTAAAAGGAGGAAATGCCGATTACCAGCAGTTCCTTCTTTGGCTTCAATGTTTTCCAAATCCCTTTTTGGAGACGTCACATCCAAGTCTAGTTTGGGAAAGGATTATACTACTAACATGATGTATCCACCATACGGTCAGAGTCTATGCGGGTTAATTCGTTCTGACGTTTGTCTTCAATCAATGGGTTGGTGATCGTAAAGCCACTGATATCTGAAATACTGCTAGATATGGCGTAAAACCTGGATTAATCACTATGCCGCTGTCATTCTGTTCCGTGATATGATTTCAAGACTAGCAAACCACTGAAGCAGGCGTAAATTACAACAGTAAAGGAAAGTAATTGATTGATTGCAGTTTAACCCTTCTTTCAACTGCTATGTTCATATCGCAGCAACTGGAGCACCTTGCCATAGATTTGTCGTTTCTCGCCAGTACGCCTGAACCACGTCCTTACAAAGCCTCCAGCTGCCCGCACTGGTGGGTTTACGCCTCTCCAACCATTGACAGTCCGAGATAGATGACAGAAGGGGTGTTTGCCACCACTGGGGACAGAACCTGGTATCTCGATCTTTACCCATGAGCTTTTGACGCGTCAAGTCATGGAAAAGGCTTAGACCAAACAGTCAAAAGGGCACTGATACGATTTGAAAGTGGACATCGAGGGTAATTTATACTGATAAAGATATGATTTGTGTACAATATACCTGGGAAAATATTGAAACATTGTAAGAAAAGATGCTCATTATCAGCATTTTTCTTTTGCCTCAATTTCCCCGATTAGGATTGTTAACAGGTAGTCCACCTATAATGAGATTTATGTAATGTCCGAATTTTTCATGTGGGGCCATGAACATATGTTACGTATCCGAACCTATATGGGCGACGAAAATATTTGGCGGAGCAATGTTTCACTTCCGAATGTTTACGAAGACGCCAAATAATTCCGACGTCGGGTGAATCTCATTAGGGATGAACTACCTTTAAACCAGGTCCTGTTTGGTACCGTGATGGCTGAACATACCTTGCTGGTTGGATCATCCCTTAACCCATTACCAAACGACAAAATTTGGACCTGTCCAAATACAAAGATGTGGCAGACGACAATTTGAAGTGACTGGAATTTTATATTCTGTTGGTCTTTTGTGGTTGAAAACATTGTGGAAAATGAAGAAATTGCTTGTGACAAGCAATTTCTTCATTTTCCACATTGTTTTTTAAAGCCATTATCTTATGAGGAGTCAAAATGAGCCACTGTGTGATAATCAGTTAACATTCAAGTCTTAAGCCTTTCTTACAATCTGTCGTGCGTTCTTGAAAGTCGTGCGTCTTCGGAGATTTTTTCTCAGAAGACGCATGATTTATAAAGACGCACGACGGTTTTGTAAGAGAGGCTCTTGCGCGCGCCTTGATCTCCAAAAGACGCAGAATGGTTAAAATGAAAAATAGTCTAGTCCTTCTTTTAGCTACATCCATTCTGAATCATGAATGCGTCCTCCACCTAAGAAGTAGCACAACCAGGCGAAAGCTGTTCCAAATGTCAAATTAGAGCTTGGTAAAAGTGCAAATACCATATACAAACATGGAAAATATTAAGGCAAAAGGAGTTTCTTCATTTGCCTCATTGTTTTCTCATATTTTTTCTATAATTTGCAGCAAGGCGTCAGAGTCAGTATTTGTGAAAAGGCTAAATATGGTAGTCTGGATTTATCTTAGCTCATTGCCATGCAATGACGCTTTTTGACGCCCCACAACATAACGGCTTTAGAAAACATTGTTGAAAATGAAGAAATTGCTTTTGGCAAGCAATTTCTTCATTTCCCACAATGTTTTCTACTAAAAAAAGACGAACAAATGTACAATATTGTCCTCTTGAATTTTCGTCTGCATGATCTTTGAATTTGGAATAGTAGCCTAAAATTTTGTCGTTTGGGAAAGGGTTAAAGATGATGAACAAACAAATCTTTTATGACTATTTTATTGTTTAACATTATAAAAACAATCCATTACAATACACATTACGACACAAAACAAACTGAAGGTCACAGTGAGGCCTCCTTTACAATCAGTTTCTGAAAAGTAAAATTAAAGTAGTCCACCCCAAATGAGATCCACACGACGAAATTTTTGTGCGACGTCGTAAAAATTAATAAGGTATCCGAACCTAGATCTATTTGGGAAACAACATAATTTTTTGGCGGTGGAATGTTCCATCACCGAATGTTTACGACGTCACCCGAATAATTCTGACGTTGTGTTAGTCTTATTAGGGGTGGACTACCTTAATTCATTACCAGACAGCAACATTTTGGACTGTCTCCCATCTTCAGAGAGGTTGCAAAAAACTTCAAGTTTATGAAATTTTAGAAAAGTCTTTATGTTTTGGATTATAATAAATTGTGGGGATTGAAGAAATTGGAGAAAAAGGAGAAGAATGAGGAGGAAAGAAGAAGAAGATTGAGATGGAGAAAAAGGAGGAAAAGAAGAAGGAAAGGAAGAAAGAGAAGAAGCAAAAACTGACGATGATGCTTTTGCTTCTTATGATGAACAACAACAACATCAATTTTAACATTTTTTATGCAAAATATACATCCAGCCGATATTTGATTTTCTCAAAAACTGCTCGAACGATTTCCTTGATAATTTGAGAAACGCTAGCTTAAAGCTCCATCTACATCTCAACATAGTCGCTATAACTGGGAAAAATCGTATTCTGGTCATAATTGAGTTAGAAAGTACATATAGATCTACCGACATAAATAGGACGTTATTTAGATGAATTTAATATTATGCTGCTATAGAAGAAGAAGAAGAAAAAGAAGAAGAAGAAGAAGAGTTTTACACTGGGCCAGTCTTTATCGTCATTCATTAAGGTACTGGCAACAATAGGATTTTCATGGTGGGGAATCACGTGACCCAATGATAAAAAATGACGAGTTTGCCGTGCTATTTTCTTATGTAAATTCTATTTTCTGTGGGGCTCAACATAGTGGCAATTTTCTCTGGCTGGATGTTAAGTTTTAAAAAAAATTATTTACGATTTTCTGAAACTAGTGTGCCACACGATTCCCCGACGAGAATATGGAATTCTGATCAAATCTCTTTACTTGCTGTACTATTTTCTCATGTATGAATGGGGCTCAATACAGTGGCAATTTTCTCTACGTTTGGCTGGGTGTTAACTTTTAACAAAATTTATTGGCGATTTTCTGAAACTAAAATATTGTGCCACGTTATTCGCCGCCGCGAATATGGACTTTAGTTCAAATCTCTGCACTTGCTGGGAGTATTTTCTTATGTATGAATAGTGCTCAATACAGTGGCAATTTTCTCTACGTTTGGCCGGGTGTTAAGTTTGAATAAAATCGTTGACGAGTTTATGAAATGTTTGTGACACGTGATTCCCCGCCGCGAATATGGACTTCATGGGCAATTGTTCAAAACTGTGCAGGCAATTTTCTTTACATTTTGCTGGGTAGATCTATTAATTTTAAACAACATCATAGACGATTTTCTAAAATTTGAACCACGTGAATCCCCGCCCCGAATATGGACATTCGTTCAAAACTATGCAGTTGCTGTGCTATTCTCTCATGGTTGCATTTCGCAAAGGTACTGGTAAGAGTCGGGTTGACATGGGATTTTCGCAGTGGGGAATCGCATGGCACAACTAGATTTCTATTTCAATAAAAATCTTCATATAGAGGATCTAGATCTATATTATGGACATTGTTAGTCTATAAAAGAAAGTCCTGCTTGTAGATATACAGACTGATCTTATTTTATACTAGATCTAGTCCTGTCAAAACCAGATAGATATGTTGTTTGGGAAATGGTTAACATAACATGCATGCCTACATGCATAATTACAACAAAACTTTACAGCGCTGGCATGATTTTTTTTAAAAAAAGAGCTGCGCTTTCGCGTAGAGAAGGGATGGAAAGGGTACAAAAACGCTGAAAATGACGTCATATGACACATGATGACGTCATAGAGAAAGGGAGAAAATTCGGTTCTTACGCTATCCTTTCCCTTAGACCATGTAGAGAGATACCAATTGTTAAAATGCATTTCGTCGATTTTCTGAAGAAAAAAAGACCTCGTAACTGCAGCTTGTTTACAACTAACATCCATGTTTTATGCCAAGTCCACAGTTTCATAATGTTACTTTCTTGGAATACTTCCCAAACAACACATGTCAGTCTTGGCGTCTACTTAAAAGAAAAAGTTCGAGAAAAAATGAGGAAAAAGGAGAAAAAAATATTCGATTAAGAATTTGTTCAGCACCCAAATGCCGTAGTTCACTAATCGAGAAGTGCCAAGTTTCATCTGAAATCACATAAAAAATAAATATTGAACTGGAAAATTGACTAAATTTATTATTTTTCCTCGCTGTAATTTTCAAACAGAAGAGTATCTTTTTTAAAAGGAGTATCATTTCTAAACAATTCGCACTATGGGCCAATCAGCGCTCATTTCATCTATATATCCGGACTTTCCCTATACAAAAAGCACCTTCCGCCGACATACTTGATTAAAACTACAAATTACGCCCACAATCTGTCTATCATACAGGACAGAAAATATTGAGACAAAAGGAGAAAATGCTGATGGCCAGCGATAACGATAACTGAAATGTCATAGGTTTGTAACATGTATTGTTTGAGGTTTGTTGCAATTCTGCGTTGAAATAACGTCAATGTTTATGCGTTTCTGTAGTTACGATGGAGTCACGATGCATAGCAGATGGTCATGAAATTTTTCGACCCAACTTTGTTCTTTGTGTCTCTGTGATATTTTACATCTCGAGTTTTTTTCAGTTTGCTGTAAAGATAGCTGTTAATTCATTTTAGTGTTATGCAAGATGATTTTCCATTTTATTTGTATGAATTGTGTTGCTGCAAGTTTTCTGTGCTATTATAGTTTCTATAGTGCTAGTTGTTACTGATTTATCATGACATTGTTTGCTTGTTGATGAGGTGTCTTTACAGATTCACGTATTTAAATGGAACTCGCCTTGTAGTTTGATGAGACCTGGTAGAGATGGAGTCTGGTTGGACGAGAGACGTACGATCCACAACTGTCAGTTAAGCAGACCCGACACACGAGGAAAATAAGATAGATATGAAGCAAGTGTATGACCCCTTTAAGGACCATTTGATGTTTGGCATCAGAAATTATTTTTTTTTATTGAGTCAGGGGGGTGAGTAAACACCCTTCAGCTGGTCTTGAGCAAGGGAAATCATACCTCCCCCTTCCGAAGTGAAGTAGGGTTGGGTATCCGGCTCGCAGCGTTTTCCTGACTTTTGGACTTTAAAAGTTTGGTTAACCCCTTATGCTGAATTCAAGACGAGCATCTTTGTACATAGTAAGAAGCATAGAATAAGAGCAGTCTGCACGTACGTGCAGTCTGCTCTTATTCTTTTCCGCTTGCTTGGGCAGAAGTAATAAAGCAGAATCAGCACTGTGAGGGTTAATATACAAATTGCAATGATAGGAAAATAGAAATCAAAAAGTATTTTGAAAATGTTTATATTAACCAAACAAAAAAATGAAATGTTAAAGAGCAACTAAAAGTTAAATTCACTGATAAGGTTTTGATATACATTTTATCGTGACGCTTCATTGCAGGAGTGATTCACAGATTGTATTAGGAGCATGTAATAAATCATGATTTTTTTCTTGTTATTATCTATATGCATTTTACTTTCTGCTATTTCAAATAATTTACATTTCATAATGTTTATAAAGGAAAACTTTGATATGTAGATTAAATAAAAATTTAATAAAAAAATAATCTTTATAGTTTTGTATAAAATGGAAAAGCTTCAAAAACTGCTTTCTTGAAATTGTATTCATGAATTGATGTCGGTTAAGATTTAGTGAATGAATTTTCAATTTCTTTTATTTAAAGAATAAAAAATGTTTTGAAAATGTTCAAGTAAAATACATTAGACGTATTTGAAGTAAATTGAGCAATATCAGTCAAATCAATATTTAATGTTCAGGAAATGAAGTTGACTGCCATGCATTTTAATTGAATCGATTTGAATACTAAAACACTAGTTTGGTCTAATTACAATAATACATGTTGATATTAATATTTCTCTGACACCTTCTTTTTGTGTCTTTTAAAGTATTGAAATCAAATGTATAATTAATCATTAACTATACATTTATTCCCCGCTGATAATATAATTTTCTAGCAAAATATAATAGGTTTTTTTTCTGTTTGAGAGATATAAACTATTCTTAATGACCAAGATATTACTAGATAATGATAAATCTGTTAAATTTCAACAAAACTACTAGTAATGTAACTGTTTCAAATAATCACTGAATAGATAGTCAATGTAAATTATGTAATTTATAAGACTTTTTGGCTAGAAAAAATAAAAATAAAATCTCTTTAAACTTATATTGTCTTTTTGTTATATTTATATACGCCTGAATGGGTGTACTGTGTTTACCCCCTGGTCGTCCGTCCGTCTGTTGGCAAATCCATGACATGATGCATCCCTACGATGGTTTGCATTAGAACTTCCTGTATTTTATACCATTAAATCGACCCTTTCCCAAACTACAAAATCGTAGGTTGGCCCAGTGCTGCAGACAACAAAATTGTTGTTGATAAGAATGGGATTTGTTAACAAAATAGCTCAGAAAATATTGGGACAAAAGGAGAAAATGCAGTTTTTCAGCGTTTTCTTCTTTGCCTCAATGTTTTCCATAGCCTTATTCACAAGGGACACGTCAAAAAGAGATCTTGTTTTGGGAAAGGGTTGAATAACTCAATAAACTCATTCCACTGACCAGCCCCCTAATCCGAGTCTTCTCTGATGTAAAAACGCTCTTTGATATTTTGATTTTTCGCTATTTACATAGCGAAAAATCAAAATATCGAAGAGCGTATTTACATCAGAGAAGACTCGGATTAACCAGCCCCCATGTGACCGTATATGCACCGCCCCGCGCGAAACTTGCTCGCCTCAGATAGCCATCCACATCAAGGTTTTCGTTTTGTCTCTGTGACCACCATTGTTCTCTCCAGACCAATAGGCTGTAGTGGCCACACTTCGCCTCTCAGTCCACCTTCAAAAGTACACGTAACCACGGCCTAATACATTCAAATTTGTTAAAAAATAATGATTTTGATGTTTCGTGTCAAAACTGACCAATACAGCGTTTTGTAAATATAAATATGCACGAAAAAATTATGGCAAAAAAGAAATTGCTCAATGAGCAATTTCTTCTTTGCCGTAATATTTTTGTGCACACTTATTTGTATTTATACAAACATTATGCATTCTATGTTCATGCATGATACTATCCATAATCCTACTACAGCTTCAAGTTGGTCTGCGGAGAACACTGGGTCACATAGTGTGTCATGTCATGCTGGAGGACGATCAATCGCTCATCCGATGAAATTAACCCTTTCCTAAACCCAAAGTTTTAGATAACTCGATTAGAAAGATGCTGTCGATGACGTACAGTAATGTTTACAGATCAGGATATGTGTACAATACAAGTCGGAAAACATTAAAGCAAAAGGCGAAAATGCTGATTATCAGCACTTCTTCTTTGGCCTCAAATGTTTTCCGAAGCCTTTTCTATCGGATGCATCAAAACCAAGCCTTGGTTTGGAAAGGGTTACAATGACGGAGTCAAAAACGCAAATTGGATCAGTTCATCATACAATCGCCTGGCTAGGTCTTGATCCAAGATTTGGAGACCATCGATTGGTTATCGGATGAAACTAACCCTTTCCCAAACGCAAAATTTTAGATGGACCTAATTTACATCGAAGCTCCATATTTTACAAACTGGGTGTTGACAGAACTGGAATTGTGTACTATGCAAGTCTGAAGATAAAAACACAAAAGACGAAAATGCTGATTGATATCCGAATTTTTTCTTTGGCTTCAATGTTCTCCAAAGCATTTTCTAATGAAGACGTACAGACCAAGTCCCGCTTTTGGAATGTGTTTAAAAATCCCAAGAGTCCAAAAGAATTTGTCCACACAGCCGCCTCTGCTGTCCTGTTCAAAGATAAGATTTAGAAGCGATTATTCTATATTCGGATAAGACTTGACCCCTTTTGCCAAACGACAAAAGTTTAGATTGTCCCATTTAATCCATTACCAAACGAAAAAAAAATGAGACTGTTCCAAATTCAAAGATGCTGCAGACGACAATTTTAAATAAGTGAAGGAAATTTTTTTAAAAAAAATGATTGGCCATTTTGGATCGAAAACATTGTGGGAAATGAAGAAATTGCTTGTGACAAGCAATTTCTTCATTTTCCACAATGTTTTCCAAAGCCATTAATTAGTATTAAAAAGATGATGAGGGCAACACACTGGTAGATAAACCGTAAATTGAGCACAATATAAGCCAGAAAATTTTGAAGTAAAAGGAGGAAATGCCGATTACCAGCAGTTCCTTCTTTGGCTTCAATGTTTTCCAAATCCCTTTTTGGAGACGTCACATCCAAGTCTAGTTTGGGAAAGGATTATACTACTAACATGATGTATCCACCATACGGTCAGAGTCTATGCGGGTTAATTCGTTCTGACGTTTGTCTTCAATCAATGGGTTGGTGATCGTAAAGCCACTGATATCTGAAATACTGCTAGATATGGCGTAAAACCTGGATTAATCACTATGCCGCTGTCATTCTGTTCCGTGATATGATTTCAAGACTAGCAAACCACTGAAGCAGGCGTAAATTACAACAGTAAAGGAAAGTAATTGATTGATTGCAGTTTAACCCTTCTTTCAACTGCTATGTTCATATCGCAGCAACTGGAGCACCTTGCCATAGATTTGTCGTTTCTCGCCAGTACGCCTGAACCACGTCCTTACAAAGCCTCCAGCTGCCCGCACTGGTGGGTTTACGCCTCTCCAACCATTGACAGTCCGAGATAGATGACAGAAGGGGTGTTTGCCACCACTGGGGACAGAACCTGGTATCTCGATCTTTACCCATGAGCTTTTGACGCGTCAAGTCATGGAAAAGGCTTAGACCAAACAGTCAAAAGGGCACTGATACGATTTGAAAGTGGACATCGAGGGTAATTTATACTGATAAAGATATGATTTGTGTACAATATACCTGGGAAAATATTGAAACATTGTAAGAAAAGATGCTCATTATCAGCATTTTTCTTTTGCCTCAATTTCCCCGATTAGGATTGTTAACAGGTAGTCCACCTATAATGAGATTTATGTAATGTCCGAATTTTTCATGTGGGGCCATGAACATATGTTACGTATCCGAACCTATATGGGCGACGAAAATATTTGGCGGAGCAATGTTTCACTTCCGAATGTTTACGAAGACGCCAAATAATTCCGACGTCGGGTGAATCTCATTAGGGATGAACTACCTTTAAACCAGGTCCTGTTTGGTACCGTGATGGCTGAACATACCTTGCTGGTTGGATCATCCCTTAACCCATTACCAAACGACAAAATTTGGACCTGTCCAAATACAAAGATGTGGCAGACGACAATTTGAAGTGACTGGAATTTTATATTCTGTTGGTCTTTTGTGGTTGAAAACATTGTGGAAAATGAAGAAATTGCTTGTGACAAGCAATTTCTTCATTTTCCACATTGTTTTTTAAAGCCATTATCTTATGAGGAGTCAAAATGAGCCACTGTGTGATAATCAGTTAACATTCAAGTCTTAAGCCTTTCTTACAATCTGTCGTGCGTTCTTGAAAGTCGTGCGTCTTCGGAGATTTTTTCTCAGAAGACGCATGATTTATAAAGACGCACGACGGTTTTGTAAGAGAGGCTCTTGCGCGCGCCTTGATCTCCAAAAGACGCAGAATGGTTAAAATGAAAAATAGTCTAGTCCTTCTTTTAGCTACATCCATTCTGAATCATGAATGCGTCCTCCACCTAAGAAGTAGCACAACCAGGCGAAAGCTGTTCCAAATGTCAAATTAGAGCTTGGTAAAAGTGCAAATACCATATACAAACATGGAAAATATTAAGGCAAAAGGAGTTTCTTCATTTGCCTCATTGTTTTCTCATATTTTTTCTATAATTTGCAGCAAGGCGTCAGAGTCAGTATTTGTGAAAAGGCTAAATATGGTAGTCTGGATTTATCTTAGCTCATTGCCATGCAATGACGCTTTTTGACGCCCCACAACATAACGGCTTTAGAAAACATTGTTGAAAATGAAGAAATTGCTTTTGGCAAGCAATTTCTTCATTTCCCACAATGTTTTCTACTAAAAAAAGACGAACAAATGTACAATATTGTCCTCTTGAATTTTCGTCTGCATGATCTTTGAATTTGGAATAGTAGCCTAAAATTTTGTCGTTTGGGAAAGGGTTAAAGATGATGAACAAACAAATCTTTTATGACTATTTTATTGTTTAACATTATAAAAACAATCCATTACAATACACATTACGACACAAAACAAACTGAAGGTCACAGTGAGGCCTCCTTTACAATCAGTTTCTGAAAAGTAAAATTAAAGTAGTCCACCCCAAATGAGATCCACACGACGAAATTTTTGTGCGACGTCGTAAAAATTAATAAGGTATCCGAACCTAGATCTATTTGGGAAACAACATAATTTTTTGGCGGTGGAATGTTCCATCACCGAATGTTTACGACGTCACCCGAATAATTCTGACGTTGTGTTAGTCTTATTAGGGGTGGACTACCTTAATTCATTACCAGACAGCAACATTTTGGACTGTCTCCCATCTTCAGAGAGGTTGCAAAAAACTTCAAGTTTATGAAATTTTAGAAAAGTCTTTATGTTTTGGATTATAATAAATTGTGGGGATTGAAGAAATTGGAGAAAAAGGAGAAGAATGAGGAGGAAAGAAGAAGAAGATTGAGATGGAGAAAAAGGAGGAAAAGAAGAAGGAAAGGAAGAAAGAGAAGAAGCAAAAACTGACGATGATGCTTTTGCTTCTTATGATGAACAACAACAACATCAATTTTAACATTTTTTATGCAAAATATACATCCAGCCGATATTTGATTTTCTCAAAAACTGCTCGAACGATTTCCTTGATAATTTGAGAAACGCTAGCTTAAAGCTCCATCTACATCTCAACATAGTCGCTATAACTGGGAAAAATCGTATTCTGGTCATAATTGAGTTAGAAAGTACATATAGATCTACCGACATAAATAGGACGTTATTTAGATGAATTTAATATTATGCTGCTATAGAAGAAGAAGAAGAAAAAGAAGAAGAAGAAGAAGAGTTTTACACTGGGCCAGTCTTTATCGTCATTCATTAAGGTACTGGCAACAATAGGATTTTCATGGTGGGGAATCACGTGACCCAATGATAAAAAATGACGAGTTTGCCGTGCTATTTTCTTATGTAAATTCTATTTTCTGTGGGGCTCAACATAGTGGCAATTTTCTCTGGCTGGATGTTAAGTTTTAAAAAAAATTATTTACGATTTTCTGAAACTAGTGTGCCACACGATTCCCCGACGAGAATATGGAATTCTGATCAAATCTCTTTACTTGCTGTACTATTTTCTCATGTATGAATGGGGCTCAATACAGTGGCAATTTTCTCTACGTTTGGCTGGGTGTTAACTTTTAACAAAATTTATTGGCGATTTTCTGAAACTAAAATATTGTGCCACGTTATTCGCCGCCGCGAATATGGACTTTAGTTCAAATCTCTGCACTTGCTGGGAGTATTTTCTTATGTATGAATAGTGCTCAATACAGTGGCAATTTTCTCTACGTTTGGCCGGGTGTTAAGTTTGAATAAAATCGTTGACGAGTTTATGAAATGTTTGTGACACGTGATTCCCCGCCGCGAATATGGACTTCATGGGCAATTGTTCAAAACTGTGCAGGCAATTTTCTTTACATTTTGCTGGGTAGATCTATTAATTTTAAACAACATCATAGACGATTTTCTAAAATTTGAACCACGTGAATCCCCGCCCCGAATATGGACATTCGTTCAAAACTATGCAGTTGCTGTGCTATTCTCTCATGGTTGCATTTCGCAAAGGTACTGGTAAGAGTCGGGTTGACATGGGATTTTCGCAGTGGGGAATCGCATGGCACAACTAGATTTCTATTTCAATAAAAATCTTCATATAGAGGATCTAGATCTATATTATGGACATTGTTAGTCTATAAAAGAAAGTCCTGCTTGTAGATATACAGACTGATCTTATTTTATACTAGATCTAGTCCTGTCAAAACCAGATAGATATGTTGTTTGGGAAATGGTTAACATAACATGCATGCCTACATGCATAATTACAACAAAACTTTACAGCGCTGGCATGATTTTTTTTAAAAAAAGAGCTGCGCTTTCGCGTAGAGAAGGGATGGAAAGGGTACAAAAACGCTGAAAATGACGTCATATGACACATGATGACGTCATAGAGAAAGGGAGAAAATTCGGTTCTTACGCTATCCTTTCCCTTAGACCATGTAGAGAGATACCAATTGTTAAAATGCATTTCGTCGATTTTCTGAAGAAAAAAAGACCTCGTAACTGCAGCTTGTTTACAACTAACATCCATGTTTTATGCCAAGTCCACAGTTTCATAATGTTACTTTCTTGGAATACTTCCCAAACAACACATGTCAGTCTTGGCGTCTACTTAAAAGAAAAAGTTCGAGAAAAAATGAGGAAAAAGGAGAAAAAAATATTCGATTAAGAATTTGTTCAGCACCCAAATGCCGTAGTTCACTAATCGAGAAGTGCCAAGTTTCATCTGAAATCACATAAAAAATAAATATTGAACTGGAAAATTGACTAAATTTATTATTTTTCCTCGCTGTAATTTTCAAACAGAAGAGTATCTTTTTTAAAAGGAGTATCATTTCTAAACAATTCGCACTATGGGCCAATCAGCGCTCATTTCATCTATATATCCGGACTTTCCCTATACAAAAAGCACCTTCCGCCGACATACTTGATTAAAACTACAAATTACGCCCACAATCTGTCTATCATACAGGACAGAAAATATTGAGACAAAAGGAGAAAATGCTGATGGCCAGCGATAACGATAACTGAAATGTCATAGGTTTGTAACATGTATTGTTTGAGGTTTGTTGCAATTCTGCGTTGAAATAACGTCAATGTTTATGCGTTTCTGTAGTTACGATGGAGTCACGATGCATAGCAGATGGTCATGAAATTTTTCGACCCAACTTTGTTCTTTGTGTCTCTGTGATATTTTACATCTCGAGTTTTTTTCAGTTTGCTGTAAAGATAGCTGTTAATTCATTTTAGTGTTATGCAAGATGATTTTCCATTTTATTTGTATGAATTGTGTTGCTGCAAGTTTTCTGTGCTATTATAGTTTCTATAGTGCTAGTTGTTACTGATTTATCATGACATTGTTTGCTTGTTGATGAGGTGTCTTTACAGATTCACGTATTTAAATGGAACTCGCCTTGTAGTTTGATGAGACCTGGTAGAGATGGAGTCTGGTTGGACGAGAGACGTACGATCCACAACTGTCAGTTAAGCAGACCCGACACACGAGGAAAATAAGATAGATATGAAGCAAGTGTATGACCCCTTTAAGGACCATTTGATGTTTGGCATCAGAAATTATTTTTTTTTATTGAGTCAGGGGGGTGAGTAAACACCCTTCAGCTGGTCTTGAGCAAGGGAAATCATACCTCCCCCTTCCGAAGTGAAGTAGGGTTGGGTATCCGGCTCGCAGCGTTTTCCTGACTTTTGGACTTTAAAAGTTTGGTTAACCCCTTATGCTGAATTCAAGACGAGCATCTTTGTACATAGTAAGAAGCATAGAATAAGAGCAGTCTGCACGTACGTGCAGTCTGCTCTTATTCTTTTCCGCTTGCTTGGGCAGAAGTAATAAAGCAGAATCAGCACTGTGAGGGTTAATATACAAATTGCAATGATAGGAAAATAGAAATCAAAAAGTATTTTGAAAATGTTTATATTAACCAAACAAAAAAATGAAATGTTAAAGAGCAACTAAAAGTTAAATTCACTGATAAGGTTTTGATATACATTTTATCGTGACGCTTCATTGCAGGAGTGATTCACAGATTGTATTAGGAGCATGTAATAAATCATGATTTTTTTCTTGTTATTATCTATATGCATTTTACTTTCTGCTATTTCAAATAATTTACATTTCATAATGTTTATAAAGGAAAACTTTGATATGTAGATTAAATAAAAATTTAATAAAAAAATAATCTTTATAGTTTTGTATAAAATGGAAAAGCTTCAAAAACTGCTTTCTTGAAATTGTATTCATGAATTGATGTCGGTTAAGATTTAGTGAATGAATTTTCAATTTCTTTTATTTAAAGAATAAAAAATGTTTTGAAAATGTTCAAGTAAAATACATTAGACGTATTTGAAGTAAATTGAGCAATATCAGTCAAATCAATATTTAATGTTCAGGAAATGAAGTTGACTGCCATGCATTTTAATTGAATCGATTTGAATACTAAAACACTAGTTTGGTCTAATTACAATAATACATGTTGATATTAATATTTCTCTGACACCTTCTTTTTGTGTCTTTTAAAGTATTGAAATCAAATGTATAATTAATCATTAACTATACATTTATTCCCCGCTGATAATATAATTTTCTAGCAAAATCAAGTAGGTTTTTTCTGTTTGAGAGATATAAACTATTCTTAATGACCAAGATATTACTAGATAATGATAAATCTGTTAAATTTCAACAAAACTACTAGTAATGTAACTGTTTCAAATAATCACTGAATAGATAGTCAATGTAAATTATGTAATTTATAAGACTTTTTGGCTAGAAAAAATAAAAATAAAATCTCTTTAAACTTATATTGTCTTTTTGTTATATTTATATACGCCTGAATGGGTGTACTGTGTTTACCCCCTGGTCGTCCGTCCGTCTGTTGGCAAATCCATGACATGATGCATCCCTACGATGGTTTGCATTAGAACTTCCTGTATTTTATACCATTAAATCGACCCTTTCCCAAACTACAAAATCGTAGGTTGGCCCAGTGCTGCAGACAACAAAATTGTTGTTGATAAGAATGGGATTTGTTAACAAAATAGCTCAGAAAATATTGGGACAAAAGGAGAAAATGCAGTTTTTCAGCGTTTTCTTCTTTGCCTCAATGTTTTCCATAGCCTTATTCACAAGGGACACGTCAAAAAGAGATCTTGTTTTGGGAAAGGGTTGAATAACTCAATAAACTCATTCCACTGACCAGCCCCCTAATCCGAGTCTTCTCTGATGTAAAAACGCTCTTTGATATTTTGATTTTTCGCTATTTACATAGCGAAAAATCAAAATATCGAAGAGCGTATTTACATCAGAGAAGACTCGGATTAACCAGCCCCCATGTGACCGTATATGCACCGCCCCGCGCGAAACTTGCTCGCCTCAGATAGCCATCCACATCAAGGTTTTCGTTTTGTCTCTGTGACCACCATTGTTCTCTCCAGACCAATAGGCTGTAGTGGCCACACTTCGCCTCTCAGTCCACCTTCAAAAGTACACGTAACCACGGCCTAATACCTTCATTTGTCACAAAATAATGATTTTGATGTTTCGTGTCAAAACTGATCGATACGGCGTTCTGTAAATATAAATATGCACGAAAAAATTATGGCAAAAAAGAAATTGCTCAATGAGCAATTTCTTCTTTGCCGTAATATTTTTGTGCACACTTATTTGTATTTATACAAACATTATTCATTCTATGTTCATGCATGATACTATCCATAATCCTACTACAGCTTCAAGTTGGTCTGCGGAGAACACTGGGTCACATAGTGTGTCATGTCATGCTGGAGGACGATCAATCGCTCATCCGATGAAATTAACCCTTCCCTAAGCCCAAAGTTTTAGATAACTCGATTAGAAAGATGCTGTCGATGACATACAGTAATGTTAACAGATCAGGATATGTGTACAATACCAGTCGGAAAACATTAAAGCAAAAGGCGAAAATGCTGATTATCGGCACTTCTTCTTTGGCCTCAAATGTTTTCCGAAGCCTTTTCTATCGGATGCATCAAAACCAAGCCTTGGTTTGGAAAGGGTTACAATGACGGAGTCAAAAACGCCAATTGGATCAGTTCATCATACAATCGCCTGGCTAGGTCTTGATCCAAGATTTGGAGACCATCGATTGGTTATCGGATGAAACTAACCCTTTCCCAAACGCAAAATTTTAGATGGACCTAATTTACATCGAAGCTCCATATTTTACAAACTGGGTGTTGACAGAACTGGAATTGTGTACTATGCAAGTCTGAAGATAAAAACACAAAAGACGAAAATGCTGATTGATATCCGAATTTTTTCTTTGGCTTCAATGTTCTCCAAAGCATTTTCTAATGAAGACGTACAGACCAAGTCGTGCTTTTGGAATGTGTTTAAAAATCCCAAGAGTCCAAAAGAATTTGTCCACACAGCCGCCTCTGCTGTCCTGTTCAAAGATAAGATTTAGAAGCGATTATTCTATATTCGGATAAGACTTGACCCCTTTTGCCAAACGACAAAAGTTTAGATTGTCCCATTTAATCCATTACCAAACGAAAAAAAAATGAGACTGTTCCAAATTCAAAGATGCTGCAGACGACAATTTTAAATAAGTGAAGGAAATTTAAAAAAAAAATGATTGGCCATTTTGGATCGAAAACATTGTGGGAAATGAAGAAATTGCTTGTGACAAGCAATTTTTTCATTTTCCACAATGTTTTCCAAAGCCATTAATTAGTATTAAAAAGATGATGAGGGCAACACACTGGTAGATGAAACGTAAATTGAGCACAATATAAGCCAGAAAATTTTGAAGTAAAAGGAGGAAATGTCGATTATCAGCAGTTCCTTCTTTGGCATCAATGTTTTCCAAATCCCTTTTTGGAGACGTCACATCCAAGTCTAGTTTGGGAAAGGATTATACTACTAACATGATGTATCCACCATACGGTCAGAGTCTATGCGGGTTAATTCGTTCTGACGTTTGTCTTCAATCAATGGGTTGGTGGTCGTAAAGCCACTGATATCTCTGAAATACTGCTAGATATGGCGTAAAACCTGGATTAATCACTATGCCGCCATCATTCTGTTCCGTGATATGATTTCAAGACTAGCAAACCACTGAAGCAGGCGTAAATTACAACAGTAAAGGAAAGTAATTGATTGATTGCAGTTTAACCCTTCTTTCAACTGCTATGTTCATATCGCAGCAACTGGAGCACCTTGCCATAGATTTGTCGTTTCTCGCCAGTACGCCTGAACCACGTCCTTACAAAGCCTCCAGCTGCCCGCACTGGTGGGTTTACGCCTCTCCAACCATTGACAGTCCGAGATAGATGACAGAAGGGGTGTTTGCCACCACTGGGGACAGAACCTGGTATCTCGATCTTTACCCATGAGCTTTTGACGCGTCAAGTCATGGAAAAGGCTTAGACCAAACAGTCAAAAGGGCACTGATACGATTTGAAAGTGGACATCGAGGGTAATTTATACTGATAAAGATATGATTTGTGTACAATATACCTGGGAAAATATTGAAACATTGTAAGAAAAGATGCTCATTATCAGCATTTTTCTTTTGCCTCAATTTCCCCGATTAGGATTGTTAACAGGTAGTCCACCTATAATGAGATTTATGTAATGTCCGAATTTTTCATGTGGGGCCATGAACATATGTTACGTATCCGAACCTATATGGGCGACGAAAATATTTGGCGGAGCAATGTTTCACTTCCGAATGTTTACGAAGACGCCAAATAATTCCGACGTCGGGTGAATCTCATTAGGGATGAACTACCTTTAAACCAGGTCCTGTTTGGTACCGTGATGGCTGAACATACCTTGCTGGTTGGATCATCCCTTAACCCATTACCAAACGACAAAATTTGGACCTGTCCAAATACAAAGATGTGGCAGACGACAATTTGAAGTGACTGGAATTTTATATTCTGTTGGTCTTTTGTGGTTGAAAACATTGTGGAAAATGAAGAAATTGCTTGTGACAATTGATTGCAGTTTAACCCTTCTTTCAACTGCTATGTTCATATCGCAGCAACTGGAGCACCTTGTCATAGGTTTGTCGTTTCTCACCGTTACGACTAGACCACATTCTTACCGAGCCTCCAGCTGCCCGCACTGGTGGGTTTACGCCTCTCCAACCATTGGCAGTCCGAGATAGATGGCAGAATGGGGTGTTTGCCACCGCTGGGGACAGAACCTGGTACCTCGATCTTCACCCACGCGCTTTGGACATGCCAAGTCGTGGAAAGAGCTTAGAACGGTCAAAAGGGAACTGATCCAAAGTGAAAGCTGCTGCCGAGGGAATAGATGCTGATACAGACAAGATTTGTATACAATATACCTGGGACAATATCGAGGCATACTTGGAAAATGTAAATTAACAGAATTTTGTTTCTTTTGCCTAAATTTTCCTGATTGGAATCGTTAACTAAGGTAGTCCACCCCTAATGAGATTAACGCAGTCGGATTTTTTCGTGCGGCGTCGTTGAAATATGTTGCATATCCGAACCTATTCCGGCGACGTAAATATTCGGCGGAGGAACGTTTCACCAACGAATGTTTACGAAAACTCCCAAATTATTAATTCCGACGTCGAGTGAATCTCATTACGGATGGACTACCTTCTAACCAGGTCTTGTTTGGTACCGCGATGGTTCAACATACCTTGATGGTTAACTCTTTCCCTCACATTGCCGCTTTTGAACGCCCAACAAAATAAAGGCTTTGGAAAACATTGTGAAAAATGAAGAAATTACTTGAGACAAGCAATTTCTTCATTTCCCACAATGTTTTCTACCAAGAAAGACCGAAAAATGTTAAATTTTGTTCAATGGAAATTATCGTCTGCAACACCTATGAGTTTGGACAAGGCTAAAATTGTGTTGTTTGGTAATGGATTAAATCATCACTCAACATCCAAGTCTTCCGGATGAAACAGAATCATGTGTACCTGAAGTTTTTCTTACAACCCGTCGTGCGTTCTTGTAAATCGTGCGTCTTCGGAGATTTCTTTAAGAAAATTTCTACGCACAATTTATAAGGACACAAGACGGGTTGTAAGAGGGGCTCTGCGCTCCAAAAGACACATAATGGTCGTGTCAAAGAATTGTATTTTCAATTCTTTGCCACGTCCATTCTGCATCATGATTGAGTCACCAAAGTAGGTTGCTCATGAACGCATGACTATGTGAAAGCTGTTCCTAATGGCAAGCAAGTGCAAATACCATACACCATAACATGGAAAATACCAAGGTAAAAGGAGTTTTTTTTCTTTTGCCTCATTGTTTTCTCATTTTTTCTGTAATTTGCAGCAAGGCGTCAGAGTCAGTATTTGGGAATGGATTAGATATTGAAGTCTGGAACTAGCTTAACCCATTACCATGCAATGACGCTTTTTGATGCCCCACAACATAAAGGCTTTAGAAAAAATTGTTGAAAATTAAGAAATTGCTTATGACAAGCAATTTCTTCATTTCCCACAATGTTTTCTACCAAACTAGAAGACCCGAAGGTCTTGAATCGCTCCAGAGCCCTGAGATTCTTTTAATATTCAATCCAAGTTTTGATAAGATTGTTCAACACACGTGGTTCTTAGAGCAAGAAGAAAGGAAAGGAAAGGGGAGGAAATTTCAGCTTAGGATGATACTGGCAGTGAAAACAGATACATATCCCATACTAGAAAGCTGAAAACACCTTCATATAAGATAAGACCTAATGGTTACCAAGATTTGTCTTGATCAGAATGAGTTTGGCTGTCCTGATTTGATAGGTCAATATTTGTAATTGCAAGAGTGAAAACAAAGTCAAAATCAGCCGAAAATGACAATTTTGTCAATTTTAAGGGCACATATCTCATGATATAGAATTCAGATCAAGCTGAAAATTATACCCAGGAAAGATCTGATAGTCACCAACATACTGTCCAAGTTTTGTCTTGATTGGCCAATATTTATAGTTGCTATAGTTAAAACAAAGCAAAATTACACTGAAAATGACAATTTTGTCAATTTCAAGGGCACATAACTCATGATAAAGAATTCAGATCAAGCTGAAAATTGTGCTCAGACAAGATCTTATTGTCACCAATGTTTTGACCAAGTTTTGTCTTGATTGGTCAATATTTGTAAGTGCTAGAGTGAAAACAAAGTCAAAATAGCCAATTTTTTTTAAATTCAAGGGCAGATAACTCAAGACTTTCTAGTTCAATCACAAGGGCCGTCAGAGACAGGCAATGCTCCCCAAATAAGGCATTGTCACAATAAATGTATGCCATGGAGAGCACTTTATTGTCAAGGGCATCTGATTTGCTACTCAAATATGAAATTTCATCAAATTCTGACCATTAGACTAGGAGAAATTAGAGAAAAACTATTTTACCTTAAGTCCCCTTTTCCCACGACGAGGCCTCAAATCCAAAAACTGGGAAAAGTAAATTGGCATTATGTCATAGGAAGTTCACATGGTAAGTTTCATTTGATTTGGCTCAAGGGTTATGGAGAAATCGCTCCGGACGGACAGACGGACTGGACGGACGGACAGACAGACAAAGCGGCGACTATATGCTCTCCCTTCGGGGAGCATAAAAATTAATAGGAGGAATCTGATAGAGGACCACTTAAGGATCATTCCTGTGAAGTTTGATTGAAATCCATCCAGTAGTTTCTGAGGAGAAGAAAAAGTTGACGACCGGACGGATTCATGACAGACACAGCGCCATGACAATAGCCCGTTGGCCTGAAGGCTAGTGGAGCTTAAAAGATGAACAAACGTACAATATTCGTCCTTTTGAAATTTTCTTCTGCATGATCTTTGAATTTGGAACACCCTAAAATTCTGTCGTTTGGGAAAAGGTTATAGATGATGAACTAACAAACCTTTTATGATTACTTTAATGTTCAACAGTATAAAAACAATCCATTACAATACAAATTACGAGATAATACAAACTGAAGGTCACAGTGAGGCCTCCTTTACAATTAGTTTCTGAAAAGTAAAAAATACATAATGAGTTAATGTAGTCTACCCCTAATGAGATTCGAGTGACGTCGGAATTATTTGAGCGATGTCGAAAACATTTGGCGGTGGAACATTCCACCACCAAATGTTTATGATTGCTGCACTCGAATAAGTTCGGATACGCTCGAAAAAATCCCATGTTTTATGAATCTCAAAATGGCCACATTACAGGTATTCTACCTTAATCCATTACTAGACAGCAATATTTTGGATGGTCCCCTATCTTGAGAGTTGTTGCAGACAACTTCTAATTGATGAACTTCGAAAAAGTCTTTACATTTTGGATTATACTTCATTGTGGAGAATGGAGAAATTGCTGTTAAAAACAATTTCTTCATTTTCCACCATGTTTTCACAAGCATTTTATACGCCACCGAAGGCGTTCGTATATTGGCTTCATCTTCTCCATCTGTCCATCCGTCTAAACGTACCTACGTCCACTGCTCTTGTGAGCACAACTCCTAAGTTTCTGGCTGGATCTAAACTTGGTCAATGTTATCACCTTAATTGGTAGATGTACATAAAATAAGGAGTTTATGGATCATTGATTTTTTCCCTGAGTAATGCCTCCTTAAAACTGTCTCTGGGGCTTATTGAAATTGAAGTCTTGTGAACGCAACTCCTAAGTTTCTGGCTGGATCTTAATGAAACTAGGTCAACATCATCACCATAATTTGTAGATGTACATGGAGTCATGGATCAAGGATTTTATGGTTCATTGATGTTTGCAAGAGTTATGCCCCTTGGGCATAACAGAGACATTGATGCTGAGAACATCTACCAAACATGAGTGCCATAGTCACAATATAGGCCGCCACTTTGCTGCTGTTTCACGAAAATAAGAAGTTGTGTTCACAAGAAGGTTTTTTAAATATCCAGTCAAAAAACTGGGAGGAATTACGTTCACAAGGCTGAAATATCATTAAACCCCTGAGACTAAGTGTTAAGGGGGCATAACTCAGTCAAAAATCAATAAACTATAAAGAAAGAAAATATGAACAATTTGGCCAAAGAAAATTTTAAGCAAAAGAAGAAAATGTTAGTATGCAGCATTTTCTTCTTTTACCTCAATATTTTTACAATAAGGGACATCAAAACCTATTCTTGTTTGAGAAAGGGTTAAACAATCTACTTAAAAGATTATCACATACCTTTAAAGATGTCAATGCATTTGTAGTTTGCAGGCCTAGTGACCTCAGTAATACAACTGGACTCAGTTCTGTACTATAAATTCTTTGTAACCCATCTATCGTGGCCATGACAGGCAAAACTTTCCTCTGTCTGTTGGTTTCATATTCACTGAGGTAGGACAGAGAACCTGTGCAACAGAAAATAGCTTGACTTTTTTGATAACTTGAAATAACATGACTAGCATTTTCTCATTTTCCTTCACGGTTTTACCAATAGCAGCCATGACAGGTAAAACTTTCCTGTCTGTTGGTTTGATATTCACTGAAGTATGAAAGGGAACCTAAAGTGTGAAAATATATTTTTTTAAATACAGTCAACACTCGTTGTGTCGAAGTCGGAGGGGCCATCGAAATACCTCGACCTATTCGGAGTTCGACTCATCCTGATTTCATTTTGTTTCGAATTAAATGACATTTGACCATTCTATTGTTCATCAAAGCCTTCATAATTGAAATATAGTAGGAAAAGGAAAGAAATTGCTCGAGACGAGCAATTTCTATCCTTTTCCTACTAAATTTTCAATGGCATATTTATTTCATAATAATACTTTTTTAAAATCCGTTGAAATGGACGGGACCAAAAAATTACTTCGACTTAAGCAGGATTTCGACTTATCCGATGTCGAGATAACGAGTGTCGACTGTATGAAAGTATGGTTTGAATTTTCTTCTCTTATTTCAAAGCATGTTCAAGCATTTTTTATTAGAGACACCAAAAGCGGGCCTTCTTTTATACTATGTCAACAAGCAAAACTTAAGGTAAAAAGGGCCTTATGAGCACCAAAGAGCCAGCGGCGAAATTTGAAAAGAGCTAGTAATTCCTAAATTGTGTTACATTTCAATTCCAAATATAAACATAAGCATTTTGTACGGTTTAGAATTTTGAATTAATGCATATTTGTGGAAATATTTGACAAAAATGTTCAAAATTACCTCCCTTGCATATGAATATAGAGTAAAATAATATTTGTAAATTATTTTCTTCGTGAAGCATAATCTTGAGATCCGGCACGGTGAATCAAGTTATGTGAAGTGTATTTACAAGTGTGTGTAATTTGGTGCATTTCGCATGGCTAGAAAGTGGTGTTTTTAATTAGGCCCTTCTTACCTTAAATGATCATTTTATTTCTGCACTCTTGGATTCCTTTCAGCTTCTTTTGAAAATGTTAAAACTAAAGTTCCATTAAGTTCCATTTCAACTAAAAAAACTTAAACATTTATTATAGATTATATAGCAGCATGGAAATATGACAAAGACCCATTGTACATACATACAATTGTTTTACAAACAACATAACAATTCAAACATTCAATATGAAAGTAAAGATAAATATGTTTCATCAAATCTTAGGATTTTAGACAGGTAAAACATCAGCATTAAGTTAGGAATCTGCAGTTAAACGTGTCTCTCTTTTAGAAAAAGTATCGTTTAGTAAGGACTTGAATAAAGTGTTCACTCACCCAGGTCACATCCATTACACACAGCCCTGGTTAACCCATTCCGAAACAGGACCAGGTTCTGATGTCCCTTAGGAAAGTGACTTGGAAAAACATTGGAGCAAAAGAAGAAAATGCTGATAATCAGCCTTTTCTACTTTTGCCTCAATATTTTCTTGGATTTTTCATATGCAAATCCAATCTTTATCTGCATCCAGTTTGTCCTCTGTAGCAACTTTCAAATAGGACCTATCTAGAATTTTGCTGTTCGGAAAAGAGTTAAACAAATTTATAATTCAGATACAGTCGACACTCGATGTGTCGACATCAGATAAGTCAAATTTCCGCTTAAGTTGAAGTGAAAGTCTGGTCCCATCCTCATCAATGGATATCAAAAATATAAAACAAAATTATTTTGAAATAAGTGCAGCCATTGAAATTTAGTAGGAAAAGGAAAGAAATTGCTCATGTCGAGCAATTTCTTTCATTTTCCTACTATATTTCAATTATGAACGTACTTGATGAGCATCAAAAACAGTTAAAAATTGTTGTAATAGATACAAAGAAAAAATCGGATGTGTCAAACTCCGGATATGTCCAAGTATTTTGACAGTCCCTCTGACTTCGACACAACGAGAGTCGACTGTACATCATTTAATCCAAGGTTAACAACCACTTACCCAGATCACATCCATTATACACAGCCCTCGTTAAACAATCAGTTAATTCCGAAACATCACCAAATCCAAGGTTAACTCCCTGACCTGCCAGCGGATGGATTCTATGTGCAGCATCACTTAAAATACAGTATCATTCGTTGATTACATCATTATAATACAACATTTTAGCTTGTCTAACCCTTTCCAAAACAGCAAAACTTTAAGTCCAATTTGTAAGCTGCTGCAGACCACAAAATGGATTTTGTGAAATAATAGTGTTTGTGTAAATATAGCACAGAAAAATATTGAGACAAAATGAGAAACTATTGGTGATCAGCAGTTTCTTCTTTCGTCTCAATGTTTTCCCTAGCCCCATTTCTCAGGGACGTCAAACTCCAGTCTTGTTTGGGAAAGGGTTAAAGCAGAAAGTTGCTGCACATGACAAAAAAGTTTAAATTCCAAGGTTAACCCCCTGACCTGCTAGGGGATGAATTCTATGTGCTACATCACTAAAAATAGAAAGTTGTTAAATGATTAACCATTTCCCAAACACCAAAATTTTATGGCGGTTCAATTTGAAAGCAGCAGCAGACGACCATATGGATGCTGATATAGCTATGGTTTGTGTAAAATATAGCACAGAAAATATTGAGGCAAAAGGAGAAAATGCTGATTATCAACATTTTCTTCTTTTGCCTCAATGCTTTCCCAAGTCCCATTTCTAGGGGACATCAAAACCAGGGCCCAGTATTACTAAACATCTTACGATCAAGTTTTTGTGTAAACTGTGTAACAAGACATTTGATTGCACGAGAAATCCGACTGAGCCAATCAGGGCTGTTGTTACAAGTAATTATGCAAAAATCAAACGCATGATCGTTAGTAATATGGGCCCCAGGTCTTTTTTTGGGGGAAAGGGTTAACTCTTATCAAAAGGTTCAAAGTTTGATCCCTGGTAGTAAAGGTTGATCTGGGCTTCTCATTTGCCAACACAATTGGCGCGAGTACTGGTGTATTTCCAATGAAGCATTATTTTCTAGCATTATCTTGCATTGAAACTGGCACCTTTGCAAGGGACATCAGAAATAGGTCTTGTTTGGGAAAGTGTTAATAGTTAATCTTTAACAAGCAAGACCTGGTTCCGATGTCCTTAATAGATATGGCTAGTGAAAATATTGAGACAAAAGAAGAAACTGCTGATAACCAGCAGTTTCTCCTTTTGCCTCAATATTTTCTATGTTATATTTTACACGAATCCAATGGTTTTCAATCTTAATTTTGTCGTCTGCAGCAGTTTTCAAATTGGAGCATCCTGAAAATTTGTCTTTTGGGAAAGGTTAAACCTATTACCAAACAGCAAAATTTTCCACTTGTCCAAATCCAAAGATGTTGCAGACGACAATTTCAAGTTTGTAAAATTTTGAAAATCTTAGCATTTTTGGTTAGAAAATATTGTGGGAAATGAAGAAATTGCTTGTCACAAGCAATTTCTTCATTTTCCACAATGTTTTCCAAAGCCTTTATCTTGAAGGGCGTCAAAAAGCGTCAATATTTGGTAATGGACTAAGAAGCCATTCTATTCACTTACCCAATCAGAGCCACTCTAGATTGTACATAGTTTGATGAATGTGTTAATCCCAAGGGAAAAGAAGCTTGACTCCCAGCTTGTACACCAGAAATATTTGGAGGTAGTTGCCGTATTGAAACCCCATCTGAAATTACATGTTAGGCTGATTGTCCTGCTGACTTTAATTTTAATTTAAACAATCTAAAAGACATGTCAATAGTTACAATGTATATATCTTAAGTTAAGTTATCTTATCTTAAGGTTAATTCAGCAGAAAGCAGGTAGTGTAGGCTAAGATCAGACTGCATGTCTGTGCAGGCTGATCTTAGTGTATACTGTCTGTCAAAGCTTTGCTCACAAAAGGAATGTGATGTGGACAGCATGAGAATGGTTAAGAACAGTAAAAGGAAAGATGTTTGTCCTACTTACTAGACAACACACTTCTCAATACATTTTGATACAATGTTCCTATTTGTTGCACTGTTTCATTCACATCTCTGTCATGCCACTGTAAATGGACAAAAAACATGTCAAATTTGTTCATCTTTTATAAAACAATCCTACTTCTAATGAAAGATGGAACACTCATTTTATAGGCATAAATCTATATTAACAAATTTCTGTCATCAATCAGAAAGAACCTTATTCCTATTAGATTGTTAATCTTTTTCCCGAACATCAAAAATTTGAACAGTCCAAATTCAGTAGCAGCTGCAGACGACAAACTCATCAGTCATGTTGATCAAATTAGATTTTGTAAGCAAAGAAAATATTGAGGCAAAAGGAGGAAATGCTGATTAGGGAAAATGGGAATAAATAACTTACAAATGCATCATTTACACATTCTACAAAATCTTCCTCCGAGGCAGCCAGTAATCGTTCTGCATCTTCTTTACTTGTGGTCCATATTAAACTACAGGCTGTATCTGACATCTGCAAAATTTAGGAAAAAGAGAGACTTAACACTTTTCCAAAGGACACTCTGAGCTGAAATAAGAAGAAATTGACAAAATAAGTGTTACGGTAGATTATGTATAAAATTTGTAAATTATAGCAAGGAAAGCATTGACAGAAAATGCCAAATTGCTGTTATCAGCAATTTCTTCTTTTCTCTCAATGCTTTCAGCAGTTCAATTGTAAAGGTCATCTAAAGCAGGGCATTTTTGGAAAATCTTGCAATAAACATGCTGAATCTTCTTGACTTTGGTCCATATCAAAGTGCAGGGATTTATTCATTTGACATAAATGTATAAAGCACATAACTCCTTTCTCAAATAAGCCCTGGTTTTGAGGAGTCAGGACCCTGAAAAACAATGCTTCAGTAAATTTTAATGGAATGGGGTTAATTGCCTCTTACAACTACTATGGTCATATTGTGGTGGCTGTGGCACCTAATGCTGGATTCCTGTTGTTTCAGCAGTACTAAAACAATATCCTTACCAAGCATTCAGCTTCTTGCCCATATAGTTTTGCAATTATCCAATCATTGGTGGGCGACAAATGACAAAAAGGATGTTTGCCTCTGCCGGGTATTATAACCAGGGCCTCATGTTTTCAATTAACCCTTCTCATGCTGTTCGTGCCATATCCTGGTTGTGGCCAAAGCTTTGGCAAGCAGTATAGGCCAAGATCAGCCTGCACAGACGTGCAGTCTGATCTTAGCCTACACTGCATGCTAAATAATAGTTGCAAAAACTTGAGATAAACTTAATGAGATAACTGTAACATTAGTGATTTGTTTGGAACAAAAAATCAGTAGGACAAGTGTTAAAATGATCCTATACTTACAGGCAGCATAGCTATGGGCCCTGTGGGTAAAAATCTCTGCCAAGCTACAGTGTTGGTGCACTGTAAAAAAAGAACATGTTAAAGATAACAAAGGATAAACTTGTTTGTGACATGCAATTTCTGCATTTCTCATAATGTTTTCTTCCCAGAAAGAGCAAAAATGTTGAATTCCGTGCGCTAGAAATTGTTAGCCTCCTTCAATTTGGGACAGTCTAAATTTTTGCCATTTCATAATGGGTTAACCCTTTCCCAAACAAGACCTGCTTTTGACGTCCCAGACTTGGGAAAAGCTTGAGACAAAAGAAGAAAATGCTGATAATCAGCATTTTCTCCTTTTACCTCAATATTGTCTAGGCTACAATGTACACAAATTCAATCTTTATTAGCATACATTTTGATGTCCTCAGTAGCTTTTGAATCAGACTGGTCTAAAAGTTTGCTATTTGTTAATAGGTTAACTGAATAATAACTATAAACTTACCTCTTCAATGTTGACAACAGCCACCACAGCAGTTTGGTCATAGTTAAACGACACTGTGTGAAAATCTGCTGCTTTTCTTACTGCAGATCTCATGCCATCAGATCCTATCTGGAATTGAAAGTCAAAAACAAGGTTGGGAAGGAAACAACGGCCACCATAATAAAGTATTATGAATTCAAAATCTTTTACTATAGATAAATGGGGGGGGGGGGGCAGACAAATTCCCCAAAATAGGTATATTATACAACTGTTATACCTGTACTTTAAAATAAATCTAAAACAGCTGCAACAATTCTTGTTCAATTTTGAATGTATTGTAGAAAAGGCCAATCGTTAGAAGTTTTCGTGGTGACTTTTGCAGAAACAATTTATGCTTGAAAGGGGTTTAATGATGCAATCTGATCAAGCAAATAACAATTTTTCAGTTATAAAACAGAAGCTTGAGCAACTACCAGTATGTTCTCTTGCATCAGTACAAATGCAATACCAAGGCTGTTTTGGTGCAGTGGCAAGGCGTTGGATTTGTAACACAGGAGTCAGAGATTTGATCTCCCACCACTCCAGTCTTTCCGATGAGACTTTAGACCAAGGGCCAGTCTTCATATGCCCTTAGCTGTTGAGTGGGAGGTAAAACACCATTTAATTCAACAAATGGAATGGTTAATCTGAGTCACAAGATATGCATGATGTAGATAATTCACAGTATAATAATAACGTTTATTCATTATGCCAGAATTTTCTTCGTTTAGAGTTAACCCTTTCCCCCAACGACAAAAATTTAGGGTGATCCACTTCAAAAACTGCCACAAATTACAAAATTAGAGCTATTTAAGGTAGACTTGGTATAAAATATGGCATAGAAAATATTGAGGCAAAAGAAGAAACTGGTGGTTATCAGCAGTTTCTTCTTTTGTATCAATATTTTCCCAAGCCCTTTCTATTAGGGACGTCAAAACCAGGTTGTGTTTGGGAAAGGGTTAAAAGAAGAAAACTCTTAAACTCTATGTGATTTTTTAATTATGTTTGTAAAGGGCATAACACTTTTAATTCCTGAAATTTGACCCCCTTCAAATTTGGAGTCAGGTGCATTTAAACTGTACAAAACATGTTCTCATGACTTTGCCCATTAATGTTGAAAATACAATAAATCTCACCAATAATTTAGTTTGTACAGTTTCCCCATTACTAAGTTTCAAAGTAACCCAAGAGTTTGACAGTTCTTTATCGACTTCTGGTATGCTAATAGATTCTGTTCTTGTGTTATACTGTACGTCAAGCCTATCTTTCAGAGCCTCGAGTCGTCGAGTGACAGCCTCCAATATGACGTCATTCTCCGCAACGTATGCTAACTCATCTGCCATGTCTTCTTGATTGAAGGTTATCAACGCATCTGAGCACGACTCCCAGACCTGAATGAAATGTAGGTAATCTATCTCCAATATATAACTGATGACCAAAAAGGAGAATAATTAACCCTTTCCCAAACAAGACCTGGTTTTGACATCCCATATGGGAAAACATTGAAACAAAAGAAGAAACTGCTGATAACCAGCAGTTTTTCCTTTTGTCTCAATATTTTCTAACTCATGTTTTACACAAATTCTATCTTTAATAGCTTCCATTTTGTCATTTGTGACAGTTTTTGAAGTGGATCACCCTCAAATTTTGTCGTTTGGGAAAGGGTTAAGCCTTTCTTTATCATTACTGACACTTGACAAGTTCAATTGTGAGAGGGTGTTTTTTAACCTATTTACAAACAACAAAATTGATGGGTGTTCCAATTCAAAAGCTGCTGCAGACGACAAAGTAAATGCTAATCAATATGGGATTTAGGTACAATATAGCTTAGAAAATATCGAGGCAAAATGAGAAGGTGCTGATTATCAGCAGTTTCTTCTTTCGTCTCAATGTTTTCCCAAGCCTTTTCTAATAGGGACGTCAAAACCAGGTCTTGTTTGGGAAATGGTTAAACTGAATATTACCCTGTACACAGACTAAGTTTCATGTTAAGTTTGCAAACAAAGTATTAAAGATATTAAGACATAGATCAGTAACCCGGAATGTTTTCTATATTTATTAAAATGACTTCAAATTTTCTGTTTAGGAACAGTTTACCCATTACTGCACAGTGACACCTTTTGACTCCCTCACAAGAAAAGGCTTGGTAAAACAGTGTGGAAAATGAAGAAATTGCTTGTGACAAGCAATTTCTTCATTTCCAACAATGTTTACTACGTAAAAAGACCAAATAATGCAACATTTAATTCACTCCAAATTTTCGTCTGCATCATCTTTGAATTTGGACTAGTCTAAAATTTTGTCGTTGGGTAATGGTTTAACCCATTACTGCACAGTGACGCCTTATGACTCCTTCACAAGGAAAGGCTTGGGAAATCATTGTGGAAAATGAAGAAATTGCTTGTGACAAGCAATTTCTGCATTTTCCACAATGATTTCTAACCCAAAATGGTAAGATTTTTGAAATTTCATCAACTTGAAATTGTCGTCTGCAACACCTTTCAAATTGGAACAGCCTAAAATTTTGCCGTCTGGTAATGGGTTAAAGTGTTTACCTGCATTCTGAGCACTCTATGACACCTCAATTTCTGAATTTCATCCCATACTCCTATTTCTGAAATAAAATAAATGCAAATCTGCTGTCTCAAAAACTATAACATGAATATGAAGAATATAGTTTGAAATACTAATAATTCATATACATAACATTCACTTTCCTGCTTTGCATTTTGATATATTAGCCGGAGTGGCACAGTGGTTAGCACACTCGGCTTGTAGCCCATTGAGTACGAGTTCGAGCCCCTCTCCGGTAAGGTGTATCTTTGGGCAAGACACTTAATTGTCAGCCCCAGTCTACCCAGCTGTATGGAGTGGGTAGCAGTGAGGTAAAACTTAATGCCCTTCTCGAAAAAAAAAAATAATAAAGGGCCTTTAGAAGCTTAAATAAGCTTATATGTAAATAGTACATCTGTTCTCATAAACTGTAAGAACTGATATCCTCTTTTAGAAGAATAAGAGAATTGTGTGTTTCTAGTTGCCGGTTTTGTATGCATCATTATTTTGAACAATCAAAAGGAGAAATAAATTTATTGCACTTATTTAACCCTTTCCCAAACAAGACCTGGGGCCTGTTTCATCAAAACATTTAAAGTAACATTTCACATTTATTTCATTTTTTAAATGTATGTCTTGATGCAAAGATTGTTTATTCTAATGCATAGAAATGCTATCAGTTTATTGAAGTTGTAATTTATAAGCGAAAAATATGCCTTTAAAGTTGAGACAGAAATGACCAATTCTATATAAAGCTGAACTATTGTCCACAACAATTTGTTTAATTTTAGCACAAAAATATATATATACATAATAAAAAAAGTTTTGCAATAAAATGTAAATATCTGTAGTAATCAAAATAGTTTTGTTTTAACATAAAATTAAACTTTTACACAATAGATTATAGCTAGAGAACATAAACAGATGAATTTTATACCGCAATCGCGTGCGTCTCGCACTCCAGCTGCGCATTTCCGGTTTTCATGTCTGCCATGGTATTCATGTGTATGGAACATAGTTCTAGAAAACATTTAGGTGTGGACGTAATTGTCTTTGCCCAGCATAAAAAAGGCCACTAAAAAGAATTTTCTGCAACGCTGTGGGACTACGCCATGGACTTACGTTAGAAGGACGTTATATCGCTAATGTGTTTCTACGTGGCAGAACCGGCGAATAAGATGCCTTTTTTGGATTTTGCGCTTCTCAAAGCATAAGTAACAATTTGAGGATGCTATGTGAGCCAATTTGTGTGGTTTGAGATAGTCCCGGTCAAGGACGTCTTAGAAAAAGGCCACGAGAAGATGACCGTCATAATTTCGTTACGTCACGGCAAAGAGTTTCCTTATCAACACCGAAACTTACGAGTGGCTTCCAAAAGAATTTCAATATAGAGTATCCACACTTACCATCCGTGATCGTCTCCACAGATGAACGGTTACTAGACGTTGACCATACGTTTTAATTTCCCTGACGCTACACCATGAACGCACCAGACTTGACTGGTATAGAGTCCTACATGCTTTAAGCCAAATTAAGCGTATACAACACTGATGGACTCCCATTATCATCCATTTCTTTCTGATTTGTCACCCATAGAGCACATACGGTGCATTTAAGGAAGACGTGTGCGTGATCGTACTGAAGCGAATGACGTTAAATTTCTTGATAAAGTAGTGAATGTTGATACTGTGTACAAACAATTTAAGTGGATTAGAAAACTTTTCACGGTTGTTCTTGCTTGAAAATGGCCGCACAGTCGATACCGAATTCTATTGTAACTTTTTATTTTGACCCCTCACCTACGTCAAGACAATGTTTCTAACACAATATTTAACGTTACCACAAAGCGACCTTTGAATGTTCTGCGTAAATGCATGTGCTAAAATATGTATAACGGTTGTAAAATAAATATCACAGAAAATACATTTTTTCAATTAACAAAGTCAGTGTTGCTAAACTTTTTTTACATGGTATATTTCTCGTAAACGGTTAATTACTTTGACTTGAAAATTTCAGAATTTTCATAAGAAAAGATGCTCTTTCAGATAGAATAAAAGTAAAATTTATGTTAAAATAATTGTGAAATGTCACTTTAAGACGTATTTTTGACTTACTGATGACTTACGAAACGCTTAAAACAACAATCGCATAACCTAGGTATTGATTGAGTGAGTGATACGCGACTCTTGTCCTAAACATGTAGTAAGTCTCTTGTAAGACAAGAACGCATTTTAACCCATTACCAGATAGCAAAATCTTTCAAAGTTTTTCCAAATTCAAAGATGATGCAGACAACATTTTCAAGTGAATATAATTATATATTTTTTGGTCTTTTGTGAAAGTAAACATTGTGTGATATGAAAAAATTGCTTGTGACAAGCAATTTCTTCATTTTCCACAATACTTTCCAAAGCCTTTATCTTGAAGGGTGTCAAAAAGCGTCAATGTTTGGGAATGGGTTAAATCTTTTGATGAAACTGGCCCCTGGTTTTGACATCTCTAATAGAAAAGGCTAGGGAAAACATTGAGACAAAAGAAGAAACTGTCCTGTTACCGAAGTTATCTCCCATCATGTACTTTTATTTTCTTTCTCTAATAATCTTTTTAATCTCTTATAGAAAAGGCTTGACAAAACATTGAAGCAAAAAAGAAAATGCTGATAACCAACATTTTCTCCTTTTGCCTCAATATTTTTTGTGCTTTAATGTACACAAACAGAGCTCCAGATAATTTTTTGAGGCAAGGCGTATTTACCCCTCAGAATTTTTTCCAATGCGTATTTCCAGATAATTTTTTGAGGCAAGGCGTATTTACCTTCTTATTCGGGAAAGGACTCAAATAAACAGGAATACCCGACTGGAACGGCCCATTTTCAATTTTCAGTTCAAGGACTGGACATCTAACCGCGGTATGTTTCTGACCACCAAGTTGGGGTTTTTTTTCTGAACAAGATTACCATCGTGGGGTTTCTTTGCCTTTACCACCACTTCAGAAATAAAATCGTCCAAAATCGCCTAAAGTTACGATCTGCTCAGGAGTGAATTTACTTGTTTGCCGATTAAAAAAGAAAACAAACACCTTCGAGTTGTCGTTTCCGATTAACGGATTGATGCAATGGTCTGTTATTTATCATACAATTAAAATCGGGTACTTGCTTTCACTGAGATAACAGATTGACTGAAATTCGAAGGAATGAAACACACGGCATCATTCAGTAGATCTACGGAACTAGCCGATAGTCGTTCGGCTGGTCAGAGTGGTGACGTAATTGGTATTCCCCAATTACTCCAGGTTGTGATTGGCTGATTAAGGTCGTAATAGATATCGGAAAGCTGACTGACGTAATTCTAGTGACCAAAATGTTTGTGTCAATCGTCGGAATTTCCTAGTGTGTAAGTTTTCCCGACGTTCTTCGATCTTTTATCAATTTGTTGCCTGTAGCAGCCTTCACATTAGATTACTCTAAAGTAAGGTAGTCCATCCCTACCGAGATTAAAGCGTTTTCAGAAGTTTTCATGTGACGTCATTTACATTTGTTACGTATCCTAATTTATTAGGTTGATGTCGTAAACATTCAGCTGTAGAACATTCCATCGCCAAATGTTCACAGCGTCTACCAAAATAATTCCGATGTTGCATGAATTTCATTAGGGGTCACCCTGGTGGACTACCTTAACCCAGTGACGCCTATTGACACTCTGATACACAATGGCTTTGGAAAACATTGTGGAAAATGAAGAAATTGCTTGTGTCAAGCAATTTCTTCATTTTCCAAAATGTGTTTTACCCAAAAAGACCAAAATATTTTAGATTACATGGATTTACAAATGTCGTATGCAACATCTTTGAATTTGGACCAGTCCAAAATTTTGTCGTCTGGTAATCGGTTAAGCAACACTGGAGTGGTAACATACTTTCAAACATTGCTACAGATCCAGGACTCAGTGTACACGTTCTGTTTCCGTAGTTATCTCCCATTACATACTGTTTCTTTGGTCCTGCTTCCAATAACATCACCCGCTTTCCATCAAATAAACCCTCAGAACCTAGACAGGAAAAGCAGTAAAATTATTTCAGAAATTCTTTTACAGACACCATAATTAACCTTTCCCAAATGCGAAATTTAAGGATGGTCTAATATGAGAACTGCTGCAGACTACAAAATTTATGTTCTTAACCCTTTCCCAAACAAGACCTGGTTTTGATGTCTCTAATCAAACAGGCTTGGGAAAACATTGAGGCAAAAGAAGAAAGTGCTGATAATCAGCACTTTCTCCTTTTGCCTCAATATTTTCTCAACTACTTTGTACTCAATTCCTGTCTTTAATAATATCTGTTTTGTGGTCTGTAGTGGAGCAGCTTTCAAATTAAACCATCCTAAAATTTTGATGTTTGGGAAAGGGTTAAAGATGAAATGTGTGTACAGGTACATTCAGGGACCAACTTTAACATTTTAATTACCAGACAGTTTGTCTTGTTGCTGCCAGGTGCTGATAGCCCTGGCCAAATGTGCACTGGTTCTGACTAAATATTTGTATTGGAAGGATATTTATGGAAAATATGTAAACAACATTTATCCTTACTTAAGCAAAAGAGCTAGTTCTGAATCACAAATGAATGACAACGTAATTTGAAATGGCTCAAGTTCTCATTGTGTCACATGTCCTGTGTTTTCATTATGGTAATTATGACTTGAGTTTTGAAATGAGTCTGACCAGTTGGTGCTTCATCTAGGGGTAATCCGAGTTTTCTCTGATGAAATTCGCTGTTTGATATGTTGATGTCGCTCATTTACATCAGAGAGCACTACCATTCAAGAACAACGGAGAGTAGGTCATTGTAATCAATGGAAGTTCAGGTAAGGGCAGGGCTTTTCTTCCTTCTATAATAGAGGCCGAAATTCTGTGGCTTCCCAATTGAAAAATGGCTCCTATTTTCCCAATTTCAAAGTAAGAATTTCCCAATTTTCAAAATTAAAATTCTCAAAATTTGAAAATGAAAAATGATCAATTACTTACTGGCAATTCTAGTCACAAAGAAGCAGTGTGTGTTCTATAATTTAGTAATTCTGGTTATAAAGTGTTGTTTAAGAAAATTTATTTTCATTTGAACATTTATTCTCCTGTGTCTTCTTTTTCCCAATTTGACAAAAATTGCACTAAAATTTCCCAAAATTACTGACCAGGGCCCCTTCCCAATTTCTGTAAGAAAAGCCCTTGAGGGTTCTAGCAAAACATTGCCCATAAACCTTTTAGAAATACATTTTGGTATTAAATTTTTCACCAGGCATGACAATAAATGGTTCATTGGTTCGTATCATAAGGCGTTTCAGGGGTCTCGTTTGCCAAAATTTGGGGCCATTATTGGGCCCCATTCCCAATAGCAAAAAGGTTTTTTTTTTCCCAATTCTCTGGTGAAAATTCCTAATGAGGACCCGGAATGCCCTATGTTAAGACCTCATCTTCATTTACAAACATTTTGAAGACAGTTTTAGAGAAGATTCCTAGACAAGAGTAGGTACAAATTTATGCATTTTACATCACTTCAGTCTAATTTGCAGCTGACACTAAGTGACAGTATGAATACAAACTTGTTTTATTTTTTCCCAATTTAGGTAAAAACGTCCTATTTATCCCAATTTCACTGGCCCATGGCATCAAACAACAAGAGCCGTCACAGACGGATTATGCTCCCCGAATAAGTGTTTGTCACAAAATAAAAACTATCATACATTAAGCCCCCTTTTCCCATGACAGCTTTTTTGTACACACATTATTTATAAAATATGGTCTAGAACATCCTATTCATTACATGAGCACAAAATTTTATTAAATTCTGCCCATTAGATGAAGAGAAATAAGAGAAAAAACTAATTTTTACACTAAGGCCCCTTTTTCCATGACACAGCCTTAAATTTACAAACGGAGAAAAAGGTCCCTGGGTCAATATGGCTGTGGACGGACGGACGGACAGACACACGGACGGACACACGGACGGACGGACGGACAGCGTGGCGACTATATGCTCCCCCGAAATTTTTTCGGGGAGCATAAAAATTGGTAGCAAGACCCCTGCGTTTATAAGATATCCTTTAAGATTGGACGGTGAACAAAGCGCCACAACTGTGTTGAACTTTCCGTTGTTTAATAATGGTAGTACGCTCTGATGTAAATGAGCGACATCAACATATCCAGGGTTTTTTCTCCTTCTTTGGACGGGTCCATAAAAAGGACCCGTTCCCAATGCCAGATCTATAGGGTAATTTTTTCCCAAATTCTGGAAAGAAAATTCCCAATACAAAAGTTATTCCTTCTTTTTGAACGAAAATTCAATCATTCCCTTTCATATTTTGAGTTAAGTATCCAGAGGCAATCTGAAAGTCCCTTCAGTTGATTTCATATAGTTAACAATACACAGGACTCAATTTTTGTTGGAGTCTGTGATGAAAATGTTTTCCCAATCTTTGACATAACAACACATTTTTCCCAATTTGCCTGGTTTCCGACCCGTTCCCAAAACTATGAGAAAACAAGAGCCGTCAGAGACGGACAATGCTCCCCGATTAAGGCATTGTCACAATAAATGTATGCCATGCAGATGCTAAGATTAAGCTAACAAACGTTAAGCCCCCTTTTTCCATGACATACTTTTTATACGCAAATTTAAAGTAGTTTATTGTCAAGGGCATCTGATTTGCTACTCAAATATGAAATTTCATCAAATTCTGACCATTAGACTATGAGAAATTAGCGAAAAAGTGTATTTGACCTTAAGTCCCCTTTTCCCATGACGAGGCCTCAAATCCAAAAACTGGGAAAAGTACATCGGCATTATGTCATAGGGAGTTCACATGGTAAGTTTCATTTGATTTGGCCCAAGGGTTATAGAGAAATCGCTTCGGACGGACGGACGGACGGACGGACGGACGGACGGACGGAATGACGGACGGACGGACGGACGGACGGACGGACAGACGAAGCGGCGACTATATGCTCTCCCTTCGGGGAGCATAAAAAGCTGATATCAAAGAGCAAATTTCATCAGAGAAAAGCAAGATTAATCTAGGAGGTCTAATCAGACCTGACCGAGTGGTGGCGGATCCAGGATTTTCGTAAAAGGGGTTTGGATATACGGAAAGGGGAGTGGGGGGGTTGTTGTTCTAGTATAAACAATTTTGACTGAATTTCTACATGAAAATGAAATAATCAGGTTAGAGTGGGGTTTGTTTGAACCCTTGCACCTTATCTGAATCTGTCACTGCCATGCAAGAAGCAGGTAATGTCTGTCAGGCAAGGAGTTAATGACAAACTTACATTGTAGCATGGAGTATATTGGGACCAAAGGACTTAGAAATTTATGCTAGTTATCAGCACATTTTTCTTTTTTCGAAAACGAATAATGTGTTGAATTCTGTACCATAAATGATGTGGTGCTAAAGAGGTCTTCTATACCTCTGCTAGTGGGGATCGAACTCAGAACCTTTTCAAAGCATTTGGGTGAATTGTACCTCTCGACCATGGACGTTGCAGTACCATTTTAGAATAACAATTGTTGCTTATAACAATTTCGAATTGTGACCTGACCCAGTCTTGAGGATGCTCCATTAACCCTTTCCCAAATAAGACCTGGTTTTGACGTCCCTAATAGAAAAGGCTTGGGAAAACATTGAAACAAAAGAAGAAACTGCTGATAACCAGCAGTTTCTCCTTTTGTCTCAATATTTTCTGTGTCATATTTTACACAAATCTTATCTTTAATAACCAGGGGTCGAGATTCCCTCAAGTCCAACGGTCAGAGACCACTTAATTTTCGGTCGGACCTGCTGATAATTTAAACAGCAGACCCGCCTGACCAGTTGACTTTTTGCCTCTAATAACGAAATATTTTGTTCATAAATAGTCATTCTTCACATTATTGAGTGGTCTTCACATTAAAATGTTAAACTAGATCTTAAGATCTATACAAACTTTCCCAAATACCGGGATACAGCGGCAGTTACAAAGTGAAAGTAGAAATTTTCAAATCTCGGCAAAAAGGAGAGGTCATTGTACGCGCATAATTGTACTCTGTCCATTACCAAAATAAAATTAATCGAACATATTGAAACGCTGACTCGCAGTGATAATTTTACAATTTTAAGACTGTGAGTCCTGAGGACTCAATGGATTCCATATCAATGAGTCCAGCTACTAGTTTATTGAGTCCATTACACTATTTTCAATAGGAAATCTGTAAAAATTGTTGCATCCTGGGACTTGCTAGAATTAAAACTTTGCATCTTAGAGACCAAATTATGAGTAAAAGTTGCAGGATGCGCAGGTAAAAAAATCACTGGACTCTTATAAGAAACAGATTCCATCATTTATGATCCTAAAATATGGTTACCTGAATAGTAATAAGTATTATTTCACACCCTACATTAGTAAACCAATGAAATCGTCCCATTCGTACCACGTGAGTATACAATACCTAGAGCCGTATTGTACGCACGAGATAATTGCGTGAACGCACGGGATTCTCAATACTCCAAAGCGGCCAAATCGATATTTGTACGATGCACCGGTTGAACCCTCCAAATATGCATTGCACTCATTTGAACCCTACAAATATAGATTGAACCGTACAAATATGGATTTTTCCAAATCGAGGCTGCGATACAAAATATCCATATTCGCATCGAAGAGTAATCTCCGTTAGTAGAGTTCTCGTCTGCAAAAGCAAAATTGTGCATTAGAGTTAAATGTTTGTTTCAACATGATATTTTGAATTCACTGTCCTAAACAAGACATAGCTTTGATTCTATGATTGAAAAAAAAAACACATTGGGAATACATTAAGGCAAAAGGAGAAAATGATTTTGAACATCACGAAAGAGATTATTTTCATTTCAAAACATTTCTGAATTGTAGCGCATTTAATTTGCAGCAATGATAAAAATCACACTTAACCCTTTCCCAAACAAGACCTGGATTTGATACCCATTAAAAGGCTTGACACAAAAGTTCTAAGACAAAAGGAGATTTGCCGTTATCAGCAATTTCTCCTTTTCTGTCAATGTTTTCATTGTTGATTTACGCTTGGCATGATAGCTAGTTTATATGACAAATTTCATGTACATTTCACACTGTCATATGACGGTCTATTCAATCTTTTGAGACAAACATAAATCGATAAATATAGATTTAATGTCAGATGCCATGTATATTTCACAGTGTTAGAAATGTACATGTAGCCTACATTTTTTTCATGACATAAGCCTTTGTTGTTTTTCTTCCTTTTTATTTCACGTTGGAATTCTATTTAAAAGTAATTAGATCTCGATCTTATTTTCTATACAAAATTAATCTTTGTCATGTTTTGTGTGAAAAAAAATGATGTGAAATAAAGAGGTCATTTAACATGTCTTTGTACAATACCGAATTCTATTGGATTCGTACAATGCAGAACCAGTCTATATTTAGACTCGCCTATCGGCTCGTCCAAATATAGCCTCGTTCTGCATTGTACTCATCCAATAGAATTCAGTATTGTACAAAGACATGTTAAATAACCTCATATTATTTAATCAGTTAAAACTTATTGTGCAGGTAAATTAGTTTTGAAAATATAAATAATTGAACTGTTTAACTGCATCATTTCTAAGAACATTATTCTGGTCGTACTTGCCTTACAAAATAGAGCATACCATAAATAATTAGTTTTCGCGAATTTCGATCTTCGATAAAAACAAACCACAACAGCAAAATTATGAAATAAGTAATGAGCTTTTGAAAATGCTTACAGCCCTTATTCCTGCAACTACATTTGTTCGGTTAGGGATGCCAACTTTGCCAATCTTTATTTTCTTAGTTTCATGTTGAGCTTGAGTGACTTACTCAGTTACTGAAGGGTTTTTTGACAGTTCATAGAAAGGATAACAATGTTTTCGCTGGCAACTGCTACAAAACATGCCCTGGTTTTAATATTAGGATCTATAGAGTGTCCCAAAAAAAAACGGAACCCTAATTCAAAGTCAAATATTTAAAAGCGTAAGCAAAAAATCTAATTTTTGAATTTGCAGTACTGAAGATACATTTATTTTGCATTTGTGTTCTAAATTTCATTTAAAAATATGCATCGGTTCAAAAGTTATAAGCAAATTAATAATGCCACTAAAAAACCGATCTGACATGATATTGATTTTTGCGTCTTGTTTGTTCATGAAAGCGCACTTTCGGTCAGCTGTTGAATTCGGTACCGTTGTACATGTATGTATGTACCGATTTTCTCAAAATTTAATATGTACACGTTGTGTACGTTCAAATTGAGTCCAGAGGGTGGTTGTTTGAATTAATTTCAAATTATTATGTGATTCATTTCACATGACGCAGTTTTAACTTTTATTTTCATAAATTACAAGCTTGACATGTTTCCTAAAATTAGTCCAGTCTTAATTTTCTTGCATAGTATACATTTCTGTGGACTATGATTTTATTCTTTTTGGGGAATTTTGTATTATTTGTTATTTGTGTTTTGCATAAAGGTCAGTGTCAGCGTAATACTTTTCAATTGAGCGGTGACCGGCATGTTGGTCAGAAATGAAATAAGTGCCTATGATTATTATCCATGAGTCTGTGATGCACTTGGATATTTTGTTTATATTCATTTTAGTTACATCACAGCTCGCAGCATTAACAGTTAATTTATTAGCAAAAACTATGAAAAGAAAATGCACTATTATGAATACAATGTTTCAAAATATTTTTGTATTGTATTGAATATAATATTAACCAATCATATAGCGTCAATTTATTCAATGAGTGTAGGCGTGCGCTGCAAAACGAAAAGATCGATATCGTGTTAAAATGGTTTTCCGGGTATATTCATTTGAATGTCAATATTTTCAAAACTAATCATTGTTTTTCAACCAAATTTTAACTGCTAATAGGAAACTGTCGTAGCTATTGCATATGTAAATTTGGTGGAGAAGTTTTGCTTGATACATGAGAAATGTACTTTCAAAAATGGGTTCCGTTTTTTTGGGGACACTCTGTATTTGAAAAAAAGCTTTGAAAAACATTGAGACAAAGAAGAATCAACATCAATTATGTTTTTGCTGCATTTGTCTGATAAATGCATAGTTTTAAATAATTTTTTCAGCTTGGGAAAGCATGAAATCTTTATATCATCTAATTATTGTTATTGAAGAATAGAGGTCCTAATTTTATATCTCACTCTGATGAAACTGTTAATCCATTTTTTGAGAAAACAAAGCCCTTATTCCTGCAACTACATTTGTTCGGTTAGGGATGCCAACTTTGCCAATCTTTATTTTCTTAGTTTCATGTTGAGCTTGAGTGACTTACTCAGTTACTGAAGGGTTTTTTGACAGTTCATAGAAAGGATAACAATGTTTTCGCTGGCAACTGCTACAAAACATGCCCTGGTTTTAATATTAGGATCTACAGAGTGTCCCAAAAAAAACGGAACCCTAATTCAAAGTCAAATATTTAAAAGCGTTTAAAACCCAATTTGCTTTGTAACATTACCCATTCCCCAAAACTAAAAGAAAGCACAATGTATGATGAAACTACCGATCAAGGATCTACCGGTATTCATTTTCGTTTATTTCGGTGGGGTGGGGGTGGACTAGCTGCGATATCGTAGCCACAAACTTGATGATGGGTATTGGTTTGTGGCTACGAGTCCACCCTATTCCTTCTTGTGGAGCAAGACAAAAGAGTGGAAAACGCATTTTCTTGCATGATTTTTTGAATACTTACATATCTAATCAGATGTGTATCCCATAAAAAGATATTCCATTGGCAAAAATTCAGTTAAAAAGTATCAACAAGAATTGTTATCAATTATTTCTTCCAAGGGAAAATTCAAAACTCAGTAGAATAAAATGGGTGGGTACTCCGCATCAAAATTGAATTGAACTTTATTTGAAAGTGATTTCAACATAAAACTAAGCTGGATTGACAAAAAAATAGTCAACCTGTTGTCAGGTAACATTCTTACTACATTCCATAGCTTTATTTTGAAGTTTGACTATGCTTAACTTGCTGGAATGAATCATTCCAGCACCTGCTCCATTGCAACGAATAGGAAGGAATTGTAACCGAAACCAAGATCAAAATTCAAAAAGGTTTCGGTTACATTATTGCAACTAGGGGTGGACCTGTTAAGTTTACTGGGGGCCTGTTGATTTTCTTAGTAACTATGGACCAGTAGCATTTCGGAGGGAGTGTAGACCCCTGATAACATCAATATTGTCATCTGCAGCAGCTTTTGAATAGGACCATCCGAAAAAAGTTGTCGTTTGGGAAAGGGTTAAGTGTTTAGTGACCTTAGCCGCGTGCGATTTAGGCCAAAATTGGTCTTCCGGAAGAAGAAGACCATAAATTCTGTTCGTTTTAGCTCTTCTGAAATCAGAAGAGTCACGTGACAAGCACTTCCGACTAAATCGAACGGGCCTCTTCTATTTCTGGAAGCTCTTCTAGCTCTTCCATTTTTGAGCAGAAGACGGAAGACGGAAGATGTCACGTGGTCGGCAACATGAGAGCGTCTTTAGTTACAAAGTACAGATTTTCTCAATTACTGAAAATCGCTTGTTTACAGCTAGTTTGTATTAGTTTTGGGATCAAAACGAGAACAAAACTTGTGCTTTTGAAAAAGAAGTGCCTTTATCAGTACAACGTAGTAGTATCACATTCGAATATTCTCCGATCTTATCGTTACTCAAGATCCCCTCGAATGTATTACAGTTGCCGGCATGAGCCGATCCGGCCCATATCACTCCGCAAGCATAACAACGATAGTGCGGTCACGACAACGGAAGCAGACCAAACAACTATTTAAATCTACGCCAGAAAAACATTTGAAACAAACAGCGTTCTAAAGTCGACTGTATCCTCATAAATGTGACAAAATTTTACCAGATAAAATAATTGATGTGATTTACCGATTATTGACAGTATATTTCACTTGAATTATAACGTTAGCTAAAGGATTGATTTGTTTTGATGACGTCATTTACGCGCGTCTACTTTCACGTTCAATATGGCGGTCACTGTATTACGCTCGAGATCATGTTGCAACCACGTTCCAACGCGGCAAAAGGTTGCAAACAGTCTCGAGGGTCGCGATTGGTAGTATCAGGAAGGGTATCCAGTCTACCGAATTGGAGCTGGCCATTCTAATTTCCTCCTTTTTGAAGAGCTTTTCGATAGAAAAGCCACTTCCGTTTTCAAGACATGTTCGATTTATTTTTGGCCTTCTGTCTTCTGCTTGTCTTCTATCACGTGACTTAGTCTCTTCTATGACGTGTTCTTCTGGAAGAGGAAGATGTTAATTCGCACACGCCTCTTGCTCTTGCAGTCATCTGTGTTGTAAACCGTTTGGCAATACCTTCCCGTTTGGCAATTTCAAGGTATTGCTAATCCGCTCGATCCATTTGGAAATGGGAAGGGGGCGTGGCAAAGTAGTTCCTTCTACAATATTATGACATCGTATCCTATTACATTCTTCAAATGTAATGTTTTTAAAAGTGGAAACTATCAAATAAGTTTAAAATCGAGTTGTATGTGAAATAAGAGGTGGTGTGATATGATACGAAGTCCTATGTTGCCACGGCCGCTTTTGTGACTAAAGATGCATACCTTTTCCCCTGAAATAACTTATTTTAATATCTATGCCAAAGAAAATCTTTTAAAACAAAGAGAACAAATGAGAAACCAGTGGCGGATCCAGAGGTGGTTCGGGGGGTGGGGGGAACCCCCATATGAAGCCTGATTATTTTATTTTTATGCAGAAATTTAGTCAAAAGTGTTTGATACTAGTAAAACGAACCCCCCTTTGTGTTCAAACGAACCCCTTCACAGAAATCCTTGATCCGCCGCTGGAAACTGGTGATAAATAGCATTTTCTCCTTTTCCCACCAATATTTTCTATGCTAAAGGACTATTTCAATTCGAAATCTCGACAGTAGGTTGAAGTATGGATTCGTTTTGTTCCTTTTTACTTTCATATGTACATGTTTCACTTTTTAGCAATTTTAAATTACTATATGGGCCAATTCCATTCAATTAAAAATGCCTAGATTAATACATATTTCTAAAGATTCTTCTATACTTTAACATTTTCTTGCGACATCTAATTTTGGGGATACCTAATCTTCTGCTAAATTAAAGCCAGCAGCTAGAGCTTAGATCTAAAATAACTTGAGACAAAATTGAATGGGTCAGACATGTTTGCGATGTGTACAAAGTTGCGTTTGGCTATTACACTTGTAGCAATATTCTGCCTGATCGCCGATGAGTAGTCACCAACTCTTTATTGACTTCATTGTATCCAAGAAATACCACTGTTTGATCTGTTGATTTTCGTTGATCGATTACTAGTTATGAATAATAACAAGTTTAGAGGTCTTTAATCGCCAAATAAAAACCGATGTCCAACGGACTACATGTGTAGGTAAAAAGCAAGGTGCTCAGCGCCGAGGTATTTGCCTTAACATGTAGTTCAGAGCAGAGAGGTTTTTATTTGGCAAATAAAGACCTCTAAACTTAATACTGTATAGCACTTTATTTCTGCGGGGACTTTATTTCTGCTTTTTCTCGGAGGTCCTGGACGGCACCGCAGAAATAAAATCCGCAGAATATTAACCCTGGATGTAGAGGTTGATATTGTTCTACAATTTTAGTCAGTATGTGAACAAGTTAAACACTTATCCCTTGATGCAAAGCACAATGTCGTAAAAATGGAGTTCTTTCCCATTCAAGAATAGTGTAACTACAGCTTTAATTTAGGTGCAGATAGGACATTTTTGTTCATTCATAAACAATGATTTAACAAGTTTGACGGATTGGTAACAGTTTGACACGTCTTTACTTTCACACCTATATGAAAACGACATTGTTTCCCATAACGACTTTATAGATAAATGAATGGGATTATAATCCCTTAACCATCACAGAGTAATTCGAATTTTTAGTAAGCACCGTCTTTCAAAATATGTTTGATACAGACTAAAACTGATTTCATGGCACAGAAATAAAATTTTGAATTTGGCAAAGTGAGAGACCGCAGAAATATGTTCCGCAGAAATTGAACCCGACCGCTTTCAGGAAAAAACACAGAATTTGGACCCCGCAGAAATAAAGTGCTATACGGTATTATCTCCATTATAACACAATTAATTAGAAAACGCACATTCGAAATGTGTTATTTTGTGGAAATTCTGCCATGATCTAGTTTTCGGCATAGGAAACACATTGGCGGTTTAGTGACATCATTGATGATGTCATTTGACATTACCTTGACGCCACATGACACTGTGGCACATACACAAAGCATAATTACATAGAGTCTTTGTTGTTTATAAATAAAAACCAATGCAGTTCCTCTCTCGCTATGTATATGGATTTTACAATAGAGTGTTATAATGTCACAGAAGTACTCGGACGTTTTGTCATATTATTGAAATGAGAATTAACAGCAATTAGTCTGAGATGCCTTGTCAAGTGAGTCGGGACTCTATGTCCGGGAGTTAATGTCACAGCCCTTGTGTCTGCGCAGGCATCGCTTCGAGTCTTCAGGGGGTTACAGATAAATGTTCTGACGCCCCGGCGATGTGGTACTGGCATATTTTTTGTAGAATCAGAGATATCATCTTAGATTAGTTGGCGGTAGGCCTATGTCGTTGATTGATAGAGGCATTGCTCAACAAAACAGAATATTTTCATGATCGAAAGCGTGTCAGCCAATATAATTTCTGCTAGTTAAAACCATGAGGCAGTGGAACGTTCCACCACCAAATGTTTACGATGTTGCAAGCATAAGTTCGGATTAGGTAACAAATTTGAACGATGTCGCTCCAAAAATTCCAATGTCGCATGATTCCTAATTGGGGTGGACTACCTTAATTCAATTATCAGCAATCTATTAATAAGTTGGCAAAGCTGACATGAATCATTCTACCATATGTCAGCAAAGCCATAAGCCATCAAAGCAGAATACCAGAGTAGAGCCATTAATCTAACAAAGTACAGCCTATATTTGCAACATGTTCTTAAGGTAGTCCATCCCTAATGAGATTCATGCAACATCGGAATTAATCCAGCAATGTGGTTAAGATACAGCATTGCAGGCCATTCCACCACCATATATTAATGACGTCACACAAATAAGTTCGGATTAGGTAACATATGTTTACGATGTTGCATGAATCTCATTAGGGATGGACTACCTTAATTCAGATATCAGCAATCTATTAAAATAAGTTGGCAAAGCCGACATGAATCATTCTACCATACATGAGCAAAGCCATAAGCCATCAAAGAAGATTACCAGAATACAGCCATTCATCTGACAAAGTACAGCAGACATTTCCAACATCTTCCTAAGGTAGTCCATCCCAAATGAGATTCATGTGACATCGAAATTATTCCTGCAATGTCGTTTAACATGCAGTTGTGGAACGTTTCACAGCAGAATAATATCAATGTCGCACATATCAATTCGGATAACGTTACAAAGTTTAAAACAACGTCGCTCGAAAATTCTGAAGGTGCATGAATCTTATAAGGGGTGAACTACCTTAATTCTATTATCAGCAATCTATTTACAAGTTGGCAAAAACGACATACACTTTTATCATTCTACCATATGTCCGCAAAGCCATAATCCATTAAAGCAGAATACCAGAATACAGCCATTCATCTGACAAAGTACAGCCGACATTTCCAACATGTTCTTAAGGTAGTCCATCCCTTATAAGATTCACACAACTTCAGATTAGTATTCCAGTAATGTTAACATTCAGCCGTGGAATTCTCCACCACTGCATGTTAATGATGTAGCACGTATAAGTTTGGATTAGGTAACAATGTTAACAATGTCGCATGAATCTCTTTAGGGGTGGAGTACCTTAATTCAATCATCAGCAATCTATTGTTCAGTTGTAAAAGCCGACATGTATCATTCTACTGTACATCGGCAGAGCCATAAGCCATCAAAGAAGAATACCAGAATACAGCCATTCATCTGACAAAGTACAGCCGACATTTCCAACATCTTCCTAAGGTAGTCCATCCCAAATGAGATTCATGTGACATCGAAATTATTCCTGCAATATCGTTAACATGCAGTTGTGGAACGTTTCACAGCGGAATAATATCAATGTCGCACATATCAATTCGGATAACGTTACAAAGTTTAAAACAGCGTCGCTCGAAAATTCTGAAGGTGCATGAATCTTATAAGGGGTGAACTACCTTAATTCTATTATCAGCAATCTATTAATAAGTTGGCAAAAATGACATACACTTTTATCATTCTACCATATGTCCGCAAAGCCATAATCCATTAAAGCAGAATACAGCCATTCATCTGACAAAGTACAGCCGACATTCCAACATGTTCTTAAGGTAGTCCATCCCTTATAAGATTCACACAACATCAGATTAGTATTCCAGTAATGTTAACATTCAGCTGTCGAATTCTCCACCACTGCATGTTAATGATGTAGCACATATAAGTTTGGATTAGGTAACAATGTTAACAATGTCGCATGAATCTCTTTAGGGGTGGAGTACCTTAATTCAATCATCAGCAATCTATTGTTCAGTTGTAAAAGCCGACATGTATCATTCTACTGTACATCGGCAGAGCCATAAGCCATCAAAGAAGAATACCAGAATACAGCCATTCATCTGACAAAGTACAGCCGACATTTCCAACATCTTCCTAAGGTAGTCCATCCCAAATGAGATTCATGTGACATCGAAATTATTCCTGTAATATTGTTAACATGCAGTTGTGGAATGTTTAACAGCGGAAAAATATCAATGTCGCACATATCAATTTGGATAACGTTACAAAGTTTAGCAATGTCGCTCGAAAATTCTGAAGGTGCATGAATCTCATAAGGGGTGGACTACCTTAATTCTATTTTCAGCAATCTATAAGTTGGCAAAAACGACATACACTTTTATCATTCTACCATATGTCGGCAAAGCCATGATCCATTAAAGTAGAATACCAGAATACAGCCATTCGTCTGACAAAGTACAGCCAACATTACCAACATGTTCTTAAGGTAGTCCATCCCTTATAAGATTCACACGACATCAGATTAATATTCCGGTAATGTTGTTAACATTCAGCCGTGGAATTCTCCACCACTGCATGTTAATGATGTCGCATGTATAAGTTTGGATTTGGTAACAATGTTGCATCAGTGGAGTACCTTAATTCAATCATCAGCAATCTATTGTTCAGTTGTAAAAGCTGACATGTATCATTCTACCGTACATCGGCAAAGCCATAGGCCATAAAAGCAGAATACCAGAATACAGCCATTCATCTGACAAAGTACAACAGACATTACCAACATCTTCCTAAGGTAGTACATCTCAAATGAGATTCACGGGATGTTGGAATTTTTTGGTAATGTTGTTAACATGTGGCTGAGGAACTTTTCGACGAGTAATGTTTACAACGTTGCACATATAAATTCTGATTACATAACAAATGTTAACAATGTTGCTCGAAAAATTTTGAAGTTGCAAGAATCTCATTAGGGTTGGACTACCTTAATTCAATTATCAGCAATTTCTTGATAAGTTGGCAAAGCCTACATGTATCATTCTACCATATGTCGGCAGATGTCGTTTGGTCCTACAGAGCCAATATACCGGTACCCCCGATTTTGACAGAGAATATCAGGCCGATCATAGGAGACAATACTGGTCCAATCATGAAAGCGGATATCCGAGTAACCAGCTTTTAGTGGTACAGGTCCAATATTGGACTGATCATGGAAGTCGATATTCGGAAGATCAAAGGAGCCGATATCGGTCTGATCATGAAAGCCGATATCAGGCAGATATCGTTTGGTGTTACAGAGCCTATATATGCCCAATTTTGACAGACGATATTGGTCTGATCATGAAAGCCAATATTGGGTAGGCAGCTGTTAGTGTTACAGGGCTGATATCGGACTGATCACAGGCGTAGATATTGGGAATATCATAGGAGCCGATATCAGGCCGATTATCAAAACGGATATCGGACGGATAGCGTTTGCTGTTACAGAGACGACATTGGGCCGACATTTCTGTGAATATCAGGCCAATCTGAAATGTTTGCTTGGAATAAAGACTTAATTTTAAGAGGCAACACAGTTGGGATTAAACCTCTTCTAATCTCTTCCTAATCCCTTTGAGCCTCTGGCATCTTCCATGTGAATCTCATTAGGGGTGTACTAAACATCAAAATTTATATGAAGGGACAAAGTTGGGACTTGACAAACACTTCAATTTTTTCAGGAATATTGACTCATCTTAGGTCAACACGTCAGTTTGGATTGAAATATTCTCTCACCAATAGTATCACAAAAACCAATTCAAGACTCCAGCTGCTCCCACTTAGATGATTCACATCCATTGGTGGGATACAAATGACTTAAATCAAATATAAAAAATCTGGCCAAGCCAGTTTACAAATACCCACAATTTCTGAGTATACGGTTTGATAGCCCATAACTGGTCAAGGAGACTTTGCAAACTTTTTGACTGGTTGGTTTGTCTTAAACTTGAAGTCAAAACATGCTGATGCACCATCAATCCTGAAAATATATATACAGTCGACACTCGTTGTGTCGAAGTCAGAGGGACTGTCAAAATAACTCGACATATCCGGAGTTCGACTCATCCGATTTCGATTATTTTCGATGAAAACGTTTTTTAACCATTTTTGATGGGCATCATATGTGTCCATGGTTGAAATTTAGTAGGAAAAGGAAAGAAATTGCTCGAAACGAGCAATTTCTATCCTTTTCCTACTAAATTTCAATGGTCGTATTTGTTTCAGAATTATTTTGATTAAACATTTTGATATCAATATGTTGAAGATGGGACATGACTTTCACTTCGACTTAAGCGGAATTTCGACTTATCCGATGTCGAGATAACGAGTGTCGACTGTAAGCCCTATTGTATATAATAAATTTCTTTGCTGAGGCCATCCATCAATTGATGGCATATTGCCAACTCCCAAAGTTATCTTCGATTCCACAAAAAATTGTTGGTGCCCCATTGCTGGTTTCACATTCCATGTTTATGTGACACGAAAGCATAAGGTTGTGCATGATGCAGACTTTTCACTATAGTCTACAGCTATATATGATGTGAAGACTGCCCCGGATTATTTTTATTGTAAATGTTGTTTAATGATGCACAGACTGTTTGTGCATGATGCACTGACTGTCCACCCCAAGCTTAAATTATACAGGCTATGCGTGATGCACACCTTATGCTTGTTACAAGCAAATTCTTAATTTCCCATAATGTTTGCTAACTAAAAAGTGGGCAGAAAGTTGCAAAATTTCAATGCAATTGTCATTCTGCAACTTCCTTCAATAGGGACCCTACGTATTGAACAAAATTTTGCCGTTTGAGAGCGAGTTATAACTTAAATTATTTGTTTCCTTGTTATCAAGCATGGAAAACTTAAGTTTAAAATTCCTGAGTCCTTTTTTTTTATCAAAGGCTTTCGTTTGTAAGGTGCATGCTTAAAACCAATAAGTAAATTCTGGGAACACATTGATAGGTGCATATATAATATGCCTATAAAATACATTTGGAATTTGTTAGTTTTCATAAAATAAAATGTCTTATGCTGTTCGTAGCTGTGCTAGGTAACTTGAAACATCAAGTGAGTTCTGTCGAAATTTCCCAATAGATCGACAGGCTTAATGAGATAATTATGCTCTAATATTAGTTTTTCCTATTGTATTTATTGAATAAAAATCTTTTCTGACCTTCTTTTATTCTTCGTAAAAGAATTAAAGGGTTTAAGTAACAAAGCATAGCTAATTCAGTGTCGTACTTTCCGACCTTCCCATTTTAAAATGGGTCGATCGGATTAACAATTTTAAAATGGGGATATGCCCATTTTAAAATGGTAAGTATTGCCAAACGGTTTACAACATCTGAAAAAAATGTCAAAATTGACTCGGTCGGCACAATCCCTTCAGCCAATCAAAAACGTCGTCAGTCGACCTGCATTCATTCGGTGGAGGTGAAAGCTTCAGTCTTTTTCCTTAAAGCCTTACCAACTTTCAGCATTAATATCTCGACGACTACGCCAAATTATTAAAAATGCGTTGGTAGTTAGAAAGTTTAAATCACATTCTTTAGAGAAAGAGTTTTGTTTGTGAATTTTAGCGATAGATTTTGGAAATATTCTGCCTCAAAATTGGTATCCCGTAACGATAAAGACCGAGGTAGTACCCTCGATGAAAAAATGAAAGTGAGGCTATGACGTCATGCCGACTGATTCAATCCTCACCAAGAGCACAAGCCATTGCACCTCCAACCATTCCACCGCCCAGGATGACAACGTCTGCTGTTTGTGTATTACTGTCATTCCTACTGTGTTGAAGCCTAATCGAGCTTAAATACAGCGATCTGGTGTGTTTAAAATACGATAAACAGTGGGAACATTTCCGAAAAATATTTCTAGCCATTTTCGTTTTAAGTCAGATAGAGTGACTCCCCTTGATTGTATTTGCTCCGGAATGTTGATCGCTTTACTTTTTTCTTAACTTATAAATATTTATTGGATATAATATAATTGTTTTAAAAGAAAGGTGTGTTTTAAAATTAAAATAAATATGTTCTTTTTATTTTTAAAAATATTTTTCGAGTTAAAAGGCGAAACAACAAGCACCTGTTATTCACTCCGAGCCTTCGCATAGTTTGGGTCCAACATGGCAACAATGGCAACAACAAGCCACGGTTTGTCAGTTTTGACAAATGCAAGTGTCAAGCCGCCCTTAAACCCTAAAACTGGACTTGCAAACTCCATACATGAGAGGCGAGGGCCCGACTTCTGTAGACTCTCAGGGATATACTACGAAGATTACGATGACAACGCTGAGGCGGACCGAGAAATCCTCGACCCCAGACAGAAGTTTGCTACAGTGGATGACCCCATGTCCATCATCAAGCTGGGTAAATTGTCAGACGAGGAGTTCTATCAAAAACTTTTGGAATTGAAAAACGAACAAAGAAAAATTCTGCAAAAATGTGAACAAATCTACATTGAAAAATGTAATCAGGAAATCAAGCCAACATTTTCTGGCAGAAAATCAGACAGAGGAGTTGAGAATGGCTTGTCGTCACGATCATTTAAAACTGACACATTTCGATCCACAACAATTATTGATGACGACGGTGTTCTTACGACAACGAAGACCAGAATTCCATCACCGGAGAGATCACATTCACCAGTTGCACTTGAACGAGAAACTACGCCACCACCTGCCCTTGACAGACAGACAGATTCATACACATCTAAACCTCCAACAGGGAAATCACATACCTCGTATGTATCAAAGTCACTATTCTCTCCTTCAACAGACCTAAAACGACCAAGCTCAGCACCAATACCTCAACGTCTAGCTTGGTCTACAGACAATTTGAAATATGCTGATATTGGTTTAAGTCATTCATTTGAAGACAGTGAAGATGACTTTGTTCTGGACGACACTGTATCAGAACCATACAGACACAGGGATATTTCTAAAACTATGAGCAGAATTGAAGGCATGTGGCATGACTTTTCTATAGAAGATTACGCACCTAGACGAAGCCAGACTCAGAGAATCATGTCTGCTACAGAACCTCGCAGGGAGAAGAAGAGTGATGACAAATGGAGACATAGACTCACTGTCCCTGAACCATTCACCATGACTTTACGGGAGGAAAAGAAAGAAAAGTCAAAATCTAAAACTCAAAAGGAATTTGAAGAAAAAATGATACAAAAAGAGAAAGAAGAAGAGGAAGAATGTAAGAAGAAATTCAAGGCAAGACCAGTGCCTGCTCATGTTTATCTACCCTTATTTGATGAAATACACGAAAAACAAGAAGAAAAGAGAAGACACAATCGACAAATGAGTGCTGAACTTTTGAAATCTCAAGAGAAACCATTTTCATTTCTGAAGAGAGAAGAGGATAGAAAGATTCACAGGAGATTTGAAGGTGAAAATAATGAGGTTGTTGTCCCAGAACGATCTGGAACTCCAACATTTAAAGCTAAACCGGTGCCAAAATATATTTTTGATAATGCTGTCGATGATAAACTCATGGAAGAGGAAGAATATCGTAAGATAAGAATGAAAATGAGATCTGAGGAGTTAATGCGCTCTGCTTCGTTACCCCCTAGTATGGCGGCAAGAGAGAAGGCAAAGGAACAAGAAATAAGGGAACAAAAGATGAAAAAACAAAAAGCTAAGAAAAGTGCTAGGCTAAGAATTAATCATGAGGTTCCAAACTATGATGCATTGTACTTGCAGTTTCAGAAAGAGCTTCAGCGAAGAAAGGGCTCAAGGGAGGCGACTGTGACTGAACCTTTCAGATTGTCAGCCAGAGCAGAGAAGATGGAGAAAATCAAAAAAGACATCGAAAGAGATGAAGAGACCTTGAGAGAGAATAGATGGCCATATAAAATGTCTAGAAAGAAACCCGTCAATTTAGGTAAAATTTATTTCTATGACCAAGATCATGCTAATGTTTGAATGAATATCAATGTTACCTTGGCAGGCAGGATAGGATAAGATTGACCTGCATGTCTAAATTTAGCTTCAATTAAGAATGACGTTTAGGCAAATGATTGTTTTTGGGTGTGCACTGTTCCATTGCGGATAAGTTGTATTTTCATATTTTGTCCTAAACAAAGCTCTGTCCACCTGGGATGTCAAAGCCACAAATTGTTTTGGATATTGTAGATCAATAACTGTTTATCAATATTGGAAAGTTTGGAGTTCAATATTGCATTTTTTTCGAGCCCGCTTGCGGTGAGCTCGACATAGTTGTCACAATGGCGGTTCGGTGTATGTGCGTTAGTGCGTTAGTGCGTGCGTTAGTGCGTGCGTGCGTGCGTGCGTGCGTCCGTCCGGATGGAGCTTGTCCGGGCCATAACTTCACCATGGATGGAGGGATTCAGAAATAACTTGGCACAAATGTCAAGCTCAGTAAGGCGGAGTGTCGCGTGCAAGAACCAGATTCCAAGCTCAAAGGTCAAGGTCAAACTTGGAGGTCAAATGTCAAAAATGAGAAGATTTTTGCTTGTCCGGGCCATAACTTCACCATGGATGGAGGGATTCAGAAATAACTTGGCACAAATGTCAAGCTCAGTAAGGCAGAGTGTCGCGTGCAAGAACCAGATTCCAAGCTCAAAGGTCAAGGTCAAACTTGGAGGTCAAATGTCAAAAATGAGATGATTTTTGCTTGTCCGGGCCATAACTTCACCATGGATGGAGGGATTCAGAAATAACTTGGCACAAATGTCAAGCTCAGTAAGGCAGAGTGTCGCGTGCAAGAACCAGATTCCAAGCTCAAAGGTCAAGGTCAAACTTGGAGGTCAAATGTCAAAAATGAGATGATTTTTGCTTGTCCGGGCCATAACTTCACCATGGATGGAGGGATTCAGAAATAACTTGGCACAAATGTCAAGCTCAGTAAGGCGGAGTGTCGCGTGCAAAAACCAGATTCCAAGCTCAAAGGTCAAGGTCAAACTTGGAGGTCAAATGTCAAAAATGAGATGATTTTTGCTTGTCCGGGCCATAACTTCACCATGGATGGAGGGATTCAGAAATAACTTGGCACAAATGTCAAGCTCAGTAAGATGGAGTGTCGCGTGCAAGAACCAGATTCCAAGATGAAAGGTCAAGGTCAAACTTTGAGGTCAAATGTAAAAAATGAGTTGATTTTTGCTTGTCCGGGCCATTCCTTAACTTGGCACAAATGTCAAGCTCAGTAAGGCGGAGTGTCGCGTGCAAGAACCAGATTCCAAGCTCAAAGGTCAAGGTCAAACCAAACGCCATTGTAATGACAGCTGTAGACATAGGTATGGTCTTCTTTCTTCAAAATGAGCGGGCTCGACATGTTGCCCTTCGGCATCTAGTTTTTACATGTATGTGATTATGTGACAGTGCCATAATATCATTTCTGGACTATAGGTGGTCTGGATCTTTTCAAGTTTTCATGTTATATTGATTCATTGTTGGAGGGTCACATTGATAATTGATAATTAGGAAAAAATGTTCAATGTTGGGCTTATTATTCCATGTTTCTTTCATTTTCATTTTTGCAGGTCACATGTCTATGTCACTCGATTCACTTCCATCAAAGTCTACAAAATCTGCTGATGTGAGGAACAGAAAAGTCAGGTATATTAACATCATTAATTGGGATCTAGAAAAAAAACCTTTAAAATTGGAAACATATTAGCCTGTGCTTAAAGTAGTCTACCCCTAATGAGATACTTGCGGTAATGAAAATATTCGGGCTACGTCGAAAACATTTAGGCTAGCGGAAGAACTTTCCACTGCCAAATGTTTACGACCGCGCCCAACTAAGTTCGGATACGTAACAATGACGCCAAAAAAAATCTGATGTTTTATGAATCTCAAAATGGCCACATTACGGATAAATTTTACTTTAAAAGTGGAGACTGCTATAGATCAGGAAGAAGATATTGGGGAATGATATATATAAATCTTAATCAGACTGTGTATGCACAGGCGGATCTGAGACCATGTTGGTCTCAAATGTTGTTTTATAAGGGACCAATTCCAGATCCCTGCTAAATTATTTTCTTACTTACAAGTTTTGTACTTGACCCTTCTCAAACAACCCCTGCTTTTGATTTCCCAGATAGAAACAGATTGGAAAAACATTCTGATTAACATATTTTTCCTATGCAATGCAACAGCACACATATTGTCGGTGTAAATGCAAAACCTCTAAGTCTTATGTCAATTTTTGCGATTTTCAAAGTAAAACCTTGTGTGCTCAGTTAAGACAATTCCTGTATGTTTTAAGAGATCTTTACTGATCAGTATTAATGACACATTATTCTTTAACAATATGTCCAAATTTCAAGTAAAACCTTTCAATTTGGGAAAAGTTATTACACTTTTTTCCTTCCCCTTTAAAATCTTCCGAAAAACGAGATATATGAGGTTTTGCATTTAAACGACAATATTTTGTACATCTGATAATGTACTTTGTTGCCTAAAATTGCTTTTTTTAATGAGGAACAATTTTTAATTTTGTCATTTAAGAAAGGGTTAAATAATTTTGGCTAAACAAAATGAAACAATTGCTTAAAAATACAAGTTTCCGACATTGCTTAAAAAACAGCAGTTGACTGAATAAAGGAATGTGAGAGAGATGTGACTTAGGAGAGATAATGGAGAGAATGCTCCGATTTGGAAGTTGCTTTAGATGAATGTTAATTATGATATGATTTGTGTACAATATAGCTCAGAAAATATTAAAGCAAAAGCAGAAAATGCTGCTCATCAGCATTTTTAGCTCACCTGAGCACGAAGTGCTCAAGGTGAGCTATTGTGGTCGCTTTTTGTCCGTCGGCGTCCGTCTGTCTGTCCGTCCGTCTGTCTGTCTGTTCACATTTTGTTGTTACCACTCTAGCACCCACAAATATTGACCAATCTTAACCAAACTTGGTCAAAACATGTATGACCATAAGTTCTTGGATGAGTTCGATTTAGAGTCAGATGGGACTTGGAAGTCCAGAGTTATGTGCCCTTGAACGTCAAAAATGGCTAGTTTTGACTTTGTTACCACTCTAGTATCTACAAATATTGACCAATCTTAATCAAACTTGGTCAAAATATGTATGACGATAAGTTCTTGGATGAATTCGATTTTGGGTTAGGTCGGATCAGGAAGTGTGGAGTTATGCGCCCTTGAATATCAAAAATAGCTAGTTTTGACTTTGTTACCACTCTAGCATCTACAAATATTGACCAATCTTAAGTAAACTTGGTCAAAACATGTATGACAATAAGTTCTTGGATGAGTTCGATTTTGGGTCAGATCAGATCAGGAAGTCTGGAGTTATGCGCCCTTGAATATAAAAAATCGCTAGTTTTGACTTTGTTACCACTCCAGCATCTACAAATATTGACCAATCTTGACCAAACTTGGTCAAAACATGTATGACAATAAGCTCTTGGACGAGTTTGGTTTTGGGTCAGATCGGATCAGGAAGTCCAGAGTTATGCGCCCTTGAATATCAAAAATAGCTAGTTTCGACTTTGTTACCACTCTAGCTTCTACAAATATTGACCAATCAAGACAGAACTTGGCTAGAATGTTGGTAACTATACAATAATAAATGAGTTTGATTTTCAGTGTCATCGAAGTAGGAAGTCTGGAGTTATTTGCCCTTGAATTTGACAAATTTGCCGTTTTCGACTTTGGTTACAGTACTTTAGCATCTATATTTATTGACCAATCAAGACAAAACTTGGCAACAATGTTGGTAACCATAAGATGCTGAATGAGTTAAATTTTCAGCTTGATCAGACCAGAAAAACCAGAGTTATTGGCCCTTGAATTTCACATTATAGCCGTTTTCGACTTTATTTTCACTCTAAAAAACACAAATATTGACCAATCAAGACACAACTTGGTCGCAATGTTGGTGACCATGAGATTTTATATGATTTCTTTTTTCATATTGATCGGACTAGAAAAACCAGAGTTGTGTGCCCTTGATGGTGACTAAATTGCCGATTTCGTTTTTAATTTCACTCAAACAGCAATAAATATTGACCAATCAAAAAACAACTTGGACATAAGATTCATGAGAATATCTTTATCAGAACAGAGTTATGTGCCCTGGATTATGACAAAATTTATGTTTCTTTATCGACTTGGTTTTCACTTAAACAGCCACAAATATTGATAATTAAAGATTAAAAATGCTGTTTTCAGCTAGATCATAATCTCGCATCTTAAGTTTCGTGTTCTTGTCTTAGAGATACCTAGGTTACGTAAAAGGTGGGTCTTGTTCTGCATGGAGAAAGTTTCAAACTTCTATCAGGTGAGCGATCCAGGGCCATCTTGGCCCTCTTGTCTTCTTTTGCTTTAATGTTTTTCCAAGCTTTTCCTAGATCTAAGACATTAAAACCAGCTAAATTTATTTCGGAAACTCAAGAGGATTAAATGGAAAAATTAATTACCTTGCAGGAACCACATACAGCAGTTGACAGAGCGAGAGAAGCAGGAGATTGAAGAAGACAGAAGAAGGAGAGTAAGAGAGATGAGACTGAGGAGAGAGATAACGGAGAGAATGCCGAGAGAGACGCCAAGAGAATCACCAGCGGAGAGGAAGAAAAAAGTCAGGTGAGAAATTTTAGTGTTTAATTATTGTAAACTACATGTGCTAGGATGTGGAAAAAGATCACTATTGCTGTTAAGACCAACATGGATCCGGATCAGCCTGTGCATAAGCACAGTCTGACCAGAATCCATGCTGTTCTTAACAGCTTCTTCATTAATGAGAAAGTGAAAAAATGCAGACAGAATGCTGAGAGAAATTTTCAGAGATTCACCGGCGGAGAGGAAGAAAAAAGTCAGGTGAGAGATTATAAGGACTTAGCTATTATAAGTCACTCAAGCTTGGATGTAAAAGGTCATGATGCAGATGGCATTTTAGACCAGTATAGATCGCGATCATCCTGTGCATATGCACAGTTTGATCAGAATATATGGTATTCTCTTATATCTTTGTTATTAATTCCAGCAATTGTAAGAAATCATCATGGATTTTGTCCAGACTAAATTCAGGTACAGAATGATCTTAATCCCCAGATTGTCAGAAGATATCTTATAATTATACTCCCCCACAACGAAGTTATGGGGAGGTATACTGGAATCAGGTTGTCCGTCCGTCTGTCTGTCTGTCCGTCTGTCCGTGGACATAATCTTGTGTCCTCATCTCCTCCCACAGTTTTTGACCAATTTTTCTGAAATTTTATCAGGATGTTACCTATCATATGAAGTTGTGCACCTGCAATTTTCATCTTGATCCAGTCATTAGTTTTAGAGTTATGCCACTTTGAATTTTTTAATGGGGGGGGGGGAATAGTCAAAATTTACAATTTCGTTTCGGTGTTCTAACTCAAAAACTGTTTGACCTAGGATCATGAAACTTTATACAGTTGTTGCCCATGACCCAAAGAGGTGGCCTATTGTTTTGGGGTCACTAAGGTCAAAGGTCAAGGTCACAGTTGGACTTTGTTTAAAATCGGTTTCCATGCTCCATGTCAAGAACCTTTTGACCGATAGCACTTTTTCAGTGACGAGGCCCTAGTAGGGGGTATTCGTCCACTTTGCGACAGTTCTAGTTGAATTTTAAACCATAAAGGCCCCTTTTCCAAATGATGGCTGATATGTATTATTATGCTTTTAGCCATTTGCACTACTTTTGATTTGATTTCTTATTATGAACTGATTAGAAATATACCAGAGCCATTTGGTTGACAAGAGTTTTGATTGCATTGTATTTCGCATATGTTTAATCTAATGTGGAATTTGTTTACTGTTAGGCAATTTACTTGCAAGATTGGCTTGCTGGATTGATTTCCCGGTACTCCAATCTTTTCAGTTTGGATGAGGTTTTAAATATAAGTGAATTTTTGTTTTGAATGTGACCATTCAGTTGGTTTAATTTATCAATCAATTATATAAATATTCTCATAAATTTATTACAGAGATGCGGATAGGTCCAGGATGGAAGAGTATGAACGAGAGATGAAGGAGATGAAAGAGCGTGTCAACAGACGGCCATTATTGATTGAACAAGAAACACAGGTATACAACTCAAACATTTTACAATCATTGATGCTTTATGATGCACTTAATAGAAAATGCTTGGGAATAGATTGAGAAAAAGTAAGGAAATGCTCATAATCCGCATTTTCCTTTTGCCTCAATATTTTCTGTGCTATAATGTATAGAATTTCTATGATGTCTTCATCAACACATCTGCATCAACTTTGCATATAGAATACCCTGATTTTTTGTCGTTTTGGTTTATGAAAGGGTTAAAGTGAATGGACAATTACCCTTTCCCAAACAAGACCTGGTTTTGACGTCCCTAACAGAAACAGCCTGGGAAAACATTGAGACAAAAGAAGAAACTGCTGATAACCAGCAGTTTCTCCTTTTGCCTGAATATTTTCTGTGCTATATTATATACAAATTCTATCTTAAACAAGGTCCATATGTTGTCTGCAGCAGCTTTTGAAATGGATTTTTATGCCCCCGTATCGAGAGATCAGGGGCATATTGTTTTACTCGTGTCCGTCCGTCTGTCTGTCTGTCTGTCTGTCTGTCCGTCTGTCTGTCCGAAAACTTAACATTTGCCTTTTCTCCAAAAGTATTTGACATACAAAGCTCAAATTAGGTATGCAACTTCCTTTCAATGATATCTATCTGTTCCATGCAATTTGACCTTCCTCAAGGTCATCCGTTAACCCTTATCAACCCTTTACTCTACGAAAACTTAACATTTTACTCTGAAAACTTAACATTTGCCTTTTCTCCAAAAGTATTTGACATACAAAGCTCAAATTAGGTATGCAACTTCCTTTCAATGATATCTATCTGTTCCATGCAATTTGACCCTCCTCAAGGTCATCCCTTAACCCTTATCAACCCTTTACTCTACGAAAACTTAACATTTTACTCCGAAAACTTAACATTTGCCTTTTCTCCAAAAGTATTTGACATACAAAGCTCAAATTAGGTATGCAACTTCCTTTCAATGATATCTATCTGTTCCATGCAATTTGACCTTCCTCAAGGTCATCCGTTAACCCTTATCAACCCTTTACTCTACGAAAACTTAACATTTTACTCTGAAAACTTAACATTTGCCTTTTCTTCAAAAGTATTTGACATACAAAGCTCAAATTTGGTGTGCAACTTCCTTTTAATGATATCTATCTGTTCCATGCAATTTGACCTTCCTCAAGGTCATTCAATAACCCTTATCAACCCTTTACTCTACGAAAACTTAACATTTTACAAAAATGGCCATTTCGGGGGCATTTGTGTTTCACAAACACATCTTGTTTTTAAATTTGCTGTTTGGGAAAGGGTTAAACAGATGACCATTACTTATTGAACAAGAATCAAATGTAACCAAGTCAGACTTTAAAATGGGACAACATCTTAGACTTGTAAAATTTGAACATGACAACTACAGCTTTAATGACAATAAATGATTTTAATCCCAAAAGTTCAACCCAAAATGATTGCCATCTTCATTTCCTGATACATTTTTCCAGGGCTCTTTTTGGCACAATGAAAAAAACAACTTTAATTGAAAGGTCCATCTATAGTTGCATAAACTTGTAAAGTGATAAACTTGTAAAGTGAGCTATAAAAATACTGTTTAATAAATTGCAGTTGCTTATACCCCCCACCTACGAAGTAGAGGGGGGTATGTTGATTTCACCATGTCTGTCTGTCCGTCCGTCCATCCGTCCGTCCGTAGACTTTTTCCTTTCCGTGCTCTAACTCGTGAACCGTTTGACCTAGGATCATGAAACTTTACACAGTTGTTGCCCATGACCCACGGAGGTGCCTTATTGTTTTTGGGTCATGAAGGTCAAGGTCACAATTGGACTTTGTTTAAAATCCGTTTCCGTGCTCTAAGTCAAGAACCGTTTGACCTAGGACCCTGAAACGTTACACAGTTGTTGCCCTTGACCCAAGGATGTGCCCTATTGTTTTTGGGTCATGAAGGTCAAAGACAAAGGTCACAATTGGACTTTGTTTAAATTCCATTTCCGTGCTCTAGGTTAAGAACCGTATGACCTATAGCACTTTTTTAGTGGCAATGCGCTAGTGGGGGGTATTTGTCCACTTTGCGACAGTTCTAGTTTTATTTGAAATTAAATTTTCTGAGTCAAAATGGCAAAGATCTCAATGGTATGCTTATTTTCATTTGCAAATTTGGATATCATGATATTTCCCAGCTATAACTTAATTCAAATGAACGTGTGTGTTTGCATCCAAAATAGATTGTCAGTTGTTTGTGGGCCAGTGGAAAGCAAATCAATTGCAAGAAAACTATGAGAAAGTTTGTGGAGAAAAACCGCTTATTACATGTGATAACTTTGTATCTACAATGAATTTCAATGTTTCTTTCATACTTCAAATCTTTATAAATCCTGCACAGACTTGGCGAAATACCAGAAATCTTTGTCAGACATTCCGTCTGACAGTACCAAATAATCTGTCAGACAGAATACAATTTTATCAGACAGAGCTCTCATTCACTATCTTGACAGATCAAAAGGAGTGTAAGACATTTGGACTTACAGTAGCAAAAAAATCATCAGACCTAGGGAAATTTTATCAGATATGTCTGATTGTCTGACGGATTTCGCCATGTCTGCCTGCAATTCAAATTACAGGTAAATGCCAAGAAGAAAGCAGAGAAAAAATTCAATGCCACTCTGAAGAGTGTTGGACTGGACGAAGAATTCCTGGAAAGTCGTGGATCAAGATCGGCCAGCGTTCATGATGACTACACCGATGATTATGATGACGATTACGAAGATACTGCCGTCAGAAACGACGACCAAACTTACACGAAACATGATGACAGCGACAGAGCAGAGTCACCCATGTAAATCTGTCAGAGGCAACAAAAAATTTTAAACTCGCCCAAAGTTAACCTGAGACAACCTGCACTGGACTTCTCCTCAGAAGCTGTGGTGGCAAAATATATAAGTAATATAAGTATAAGTAATAGTGTTTATGCAAATAATTGTGATGAAATACAAAATAGGAAAAGAAGAAATTGGTCAGTCAGAGCAATTTCTTTTTTCCACATAATGTTTTTATGCACAATTGTTACATTTACAATTATAGAAATGCATTATGTATCAGTTTTTGACAAGAAATCATCCCTCTATTTTGGGACTTTTTTTGAAGAAGTTAAGCTCTGAGGTACTTTTGAAGCTTTAGTGGCATTACACTAATTTACTTGAAGGTCAATTTTGGTCCCTTCAGCTTATTAGCCTGGGGCAAATACTGTGACTTGTAGCATGAATCTCAGCAGATTCTAGAATTTACAATAGAAATAATGGCATTTACCCATCGTCATATTTATCGTTCTTTTGTAGATTGTATTCATTACGTTTCTTCCTGGATGACAATATTTTATACAGATCCAAATTGAAAGGTGTCGCAGATGACACAAGAAGTATTTGAGCCTGGATCTGGGAAAACGTCCCTTATAGCATTGGAGACTGCCATGTTTCAAGATCAGTATGTGCCTATTTGCAGTCTGACTTGGATGCATGCTACTATCATATGGTTGCTACAGACCATGGCAAGATTATTTGAGAACAATGTGGTTCCTGATCAGACTGCGTGTATACGCAGGCTGATCTGGAACCATGTTGGGCTCAAAAGCCTTAAGGAACCTTTTTCCAGATCCTGGCTCATTTCTAAATTGAAAAAGATTCTATAGCAATAAACAAAATCAAAACACATTTATATGAAAATTTGTAGGTTATCAGTATTTTCTCTACTTTGCAAAAAACGTTCCAGTAAGGTGTTTGGTCCCTACAGTTAAATTATTATTGATAGGGAAAGAATTAAATTGATTTGATGTGCCTATCATAATGTAATCATTAGCATTAACGGATTCATAATTCCTTAATGTATTTTTTTAAAATCCTTATATCTATTAGCATCTGCATGATTGATGTGATAGTTTAATCCTTAACCAAACAAGCCATGGTTTTGATATCCCTATTTGCAAACGATAGAAACGCAAGGGTTCTCCGCAGCATAATTTGAAGCCGTAGTGGCAAATTATAAGTATTGGTAAACCTTGAAATGCTTCGTGTTCATGCAAATAATTGTGAATAAAAACATAATGGGAGAAGAAGAAATTGCTCAATTTGAGCAATTTTTTCTTTTCCCATAATGTTTTTATACAGAATTATTACATTTAATTTCACAGGAATGCATTATTTATCGCTTTTTGACATGAAATGTCTACAAATCCCTCTATTTGGTGACCTTTTTTAAGAAATTGAGCAGTGGGGTAATTTTGAAGCTGTAGTGGCATTACACTGATTTACATGAAGCTGTAGTGGGGCCGATACAGCTTATAGGGCTGAGGAGAACACTGAACCAGCTCTTTCTCTTTTTGTCTCAATATTTTTTGTGCTACTCTGCACATAAATTCTGTCATTGACAATATATCTATGATATGATGTTTTGTTCAGCATTTCTAAAATTGGACATTTCATATTTGTGATTTGAAAAGGCGTTTATGATAATTTCTCGATGTTTATTAGCCGAGTAGTGCCAATTTAATGTTTGTATCTTTATAATATCATTTTCTGTATTGTAATATTTTTCCATTTATCAATCACTGAAGAGTTATAGATTTGTATTAATCTTATGAGAATAAAAACAAATCAAAGAAATTTAATGATGTGTATACTCACTGATGACTTGGGACACACCAAGAAAGCCTTGTTGAAAGACTAGATAAAATGTGAATATTTAACCTATTACCAAATGGCAAAAACTGTTCCAATGTGAAAGTTATGGCCGATGAAATTGTATTTCAGGAACAGAATAACACAGAGAACTTTAATACAGAAGTAGAAAATTCCGGTCATTAGCATTTTCTTCTCTGCCTTAATGTTTTCCCTAGCCATTTTTAGCTCGACTTTTCGAAGAAAATGAGAGCTTATACTGTCACCCGGGCGTCGGCGTTGGCGTCGGCGTTGGCGTCGGCGTTGCAACAAAGGTTAAAGTTTTTTCAAACATCAATAACTTCCATACTATCAAAGGGATTCAACCCAAACTTGGAATACTTATTCACCATCACACCCTCTACCTTATTATCAGGGCCCATGACCCTGGGACCACTCCATTTGGAGTTATGCCCCCTTTATACTAAGCAACTTAGAAAGTCAAGCGCGCTGTCTTCGGACAGCTCTTGTCTATTTGTATGAGGTTGGGTTAAGCAGGTCTGTGTCCAATTGTAGACATGGTATTCTGGTCAAAGTTTCACATGCAAGTTCTAGACAATTCATTCAATTGTTTTAAACCGTTCCCGCACAGTGACTCTTTTTGACTCCTCCCATGATAATGCCTTTGAAAAACATTGTAGGAAATAAAGAAATTGCTCGTGACAAGCAATTTCTTCATTTCCCACAATATTTTCTTTCATAAAAGACCAAAATATATAAAATTAGATTATCTTGAAAGTGTTGTCTGCAATGTTTTTGAATTTTGACAAGTGAAAAATTTTGTCATTTGGTAATGGGTTAATGAATGAAGTACAGGTTTAAACCTACAATATAACATTCTTATGTTTTGTACAGCTTCTCTTAGCCTTAGTTAGGACAAAACAGTAATAAGTGAATACTAACGATTACGCTTGTTAGTCCCCCACCGGTTACCGGTTGGGGGACTATAGGTTTGCTCTATTCCGTCCGTCCGTCCGTCTGTCCGTCACACTTTTGTCCGGGCTATATCTTCTAAACCATATGTGCTAGCAACTTCAAACTTGGTACACTTATAGATCTCATTGAGGAGAAGTGTCATGTTCAAGAACCGTTACTCTGCCACGCCCACTTTTTGAGTTATTGCCCTTTGTTATTTTTACCCTTACATTCTTGTCCGGAACATATCTCCTAAACTATGTGTGCTAGCAACTTCAAACTTTGTACACTTATAGATCTCATTGAGGACAAGTGTCATGTTCAAGATCCATAACTCTGCCACGCCCACTTTTTGAGTTATTGCCCTTTGTTGTTTCTAGCCTTACATTCTTGTCCGGATCATATCTCCTAAATTATAAGTGCTAGCAACTTCAAACTTGGTACACTTATAGATCTTATTGAGGGCAAGTGTCATGTTTAAGAACTGTTATTCTGCCACGCCCACTTTTTGAGTTATTGCCCTTTGTTATTTTTACCCTTACATTCTTGTCCGGAACATATCTCCTAAACCATAAGTGCTAGCAACTTCAAACTTTGTACACTGATAGATCTTATCAAGGACAAGTGTCATGTACAAGAACTGTTACTCTGCTATGTCCACTTTTTGAGTTATTGCCCTTTGTTGTTTTTAGTCTTACATTCTTGTCCGGATCATATCTCCTAAATTATAAGTGCTAGCAACTTCAAACTTTGTACACTTATAGATCTCATTGAGGACAAGTGTCATGTACAAGAACTGTTACTCTGCCACACCAACTTTTTGAGTTATTGCCCTTTGTTGTTTTACCCTTACAATTTTTTCCGGAACATATCTTCTAAACCATAAGTGCTAGCAACTTCAAACTTGCTACACTTATAGATATCATTGAGGACAAGTGTCATGTACAAGAACTGTCACTCTGCCATGTCCACTTTTTGAGTTATTGCCCTTTGTTGTTTCTATCCTTACATTTTTGTCCCAAACTTATCTCCTTAACCATAAGCCCTAGCAACTTTAATCTTTGTACACTGGTAGATCTCATTGAGAAGAAGTGTAATGCACAAGAACTGTTACTCTGCCACATCCACTTTTTTAGTTATTGTCCGTTGTTGTTTTTTATCCTTACATTTTTGTCCGGACCATATCTCCTGAGCCATCAGTGCTAGCAACTTCAAACTTGGTACACTTATAGATCTCATTGAGGACAAGTGGCATGTACAAGAATCATTGCTCTTCTCCGCCCACTTTTAGAGTTATTGCCCTTGGTTGTTTTTACCCTTATATTTTTGTTTGGGACATTTTGTCCAAAACCTAATGTGCTAGCAACTTCAAATTTTGTATACAGTTATAGATCTAGTAAGTAGGAGATATATTATAAGAAAGATTTTTTTGTTATCCGGTGGGGGACTCCTGTATTGCATCGCAATTCCACATGCACTTGTTATTCATTATTTCCCTGTGATGGTATACTGTGATATTAGTAATAGATGATCAATTATTTCGGATGGATGTCTGTTTCTGTTGATATGAATGTAATTAAATATTTTATCGTCAATTTTTTCCCGAAAATCTGGTAACTGCAGCTTACCTCAAGCTGCAGTTGCGAGTGTTAGTCAGTTTTGCATGTAAAACAATGATATTATCATTGGTTATGCTTGAAAATAAGCTGTAGGTACAAGGTTTGTTTAATGTAATTGGTAGAATACATTTGTTGTTGACAAAAATGTCATTTGATGTCATTGTCCAAGTTGGATATGTGAATACGAATGTAAAAAAATGTTATGTCTTACTGTTGGTAAGAAATAAAAAGAATAACATGCTTATGATATCGACTAATAGATACCTACTGCAGATTCCATTCCAACATATGAATTTGAAGCAATCAAAAAGAGAAATGATCAAATGTTCAACCTGATAGGCTGATACCTTATAACCTGTCTTGTCTACTTTGAATATATATCCAAATAAGCCATGATCTGGAAAAACGTCCCTGAAGGCTTTTGAGCCCAACATAGATGCAGATCAGTCTGTGCATACGCACAGTCTGATCAGGATCAATGTTGTTCTCTAATAGCTTCTTCATGACCTGTAGTAACTTAAAAGAGAGCAGCATGGGTGCATATTGGACTGCATTTGACAACAGGCTTATTTTCAAACATAATTTTCAAAAAATGCTATAAGATCCCAGCTCAAATACATTGACTTCACATCTATTTTTTAGCAAGTTTTGACAACTTAGATTATTTCTGCTCTTTTGAGCTTCCTATAAGCAGTATCAGTAATTCAGTATATGGTTGGTGGGGAGTCAAAATCTCGTATTTCCAGCTTTTTCAACTGACTTGACTTCCCACCGATGATATGTGTCAGACTGATAAAAATTCATGAAACAATCACAATTTCTTTTGATCCAAGGCCGCGGCCTTAGCGCAGTTGGTAGCGCATCTGACCCTCATTCGAGAGGTTCCGGGTTCGATACCCGGCCGCGGCTAATACCCTTTCTGACAAAATTGTCACCCACCAATGGGTTTGAAATCGTTAACCTAAGTGGGCGAGCAGCTGGAGGCTCGGTAAGGGTGTTGTGGTAGTACTGGTTTGAGAAACAACAGGAATCCATGGGTAGGTGCTCCAGCCGCCGCGATATGACCCTGGTAGTTGAAAACGGCGTAAAACCCCAATAAACTCATTTCTTTTGATCCAACCCAGAACCTTGACTATGTCGCTCCAAAGACACCATTTTTTCTGTATAGAACCTTAGTGTTGCATTTTCCCCTTGAATTTCAGGCAATTTTTCATACTTTGTAAGAATCGAACAATTTAGCAAGTGTTTCTTAATTTGTTTATTAGATATAGTTGAATTGTAATTATTATGTTAGAATATTTTCATGACTTTTAAAAGTGATATGAACACAGATTTTATTATTAATATAGAATGGAGATTAAAAAGCTAGAAGTAAATGTTCACATGTCTTTATTCTTCATAATGGTTTGACACATGAGAGGAAAGAGTATTCGAAAACATTTTGGGAAGAGAGAAAAATGTTGATTACTATTTAGTTGATTTTCCCTAAATTATTTTCATTCAACGATGTTCAAGCATTATGCTTTGTACAATGTAGATTTTTTATGCTCCCCGAAAAACATTTCGTGGGAACATATAGTCGTCATACTTTCCTGCCGTCCATCCGTCCGTCCGTCCACAGCAAGATCTCAGCAACCTTTGGACCAAATGTAAATGAAACTTCATGTGTGAACTCCCTGGAATATTTCCTAGAGACAGCCCCTTCATCACATGATCCGCAATTGGTGGTTAACTTGATCGGGACCTGGCGAACCATCGTACATTAGACAAGAGGACCATGATGGTCCTTAATTGCTCACCTGAACTAAGATTCACAAGGTGAGAAATGATAGCATCCTGTCCCATGATATCCAAAAAAGCATTATATTTTTCAATGGTCTTCATCCTTGTGACTAGACAAACATTCTGAACATGTTTCATGAAGATAGGACAAAAATTGTAGCATCTACATTACCAACAAGGATTTTATCTTTAAGGCCCCTTTTCCATGACATCCAACAGAACATTCCCACTGTCACTGGCTTAATCCTTGTGACTAGAGAAATAATCTGACTAAATTTCATGAATATTGAGCCAAAATTATTGTCTCTATAGCGCTAACAAAGATTTTGTCATTAAGGCCCCTTTTCCCATGCTATCCCATAGAACATTCCTATTTTCCTCAGAGTTCATCGGTGTGACTAGACAAACACAAGTTTCATGAAGATTGGACCAAAATTTTTGCCTCTAGAGTGCTAACAAGGATTTTGTCATTAAGGCCCCTTTTCCCATGATATCGACTGGAATATTCCAATTTCTTATAGGGTTTATCCTTGTGACTAAAACAAACATTCTTTTAGTTTCATGAAGACTAGGCCAAAACTTACTTCTAGAGTGTTAACAAGATTTTGTCATAAAGGCCCCTTTTCCTATGATATCAAAATGGAACATTCAGATTGCTGATAAGCTTTGTCCTTGTGATTAGACAAATATTCTGATCAATTTTAACAAAGATTAGGCCAAAATTATGGCCTCTAAAAAGCCAACGCGGATTTTGTCATTATGGCCCCTTTTCCCGTGGTATCCAAAGGAATATTCAATATTCCAATTCTCTGTGACTACACAAACATTCTGACCAATTTTTATGAACATTGGGCCAAAATTGTAGCCTGTACAATGCTAACAAGAATTTTGTCTTTCAGGCCCCTTTTCCCATGATATCAATGAGAAGGTTCCAATTATCAACAGAGTTCACCCCATATAAACCCCAAGTATCAATAACATAGGGCCCTATGAAAAAATACCATTTTGAGATGAAAAGGTTTTCCAAGTCAAAGATCAAAATGTTAGAGATATAACTCTTAACCCCTATATAAACCCCAAGAATCAACAACACAGGGCCCTTTTTTCATTGCAAAATAATTAATTTTATAATGATTCGGTAAAGAGTTAAAGAGAATATATTAGTTGCAAAATAGAAGCAAGTCTGATTATAAATCCAAAGACTAGAGATTCAAATAGGAAAGGTTAAGGGATTTCTAAATTGCAAAATATCTTTCAATGTTTATCAAACCCTGTGATGTGGGTATTCATTTGAATGATCTAATCAAAACTATTTAAATGAGTACCAACAACAAAGGATAGCTTAAATAACAAATAGAATGTATTTAGCCCCTTTTACATGCAGCTCCCCATTCTGGCCGAGTTTGTGTAAACAATTCCGGTCTTTTGGTTATTTAATAGGATTAGACATTTCCCCAGTTGGGGATCAAAACCTCATTACTCCAGCTTTGTCAAGCTGTAGTTACGAGGTTTTCACTCCCACTAACCATATGTTACCTGTTTGATTTTTGTCGAGCCCGCTTGCGGTGAGCTCGACATAGTTGTCACAATGGCGGTTCGGTGTATGTGCGTTAACTACACTAGTGCGTTAGTGCGTGCGTCCGTCCGGATGGAGCTTGTCCGGGCCATAACTTCACCATGGATGGAGGGATTCAGAAATAACTTGGCACAAATGTCAAGCTCAGTAAGGCGGAGTGTCGCGTGCAAGAACCAGATTCCAAGCTCAAAGGTCAAGGTCAAACTTGGAGGTCAAATGTCAAAAATGAGAAGATTTTTGCTTGTCCGGGCCATAACTTCACCATGGATGGAGGGATTCAGAAATAACTTGGCACAAATGTCAAGCTCAGTAAGGCAGAGTGTCGCGTGCAAGAACCAGATTCCAAGCTCAAAGGTCAAGGTCAAACTTGGAGGTCAAATGTCAAAAATGAGATGATTTTTGCTTGTCCGGGCCATAACTTCACCATGGATGGAGGGATTCAGAAATAACTTGGCACAAATGTCAAGCTCAGTAAGGCAGAGTGTCGCGTGCAAGAACCAGATTCCAAGCTCAAAGGTCAAGGTCAAACTTGGAGGTCAAATGTCAACAAGAGTGCCATCGTCACAATATACGCCGCCACTTATAAAACTTGAGACAAAAAAATGACATTGACAAGGATTTATAAATATTCACTGAAAAACCTTTAAAAAATTGTGTTCACAAAAAGGTTTTTATAAATATCCAGTGAAAAACCTGGAAGGAATTGCATTCACGAGGCTGAAATATCATTAAGCCCCAGAGACTAAGATTGAAGGGGGCATAATTCTGGCAAAAATCAATGAACCATGAAATCCTTCCTTCATGCACATCTACCAATTGAGGTGATAACATCCACCAAGTTTCATTAAGATCCAGCCAGAAACTTAGGAGGAGTTGTTTTGACAAGGCTGCAATTTCAATAAGCCCCAGAGACTAAGTTTTTAAGGGGCATAACTCAGGCAAAAATCAACGAACCATAAAATCCTTCCTTCATGCACATCTACCAATTGAGGTGATAACATTGACCAAGTTTCATTAAGATCCAGTCAGAAACTTAGGAGGAGTTGTGTTGACAAGCCTGCAATTTCAATAAGCCCCAGAGACTAAGTTTTTAAGGGGCGTAACTCAGGCAAAAATCGACGAACCATAAAATCCTTCCTTCATGCACATCTACCAATTGAGGTGATAACATTGACCAAGTTTCAAGAAGATCCAGCCAGAAACTTAGGAGGAGTTGCGTTGACAAGCCTGCAATTTCAATAAGCCCCAGAGACTAAGTTTTTAAGGGGCGTAACTCAGGCAAAAATCGACGAACCATAAAATCCTTCCTTCATGCACATCTACCAATTGAGGTGATAACATTGACCAAGTTTCAAGAAGATCCAGCCAGAAACTTAGGAGGAGTTGCGTTGACAAGGCTGCAATTTCAATAAGCCCCAGAGACTAAGTTTTTAAGGGGCATAACTCAGGCAAAAATCAACGAACCATAAAATCCTTCCTTCATGCACATCTACCAATTGAGGTGATAACATTGACCAAGTTTCAAGAAGATCCAGCCAGAAACTTAGGAGGAGTTGCGTTGACAAGAAAAGTGGACGTACGTACGGACGGACGGATGGACGGATGGACGGACGGATGGACGGACGGACGGACAGACGGAGAAGATGACGCCAATATACGTCCGCCTCCGGCGGCGTATAAAAATGAGATGATTTTTGCTTGTCCGGGCCATAACTTCACCATGGATGGAGGGATTCAGAAATAACTTGGCACAAATGTCAAGCTCAGTAAGGCGGAGTGTCGCGTGCAAAAACCAGATTCCAAGCTCAAAGGTCAAGGTCAAACTTGGAGGTCAAATGTCAAAAATGAGATGATTTTTGCTTGTCCGGGCCATAACTTCACCATGGATGGAGGGATTCAGAAATAACTTGGCACAAATGTCAAGCTCAGTAAGGCGGAGTGTCGCGTGCAAGAACCAGATTCCAAGCTCAAAGGTCAAGGTCAAACTTGGAGGTCAAATGTCAAAAATGAGAAGATTTTTGCTTGTCCGGGCCATAACTTCACCATGGATGGAGGGATTCAGAAATAACTTGGCACAAATGTCAAGCTCAGTAAGGCAGAGTGTCGCGTGCAAGAACCAGATTCCAAGCTCAAAGGTCAAGGTCAAACTTGGAGGTCAAATGTCAAAAATGAGATGATTTTTGCTTGTCCGGGCCATAACTTCACCATGGATGGAGGGATTCAGAAATAACTTGGCACAAATGTCAAGCTCAGTAAGGCAGAGTGTCGCGTGCAAGAACCAGATTCCAAGCTCAAAGGTCAAGGTCAAACTTGGAGGTCAAATGTCAAAAATGAGATGATTTTTGCTTGTCCGGGCCATAACTTCACCATGGATGGAGGGATTCAGAAATAACTTGGCACAAATGTCAAGCTCAGTAAGGCGGAGTGTCGCGTGCAAAAACCAGATTCCAAGCTCAAAGGTCAAGGTCAAACTTGGAGGTCAAATGTCAAAAATGAGATGATTTTTGCTTGTCCGGGCCATAACTTCACCATGGATGGAGGGATTCAGAAATAACTTGGCACAAATGTCAAGCTCAGTAAGATGGAGTGTCGCGTGCAAGAACCAGATTCCAAGATGAAAGGTCAAGGTCAAACTTTGAGGTCAAATGTAAAAAATGAGTTGATTTTTGCTTGTCCGGGCCATTCCTTAATTTGGCACAAATATTCTTTGGATGGCCCTCTACCAAGATTGTTCAAATTATCTCAATCCGTAAAAAACATGGCCACGTACAGCTACGTGCAGCTAATTTTCGTACTTCTCAGAATGTTCAAATTATTCCGATCCGTACAAAAAATGGGTGCCAGGGGGCATGGCTTATTTTCCTTATATGTGACCCGTCGCGCTAAAAGGGACCTTATCGGATTTGTGAAAAGTATCGACCCTAGTCCGTCTGCGCAGTCCGCGCAGCCTGACTAGGGTCGAAACTTTTCACGTTTAAGTATTTTCTGAATCTAGAATGTTTTCTCTACCTTACAATATTTTCGTTTTCCAAATACGACATCGGATGGACTTCTGCTTGGTCTGGTATATTTCTCGGAATTTGGTTTTATGGACTTAGCATAAGGTCCCTTTTAGCGTGACGGGTCACATATGTATACTCAAATTAATCCATTCTGGTATCTCGTTATAAATACATAGACATGTAATATTTTGTGAACAATAAACTGTCTCACCATGATCCCCATCATTCCAACTTATTTTGTCCCCACTTTTACAACGCCATTGTAATGACAGCTGTAGACATAGGTATGGTCTTCTTTCTTCAAAATGAGCGGGCTCGACATGTTGCCCTTCGGCATCTAGTTTAAAGAATTTTCTTATGATTTCTAAAGTCTGACACTGCCACACCCACATTTTTTGACAAATCTTAAAATTTGTGGACAAATTACCAAAAGAGTCACTAAAAGAACATTCCTGCCAAGTTTGGTTCAAATTGGCCCAATGGTTGATTTTTAAAGAATTTTCTTACAATTTATAAGCCCCGCCCTGCCACGCCCACATTCTTTGACGAATCAAAAATTTGTGAACAAGTTTTGAAAAGGGTCACCTCAGGAACATTCCTGCCATGTTTGGTCACAATTGGCCAAATGGTTCTGGAGGAGAAGATGTTTAAAGAAATTGTGGATGGACAGACGGACGGACGAAGGACGGTGAGCGACCACAATAGCTCACCTTGAGCACTTTGTGCTCAGGTGAGCTAAAAAACACTGTGGGTGGTAGCTATTTACAGTGGTAGCCATCAAAGGTACACAGCGTACATATATAATTCGCTAAAATCCAAACTCAGCATTTTGGCACTGTTAAAGTTTGTTTAATTGTCATCTTATTTCATGCAAAGGATCCGGTATTAGCAAGTTGGCAGTGCACCCGATCTAACCTTTTGATACGGGGCTGATATGATCATACGCATTTTAATTGTTCTTTTTTTTTTTTCTTTGTTATTTTTCAAATTGTTTGATGTTTACAATAATTTTTTATGAAGATGACATGATTCCTTGTCGCAAGCCAGTCCTGGGGAGACCTTTTTACGAGAAGATGGTATAACCCTTTCCCAAACAAGACATTATTTTAACGTTCCCAATAGAAAATGCTTGGGAAAACATTGAGACAAAAGAAGAAAATGCTGATAACCAGCATTTTCTCCTTTTGTCTCATTATTTTCTAAGCTGTATTGTGCACAAATTTTATCTTGATCTATTCCCATTTTGTCATCTGAAGTAACATTTAAGTTGGACCATCCAATAAATTTGTTGTATGGGAAAGGGTTAAATAAACAAATTTCCAATACATGAAGTAAATTTATAAAACCTTTAATAATTGGTGGTCATCCAATAGATACAAAATAAGAGAAAAAAGAAAGAATAATCAATAATAAAATAATAAACATTATGAACCTATAAATCTCATCTCTTGAGAACTAAAGCTAGAAAAATAAATGGAAAAATATATCTGAGCCAGGCTATGGAAAAGGGTCCTTGTGGCTTTTTTTACCAACATGAATATAGATCAGCATGTGCATTTGCATTATGACATTTGAGACCAACATGGATCCAGATCAGACTGTGCATACGCACAGTCTAATCAACACTCACGTTGTTCTCTTGATAACTTCTTAAGACATGTAGAAACAATAAGAGTGGAACATTGATTTTGCAAAATTTGACATGACTCATGTCGAAACTGAATTTTTCTAAACTGATTGAACTCTTTTTTTTTTTAAAACTAGGCCCTGTTTGACATCTCTAATTAAAAATGCCCGGGAAAAAATTGAGACAAAGAAAAAAAAAATGTTTTTTTTTTCATTTTGCCTGAATATTTCCTGAGCTTCGGAAGACATACGTCCTTTTTGTGTAAAGGAAGAATACCCGTAATGTGGCCATTTTTAGATTCATAAAACATCGGCCGTTTTCGATCGGAGTCGTTATCCGAACCTATTCGGACGCGGTCGTAAACATTCGGCGGTAGAAAGTTCCAACGTCGAATGTTTCCGACTTCGCCCGAATAAATCCGACGTCGCGCGGATCTCATTAGGGATGGACTTCCTTTATATCCATGTGTTGTTTTCAAAGTGGAGCAAACCAAATTATTGCTGTTTTGGAAAAAAGGGTAAAGGACCCTGTTCCAGTTTCTGGCTCATCTATTGTTGTCGATGGAAAAATATGTTTATTGTCGAAGGTTAAAGAAAAACAATTTTCATCAAAATATTACACATTGAAAATGAATTAATACTTAATGTTTTCTAGTAATCAAGAGAATCAAACGTGCCTGTATTGCCCACCAACTTTTTAAAACAAAGGTCTCTAATTTGTAAACAGGCAAAAACATCATTTTGGGTTGGTGATGATAATTTTTAACAACTGTCTAATTTTCGATTTTATTGAGTAAAAACTGTGACATGTGAATATTTTTTTTTCTATTTTCTCTAAATTAAGTAAGGTCTTTGCCTTTGCCACATACATGTACTAGTATATTATGGAAAAAAAAAACATTTGTCTTAAAAATGATAAGGATTCTAATGATCAAAATAAAGAATCAACAAAACAAAACATTAATAATCAAAACAATGAAACATAACTATAATAAACAATTAGGCAAAATCAAGGTTCTGGAGAAAGCGATCTTATGTAATTTCTGACCAATGTCACGGTGGATAATCACGTGATACAACAATTTCAGAAAATCTTCAATAATTGTGTTAATACTTGAATTTGAATTCTGTTTGAAGCAGAGCATGTGGGAAAATGCCAGGAAATAAAAACATGTTGGATTTTTGAAAAATCTACTGATAAAAAAATATTGAAGATCATCCAAAATATTGGTCGATCTTCAATAACGTTTTTATCAGCTGATTTTTCAACAATGTACAGCGTCCATCTAATGTATGACGTCTGTCCACCTTACCTTCTCTGCTTCAAACCGAATTCAAATCGGTCTCGTATTAACAAAATTATTTAAGATTTTCTGAAATTATGAGGCAAGTGATTATCCATAGTGAATGTGGACAAAGGAAAGCTTGCATAAGTTTGATCAAGATATGTGTTATTCCCTCAACTGTTACCGGATGGCTGCATTTATATGTCACAAACGACAATTTCAAGTGAAATTTAACATTATTTCGTCTTTCTAGGTAGAAAACATTGTGGAAAATAAAGAAACTGTTTGTCGCAAGCAATTTTTTCATCTCCAACAATGTTTTCCAAAGTCTTTGTCATCTTCTCAAAAAGCGTCATTATGTGGGATTGGGTTGAATTCCAACATTACATATTAACCCTTTCCCAAACAAGACCTGGTTTTGACGTCCCTTAGAGAAAAGTATTGAGAAAACATCGAGGCAAAAGAAGAAAATGCTGATAACCAGCATTTTCTCCTTTTGCCTCAATATTTTCTGTGCTGTATTTTACACAAATCCTTTCCTCGTATTCTCCCGATTTGTCGTCAGTAGCAGCTTTTCAATTTGAAAACCCTAAAATTCTGTCGGTCGAGAAAGGGCTAAACCTTTAACGTGGCAGAATGGATCCTGATCGGAACACGCTTGATGACAGGCTTATGCCTATCTGTTTCTATGCAAGTTTGTTGATCACAAACGTTAAAAAATCATTTTTTCAAGATCACAACTAATTCGTTAGTCAGTATTTTTACCTATTTGAATGACATACCGGTATACATGAAGACCTAGATGCTTTTCACCCAAAACCTCGTAACTACAGATTTAAATAAGCTGTAAGTAAGAGAATTTTGAAGAAAAACGATGATATATAATAATTTGCGAGCAAAACATATCCTAAAAATAAAATGGTTTCCATGGTCCTATAGTAAGGGTATCCGCTTTAGAAGCGGGAGGTCGACGGTTCGAAACCAGACGGTAAAAAGAAATAAAGCGGTTACCGTATGACTATTGATGAATGACCTTTATGGCCTGGTCTCATACAATTTCACGCCCACATCACGTCCATATCGCGTCCAAAAATATGCTGTAGAACTGACCATTTTTGGACATGCCTCGGCCGTGCTGTGGACGTGGAACGTGTATATGACCAGGCCTTTACATTGTCAAGGCACTTAAAATACAAATGAGCCGGGATCTGGAAAAACGTCCCTTATAGCATTTTTAAGAATTGACTTTCAAGATCAGCCTGTTGTCAAATGCAGTCCAATGTGCATTCATGCTGCTCTATTTAAGTTACTGCATGTCTCGAAGAAGTTATTAGAGAACAACATGGATCCCGATCAGACTGTGCGTATGCACAGGCTGATCTGGATCTATGTTGTGCTCAAAAGCCTTAAGGGACGTTTTTCCAGATCTTGGCTCAAATTTGTTCAATTGGTTCATGAACACATAAGTGCATTACAAATGAACTTCGTCGGTCGGGGATCAAAAACTTGTAACTATAGCCTTTTCAATCTGTATCTACGAGGTTTTGATCTCCCACTAACGACTTGAAACAAATATTATGCCACTTCTTTTTACATGTCGCTGTTTCATGTTGAGTGATATTTTGTAGAGTGAATTCTTTAAGGTAGAATACCCGTAATGTGGCCATTTTGAAATTCACAAATTATCGGATTTTTTCGAGCTGCTTCGTTACGTGTCCGAACCTATTCGGGCGCGGTCGTAAACATTCGGCGGTGGAAAGTTCCACCGCGGAATGTTTTCGACCGCGCCCGAATAATTCCGACTTCGCGCGAATGTCATTAGGGGTATACTACCTTAAATTATCGTTGTGCGACAGAAACTACGTAATTGCATTTTTTATAGTACATTTACGTATTTTGGCCGTACATCGACGACAAATTGTTAACTAAAATGAACTAACACTTTTACTGCCATTTTTGTTCAATCGGTTTTCAAACCGTTGCCATTTTTAACGACATCACCGGAGTGACCATTCACATAACCATTCCTCTGCGCATGCTCCTTCTTAATGGTTCCGTTTCCGGTGTCCTGTCGTTTTGACGATGCCTTCCTGTATGTTTTTATGTAGAAGTTTAAAAATAGCGCAGCAATGATGGTGGTATTCAGCTGGATATAGGCGACAATATGTCGTGGATATGCACACTCCATAAATAGGTATTGAGAGTTATGAATGGTTACTATGAAGAATTGAGCCTGAAAGTAAGTACAGGTTTAGTATTTTAGATCATGATAGTACATAATGTTATAAGTCCTGCATCAAAGAGTTCTTAACCCTTTCCCAAACGGCAAAATTTTAGACTGGTCCAAATTGAAAGCTGCAGCAGACGACAAAAATGATGATAAAAGACATAATTATAATTATAAATAAACATAACATAATTAGCAGTCTCCATGTACTACTTCCAAAAATATATTTGAACTACTAGTAAATACGAGAATAATTGAATCCCGTACATCAGCTCGTGGAAATATGTTCATATTTCAAAGTGTTGTATTCGATCGGTTTGATACGTCAATAAATATGCCATTATTAAACCTACCTGAAAAACGACAGCTTGAAATTTATGCCGTAGTCTAGTTAAACATAACAGCATAAGATACCATTGTTCAATCCAGGTGTTATATATTTTCATCGTTCCTTAAGAAGGTAAGGAATACGGTGACAATTTATGATCCAAGTTCGCCAGAACAATTGTGAACATATGCTAAAGATGAGGATATATAGAGTAGAAACGAAAGTTGTTTCCACACTCACTAAAGCAAAATTACGATACATAAAGTTTACTAAATACACTTACTAGTTGAAATACGGTAACATATCGTTTCCACCAGAGGTATTTCTGATATTTAGGCCCCAGACCCGCCAGACCGTAGTAAAAGTACATCACAACGTGCACCATAGCGTTGATGAGGGCGTGGAACGTGCCAAATCCACCTAGAATAAAACGTTTTATATTATGTCGAATGCAGCGCATTTCAATTTCGAAAATTTTAATTGTTGCCGCAATAGACTACATTTAGTAAAGGGCTAAATGCGACCTTTTAGACGCGCTCGACACGAAAAATCAAAACCACTTCCCGTTCTTCTTATATTGACATGGGCAGATAGAAATCATGTCGCCATGCATAATTCAGAAGTTAACCATTAGCAAAACAAAACCTAGTTTTGACGTCATTGAGGCTTCGGAAAACATTGAGACAAAGAAGAAAAATATGAAAATCAGCATCTTCTCTTTTTGCATCAATGCTTTCTGTGCCATATTATTCAAAGATTTTATCTTGGGTAATATCCACTCTGTCGTCTGCTCCAGCTTTCAAATCGGACTGCCACACAAGCATTCGTTTTGCGATACGGTTAAGCAAAATATTGTCGATACATTTTCTTTGCAAATAATTTAGAATTGATTTTGGACTAGTCTAAAAAGTGTAGTTCTGTAAAAATCTACTTGAAGGTCGTTGTTAAAACTATATTTGCATATCCATCCTAACATTAACAACGTACCGCCATAGTATGACAAAGTAACTACTTCCTAATGTGGTTTAACCCTTTCCCAAACAAGACCTGGATTTGACGTCCCGTATAGAAAAGGCTTGGGAAAACATTGAGGCAAAACAAGAAAATGCTGATAATCAGCATTTTCTCCTTTTGCCTCAATATTTTCTAGGCTTCATTGTCCACTAATTATTTCTTTATTAAGAAATTTTTTTCATCTGCAATATATTTCAAGTTGATCCACCCTTGATTTTTGTCGTTTGGGATAGGGTTAACCCTTTCTTCCCAAACGACAAAATGTTAGGGTGGCTCAATTCGAGGCCTGCTTGAAACGACAAAATAGATAGTGATAAAGGTAGAATTAGTGTATGAAAAAGCTCAGAAAACATTAAGGCAAAAGAAGAAACTGCTGGTTATCAGCAGTTTCTTCTTTTGCCTCAATCTGTTCCCAAAGCCTCCTTTCTTATAGACGTCAAAAGAAGGTCTTGTTTGAGAAAGGATTAACGTTCCTAAATAGAGGAGCAAAATTGATCTTAATCAGACTGTGCATACGTACTGACCGATCTAGATCCTTGTTGATCTCCAATGCCATCTTGTTATTGTAGAAAGGTAAAATCTGGACCGAACAAGAATGATTTTGGAGATTTTTTTTTCTTAAAACAAACTCGCTTACCCGCCCCTTCTTTCACCCCATACCACCAAAACATGGGGAGGCAACTGTGGTGAAACACGTGTAGAAACGTCACTTGATTATTCTTCTTGCGTAAAATGAAGAAAACCTGCAAACAAATTAATGACATACTCTTATCTATACATCTGAATTGTATGTATAAAAACATCATAGATTAGACAAAAACCTAAAACGCAACCCGAAAACTGTTTAAAAGTCTTAGTTGTAAGCGTCTTTAATGCACTCTTAAATTCTTACGATAATTAAAAAAAACCTGGTTTTGACGTTTCTAATACGAAGTCTTTGGAAAAAAAAGAAGAAAAAAAGAAGAAAATCTGATAATCATCATTTTCTTCTTTTGTCTCTATATTTTCTGTGCAATATTATATCGTCGGTGTAAATGCAAAACCTAGATTTTTGCGATTTTCAAAGTAGGGCCTACAAACTTGTGTGTCCAGTCAAGACAATGATTGCAGGTTTTGAGATACTTTTACTGATCAGTATAATTATATATTATTATTTATGACTATTTACGTTCCACTGCCGAATATTTACCACGTCGCCTGACTAAGTTCGACGTCGCGCGAATCTCGTTAGGGTTGATCTACAGATCTACGACCACGGATCACCGAAGACGACCATGATCAAATGAACAAGTTGTACCTTAATGACCTATATTCACTTACCGTGTCTAAAAGCTCGATGATTTTGACGAAATATAACATATAGGCTTAACCCTTTCCCAAACGACAAAATTTTGGGTGATCCAATTTCAAAGCTGCTGCAGACGACTAAATGAATGTAGCAAAAGGTAAAAGTTGTGTATAATATAGCATAGAAAACATTGAGACAAAAGGAGAAACTGCTGGTTATCAGCAGTTTCTTCTTTTGTTTCAATGTTTTCCCAAGCCTTTTCTATTGGGGACGTCAAAACCAGGTCTTGTTTGGGAAAGGGTTAATTTAAGGATTACAACCTATCATTATCTACGAAACAATTCGGGCATCTTCGGTTGCCATCAATGGCAAAAGAAATAAGCGAGAAATACAATCGTTAATTTCCGAGCGTCATCCGTAACAACGCAAATTGACGAGGAATACCCTCGGCCATTTCCGTCGTCACGGAATGATTCGCCCACAGAATCACAAAGTGTCTGGTATCAAATGATGGGTTGTACACCTTAATGACCTACATTCACTTACCGTATCTAAAAGCTCGATGAATTTGACGATATAAAACATATAAATAGCTCTAGCCATCTGAAACGAAAGTCAAGATGTCATCAATAATTGAGGAGGGCTACTTTTTAAAAGTATGCCTAGTCCGTCAATGTCATCCATGCGCGGATCCAGAGAGGGGGGGGGGAATCCGGGGTTTGTGCCCTCTTCAAATTTGTTAACAAGAGCTGTCCGAAGACAGCGCGCTCGACTTTCTAAGTTGCTTAGTATAAAGGGGGCATAACTCCAAATATAGTAAAGCCAGGGTCATAGGCCCTGGTAGTAAGGTAGAGGGTGTGATGGTGAATAAGAATTCCAAGTTTGGGTTGAATACCTTTGATAGTATGGAAGTTATTGATGTTTGAAAAAACTTTAACCTTTGTTGCAACGCCGACGCCAACGCCGACGCCGACGCCCAGGTGACAGTATAAGCTCTCATTTTCTTCGAAAAGTCGAGCTAAAAAGTCTTATCAAAGTGACTTTTAAGGATTTATTCACCCACCAATGCAGTCGCAACATCTCGAGGAAATATGTCTGGATCCCCGCATGACGTTTGCCCCGCTTAAGACTTTCCCAAACGACAAAATTTTAGGGTGATCCACTTAAAAAACTGTAAAAAATGACAAAATCGATGTTATCAAAGATAGGATTTGTGTAAAATGTGGCACAGAAAATATTGAGACAAAAGAAGAAACTGCTGGTTATCAGCAGTTTCTTCTTTTGTTTCAATGTATTCCCAAGCCATTTCTTCTATGGGCGTCAAAACCAGGTCTTGTTTGGAAAAGGGTTGCACTCTTAAAAAGGTTAAGGGGTTCATGTGAAATTTTGGTTTTTAAAATTGACCTTCGATTGCTCTAGGGGCTTTTGGAGAAAGACTCTTAATTTTAAACGACTGTTATAAATTTCAGAATATGAACTACATTAAAATCGTCATTTTATTTTAATGAAAAGAAAAGCCATTTTGTCGTAAAATAATTTTGCTGCAGTTTTAATGTTAGTCTAGGCAATCAAGATTATACTAGCCTAGTACCAAACTTTTATGTAAATAGTTTAAGTTTATAACAAAAATCAATGAAAAATATCGATTTCATTTGTGAGTCGTCTGAATTTTAAAGGCAGAATAACACTTAACATCTTGCAAATTTTCCGAGAACTTCGTACAAACAAGAGGACCATGATGATCCTTAATCGCTCACCTGAACTGAGATTCACAAGCTGAGAAATGATTGCACCTTGTCTCATGATATCCAAAAGAACATTCTAATTCTCAATAGTCTTCATCCTTGTGACTAGACATACCCTCTGAACATGTTTCATGAAGATTGGACAAAAATTGTATCATCTACATTGCTAACAAGGATTTTGTCTTTAAGGCCACATTTCCCAGGATATCTAACAGAACATTCCCATTGTAAATAGGCTTCATCCTTGTGACTAGACAAATAATCTGACTAAATTTCATGAATATTGAGCCAAAATTATTGTCTCTATAGCGCTAACAAGGATTTTGTCATTAAGGCCCCTTTTCCCGTGGCATCCCATGGAACATTCCTATTTTCCTCAGAGTTCATCATTGTGACTAGACAAACACAAGTTTCTTGAAGATTAGACCAAAATTGTTGTCTCTAGAGTGCTAACAAGGATTTTGTCATTAAGACCCCTTTACTCATGATATTGACTGGAACATTCCAATTTTTTTATAGGGTTTATCCTTGTGACTAAAACAAACATTCTTTTTAGTTTCATGAAGATTAAGCCAAAACTGTTGCATCTAGTTAGTCCGTGGGCCAGGAGGGGTCTGCACGCACCCCCCTAAGGGCAGTCTGTGAGTGGTATAGAAATGTTCATTTGAACCCCCTGAGTAAGAATCAAGATGTTAACAGTCGATATCCTGGGATGCACTCGCCATTTCCGGTGGTTTTCAAGATGGCTGCCATGAAAAAAGACAATTTGACTTGGTATCTAACATCAGCAGCCTAACATTTGTTTTGCGTTGTAAGATCATATTTTAAGGATAATTGAGTCTGGAAAAGGTCAGAGATGTGTTCTCGTGTTAAAAAGTGGCTTATTAGCCATCTCGTATGCTAGAATTTTTTCAAAATGGCCGCCAAAATCGCAAAAAATCAATAAAAACGTCAAATACTTCTCGTTTTTGGACATATTTTGGTCTAAATACTGTGAATTTTATGTTTTAAGATTTAGATAAACATTTTATGAAGTAAATGGGAGCATTACGGAAAAGATTTTTGAACTCATTACCGTATAAATGGCAATAAAACACAATTAAGCACAAACCATCAAGTATATCATAGCGATATAAATTATCATTATTATTAGTTCTTGGTGAAAAACAGCTCTTATTTATAGCATTATTTTGATAAAGCTATGCTTTCCGAGTAAATTGTTAAATTCACATTGATAACGATTCGATTTTTGATTACATTGACAATAAATATGCTTTCAAAATGGCCGCCAAAATCGCAAAAATATATATATGAAAAAAATATATAAAAATCTTCGTTTTTGGACATGTTCTGGTCTAAACGTTGTAGATATTATGTTTAAAGACTTTGGTAAACAGTTCATAAAATAAATGGTTGCATTGCGAAAAACACATTTTAAACCATTACCGTATAAATGGCAATAAATTACAATTTGGCAGAAATCGTCATGTATTATTATTTTCATAAATATTGTTATTATATTTGGTCTTGGTGAAAAGCAGTTTTTTAGATTGCATCTTTTGACAAAGCTTAGTCTTCAGAGTATTTCGTAAAATTGAAATTGATTATGATTCCGTTTTTTGATTACAGATGCTATAAATCGGCTTTCAAAATGGCTAAAAAATGTAAAAAAAAATCAATAAGAATGAAAGTAATTCTCGTTTTTGGACATCTTCTGGTCTAAATAATGTAAACATTATCTTTTAAAACATAGATTAGCAATTCATGAAGTAAAATCATAACAGTTGACAAAAAAAGAATATAGATTTGAAAGGATTACCATATCAATGGCAATAAAATACAATTAAGCACAAATCTTATATAATAGTATATAGTTTTGATATACATTGTCATTATATTTTGTTCTTGCTGAAAAAACGGTTCTTATTGATAGCATTATTTTGACAAAACTAAGCTTTCAGAGAATTCTTTAAAATGAAATTGCTTATGAACCCTCTTTTGAATACAAATATCATAAATTTGTGATATTTTATTAGGCAATTCAAGACTACCTTTGCACCAATGTCACATCGTTTCAAAAGACAAGCTAAAACTATCGGTATCCCTTTCTGGATAGAAAATTACTCCCTTTAAAGTGACATTTCAGAATTTTTTGTCATAAATTTTAATTTTATTTCTATCTGAAAGAACATATTTCCTGATGAAAATTCTGAAAATTTCAAGCCAAAATATTGCGCCGTTTACGAGAAATTCATATTTTTGTGTTAAAATTGAACAAATTGTTGTGGACAACAGTTCGGATTTATATGCAATTTATCGATTATGTCTCCACTTTAAATGCGTGTTTCTCGCTTACTGGCAACAACTTCAAAAAACTAATAGCATTTATACTCATTAGAATAACCAATCTTGGCATCAAGACATACTTTAAAAAATTGAAACTGGAATGAAATGTCCCTTTAAATTCACATCCATTTCTATCAAACAATATGTAATGTCCTCAAAATAACGGAAAAGAGTTTTACCGTAATTATTCTTACGAACAAAAATTGTATGTATGTATTTCCTTTTTTCACTCTTACACATCAAAATGCTTTTTATTTGTTATATTTTATACTTAAAGAATTTTAACAATTTGAGAATAGAAATGAAGATTAATGAAATAAGACCAGCCTTAAAGTTATCGTTTCATTGATATCGACATACACTTGGTAATATCTGTCAAACGTGTGATACAAACTTCGTATTTCTCAAAATGTGCCCTTTTTAAAGTAATAGTTATGATAATTACAATGCACAATTCATCCCAATAAGTCACATACTCTCTATCATGATTTCCCAGTTTCACATTACCATGTATTCAAATTCCATTTACATCTTGTTAAAACGAAACAAGATATGAGGAAACTATAAGAATGATACCCCGTATGGAGTGACGTAATAACACAAAAGCTATATAACCCCGATTTCTATATTTTTCAGGATACTCGTTTTAACTGGATTAGTAGTTATAAGGAGATGTATTATGCATGCAAATCACCTAAAGTGCTTTTCCAAATGAAATGCACTGAAACGCCATAAATGGTTTGATTATAACATACTATAGGCAGATATACTTTATATCTTAGAATATGTATAAAGAATACAAAGTTTGAAATGTGTGCTTTCTTCGCACGTTTTACTTTAATTATACGTATTAGGCTGCATTTATTACTTAATCCAACAGGTGTATAGATATTGTTGAAAACACTTAGAACATTAAGAACACATGTATTCATGATAAAAATTTACAATGACACTTTATTGGAAGCCGATATCACTTTTGCGGAATTTGTTGCAAAAGATAAACGCAGGAAATGGTCATTTAAGTTCTTCACATTGGGTTGTAAGCAGTATTTATGTTTGATGTCATTGTGATACTGCAATGATTCGCTTTATGTTAATTTGTAATGTTTTAAGTATATTTTGATTTGCTTTATGTGCAATATAATGGGTACAATGGCATGAATTTCCACAACTTGTCACATGTATTTGTATGAGATTTTTTGGTATTAATTGGTATGGGTATGTCCGGGGTGTAACTTCTTGCATTAATTCTACATTTGGAAATGGACGCACCAGAGCTAAAGACCATGAAAGACCAGTGATTACCTGAATTGACTGTGTGAGGTCTGATATCAGTGAGTGCCATCTGAATGCCATAGATCAACACAACAAACGAGCCTAGAATTTGGAACGAGACTATTTAGTCGCCTGACGCATACCCCTATTGTATACGGACACCTGTTGCAATAATAAATAATCTCAGAAGCAACAAAAAAGAACTCGACAAACTTGCAAAAGTTTGAGTTACATGGCCACCGAAAGTCTGATAATTTATGTAGACTGCATGTGTGAGAAGACGACTTCTATAAAGATATAAAAGTATATATAAATATAAAGTTTCCATAAGTATTATGTACATACTGTTGGTTTCGAAAAAAATTATCCAAGGATAAACATAAGCAAAATTAACTAACCACAGCCGCAACCACATTCAACAACGAAGATAGAAACAGGAGGACCCATAGAAGTCTACGACGTACCACTCAACAAGTAAGAAACAAGTCAGAAAAATAAAAAAAATCCAGAGAGATTAAGAATAAATGCAGTTATATTTAAATGTGTAAAATATCTTATTCAATAAACCTAGTATATAGTGATCTTGTCCTTAACCTAAATATTTTTTTTCATGTGTGACCTAATAGAATT